>JAVIAB010000024.1:76413795-77033795 GCA_032433765.1 Megaustenia siamemsis | reverse complement strand
TAATGCAGTATTTTATTTTGTTACTATAAGGGCTAATGAAGTATTTTATTTTGTTACTATAAGGCTGATGAAGTATTTTATTTTGTTACTATAAGGGCTAATGAAGTATTTTATTTTGTTACTATAAGGGCTAATGAAGTATTTTATTTTGTTACTATTTGGGCTAATGCAGTATTTTATTTTGTTACTTTTGGAGTAATGAAGTATTTTATTTTGTTACTATTTGGGGTAATGAAGTATTTTATTTTGTTACTATTTGGGGTAATGAAGTATTTTATTTTGTTACTATTTGAGGTAATGAAGTATTTTATTTTGTTACTACAGTATTTGAGGTAATGAAGTATTTTATTTTATAGCTAAAAGGGTAAATTAGTTAGTAACGTTAATTTTATTTATTGTTTAGACACATCTACCGAAACTAAGCCTAGTCAAATATGTATCTATTATGTGGTCTAGTATTCTGGTATTTTTATGTTCATTTTTGTAATGGACATGCCAGCCAAGAACAAAGATGTTGTTGTCAGAAAGAAGATAATAACACTAGCAATATTTTACCCCCGGAGCGTTTTATTTGTTCTCTCATTAGCTCAATCTGTTTGATAGACACATAGTTGGGGGTTACATTTAATCGCTCGGAAATCGTTCACTTTCTATGTTATACATTTAATTAATTAATTATATTTAGTATTTGGTTATTATATATATATATATATATATATAGTAGCGATCTCTGCAATATGTGCCATTTTGACACGCAAGGTTACTGTTTTTGAGATTGTGGTTCTGCCCTGTGTGCCGTCTTCGGCTCGAAAGGACAATAGATATATATATATACTCTCAGAAGAGGTGATTTTTATGTTAGAGAGTGTAATGAAAAAAAAAAATGAGTACATCGTAGCAAAAGAAAAATGTGTGAGAAAGAGTGAAATGGTTACACATACTGTAGGTGCTGAACATACAGAAGCGGGTGCAAATTGCACAGACGCTGACGTCATTAATAAGTACAGGTAATATGAATTAGTCAAGATAACGTCAGTCGATGTAGCGAAGATCGATAACGAGATAAAGGATTATGAGAAGTTGAGAGAAGATGAGGAAGAAAATGAACACGGAACATGGTCAGATTATTGATTACATGTGTAGGCGGAGCCTTTGGAGCCCGGGACTCTTGCTGGCTGGTGGGATAAAATAATAAGGATAAAATAATAAGGATAAAATAATAAGGATAAAATAATAAGGATAAAATAATAAGGATAAAATAATAAGGATAAAATAATAAGGATAAAATAATAAGGATAAAATAATAAAGATAAAATAATAATGATAAAATAATAAGGATAAAATAATAAGGATAAAATAATAAGGATAAAACAAACATTTGTGATTTTCTTTAGAACAAAACGTGGGCTCTGTGTTCACAATCTCACCGTTCTAGAAGGATGACTTTAAAACGCTGACATAACACTCTATAAGTGAAGAAACTGACATAACACTCTATAAGTGAAGAAACTGACATGACACTCTATAAGTGAAGAAACTGACATGACACTCTATAAGTGAAGAAACTGACATAACACTCTATAAGTGAAGAAACTGACATAACACTCTATAAGTGAAGAAACTGACATAACACTCTATAAGTGAAGAAACTGACATAACACTCTATAAGTGAAGAAACTGACATGACACTCTATAAGTGAAGAAACTGACATAACACTCTATAAGTGAAGAAACTGACATAACACTCTATAAGTGAAGAAACTGACATAACACTCTATAAGTGAAGAAACTGACATAACACTCTATAAGTGAAGAAACTGACATAACACTCTATAAGTGAAGAAACTGACATGACACTCTATAAGTGAAGAAACTGACATGACACTCTATAAGTGAAGAAACTGACATGACACTCTATAAGTGAAGAAACTGACATGACACTCTATAAGTGAAGAAACTGACATAACACTCTATAAGTGAAGAAACTGACATAACACTCTATAAGTGAAGAAACTGACATAACACTCTATAAGTGAAGAAACTGACATGACACTCTATAAGTGAAGAAACTGACATAACACTCTATAAGTGAAGAAAACAGAAAGATGATAACTTGAATAGTTTGTAAAACATACCATCTTTCCAACACACTATTCTCAGAATTGAAATAAAAAGAACAACATATTTTATGTCATTTGATGAAACGATAAATGAGAATATCGCAACTGTGCCAATATATCTCATCGTATTGTATATCATATCGTATCATATATCATCGTACTACTGTCGTAAAATGCTTGTAATCCATCACAGACCACACACTGTAATATATAAACAATATTAGTTTATATAGTTATATATATATATAAATAAATAATTAACGATCACTGTAAAAAAAGAGGGGGGGGAGGGGGGAGGGGGGTATAAGGTGGGGAACATGGTAGGTAGGAAGTGCTAAAAGATCAATCATTCCAGGAACCAGAATCACTCAACTCCATTCACTCTTCAATGACCAGAACGGGAAAAGTATTTGTGCGACAGGAAAGGAAAAGGTAGTCCAATAAGTCTGGAAGGTGAAATGGAAACAAAATAGAGGAAGAATGGAATTACAAAGTAAAATAATAAATGAAAAAGGAAGGATAACAGAAATAAGAAGTGGAATAGAACACGGTGAATTAAGTGCAACAAGAAGTGCAATAGTCCACGGTGCACTAAGTGCAATAAGAAGTGGAAATATAAAGTAGAAGATAAAGAAATGGAATGACACGTGGGATACAGGAAATTAATAATGAAAGGGCGAGAGCATAAAATGAAGAAATGGTGAGAGAATAGAAATAGGATACAGAAGTAAAGATGGGGAAGAGGCGGTGAAGAGAGGGGATATGAGAGAGAGAGAGAGAGAGAGAGAGAGAGAGAGAGAGAATGAGAGAAAAAATACGAAGAGGAAAAAGTTAAAATAATAGAAAAGTAGATGAAAATAGAAGTGGAAAAGCGAAAAGGAAAGGAGACGTAGCACAAGTAGTAGTAGTGATAGTAAAAGTAGTAGTGTTAGTATTAGTAGTAGTTGTTGTAGTAGAGATAAGTGTAGTAATAGTAGTAGTAGTATAGATAGTGATAGTAGTTGTTGTTGTAGCTGTAGTGGTAGGGTTAGTAGTAGTAGTAATAGTAATAGTAAATGTAATAATGATAAATCATGTTAACAGAAGTGAGAAAGAGAGTTCATCGGTGCTATATACAGCCAATTCTGACCTATGGAAGCGAATCATGGACAGTAGACAAACAAATTAAAAGACGATTAGAAGCCACAGAGATGGATTTCTCAGAAGAATGTTGAAAGTTCCATGAAAAGCAACGACCAAAGAGGGAAAAAATATGCCGATAGAAGACACAGACAAGAGACTGAGTGAAAAGAAGCTCCATGGTAGCCAAACTTCGATGTGGAGACGGCACCCAATGAATGAACGGCGCTCCGTGGCAGCGAACCTTCGATTTGGAGACAGGCATCTAATGAATGAAGAACATTCACCACTAGGTCACGATCTGACAACAGTTTAATTTTGTCTGTAAGGTGGCGAGAGAAGAAAAGAAACTCATCAACACTAACCGCTGAGCTACAAACATGTTTGAACAATGAATGATCAAGCAGTTGGGAAGGACATTTCTCACTTTTTGTTACGTTAAGAATAAAACAAGTGTTCATTTTGCTACCCCTGATGAAGGCTTTTGCCAAAACGTTGTAGTTTGTCTTGTCTTTCTGCTAGCCTATGTGCTCAACACTATTTTATATTTATTTTATGTTCATTTTTCTCTTTCCTGGCGGGTGGAAGTAATTGGATATAGAAGGCTGGTATTCCTGCTTGCAAGTTGTTGACTCTTCTTGAACTTCATCTGCTTTTCTTCCCCATTTGCCTTCCAGCGTCGAGAGGAGATTTTGTTTTCGGTCCTATGCTCTCCTGCTTTTATGTTTCCTAGTGTTTCTAAAACTCCGCCAATCCATCATCGCATGGTCGGCCCCTGGGTCTGGTGTTCTCGCAACGAAGGCTAAATGAAGGCTCGTTGTGTTTCAATCTTTCTGCTTTACCACATGGCCAAAACATTTTATCTGTTGTTTCTTTTTATATATTCTATGAAAAAAGACCAATGAGGAAGTTCTCAAAAAGGCCAACACAAAAAGGGAACTCTTAAAAAACATCAGAAAGAAGCAATCAACATTTTTCGGGCACATCATGAGAAGAGGAAAGTTGGAATACTTGGTTACAACTGGCAAAATAAAAGGAAAGAGAGATCGCGGACGACAAAGAGAGAAAATACTGGACAGCTGTGGTGTCATGGCATGGAAAACAGTCAACAACAGAACTGATACGATGCACTGTAGATAGAAGATTGTGGAGGGACATGATCACCTACGCCAACCGGCAGGGTACATGATGATGATATTCTATAACGGGGATTATTCCTAGTTTGTTTTTTCGGTTCTTCATTTCTGATCTTATCTCTCTGGTTGTTTCCTGTCATTCCTCTAACAGATTTCATTTCGGCGATGGTTATTTTTCTCATTGTTCCTTGTTAACTTTGCTGACTACGACATACAACTGCTTTGTCAGGAAGGAATCCCATCCTGCGTTATCGTTATCTAACATGCTCATCTGTACAAAAAGACGCCACTCCCTTTCTGCGTTTATCCTGACGTATACTGTTCTTTACCGTTCGTTTATAAAGGCACCAAAAGGCTATAAAGCTATAAAGAAGGTCTGTAAAGCTATAACGTTATAAAGGTCTGTAAAGCTATCAATCTATAAAGGTCTGTAAAGCTATCAACCTATAAAGGTCTGTAAAGCTATCAATCTATAAAGGTCTGTAAAGCGATCAATCTATAAAGGTCTGTAAAGCTATCAATCTATAAAGGTCTGTAAAGCTATCAACCTATAAAGGTCTGTAAAGCTATTAACCTATAAAGGTCTGTAAAGCTATCAATCTATAAAGGTCTGTAAAGCTATAAATCTATAAATGTCTGTAAAGCTATAAAAAGAATATCACAATGGACGTGGATTATATTTCCATCTCGATCTCTACTTGTTTGTTTAATTTGTATTCTGAATGTTCATGTAAGGAGCAAACTATTAATGTGTGTAGCGACAGATTAATAAAGGTAAAGGTAAGGTACAAGACTTGAATCGCTGTTATTGAACGCGAGTTTTCACCCATATGTGCTCGGCTGACTATCCAGAAGCGTTCGGAGACTTCTGGACAGTGTCGCTTCAAGCATCTAAACTCACGATGCGAGGCGGCATTCCTCACCTTCCCAGATTGCTACCCTGGTACCCATTTCTGCCAGTGGTTGTGTCGACGAGGGAGTATTTTTTTTCCAACCACGAGTACAAGGCTTCCAGCGGGAATCGAACAGGGGTTGTACAAACATCTGTAGCCCAGTCGAGTGGTCTTCCAATCAGGTTACTGAGGTCCCCAACGAAATTATAATGTTGTAGCGAAACATTAATGTATGTAGCGAAATATTAATGTATGTAGCGAAATATGATGTATGTAGCGAAATATAATGTATGTAGCGAAATATTAATGTATGTAGCGAAATATTAATGTATGTAGCGAAATATTAATGTATGTAGCGAAATATTAATGTATGTCTTCTTCTTCTTCTACCTTTTTAGCTCCCAGTGGAGCATTGGTCTGCAACAAACACTTTCCAAGTCGTTCTGTTTTTTTTTTGCCATTCTTTTAAGATCATTCCATGTCTTCCCCATCATCTTCATCCCTGCTTCTATCTGTCTTCTCCAAGAATTCCTTGGTTTTCCTCTTTGTCTTTTCCCCTGGGGATTCCAAAAAGGGCGTTTTGTGTAATACTCTCAGTTGGCTTCCGTAGTGTGTGTCCTATCTAGCGCCATCGTCTTCGCTGTATCTCTTTATCCACTGGTATTTGACTGGTACATTTCCATAATTCTATGTTAGTGATTTTGCCCTGCCATTTCCATCCTTTTATTCTGCGTAAGCATCCATTAATGAAAGTCTGTATGTTCGTGATTGTCAATTTTGTTGTTCTCCATGTTTCACAGCCATATAATAGGACCGCCTTAACATTTGAGTTGAAAATTTTTATTTTTGTATTTAACCTAATTTCTTTGGATTTCCATATGTTTCCCAGTGCAACGAAAACTTCTCTTGCTTTTGATATCCTTATTTTGGTATCATTTTCTGTTCCTCCCTCTTTATCAATATTATTGCCTAGATATATGTAAGATTGTACATCTAATAGAGGTATTTCTCCTAGTTTTATTTGGTTATTGCCAACTGCATTAATTCTCATAATGTTGGTCTTATCTCTATTAATCTTCAAACCTAGCTGTTGTGATCTCTCATCAAGTATGCTATTAATGTATGTAACGCAATATTAATGTATGTAGCGAAATATTAACGTATGTAGCGAAATAGTAATGAATGTAGCGAAATATTAATAATGTATGTAGCGAAATATTAATGTATGTAGCGAAATATTAATGTAAAGGTAAAGTACGAGACGTCTTAGCACGCGAGTTTCCACCCATATGTGCTCGGCCGCCTATTCAGAAATGTTCGGATATTTCTGTATAGTGTCGTCTCAAGCATCGAAACTCAGATGCGAAGCGACATTCCTCACCTTCCCAGGATAATACCCTGGTACCCATTTCTGCCAACGGCTGGGTCGACCGTGGGGGTAATTTTTTTTTTTTAATTTCCAACCACGAGTACAATTCACACTGCTCCCAGCGGGAATCGAACACGGGTTGTCCGAACGTCGGTAGTCTAGTCGGGTGGTTTTCCCAACTAGGCTACCGAGGCCCCCAATATCAAGATTATGTACGTAGCGAAATAGTAATGAATGTAGCGAAATACATGTATTAATAATGTATGTAGCGAAAAATTAATGTATGTAGCGAAATATTAATGTATGTAGCGAAATAGTAATGAATGTAGCGAAATATTAATAATGTATGTAGCGAAATATTAATGTATGTAGCGAAATAGTAATGAATGTAGCGAAATATTAATAATGTATGTATCGAAATATTAATGTATGTAGCTAAATATTAATGTATGTAGCGAAATATTAATGTATATAGCGAAATATTAGTGTATATAGCGAAATATTAATGTATGTAGCGATATATTAATGTTTGTAGCGAAATATTAATGTTTGTAGCGATATATTAATGTATGTAGGGAAATATTAATGTATATAGCGAAATATTAATGTATGTAGCGAAATATTAATGTTTGTTGCGAAATATTAATGTTTGTAGCGAAATAATTATGTATGTAGCGAAATAGTAATGTATGTAGCGTAACATTAACGTATGTAGTGAAATATTAACGTATATAGTGAAATATTAACGTATATAGTGAAATATTAACGTATATAGTGAAATATTAATGTATATAGTGAAATATTAACGTATGTAGTGAAATTTTGATGTATGGCACAGAATATTCATTTTATGTAGCGAAATGTTAATGCTTGAAGCGAAATCTTAATATATATAGCGACATTTTAATGTACGGAACAAAATATTAATGTTTGTAGTGAAATGGTAATGTACGGAACAAAATATTAATGAATGAAACAAAATATTAGTGTATGCTGCGAAATATTAATGAGCGTAATATTAATGTAAGTAACAAAACATTAATGTATGTAGATAAATACTAATTTATGTAACAGAATATTAATGAATTCTTCTTCTTCTTCTTTTCTTTTTCATCTGCCTTTCAGCGTCGAGGGGAGAAATCATTTGCGGTCTTTTGCCCTTCTGTTCGCCTCTGCTGCTGTTATGTTTCCTAGTGCTTCTAATATTCCATCGACCCATCTTTTTCATGGTCGACCCTTGGGTTTGGTGCTCTCACAACGTTTGTTGAAGGCTCGTTGTGTTGTGTTTTGTTCTTTCTGCCTTGTCACGTGACCAAACCATTTTATCTGTTGTTTCCTTATATATTCTATGGCGGGGACTATTCCTAGCTTTTTTCTCAGTTCTTCATTTCTAATCTTATCTCTCAGACTGTTTCCTGTCATTCGTCTAACACATCTCATCTCTGTAGAGGTTATTTTTTCTTATTGTTCTTGCATCTAGGGTCCAGGTCTGGCATTGGTAGCACAAAGTTGGGATGAAGATTGTTGTATGTTGCAAATAATTAAACCCGTTTCGACATAGTAATGCGTGTAGCGAAATATGAATTGTACACTACGAAAAATAATGTACATAGAAAATTAATTAATCTATAAAGAAGAATATTGATATATAATATATTAGTGAATGTTAATGTTTGTGTAATTCAGAAGAGTAATTTATAATACCGAATATTAATTTATAACACATAATTTATACAATTTATAACACTGAATATTAATTTATAACACATAATATTTAAAATTTATAACACTGAATATTAATTTATAACACATAATATTTAAAATTGATAACACTGAATATTAATGTGTAACGTCGAATAATAATGTCCAATGCCAAGTGTTAATATATAATGTCGAATATGAATTTATGATAATTAAATAAGAGCATAGAAGGAAATAGTCTTGTACAAATGTGAACAACTGAAATAAATAAAAGCATAAGGATGACAAAAAAGTAATTGTATTGCCATGAAAAATAGACTAACATCAAAACAAATAACAGCAGGGCTAAAACTAAGAATAGCAAAATGTTATATCTTCTCAACATTCCTATTTGGTGCAGAAACATGGACATTAGACAAAAAAAAAAAAAAACAGAACAGAAAATTAAAGCCTTTTAAATGTGAATTTATAGAAGAAAATGAATTAGATAGAAAGAAAATAAAACAAATTTTTAAGTCTTACAACAATTAACAATGAAAAGAGAACTACTAAACACAATTCAAACAAGACAAATGAGATGTTTCGGGCATGTTAAAAGACACAGCAGCCTACTAAAAGTAATCTTGGAAGGGAAAATACAAGGTAAAAGTTGCAGACAAAGACTGACATGGACGAGCAACATCAATAGATGGACTAAGTCTGCCTATGACAACCTGCATCATCAGGGCGGAATGTCGCTCCATGGTAGCCAAACTTCGATGCTGAGACGGCACTCAATGAATGGAAAAAAATGTGAAGAGGAAAAGTTCATGTACAAATATGTAATTAAATGTTAATATTGAAGGTTATGTTGGCTTGGCCACGTACACCGTATGAAAGATGACGACACACCAAAAGATAACTCTATGGACAACTAGCAGATGGCAGAGGAACTAGGGGGCCCCCAAAGCTTCGATTTGCAGACCTGTGTAAACGTGGCATGAAGACCTAACATAAACCCTGCAGCCTGGGAAAGCTGCAGACCGCAATCTTTTTTTATTTTTTAATACACTAAAGCTCCAACTCAAACAAAGATCAGACAGATTCACAGAAAAAGAGTATACTCGGTGAAACAAAAGAAAAAACATTTCTAGGGGCGCTGAAAAATCCATAGTCAACTATGACTGACCGAGGCTAATGCTATTTATTGCAGTGCATTTTCATATGCATATATGTATTATATACAAATGTATATACATGTGTATGTGTATATATATATATATAACATACAGGAAGTCCCTCAAATCTGGGCACTTTACTAAAATACTCAGAGACTGGCTGAATGACAATTTTTCCAACAGGATTGCAAGACGTGGTCATGTGGTGTGGTCTCCCCGTTCACCTGACCTTAACCCCCTTGTCTTCTGTCTCTGGGGTACGCTAAAGGTGAAGATGAACTCAATGACAGTCACTAGATGTAACACACTAGATCAGTGGTGGCCAACTTGAGGTTGCCCGAGGGCCGGATTAAAGCCAAGGCCAAGACCCGCGGGCCACACTTAAGAATATCGTCAAAAATGACAGTAGGGACCTATGCGATATAGTAATATATAAATAATGCTTGCACTTTGACTACATATTTGATTTGTAACAAATCCATTAATTATTCATTTTAAAATTACCTTTAATGTCTCAGTGCGACGATTGTGACTTGTCACAGCTTTCCACCAGAGATTTGAAGTCCACTTCCATTTTGACGTGGCGATTCGGAGAGTATGGGACAATGTCGAATCGGTCATTCTGTTCCTGGTCTTAGATTTAATTAACTTCATGGAAGAGAATGTTGTCTCGCAGAGATATGTGCTGCCGAATATAGAGCACATCTTTAGTGCCCATTTTCTCAGACACGGGTAACGTTCATTTGGTAGCAATTTCCAGAAGTCAGCTCCTAATGCCTTTACAGTACTGAGGAAGGGGTCACACTGAAGGTCACACAACTCTAGTTGAAGATCTGATGGCTGGCACTCCACTGTGCACTTAATTGGGTTATTAAAAAGTTCCGTTTGCGGACGAAACATTTCAAAATCTTGAAATCGTCGATCAAATTCACAAATCAAATGTTCAATGTCAGCTGCCTACTTACTGAAGTTTGCACTTTCTATCTCTGACAACAACTGCTTACAACTTGAAAAATGGAACAGATCATTTTTTTGCAAAGAAAGTCTAAATAGATTCAGCTTCTTTTAAAACCATCAACATATCCCATCAATTGAAAAATGGTTTGCTTTTCCCCTTGTAGCTGCAAATTCAATATGTTCAAATGTTGTGTGATGTCTGTGAGATATGCCAGATTATGAAGGAAAGTAATGTCTTTGAGTGCATGTTGAAGATCAATGGAGCATGGTAAGTTCTCTCGCAGGAAGTCATAAATGTCATTCTTCAGTTCAAAAAATATTATTAAACATTTCCCTCGACTAAGCCATCTTACTTCTGTATAAAGCAGGAGATCACCGTAGCTAGAATCTACTTCCTCTAAAAATGATAAAAACTTCCTGTGATTTAAAGACTGGTGTCCTCCTCTTATCAAATTTGTTATTTTCACAACAGTAGCCATGGTGTCTTTTAGATTTATGGACTTTGCACAAAGGGCCTCTTGATGAATTATGCAATGCAATGTAGGTACGTTAATTTTGTTTTGCTTTAGAAGTCCAACAAACCAGTATTTGAACCAATAAAAGCTTTGCAACCATCAGTACACACTGCAGACAACTTTCCAAAACCACCTACTTCATCTACGGCACTATGAACTGCAGAAAATATGTCTGTCCCTCTACAAGTGTCATGCAAAGAGCAAACTTTCAACAATTCTTCAATAACAGTAAAATCCTCCTGGATAACTTTAACAAAAATAAGAAGCTGGCAAGTGTCAGTGATGTCAGTACTTTCATCAATCGCGAGCGAAAAATATGAGCAGTTTTCAATACAAGATTTTAAACTTTGAGACAGTTGCAGACTGATGTCTTCTGTTCTTCTGGCTACAGTTTGTTTTGAAAGAGGCACAGATTCAAATTCTTTGGCTATTTTTTCTTGACCGAATGCCTTTGCCATTTGAATCGCACATTTCTTCACAAAATTTCCGTCAGTAAAGGGTTTTTTAGATTTTGCAAGCTCATATGTAACTGTATATGATGCAATGATCGGTGACTCTTTAATTTTATTGCCCTTTGTATACATACTTTGCTGTTGATTCAACTTTGTCTTCAGCTGTTCAACCAAAAGCTTCCTAGCTTCAATGCTATGTTTCTCATACATGTTTTGATGATGTGTGGCATAGTGCCGTTTTAAATTATATTCCTTCAAAACGGCTAACACTTGAACGCAAATTAAGCACTGAGGTTTACTATCCTTATTGAAGATGAACAAATAATCTAATTCCCATTCAGGTTTAAATATGCGATTTTCACAATCAACTTTTCTACGTTTTAACATGATTTAATACAAAATCTCACATCAAAGTTAAAAGTCACAGAATGTTGGTCCACTATCGAAAATAAGTCCAGATTTGACAGTTATACACAGACTTGTGTTTGACAATGAAATCAAAAGATTGTGACCAAATAAACACGTTGCAGTCATTTTATGGACAAGACAAGACGATGGGATCAAAGGGAATGAAGGCGAACAGTGAAACATTTTGAATGTAACTTCAAAGACAGAATTAGAGCTACGAAGTCCCCTCACCCCTGTCCCTCCCAACCTCATTAACCCTTACCGCGAAATGAAAGAGCCACCACAAGTCCAGACGACAAATGTTGAGCCAAAGATCTGACGCTATCACCGCACTGACAATAAAGCAGCTTTGCGGTACCAACTCGAAGCAAAGACTTTGAATATTGTCGGCACCATTAGTTGTGCAGTGTGTGTGTGTGTGTGTGTGTTTGTTTGTGTGTGTGTGTGTGTGTGTGGGTGTGTGTGTGTGTGTGTGTGTGTGGGTGTGAGTGTGTGTGTGTGTGTGTGTGTGTTATTTGAAATTATTTTGCCAATCTAGCTGTTGCGAGAAATTGACAGAGATTTTCAAATTGTGTATTCTTGAACGATAGAAGAGTTAACTCCGACACGGATTAAAACCAGGAGAAATCCGCTATTAGGGGTAAAAATGAAGTAAGTCCGTGGAGCTTCGCGGGCCAAGAAAACTAGGCTGGCGGGCCGCCATTTGGCCACCCCTGCACTAGATGTAACACACTAGATGTAACACACTAGATGTAACACACTTGATGTAACACACTAGATGTAACACACTAGATGTAACACACTAGATGTAACACACTTGATGTAACACACTAGATCTAACACACTAGATGCAACACACTAGATGCAACACACTAGATGTAACACACTTGATGTAACACACTAGATGTAACACACTTGATGTAACACACTTGATGTAACACACTTGATGTAACACACTAGATGTAACACACTTGATGTAACACACTTGATGTAACACACTAGATGTAACACACTTGATGTAACACACTAGATGTTACACACTAGATGTAACACACTAGATGTAACACACTTGATGTAACACACTAGATGTAACACACTTGATGTAACACACTAGATGTAACACACTAGATGTAACACACTAGATGTAACACACTTGATGTAACACACTAGATGTAACACACTTGATGTAACACACTTGATGTAACACACTAGATGTAACACACTTGATGTAACACACTAGATGTAACACACTAGATGTAACACACTAGATGTAACACACTTGATGTAACACACTTGATGTAACACACTTGATGTAACACACTAGATGTAACACACTAGATGTAACACACTAGATGTAACACACTTGATGTAACACACTTGATGTAACACACTAGATGTAACACACTAGATGTAACACACTAGATGTAACACGCTAGATGTAACACACTTGATGTAACACACTAGATGTAACACACTTGATGTAACACACTTGATGTAACACACTAGATGTAACACACTAGATGTAACACACTTGATGTAACACACTTGATGTAACACACTAGATGTAACACACTAGATGTAACACACTAGATGTAACACACTTGATGTAACACACTAGATGTAACACACTAGATGTAACACACTTGATGTAACACACTTGATGTAACACACTAGATGTAACACACTAGATGTAACATACTTGATGTAACACACTAGATGTAACACACTTGATGTAACACACTAGATGTAACACACTAGATGTAACACACTAGATGTAACACACTAGATGTAACACACTAGATGTAACACACTAGATGTAACACACTTGATGTAACACACTAGATGTAACACACTAGATGTAACACACTTGATGTAACACACTAGATGTAACACACTTGATGTAACACACTAGATGTAACACACTAGATGTAACACACTAGATGTAACACACTTGATTGAACGCATAAAGAGTGAATGTGCTCTAATTGACGACGATGTGAATCTATAACACCGAGTTCACGTGAATGTTTCAAAACACATCAACCTTTGTATCACAAATAATGGAAATCATATTGAAGACGTTATTAAATATTTCAATGGAATCATATGTGGATATGTATTTTAATGGAATCCAAATTTCATGTATTGTAAATACGTATTTTTGCCTATGTGTCAAGACTTTAGGGGCACACTGTATTTTACAGCACATTGCGTATATTATTGAATGAAACGTAATATTAATGACGTCATAATACTGTTCATGTTATATCAGCCATCTATGGACGATTACTCGTTACTGCCCTTTAAATCTAAATTTGGTTGGAATCAACGAGCAGAACCACATTGACCAGTTAAGCGTAACCACAGTATGACTTGTGTGCCAGTGGGGGTGGTTGCGTGAAGAGACAACACTTGTTCGGCGCGACTATTTGAGGAGATCAAGCTAACACCCCTAGGAGCTTCAACAATATCGCATAACCCGGTTACGGAGATCGCCATGTTGTTTACAAGCTATCGTTTCCCGGACAACACTGGTTGCTAGGTAACAATGGTTGCTAACGGTAATAAAGCGCACTCTCACGGCACAGTCTCGTGCATATGAGATTAATGAATTTGCTTAATTAAACTTTGACCGCTTATGTTGGTTACTACATTACTTGTACACTCCTCTTCTTCTTCTATTTCTTTCCTTCCTCATCTGCCTTTCAGCGTCGAGGGGAGATATAATTTGCGGTCTTTTGCTCTTCTGTTCGCCTTGCTGCTGTTATGTTTCCTAGTGCTTCTAATATTCCATCGACCCATCTTTTTCGTGGTCGACCATTGGGTCTGGTGTTCTCACAACGTTTGTTGAAGGCTCGTTGTGTTGTGTTTTGTTCGTTCTGCCTTGTCACGTGGCCAAACCATTTTATCTGTTGTTTCCTTATATATTCTATGGCGGGGGCTATTCCTAGCTTTTTTTCTCAGTTCTTCATTTCTAATCTTATCTCTCAGACTTTCCCCTGTCATTCGTCTAACACACTTCATCTCTGTAGAGGTTATTTTTCGTATTGTTCTTGCATCTAGGGTCCAGGTCTGGCATTGGTAGCACAACGTTGGGATGAAGATTGTATTGTATAGTGCTCGTTTTGCCTCTAGAGTTATTTCTTTGTTGGACAATAGTGGTGATAACTAGAAGGCTCGGATTTTCATGAAATGTCATATTTTTTTCCTGAAGCATATTTTCAGTTTTAAGTTAATTTCTACATGTTTCAAGCATTTCTGAACAATTTTAAGCTGTTTTTATTTGTCATATAAATGCATATTTTGACCATAATTTTGATGAGGTCATATTTTGCCTGAAATTGGAGATTTAGGTCATATTTTTGTCTTATTTAGGTCATATTTTGATCATATTTTGCATATTTTCTGGTGTACTCAACTTTCTGGTGTACTCCGTTTGCTTATCAATGTTAGCACACCTTAAACTATGTTTAGAGACAAATTGTGAGGATTGGCTATATTTCTGAATGTGTGTATTAGTGAATATGCATGTGTGTCTTTCATGCGACTGTAGGGAGGGGAAGACATCAGTCAACTCTTTGATGTCAGTCGGCATCTGAGAATAAAAAAGGGAGTGACATCCGCTCAATACTTCAAAAGAATTTTCTGGGTTTTGTTTCGAAAGTAAATTGTAGGAAACAATTTCAAATGTTTCAACGTCAGGAGCGAATATTCCTGGATTTGTTAAATCTTCAAGTTTCATTTTAAACCGTTTGGCGCCCATTTGTATGTTACAATTATTAATTTGCCATTTGCAACAGTGACTGACTACATGATCTTGTGCTCTAGCTCATAGTTATATAATAGTTATATTGTTTATGGTTGATTCACTGGAATAACTTTGCTTTACAATGCCTAAAGTGTCTAATTCTAATGGTGCAAAGTTGCGTAAATTTGTGCAGGAATTTAGTTCAAAAGTATTTAGTACCGATGGAGAAATATTGTACTGTACACTGTGTGAGGTCAAGGTTACAGCTGGAAAGATTGGTTAGATGTTGGCTTACTCCGTATGTTGTTAATCTCCCACAGTTGTTCTCTGTTTACTCTGTCGAATGTTTTTTCCTGGTCAATGAAGGCTATGTATAAGTTTTGATTGTGTTCTGTCGTTTTTTCTGCAAGCTGTTTTAGTGTGAACAGTGCATCGGTACATCCTCTGTTTTTTTTTGGAACCCCATTTGTGAATCGCTTAACTGTAGTTCTATTATTGGTCTTAGTCTGTTTTCCAAGATTTTGGCGTATAGCTTTCCTACATGGCTGAGAAGAGATATACCTCTATATTGATTGCAGTCTCTTTTGCTACCTTTCTGTTTCCATATTGGTATGATGATTGCCTGTTGCCAGTCTTCTGGGGCTTGTTATTGGTGCTATGCTGCATTAAATATTCTGTGCTGCCATTGCACTCCTGTTCCTCCTTCTGCTGCCCCTCATTTCTACATAATTATTTAATTACTTTTTGAGTATTGCCAGTCACAGCAAAGAGAGCATATAAACAATTACAGCAACTTTTTCAAGGCGAACCGAAAGTATGTATTGATCATGATCTATAGAACATTATTACTTATGTTCAACTTTGTGACGGCAATTATTTGATTTGATTATTGCATCAGGGTACGGAGAAGAAGACGCAGACTTGATAAATCAGCCATCAATAAAAGATGTACTTTCTTCAACATAAACAATCGGAGGACCAAAGTAGACATTTGACTACCTCACAGACACAAGTTCGGCACTCGCAAGCTATTCTATCATGAGGATTTCATTTTAATTTCAATTAAAGAGACCTTTGACCACTGGAATTAAATCAACATGAATGTATAATCAAACATTTATTGTAGCTTCAAGTGGCCAAGCATGTGATAGCTTGGAAGACTTAAGCAGAGTGTGTGATGATCTTTTGATGTGCGTTGAATCGTACGGAAAGAGTTAACCAGATTATATATTTCTTGTTTTTTTTTTCATTTAAATAATGCAAATCTAAAATCAATTTAGCCAGAGCTTCACAATGTCAAAGATAGTGACCATAAACTTCTTACGTCAGCACTTCGTGTCCATGTTCCGTAGTTTTCCAAACCTGAATTAACCAGAACTAATCTCATAGACTTAAAAGAAGGCGAAGAGCAAATGGCTCTTAAATCACTCATTGAAGCAAACATGTGAACATGATATTTTTCTATTCATAAAGATCGTAAAGTAAACATAAACATATTCACATAATTTCATTTAGTCGGTAAATAACCGTTTGTGACAAACAACAGCAGGTACAGTACCGAGTACCGTACTGAAATAACGGATAATTACTTATAACATTAAATTTAGTAATGAGTTTAAAAAAAACATAAAATATATAATAATTCGAGATTGTAGAAAAATACAAATAAGCAAAGATAAATCAGATAGGATAAGTATAACTAAAAGTGCTGCATAGAACTACAACTGTCAGATTAAAAAAAAAACAACACTGTAATAACACGTGAAGCAGAATAAGATCATCGATAAACAACAAATGATGAAACGTTTTAAAACACTTAAACATTCAAGTGCTATATAGAACCAATTGTGACTTATGGAAGCGAATCATGGACAGTAGACAAAGATATGAACAGACGATTAGAGGCCACAGTGATGGGATTTCTCAGAAGAATGTTGAAAGTTCCTGGACTGCTAGTAAGACCAATGAGGAAATTCTCAAAGAGGCCAACACAAAAAGGGAACTCCTAAAAAACATCCGAAAGAAACAATCAACATTTTTCGTGCACATAATGAGACGAGGAAAGTTGGAATACTTGGTTACAACTGGCAAAATAAAAGATAAGAGAGATCGCGGACGACAAAGAGAGAAAATATATGGAAAGCTTGGTGTCATGGCATGGAAAACAGTCAACAACAGAAATGATGCGATGCACTGTAGATAGAAGATTGTGGAAGGACATGATCGCCTACGCCAACCGGTATGGCACATGATGATGAATCATTCAAGATCAACGTGATGAATGTCTCACAGACACAACGGACAGGAAGCACCTGCGAGATTTACAACAGTGAGGTCAGAGTAGAACCAGTTGTACGTCAGTACACAACACTAGTTGTACATTAGTACACAACACTAGTTGTACGTCAGTACACAACACTAGTTGTACGTCAGTACACAACACTAGTACGTCAGTACACAACACTAGTTGTACATTAGTACACAACACTAGTTGTACGTCAGTACACAACACTAGTTGTACGTCAGTACACAACACTAGTTGTACGTCAGTACACAACACTAGTTGTACGTCAGTACACAACACTAGTACGTCAGTACACAACACTAGTTGTACGTCAGTACACAACACTAGTACGTCAGTACACAACACTAGTTGTACATTAGTACACAACACTAGTAGTACGTCAGTACACAACACTAGTGCGTCAGTACACAACACTAGTACGTCAGTACAAAACACTAGTTGTACGTCAGTACACAACACTAGTACGTCAGTACACAACACTAGTTGTACATTAGTACACAACACTAGTTGTACGTCAGTACACAACACTAGTACGTCAGTACACAACACTAGTACGTCAGTACACAACACTAGTTGTACGTCAGTACACAACACCAGCTGTACGTCAGTACACAACACTAGTTGTACGTCAGTACACAACACCAGCTGTACGTCAGTACACAACACCAGCTGTACGTCAGTACACAACACCAGCTGTACGTCAGTACACAACACCAGCTGTACGTCAGTACACAACACCAATTGTGCATGACAATCTTCCCAAATTATTAGAAAAGTGAAAGAAGTTATGCCATTTCACAATCGACAACATTGTAGTAGTAGTTAAGCGAAGGCCCCCGTATCACTACAAACAAACTAAAATCCATAATTACTCATCCGCCAGTGCCAGTGGAATCATGCAAATTAACATCTAATCTCATAGGATTCAAACAAAGAACGGCAGCTGCAATCCCCATCATAGCAGCCACAGCACACGCCAAAAACGTCAAGCATAGCCTAAGACAACATTTAAGGGTGTTAATTCCAGGGGGGCATATCCTAGTACACACACTTAACGCTTTAATAAGAAGACAAAACTACGATTACTAGCACTGTTACGTCATCAGTGCACAACGTTGTTGATAGTCTGCAGCTCAAATATCAGTTTTGGCTGATTTGACATTAGATGATTATTCCCGTATCTGCATGAGAAGACACATTTGTCGATGCTAGAATCTCCAGCTTCAGCAGATTATATAGATGTGATCTTTGCTGGTTTGATGAAAAACATGCCAGAAGTTGCAACAACCACCAAGAACGAGAGAACACAAATATTGAGCAATTCTTCATCTTTTCTCTTTCTCACCGATACCTAAAAGGTGTCGTGGTTTATATCATTTGCCGTTCTTGAGCTGCTCGAATTGTCTGAATTAGTGATTTTCCTTTGTTGTTACATGCCTCTGTCACTGCATCTATCCATCTTCTTCTGAGTCTTCCTCTTGGTCTTTTCCCATGCATTCTCGAGAAGAACGCCCTTGATGGTGATTGGTGAGGATTCATTCTGGCCAGGTGGTCAAACCATTTAAGTTGTTGTTGTTCTATATATTCTTGGCAGGGTTTTGTTCCTACCATTTTTCTTATGGTTTCATTTGGTATTCTATCTCTTCTTGTGTTGTTTGTTACTTTTCTCAAGCATCGCATCTCACATGTATTGATATTTCTTAAATGTGATTTAGAAAGGGTCCATGTTTGACTTTCATAACACAAAGTTGGTATGAAGATGCTATTTATCATTTGTTGTTTAGCTGGCATAGAAATGTTTGGATGTCTTAACAATGGTGAAAGCTGGTATGTGACAGCATTTGCTTTTTGTATTCTCATGTCAATTTCTCTGTCTAGTTTTCCATCTTCTGTGAACATTGTGCCTAAATACTTAAATTCCTCTACTTGTTTTATTTCTTTATCTTTGATCTTAATGTTTAATGGGTGTCTTAATTTGCTTATTCTTAAAGCCTCTGTTTTTGCTGTGTTAATTTTTATACTGTAATTTGTGCAGCTTTTATCTAGAGATGTTAAATGCTGTAGATTTCCCGCTTTAATTTTGCATTTTCGTTTGTGATAGTAATATCACAATGGATGGTAATTCGACTTATATCGCACAAACTGTAAGAATAAATCACAAATAAATCCGTTCGAAATACACAAGAACGCTTGAATTTCTTTTACTACGGGCATTGAAATTCACTTATAACTTAAATATGACTCCCATCAAAAATTGCATCGTGTTGCCAGCACAGTCACGTATTTGAGCAATTTTAGAACATAAATTCAGAACAACAACAAATCATCTTATGGCATAACGTTTGGCTTAGGCGATCATGTCCTTCCACAAATCCGTATCTACAGTGCATCGTATCAGTTCTGTTGGTCACTGTTTCCCATGCCATGAACCAGGCTATCAAGTACCTTCTCTCATTGTCGTCCGCGATATCTCTTTTCCCCTCTATTCTGCCAGTTGTAACCAAGTATTCCAATTTTTCTTTTCTCACGATGAGCCCGAAGAATAGTAAATGCTTCTTTCTTATGTTTCTAAGGAGCTCCCTTTTTGTGTTGGCCTCGTTGAGAATGTCCTTGTTTGACTGTTTAGCTGTCCAGGGAACTCTCAACATCAATAAAAAGTACTTCCCTTTCGTCCAAAAAAAAATAAATAAATAAATAAAAATAACAGATTGCTTTAAATAATGTTATAATAATAATAAAATATAAAATTAGTCAATTATAATACAATATTATATGTATGCTCCCCAATGGGAGCCGCGATAGCTCAGTGGTTAGTGAACTGGACTACAAAGGACAAGGGGTAGGGTTCGATCCCAACCGACGGCTTCCGGGTTCACCCAGCCTTAAATGGTACCGGATTTTTTTCTGGGAAGGTAAAGCAGCACGGGCGTAATACCGACCACATTACCCAAAAATCATGCGCTGAAGGTCTGTAAAATATAGGATCACTAACACAATATTTCCCTATACGCCACTTGGCGTGACGGGGGTACTTTACTACTCTTTTACTTACTCTCCCCAATATTCTGCTACAATTAGAAGCATGGTTATGGTTATGGAAGGCCCCGGTATCACTGCAAACGAATTAAAATCCATAATTGCTCAACCGCCCGTGCCAGCGGAATCATCTGAATCACTATCTCATCTCCCAAACAAAGCAAGATAGCTGTAGTCCCATCATAGCAGTCTCACAACACGCCAAAAAACATAAGTCGAGACCGCACAGAATGTGAACACAACCGTCTGTTCCCTGTCATACGATATCATCATTTATCATAAACAGTTGGAATATTGAAACACGATCAAAACGGATGAGGTGCACATCTCACGGTGTACACAGAGCACTTAACTCAGTAATTAGAAGCATACAAGTAAGCAGTTAATTAAAAATAAATTCAACTGAAATGAAGTGCCTGCCGAGGATACTGAACCTAACAAGAACAGAATTAGAGATGGTTGCTAAAAAGGGCAATATATGAAGCTACACTTGTGCTAGTTCACGCCAATAAATACAGAACACAAGAAACGATTAGCACTTGTAGCAATGGCACGATGTTCACAAGACACCATCTCCAGAGGCAAGAGGGAAAGCTCGATCTTGAAGACTATGAGCTGTTGCACTATCTGATACCACAACGGTGGGTTGCCTTGCATGATGCAAATGATAAAGTATCAACCCGAACAAATGACAAAGTAGTGACCCAATCAAATGACAAACT
Organism: Megaustenia siamemsis; assembly: GCA_032433765.1. Classification (NCBI taxonomy): domain Eukaryota; kingdom Metazoa; phylum Mollusca; class Gastropoda; order Stylommatophora; family Ariophantidae; genus Megaustenia; species Megaustenia siamemsis. The sequence continues at coordinate 77,012,157 of JAVIAB010000024.1, read as the reverse complement.
ATCAACCCCAACAAATGACAAAGTAGTGACCCAATCAAATGACAAACTATCAACCCAAACAAATGACAAAGTAGTGACCCAATCAAATGACAAACTATCAACCCAAACAAATGACAAAGTAGTGACCCAATCAAATGACAAACTATCAACCCAAACAAATGACAAAGTAGTGACCCAATCAAATGACAAACTATCAACCCGAACAAATGACAAAGTAGTGACCCAATCAAATGACAAACTATCAACCCAAACAAATGACAAAGTAGTGACCCAATCAAATGACAAACTATCAACCCAAACAAATGACAAAGTAGTGACCCAATCAAATGACAAACTATCAACCCAAACAAATGACAAAGTAGTGACCCAATCAAAACTGTTTTCCTTGTTACTGAAAGAGAGCATATAAGTAAAGTAAAGTAAAGTAAAGTAAAGTAAAGTAAAGTAAAGTAAAGTACGATTTAGAACAAGCAATTAATTGGAAAGAAAGAGGAAACAAAATGAAAGCGTGAACATTCTACGAATCAGCAGATGTAGGAAACTGGCATTAAACGGAAACAAAGAATGTTGGTGACAATCTCCAACATCACTTTAATAGATGTCTCGTACTTGTATCACGTACTTGTATCACGTACTTGTATCACGTAATTGTATCACGTACCTGTATCTCGTACTTGTATGAAGGCATATACAGGATTTACAAGGCGGCTGCAACTAACGCAAGGGGTATGGAATAAGAGCAGATTAAATATAAGCAGAAGGGTTAATAAATCACATAACTGGAAGTGCGACACTCTTCTGTACGGATCTGAAACTTGGACAATCTAGTTAAGAAACAAGAAAAGATTAAGCAATTTCCACGTGCAGGGCCTTTGAAAAATAATGAGCATGAAATGGCTGGACAGAACAACTCAGATGCTGTGCTATTCTAGGCTTTATCATAGAGCCGGATTAAGACCCTTAGAGGCACTAAGCACTTACAAAATTTTGGTGCCCCCCCCCCCCGCTATATATATATTTATGTAATTCAAAATGTAAAAAATAACGAACCATAAAATTAAATTGTATTTATCGAAATTAAACAAAACTTACAGTAAGGTGTATAAATAATGTATATTTTATATTTCCATTTTATTTATATTTGAAAAAGTTTTCTACTTTTTAAAATTACAAAGTCTTTGATGAGATCCTCAAAAATAATCTTATATAACACATCAGCTTCTTTACTTAATAGAGATAAGGTGTTCAGCCTGGCTTGTTTGATTTCATGACCCTTGGTGGAGGCCTGGACTCACGGAGTGCTCTTGTTATTATTGTATATATCTGTACGTCATTTTACAAATTTAATGTAGGGTCCCTTTGTGGTGGTCCCCATCCTCGAAGCTCTAAACACGTCTTTATTTTGGTTAATGGTTAATCCATCCCAGCTTCATTCGTTATGGCAGGAGTAGAAGATAAAGGGTTGCTGGAACATGGCTGGGACATGACTGGGACATGACTGGGACTTGGCTGGGACATGGCTGGGACATGGCTGGGACATGACTGGGACTTGGCTGGGACATGGTTGGGCCATGGCTGGGACATGACTGGGACATGGCTGGGACATGACTGGGCCATGACTGGGACATGGCTGGGACATGACTGGGACATGGCTGGGACGTGACTGGGACATGGCTGGGACAAACAAATGCTGCATGTGGAGCGTATAGATTGGAAGTGGCTGGTGATCATCTATCTATCTATCTTTCGTTCGCCTGAAGCATTGTCTATATCTGCAATGTCGTTTCCTGTATAAATGTTACTGTCTTTTGTAATTCTTGCAGTGGCCCATATAGTTTTGTCTGTAGTGTTGTATCTATGGGCCAATGGATTTTCCTCAGTCTACTATATTCAGTGCAGTCTTGAAGTATGTGTTCAGCAGTCTGGGGCGCCTGTCCACATGTACAAGTAGTTGAGGTGCCGATCTTGAATTTTGTATACATGTGACTATGGAGTCGATTGTGTCCTGTTCTGAGACGTATAATGATAACTTGTTCATATCTATTCATATTATAAAAGGCATCCTGATTTGGGGCTTGTGGTCCTCTGATTGATTTGATTATCTGTTTCTTATGATGGTATGTAACAGGTGTATCTAGTTGTGTGCCTGTTGAACCTTCCTTTGCCAACTGATCTGCTTTCTCATTTCCTGGTATTCCACAGTGAGATGGGATCCACTGCAGGGCAACCCTGTGGTGCTTGCAGAGTTCAGTCAATAAGGTCTGCAGATGTGGTAATTTTCTGGATTGTAGTGCCTGGAGTACTGATCTTGCATCTGTCAAAAACACTACAGGCTGCGGGCTAAGATTAATGTTCAGCAGTTTTTCTATTGCTAACTTTATTGCTTGTATTTCTGCATCATAATTGTGACAATATTTCCCTGTTGCTATTTTATTCATATCCCTAGTGTTATTTGGGTATTCTATATATGCACCTGCTCCCCCATTTTTTACTGCATTCTGTGCTGATCCATCTGTATACACACGAATCCATAGGTCTTGTGGGTATTCTTCATCCAGGAAACTGAGAGTTATTGTTTTTCGCTGTAGACTATTCTGTTCCTCTTTATCAACTATTCCTTTCACTTCTGTCCGTATTTGAACTGATAATCCAGATTCCTCTGTCCAGGAGTCTGTTCTGGTATGGGCAGTAGGGGGTTAACAGCTCTTGGCATGTCTGGTGTTTGTCTACTAATACGCTTGGCTTGGTGGATAAAACTGCTTCTCTTAAGTCGTCCCAATGCAAGATTTTGGAATCGGTCCTTCATTGGATGTCTCGGCATGCAAGCAAATTTTTCTGCCTGTATCAGCACCTTTGTGTCCCTCCGTTCTCTCAGTGCTGGTATCCTCCACAATTTCTCCATCTCTAATATTGGTGTTGATTTCATTGCTCCTGTGATGACCCTAAGTGCCTGGTTTTGTACTTTATCCAGTTCTTGAAGTGTGGTGTTTGATGCTGAACACCATGCAGATGATCCATATTCTAAATGTGGGCGTATACTCTGTTGGTAAACTTTACTGAGTATTTTCCCACTCGCACCCCACGTAGTTCCACACAGCTTTCTTAGAATAGCCAATTTTCTCCTTGCTTTTTGGGTTGCCTTATTTATCTGCTGTTTCCAAGATAGTTTGTTATCAAATGTAACTCCGAGATACGTAGCCTGTATGTCTTCTTTCACAGGCTCATTGTTTATATAGATGGCTCCTGCTTTTTGTTTTGGGGAAAGAGTGAAAAGTGTAGTACTGCATTTGTCTGTATTGATGCTGATACACCATCTATTTGTCCATGAATTCAGTGCATTCATAGCTCTTTGTAACAATTTGGAGGCCACTGTTGCATACTCCTCTGTGCACCACATTACCAAGTCATCTGCATACATTGCCACTTTGATACCATGTGGTAGTTCAGTAACTAGGTCATTGATGTAGATCAGAAAAAGTGTTGGAGATAGTACCCCTCCCTGTGGAACGCCCTGGCGCAGTAAGACCTTCTTACTCTTAAGACCATCCAGTTGCACTCTGGCTCTCCTGTTATGCAGGTATGCTTTGACCCATTTGTACATCCTGCCATTTACTCCATAATTTCTCAGTTTCTTCAAAAGCCCTTCCTTCCATACCTTATCAAATGCTTTCTTTAGGTCTATCCATGCTGCTAGTACCAGTTTCTTTTCTTGAAACGCATCCTCAATTTCCTGGGAAAGATAGGTTGCCTGATCTTCGGTAGAGTAACACTGTCTAAAGCCTGCTTGTTGTGGGACAAGGAGATTTTCACTTTCCAGGTACCACTGCAGTCTGAGATTGATTATACGTTCCATTGTTTTACACAAACAGCTTGTAAGGCTGATTGGTCTATAGCTGGATGTCATTGAACCATCTTTTCCTGGCTTTAGTAATGGTATCATAATTGCTTCTCTCCATGCCTGTGGCACTTTACCTGTGATCCAGCAAATGTTGTAGATCTGCAGTAGTTTTGCTTTAGCTGCAGTTCCCAAGTTCTTAATCATTTCATTAGACACTCCATCACTACCTGGTGACTTTTTCATTTTTAATTTGGATATTGCCAGCTCTAGCTCTCTTTGTGTAATGGGTATTTCCATGACTTCATGTGCAGTCTCTTCTTGTCTTGCATTTTGTTGTTTTAGACGGGTCTCTTGACGTTTCTCTAGGCTAATTTCAATATTGTTGTCATTTGCAAAGGAGTCTGCAAAGTGATTTGCTGCATGTTTACCTGTTAGAATGTTTCCATCCTTCTTCAGTGTAATTTTTGTGTTCCCTTCTGTACCCTCATCATTCAGCTGTTTTACAAGCTTCCACACTTTTCTTGTGTCTCGTTCTAGATTCATGTACTCTGTTTTCTCTTTCCAACTTCTCCGTCTGGCTTGTAGTTTAGCCCATTGAAATTTGGCTTTAGCATGCTGATAGTTATTGTGGTGTTCCTGGCAGGGGTTATTTTCTGCTTGTTTTCGAGATGTTTCCATGTCATTGTGCAGTTGCTCTAGTTCACTATTCCAGTATGGTTTGTAGTGTTTCCGTGCCCCTCTGGGTATTGTTTCACTGGCAGCTTGTATTATTAGTCTACTGAATTCATCAACTATTTTGTTGATGTCTCTGTCTGTATTTAGATCTTTAGTCAGTACACTGGTGTAATGTTGATACATTTTCCAGTCTGCCTTTTTGTAATTCCATCTGGAGAGAGTGCTGCTCTCCCTGACGGCCTCATTTTGCACCACTAAAAAGACAGGTCGGTGGTCGCTGCCTCCAAGTTGTTTCCCAACAATACGTGTGATATTCCAATCCAGGTCTGGTGAATGGAAAGCAAGGTCTGGTGTAGATGTGGTATGCCATGATCTGGAATAGAATGTTGGTGGATCTGTTGCCTGGTTTAATAGTATAAGCCCATTGTCATCCTGCCAATTTTCAAGTTCTTCACCTCTCTTGTCCATATCTTCATAGCCCCAGCTCTGTGAATGGCTGTTAAAGTCTCCACATACAATTATTCTTTCTTTTAATGTAATTGTGTCTAGTGCTAGTGGGCGGTCACTCGGACAGTAGTAGTTTAGTAGATGGAAGTCTGTATTTCCTGTCCTGAGGTGCAGTATTTGATATTCCGCCCCATCCATATACACTTCAATCTGACATGCATTAATGTTGTTCCTTACAAGAGTCAGTATTCCGCCCTTTTGTCTGTTTTCCCTGTCAGATCGGTAGCACTGGTATCCCCTAATCTTCAAGGCTATGTCGTTGTTTAGATGGGTTTCCTGCAAACAGCATATGCTTACTTGTTCTTCATGCAGGATATTTTCTAATTCTATCTTTTTACTGTACCCATCTCTTTTGCTGTTGATGCCTTCAGCATTCCAGTGCATTATTTTGAGTGGTCTTATTTTGGGTTGGCCAGTAACTCTATTCTCTCGCCCCCTGACTCCACAGAGCGATTGAGAAGGACATCCAGTAATATAGGTTGGGCCCTTTCGAGGCTGAGGGCCCGGCGCTGCACCTGCCTGAGTGTCCATCACAGGGCGAGTGCCATATCGATTTGCAGTTATAGGCATGCTTCCCATTGGCGTGAGTGCGTGGCATCCTGATTTTTGTAGTGCGCCTTTTGGCTGGTTGCCTCCGACTTCAGCACTTAAAATTGCTAGAGCAGACTGTGGTCTTGCACGGGTGTAGGAAGGCCTGGCCAGTCTTGGTTTTCAGTCCCTGGTGACTGTTAAGCCCCATCCCCACGACAAGGAGCTGGCCTTGATGGGGGCTGGTGATCAAAATTGAGACATAAAATGTCTGCATGGCATTCCTGAGTAATTTCTCCAAAACTGAAGGGGAACAAGGCGAGAATGGAGAAATCTGACAGATTGGTCGCTGCACAGAAAGATCTAGAACACAGAAGAGTACCATATTTGAAAATTAAATTAAATGAAAAATTATACGATTTTTTAAATCAAATAAATGGGCTAACATAAAGTGGCTTGTTCTTTCTGTTGCCAGAGCTGCCGTTAAATTGTTGACAGAACCAGCCGTGAAAGATGTTGACAGAATCACTCATGATAGATGATTATAATCAGTCATGATACATTTTGACAGAATCAGTCATGATAGATGTTAATAGTATCAGTCATGGCAGATGTTGATCAGAATCAGTCATAGAGGTTGATCAGTCATGAGGAGGACATCATCAATACCCTCCGGGAAATGGGATAGAGACAGGACATTGACAACCATGAGTCCACGTCACTCCTTCGGATGACATTGATGGGAGTTAAGATGAGCACAGCCCGAAACGAGAAACTTAGTGGCCGTGTAAGAAGACTTATCAACCACACAGAACTGGAGTCGTCAGTCGCTGGACACTGAGGGAATTGCTGAGGAGGGGATCTGAGCACCTATGGACATGTTCGGAGGGCAATGATGATAACCCGCAAATAACTCGATAAAAGTTGATCAGAATCAGTTGTGATAAAAGTTGATCAGAATTAGTTATGATAGAAGTTGATCTGAATCAGCTATGATAGAAGTTGATCAGAATCAGCTATGATAGAAGTTGATCAGAATCAGCTATGATAGAAGTTGATCAGAATCAGTTATGATAAAAGTTGATCAGAATTAATTATGATAGAAGTTGATCTGAATCAGTTAGGATAGAAGTTTATCAGAATCAGTTATGATAGAAGTTTATCAGAATCAGTTAGGATAGAAGTTGATCAGAATCAGTTATGATAGAAGTTGATCAGAATCAGTTAGGATAGAAGTTGATCAGAATCAATTATGATAGAAGTTGATCAGAATCAGTTATGATAAAAGTTGATCAGAATCAGTTATGATAGAAGTTGACCAGAATCAGTTATGATAGAAGTTGATCAGAATCAATTATGATAGAAGTTGATCAGAATCAGTTATCATAAAAGTTGATCAGAATCAGTTATGATAGAAGTTGACCAGAATCAGTTATGATAGAAGTTGATCAGAATCAGCTATGATAGAAGTTGATCAGAATCAGCTATGATAGAAGTTGATCAGAATCAGCTATGATAGAAGTTGATCAGAATCAGCTATGATAGAAGTTGATCAGAATCAGCTATGATAGAAGTTGATCAGAATCAGCTATGATAGAAGTTGATCAGAATCAGTTATGATAGAAGTTGATCAGAATCAGCTATGATAGAAGTTGATCAGAATCAGCTATGATAGAAGTTGATCAGAATCAGTTATGATAGAAGTTGATCAGAATCAGTTAGGATAGAAGTTGATCAGAATCAGTTATGATAGAAGTTTATCAGAATCAGTTAGGATAGAAGTTGATCAGAATCAGCTATGATAGAAGTTGATCAGAATCAGTTATGATAGAAGTTGATCGACAAAATAACGCGTGCCGATTACTATCGAGATCATCGACACTACCCAGATTTCTGTACAAAGTGAAAGGATTGATGATATTTCTGTACGAAGTGAAAGGATTGATGATATTTCTGTACGAAGTGAAAGGATTGATGATATTTCTGTACGAAGTGAAAGGATTGATGATATTTCTGTACGAAGTGAAAGGATTGATGATATTTCTGTACGAAGTGAAAGGATTGATGATATTTCTGTACGAAGTGAAAGGATTGATGACATTCGACGAAAGTCACAACTCTCTGTGGCAGCAATAGTTGCTGATTTCATGATTCCTCCTCGTGCCCATCAGCTTTCACTTAATCACAACATGCTGAACTTGTAGTTTCTCTTGTTGATGTAGTTGATCAACGTAGCTGTGATTTATTCACATCAAAGTTTGAGTTGAGTCACACGTTCTTACTTTCAACGATCGCTCTCGTGACGCTGACTCAAGGAACTCGTTGTTTAGGGGGAACGAAGCCTCAAACCGTGACGGATCTCACGACTCTCGGACATGTTATCTTCAACGATCGGATGTCCATATTGAGAACTCCCAAATTGTGTCATCTGTTGTTGATCCTACGTGTTTTTCCCCTCTCACTCCTCTTGGCACCCCACATTGCATCATCCTCCTCCTCCCTTTCCATACCTCCCATTTCAACAAGAAGAACACATCACATTATGCAATTCGGAATTTGTACATTTTTCGACTATGTTACGTTGCCTCGCAAATCATGCAGTAACTGATCCATTCTGACTCAAACATGGTTCCATTTCTCTTCAAATAACTTCCCCTAGATGTATTGTTTGTGTACCTCATTTTTTTTATCTGAAAAATTATCGTTTAAAAAATGTTTAATTTTAGTCGACATATCATCTTCATTGCACATTGATCAACCCCCATATTTCTGAGATCATCTTCATTGCACATTGATCAACCCCATATTTCTGAGATCATCTTCGTTGCACATCGATCAACCCCATATTTCTGAGATCATCTTCAGTGCACATTGATCAATCCCATATTTCTGAGATCATCTTCGTTGTACATCGATCAACCCCATATTTCTGAGATCATCTTCATTGTACATTGATCAACCCCATATTTCTGAGATTATCTTCATTGTACATCGATCAACCCCATATTTCTGAGATTATCTTCATTGTACATCGATCAACCCCATATTTTTGAGATCATCTTCATTGTACATCGATCAACCCCATATTTCTGAGATTATCTTCATTGTACATCTATCAACCCCATATTTCTGAGATTATCTTCATTGTACATCTATCAATCCCATATTTCTGAGATTATCTTCATTGTACATCTATCAATCCCATATTTCTGAGATCATCTTCATTGTACATCTATCAACCACATATTACTGAGATCATCTTCATTGTACATCGATCAACCCCATATTTCTGAGATCATCTTCATTGTACATCGATCAACCCCATATTTCTGAGATTATCTTCATTGTACATCGATCAACCCCATATTTCTGAGATCATCTTCATTGTACATCGATCAACCCCATATTTCTGAGATCATCTTCATTGTACATCGATCAACCCCATATTTCTGAGATCATCTTCATTGTACATCGATCAACCCCATATTTCTGAGATCATCTTCGTTGTACATCGATCAACCCCATATTTCTGAGATCATCTTCATTGTACACCGATCAACCCCATATTTCTGAGATTATCTTCGTTGTACATCGATCAACCCCATATTTCTGAGATCATCTTCATTGTACATCGATCAACCCCATATTTCTGAGATTATCTTCGTTGTACATCGATCAACCCCATATTTCTGAGATCATCTTCATTGTACATCGATCAACCCCATATTTCTGAGATCATCTTCATTGTACATCGATCAACCCCATATTTCTGAGATTATCTTCGTTGTACATCGATCAACCCCATATTTCTGAGATCATCTTCGTTGTACATCGATCAACCCCATATTTCTGAGATCATCTTCATTGTACATCGATCAACCCCATATTTCTGAGATTATCTTCGTTTACATCGATCAACCCCATATTTCTGAGATCATCTTCATTGTACATCGATCAACCCCATATTTCTGAGATCATCTTCATTGTACATCGATCAACCCCATATTTCTGAGATTATCTTCGTTGTACATCGATCAACCCCATATTTCTGAGATCATCTTCGTTGTACATCGATCAACCCCATATTTCTGAGATCATCTTCATTGTACATCGATCAACCCCATATTTCTGAGATTATCTTCGTTGTACATCGATCAACCCCATATTTCTGAGATCATCTTCGTTGTACATCGATCAACCTCATATTTCTGAGATCCCTTCCCAACACTTTCTCCTAGTACCCAGTACCGTCGACCCACGCTAGTGAAAGCACAGTAGATGGCTTCAGCTCAGATGAACTAACTTTGCAGCAGACCGCGAAGACCTTCCCTCTTGGCTAGGGTAGATCGGTTAACATGTTTCTAGGAGCACTGCGATGAAGTGGAGTAGGAACTGGATAGTTCTGGTTCACCCATCGTGGCGCGACGAAAGCCTTCAGATCTATTTCTGAATGGCGCTTTAATCTCCATTTATATACACATATTCATATATATATAGTTTATTAGACTATTTAATTAAAAAGAGAAACAGAACATCAACATAACTATAGACGGCAGACAACTAAAACAAGTAGAGGATTCTAAATACCTAGGAAGTCTAGTGACAAACGACAATTCACAAACAGCAGAGGTAGACTCAAGATGCACCAAAGCTTGCCAAGTCATTGGACAGTTATCACCACTAATGTCTAACAAGGAAATAACTCTAGAGGCAAAAGAAGCACTCTACAATACAATCTTCATCCCAAAGTTGTATTACCAATGCCAGTCCTGGATCTTAGATGCAAGAACAATAAGATAAATTACCTCTGAAATGAGATAAAATGTGTTAGCCGAATGATAGGAAACAGTCTTAAAGATAAGACCAGACAGGATTAACTGAGAAAAAAAAATTATGAATAGCTCCAGCCATAGAAAATATAAAGAAACAACATATAAAATGTTTGACCACGTGATAAGTCAAAAATATCACTTCACAACACAACGAGCCTCCAATAAACGTTGCGACAACACCAGACCCATGGGCTGACCACAAAAAAGATGGGCTGATGGAATATTAGAAACACTTTTAAATATAACGGCAGTGGAAGAGAACAGAAGAGTAAAAGACAGCAACATATAGTTCCCCTCGACTCTGAAAGACAAATAAGGAAGGGAAGATGAAGAAGAATTATTAAAGGGCGAAAACTGGAGTGTGATACTGTGTAGCCCCTGTGATACTGTGTAGCCTCTGTGATACTGTGTAGCCTCTGTGATACTGTGTAGCCCCTGTTCGGTATCGTCATGTTACGGATACGACTGTACAATGGCAATGTAAAAAGATACAAGATAATCATCATCATGTACTATGCCTGCTGGCGTAGGTGATCATGTCTCGCCATAACTTTCCATCTAGACAGTTATTTATCATTTCCGTTGTTGACCTTCTGCCAAGCCATTCTCTTTAGCTGTCTGGTATCTTTTCTCTTTGCTTCCCTCGATCTCTTCGTCTCTCAATTTTCCCACTTGTCACACTATATTACAGCAGTTCCGATGTCATTACTTGGCCTAAAAATGATGATTGTTTCTTTCTAATATTGGAAATTAGTTCTCTTTTTGCTTTGGCCTCATCCAGAACATTTTCATTACTCTTCTTAGCTGTCTATGGTATTCTCAACATTTTTCTGTAAAATCATATTTCTACAGCATCCAGTGATTTTCGTATCTGTTGTCCTATTGTCCATGATCCCCATTCATATGTTAAGAGTGGCTCTACATAACATTTAAGAACTCATTTTCTTGTTTCTATTGTCAAAAATGGATTGCACAGTATCTTCCTAATTTTTTAGAAAGCTGCTTTTACCTGAACCATTCTGCATCTCACCTCTGTTATTCATCAACCATCTCACCTCTGTTATACATCTACCATCTCACCTCTGTTATACATCTACCATCTCACCTCCGTTATACATCTACCATCTCACCTCTGTTATACATCTACCATCTCACCTCTGTTATACATCTACCATCTCACCTCTGTTATACATCTACCATCTCACCTCTCTTATACATCTACCATCTCACCTCTCTTATACATCTACCATCTCGCCTCTCTTATACATCTACCATCTCGCCTCTCTTATACATCTACCATATCACCTCTGTTATACATCTACCATCTCACCTCTGTTATACATCTACCATCTCACCTCTGTTATACATCTACCATCTCACCTCTGTTATACATCTACCATCTCACCTCTGTTATACATCTACCATATCACCTCTGTTATACATCTACCAACTCACCTCTGTTATACATCTACCATCTCACCTCTGTTATACATCTACCATCTCACCTCTGTTATACATCTACCATCTCACCTCTGTTATACATCTACCATCTCACCTCTGTTATACATCTACCATCTCACCTCTGTTATACATCTACCATCTCACCTCTGTTATACATCTACCATCTCACCTCTGTTATACATCTACCATCTCACCTCTGTTATACATCTACCATCTGAAGTTAACATTGTTTCCAGATATTCCCAGATACTATGGAGATAAAGTGTAACAATATACTACATTTGTAAAACAATCACAAACTAAAACACTACAATTACACATTTACTGACTCTGTTCACGACCATACAATGCAATAAAGTAGGACATAATAATCACATCGCTCATACCTTTCCTGTTTGCGGGGCTTGTGTTCTCACTGCCATTGCCAGGGTGCTGCCTATCTTGGCACATCGACCTAGGATCGGAGGCAACAACCAGCTGGTCACTGCCTGCAGGTTTTCCTGGAACTAGGTCTGCTACTGGTGGCCCACCAATCTGGTCTCGATAGTCTGAGGTTGTCCTTGAACTTGGAGAAGGCCAGAAACCTTCGTGGTTTGGCAAAGGATGATGTTGATAATGATGATGGTGGTAGCCGGCGTTCGTGACGTCAAAGAACACGTCAGTTCCTACTCCGGAAGGAATTATATGTAAGGAATCCATTCTGACAATCATGAATGAACACGATGTAGGTATATCATGAATGAACACGATGTAGGTATATCATGAATGAACACGATGTAGGTATATCATGAATGAACACGATGTAGGTATATCATGAATGGGCGTGAAGTATGTATGTCATGAATGTATTATTTCTACATATTTTTGGTTCATGTTTCCACTAATTTACTTCCCTTTGACGAATTTCCAACATCTATCAATGTATTTCATGTTCTGTTGCATGACTTTTTTTCTGTTTTACTCGGTTTATATTATTATTTATGCATCTGCGGATGTTCATGCAATTCAGATTGTATAAATAATAGTTCATCTAACGAGATTTATGAGCACCCACAAACCATATATGATTCAATGACGCAGTATTTATCTCAAATATAGCAATAACCGATGAGAGCACATACTTGGTTTCTTAATAATTAATTACGTTGAGTCTATATTTCAATTATTTAAATAGTGAGTCGAGTTTATTATTATTATTTTTTTGCAGTGTAGCATTCGTTATGCTGAATAGTAAACATTAGAATACATTTTCTTGTATTCCCGAGGAGTAAACAATTTTTAAAAATGTTTGATATATCACACAGTTTTCTGCTTCAAATATCAGACAACTTATGCGCTGATTGTTACAGACATGATCATCCACGGAATAGTACCCACGGTCACAACAATGCCATTCTGACTAAAGAAGCTTACATGTGGTTCTCGCGACATCACTTGCATATACTTTCATTAATCGTCGCTCCAAATGAAGAATAAACACAGAAAGACACAAGAGCTAAAGTGTAGCAATCTGTAGAGAACTATTTCAATGTTTTATTTTAGTGAGTGATCAATCCGGTAAATCGCCTTAGCGCCCTAGTAAGCTCTACAATAAAAATAAATACTCGTAAATGACTACATAATAGGGGCTATTATTATTTCATATCCGTTGTATTAAATTAGTCCCAACACAGTTCTCATATCACGGAGGTTGCATGTACAGGTCGCAGCAATACAGGTCATATACACAAGCTCCTGGTATATTAGTCGTATACAATTACACATTGGTCGTATATACAAGTTGTAACAACGCCTTTCGTATCACAACGATCGTATCACTCTGGTGACGTCGTAGATTCTGTGGAAGATCCCAGGTCAGCTGAATCGACAAAGGCACGTCCGGTGCGGCGTAAGAAAATCAAGTCCTGACATGGCCAGGAGAGTTGATAAAAACTGGCAGACAAACAATGAAAGAAAAGAAATATCCTGCCTGATTGGTCCATTATTTCCCATTGTCTGATAACAGTTTGGTTTACTTTTGGGCGGGTTATTGGGGCGGATCGGGCCTGGTAATGGGGCGGCGTCTATCAGGGCCAAACCTTTGTGTAGGTGTGTTTTTTGTAAGTCTTAGAAAGTTGTAGCATTGAAGAGGTGCAAGGTCTGACCATCTGAAATGAGGAAGCTTGGCTTCTCAGAGTGTTGATTTCATGTAAACGCGTCACAATTTCTTATTGTTGATTATATCTCCAACTTTGACTCCTGAATTCATCAAATTTCCCACTGAAATGGATTTGATTTTTCTTTACTCAATGAACAATAGAAGACCTACAAGAACACTTAAACAAACTCAACATCTCAGGCACAAAATACAACATGAAAATCAACATCAGCAAAACAGAAGTCATGAATGTCGCCAAAAATAAACAGAACATCAACATAACTATAGAAGGCAGGCAACTAAAACAAGTACAGGAATTCAAATACCTAGGAAGTCTAATGACAAACGATAATTCTCAAACAGCAGAGATAGAATCAAGATGCAACAAAGCTTGTCAAATCATTGGACAGTTATCACCACTATTGTCCAACAAGGAAATAACTCTGGAGGCAAAACGAGCACTATACAATACAATCTTCATCCCAACGTTGTGCTACCAATGCCAGACCTGGACCCTAGATGCAAGAACAATAAGAAAAATAACCTCTACATAGATGAAATGTGTTAGACGAATGACAGGAAACAGTCTGAGAGATAAGATCAGAAATGAAGAACTGAGATAAAATCTAGGAATAGCCCCCGCCATAGAATATATAAGGAAACAACAGATAAAATGGTTTGGCCACGTGACAAGACAGAAAGAACAAAACACAACACAACGAGCCTCCAACAAACGTTCTTGTGAGAACACCAGACCCAAAAGGGTCGACCTCGAAAAAGATGGGTCGATGGAATATTAGAAGCACTGGGAAACATAACAGGCGATAAGAAGAGCAAAAGATCGCAAATTATATCTCCCCTCGACGCTGAAAGGCAGATGAGGAAGGAAAGAAGAAGAAGAAGAATGAACGATTTGTTGACAGGATATATTGATGAGGCTGGGAGAGAACAACATGGTCGTAGTCATGAGACAATGGCATGCTGTGAGAACATGTTATCATTGTAAGCAGGGAGTCTGATCGTCAGATGGCTGGTCGGGAAGGGCTAAAAGACTTCCAAAACCACCAACGTTACTTCCACACAAAATAATTTTTTTGTCATTCACAGAAAATAAGAAGAGGATGGTCGAGTGGATAGAGTCTATTGTTGTTCCCTGTATATGGAGGACGAGGGTTCAAATCTCTCCTGGGTCAAATCAAATTTACTCAAAGAAAACATTTTAAAAAGTTCTAAGCGGTGGTGGGACAAAAACCCTGACCTGAACACTTCATAGCGACTGCACTGGGCATGCACCCTTTATTCGCCAACAATAATGAGATAATCCGTTATTATAGTTTTAAGAAGACATTATGATCAATGAACAGCTCATGTTATTTGTCTCATTTCTGTCGCCGCCCGAGTGTTGCCATTAAGTTGACCTTAGATAAGGAGTCAGTCTTGAAGGCCAGTGTTTATCATAGCGTATTGATGACTGCGTCAGTTGGGGCTATTAACGTGTTGTGCTCGCTAATGCTCATTAATAAGATGCGAAAGGTGGGGGGTGGGGGGGTGGGACTTTGTAGTCTCTGGTACAGTCATCCTTACAATCTCTGGTACAGCCAACTTTGCAGTCTTTGGTACAGCCAAATTTACAGTCTCTGGTACAGCCAACTTTACAGTCTCTGGTACAGCCAACTTTGTAGTCTCTGGTACAGCCATCTTTACAGTCTCTGGTACAGCCAACTTTACAGTCTCTGGTACAGCCAACTTTACAGTCTCTGGTACAGCCAACTTTGTAGTCTCTGGTACAGCCAACTTTACAGTCTCTGGTACCGCCAACTTTGTAGTCTCTGGTACAGCCAACTTTACAGTCTCTGGTACAGCCAACTTTGTAGTCTCTGGTACAGCCATCTTTACAGTCTCTGGTACAGCCAACTTTACAGTCTCTGGTACAGCCAACTTTGTAGTCTCTGGTACAGCCATCTTTACAGTCTCTGGTACAGCCAACTTTACAGTCTCTGGTACAGCCAACTTTACAGTCTCTGGTACAGCCAACTTTGTAGTCTCTGGTACAGCCAACTTTACAGTCTCTGGTACAGCCAACTTTACAGTCTCTGGTACAGCCAACTTTGTAGTCTCTGGTACAGCCAACTTTGTAGTCTCTGGTACAGCCATCTTTACAGTCTCTGGTACCGCCAACTTTACGGTCTCTGCTTATCGGTAACTTTCATGTAGGCTTTTGTTTGACAAATTGGATTCCTCGATTGAACTAAACGCGACCCAACATCAACCACATCTTCGTGTTGTTACTAATTCTTAGCCAATCCCATTAATATTTATATTCCTTTATCTTGAATGGCATCCCATCTCCCTGAAATCTCCAATTTTTCAGCACAAGTCACGTGCTGTGTGGTCACGTGCTGAAACGCGCTTCCCCACAAACGAATTCAGACATCTTCAATCATAAATACAGCAAAGATGATTATTAGAGTAAGTAAGCAAAAGTGATTATTAGAGTAAGTAAGCAAAAGTGATTATTAGAGTAAGTAAGCAAAAGTGATTATTAGAGTAAGTAAGCAAAAGTGATTATTAGAGTAAGTAAGCAAAGATCATTATTAGAGCAAGTAAGCAAAGATCATTATTAGAGTAAGTAAGCAAAGATCATTATTAGAGCAAGTAAGCAAAGATCATTATTAGAGTAAGTAAGCAAAGATCATTATTAGAGTAAGTAAGCAAAGATCATTATTAGAGCAAGTAAGCAAAGATCATTATTAGAGTAAGTAAGCAAAAGTGATTATTAGAGTAAGTAAGCAAAAGTGATTATTAGAGTAAGTAAGCAAAGATCATTATTAGAGCAAGTAAGCAAAGATCATTATTAGAGTAAGTAAGCAAAGATCATTATTAGAGCAAGTAAGCAAAGATCATTATTAGAGTAAGTAAGCAAAGATCATTATTAGAGTAAGTAAGCAAAGATCATTATTAGAGCAAGTAAGCAAAGATCATTATTAGAGCAAGTTAGCAAAGATCATTATTAGAGTAAGTAAG
The DNA here is from genome assembly GCA_032433765.1 of Megaustenia siamemsis. Taxonomy (NCBI): domain Eukaryota; kingdom Metazoa; phylum Mollusca; class Gastropoda; order Stylommatophora; family Ariophantidae; genus Megaustenia; species Megaustenia siamemsis. The sequence continues at coordinate 76,995,155 of JAVIAB010000024.1, read as the reverse complement.
GAAAGAGCATTATTAGAGGAAGTAAGCAAAGATCATTATTAGAGCAAGTAAGCAAAGATGATTATTAGAGTAAGTAAGCAAAGATCATTATTAGAGTAAGTAAGCAAAGATCATTATTAGAGTAAGTAAGCAAAGATCATTATTAGAGTAAGTAAGCAAAGATCATTATTAGAGTAAGTAAGCAAAGATCATTATTAGAGCAAGTAAGCAAAGATCATTATTAGAGTAAGTAAGCAAAGATCATTATTAGAGTAAGTAAGCAAAGATCATTATTAGAGCAAGTAAGCAAAGATCATTATTAGAGTAAGTAAGCAAAGATCATTATTCTAGTAAGTAAGCAAAGATAATTGTTAGAGTAAGTAAACAAAGATCATTATTAGAGTAAGTAAACAAAGATCATTATTCTAGTAAGTAAGCAAAGATCGTTATTAGAGTCAGTAAGCAAAGATGATTATTAGAGTAAGTAAGCAAAGATCATTATTAGAGTAAGTAAACAAAGATAATTATTCTAGTAAGTAAGCAAAGATCATTATTATAGTCAGTAAGCAAAGATGATTATTAGAGTAAGTAAGCAAAGATCATTATTAGAGTAAGTAAGCAAAGATCATTATTCTAGTAAGTAAGCAAAGATCATTATTCTAGTAAGTAAGCAAAGATAATTGTTAGAGTAAGTAAGCAAAGATCATTATTAGAGTAAGTAAGCAAAGATCATTATTCTAGTAAGTAAGCAAAGATCATTATTCTAGTAAGTAAGCAAAGATCATTATTAGAGTAAGTAAGCAAAGATCATTATTAGAGTAAGTAAGCAAAGATCATTATTAGAGTAAGTAAGCAAAGATCATTATTCTAGTAAGTAAACAAAGATCATTATTCTAGTAAGTAAGCAAAGATCATTATTAGAGTCAGTAAGCAAAGATGATTATTAGAGTAAGTAAGCAAAGATCATTATTAGAGTAAGTAAGCAAAGATCATTATTCTAGTAAGTAAGCAAAGATCATTATTCTAGTAAGTAAACAAAGATAATTGTTAGAGTAAGTAAGCAAAGATCATTATTAGAGCATGTAAGCAATGATCATTATTCTAGTAAGTAACCAAAGATCATTATTAGAGCATGTAAGGAAAGATCATTATTCTAGTAAGTAAACAAAGATCATTATTAGAGCATGTAAGCAAAGATCATTATTGAAGCATGTAAACAAAGATTATTGTTAGAGTAAGTAAACAAAGATCATTTTTAGAGCATGTAAGCAAAGATCATTATTAGAGCATGTAAACAAAGATTATTGTTAGAGTAAGTAAACAAAGATTATTGTTAGAGTAAGTAAACAAAGATTATTGTTAGAGTAAGTAAACAAAGATTATTGTTAGAGTAAGTAAACAAAGATTATTGTTAGAGTAAGTAAACAAAGATCATTATTCTAGTAAGTAAACAACGATCATTATTAGAGTAAGTAAACAAAAATAATTGTTAGAGTAAGTAAACAAAGATAATTGTTAGAGTAAGTAAACAAAGATTATTGTTAGAGGAAGTAAGCAAAGATTAGTGTTAGAGTAAGTAAGCAAAGATCATTATTAGAGTAAGTAAGCAAAGATCATTATTAGAGTAAGTAAGCAAAGATCATTATTAGAGCAAGTAAGCAAAGATCATTATTAGAGTAAGTAAGCAAAGATCATTATTCTAGTAAGTAAGCAAAGATAATTGTTAGAGTAAGTAAATAAAGATCATTATTAGAGTAAGTAAACAAAGATCATTATTCTAGTAAGTAAGCAAAGATCGTTATTAGAGTCAGTAAGCAAAGATGATTATTAGAGTAAGTAAGCAAAGATCATTATTAGAGTAAGTAAGCAAAGATAATTATTCTAGTAAGTAAGCAAAGATCATTATTCTAGTAAGTAAACAAAGATAATTGTTAGAGTAAGTAAGCAAAGATCATTATTAGAGCATGTAAGCAATGATCATTATTCTAGTAAGTAACCAAAGATCATTATTAGAGCATGTAAGCAAAGATCATTATTCTAGTAAGTAAACAAAGATCATTATTAGAGCATGTAAGCAAAGATCATTATTGAAGCATGTAAACAAAGATTATTGTTAGAGTAAGTAAACAAAGATCATTTTTAGAGCATGTAAGCAAAGATCATTATTAGAGCATGTAAACAAAGATTATTGTTAGAGTAAGTACACAAAGATTATTGTTAGAGTAAGTAAACAAAGATTATTGTTAGAGTAAGTAAACAAAGATTATTGTTAGAGTAAGTAAACAAAGATTATTGTTAGAGTAAGTAAACAAAGATCATTATTCTAGTAAGTAAACAACGATCATTATTAGAGTAAGTAAACAAAGATAATTGTTAGAGTAAGTAAACAAAGATAATTGTTAGAGTAAGTAAACAAAGATTATTGTTAGAGGAAGTAAGCAAAGATTAGTGTTAGAGTAAGTAAGCAAAGATCATTATTCTAGTAAGTAAACAAAGATAATTATTAGAGTAAGTAAGCAAAAATAATTATTAGAGTAAGTAAGCAAATATCATTATTAGAGTAAGTAAACAAAGATAATTATTAGAGTAAGTAAGCAAATATCATTATTAGAGTAAGTAAACAAATATAATTATTAGAGTAAGTAAACAAAGATAATTATTAGAGTAAGTAAGCAAAAATAATTATTAGAGTAAGTAAACAAAGATAATTATTAGAGTAAGTAAACAAATATCATTATTAGAGTAAGTAAACAAAGATAATTATTAGAGTAAGTAAGCAAAGATCATTATTCTAGTAAGTAAAGAAAGATAATTGTTAGAGTAATTTATCAAAGATCCTTATTCTAGTAAGTAAACAAAGATCATTATTAGAGAAAGTAAACAAAGATAATTGTTAGAGTAATTTATCAAAGATCCTTATTCTAGTAAGTAAACAAAGATCATTATTAGAGCATGTAAGCTAAGATCATTATTCTAGTAAGTAAACAAAGATAATTATCATAATAAGTAAGCAAAAATAATTATTAGAGTAAGTAAACAAAGATAAGTATTAGAGTAAGTAAGCAAATATCATTATTAGAGTAAGTAAACAAAGATAATTATTAGAGCAAGTAAGCAAAGATCATTATTCTAGTAAGTAAACAAAGATAATTATTAGAGTAAGTAAGCAAAAATAATTATTATAGTAAGTAAACAAAGATAATTATTAGAGTAAGTAAACAAAGATAATTATTAGAGTAAGTAAGCAAAGATCATTATTCTAGTAAGTAAACAAAGATAATTATTAGAGTAAGTAAGCAAAGATCATTATTAGAGTAAGTAAGCAAAGATCATTATTAGAGGAATGAAACAGAGTTTATGATTAGAATTTAGGAAACACAGATCATTATAGTGTATGGAAACAGATCATTATAGAGTAAGGAAACAGATCATTATAGAGTAAGGAAACACAGATCATTATAGAGTAAGGAAACAGATCATTATAGAGTAAGGAAACACAGATCATTATAGAGTAAGGAAACACAGATCATTATAGAGTAAGGAAACAGATCGTTATAGATTAAGGAAACACAGATCATTATAGAGTAAGGAAACACAGATCATTATAGAGTAAGGAAACACAGATCATTATAGAGTAAGGAAACACAGATCATTATAGAGTAAGGAAACACAGATCATTATAGAGTAAGGAAACAGATCATTATAGAGGGGAAAGAAACACAGATCATTATAGAGTAAGGAAACACAGATCATTATAGAGTAAGGAAACACAGATCATTATAGAGTAAGGAAACAGATCATTATAGAGTAGGAAACACAGATCATAATAGAGTAAGGAAACACAGATCATTATAGAGTAAGGAAACACAGATCATTATAGAGGAAAGAAACAGATCATTATAGAGTAAGGAAACAAATCATTATGGAGTAAGGAAACACAGATCATTATAGAGTAAGGAAACACCGATCATTATAGAGTAAGGAAACACAGATCATTATAGAGTAAGGAACCAATGCCATTGTTATAGTTTATGATATACAAATAACATTATTAGAGGTTTAAGGACACAGTAAATGTCAACGTTTGAGGACATTGCTAAAGTCATAGTTGTCTCTGCCACGCCAAAAGATGGAATTTTCATAAACCGTCTGTCATCGATTACGGGGCCCATGAAGATCTGTAACACGAGAACACTCATCGCTGGGGCCCCCTTTAATCTGACCAGTACCTAACTAGTCTCCACTCTTAGCGCGACTCAAACATGGACACCTTATCTCGATTTCCTTGCTTAGGCAAGAGCAGTGATCCTCAACCTGGAAAGCGAGTACCCCATCGATCCGAACCTCAACATTTTGGGCACGTACACACAAAACTGTTCAAAACCGCTGTAAGTTTCAGCATTTCAGGATTGCAGACAAGATTTGGCATATGTAATAATAATTAAAAAAAAAAACATAGCCACTGAAAGCAAGCTCAGAGACCGCAGTAAACATTTGATGGGAATACTATCTTGACATGTTCCCACTACTTGCATCTCTGGAGGGACTGTAAGACTGGAGAATAAAGGCCGCTTGTCCATTACGTTCGCTGCAAGGTGTTCAGGTCTGAACATTCTAATTTGATGTTTTTTGTTGGAAATATATAACAATTGTTCATGTTTTATTTTATCTGATTTCTTTTGCCCAATGACATCTACAGTGTGGTGTTGTAGAGAGAAGGCGTGTGTAGCTATCTGGACTCCGTTAGGTGTGTAGTTTGTGCTGCTGTTATTTCTTGAACTTATTTAGTGACCCTGTGATCTTGTCTGTCCATCAGTTGGATGACCAAACTGATATGTTTGTTGACAGAGTCATGCAGGGTCGGTGGATGACCAAACTGATATGTTTGTTCACAGAGTCATGCAGGGTCGGTGGATGGACAAACTGATATGTTTGTTCACAGAGTCATGCAGGGTCGGTGGATGGACAAACTGATATGTTTGTTCACAGAGTCATGCAGGGTCGGTGGATGACCAAACTGATATGTTTGTTGACAGAGTCATGCCGGGTCGGTGGATGACCAAACTGATATGTTTGTTGACAGAGTCATGCCGGGTCGGTGGATGACCAAACTGATATGTTTGTTCACAGAGTCATGCCGGGTCGGTGGATGACCAAACTGATATGTTTGTTGACAGAGTCATGCAGGGTCGGTGGATGACCAAACTGATATGTTTGTTGACAGAGTCATGCCGGGTCGGTGGATGACCAAACTGATATGTTTGTTGACAGAGTCATGCCGGGTCGGTGGATGACCAAACTGATATGTTTGTTGACAGAGTCACGCAGGGTCGGTGGATGACCAAACTGATATGTTTGTTCACAGAGTCATGCAGGGTCGGTGGATGACCAAACTGATATGTTTGTTCACAGAGTCATGCAGGGTCGGTGGATGACCAAACTGATATGTTTGTTGACAGAGTCACGCAGGGTCGGTGGATGACCAAACTGATATGTTTGTTCACAGAGTCACGCAGGGTTGGTGAATGACCAAACTGATATGTTTGTTCACAGAGTCACGCAGGGTCAGTGGATGGCCAGACTGGTTTGTTTGTTCCCAGAGTCTTGCGGAGTTGGTAGATGGCCAGACTGGTTTCTCTGTTCCCAGAGTTTTGCGGAGTCGGTAGATAGCCAGGCTGGTTTGTTTGTTCCCAGAGTCTTGCGGAGTCGGTAGATAGCCAGGCTGGTTTGTTTGTTCGCAGAGTTTTGCGGAGTCGGTAGATAGCCAGGCTGGTTTGTTTGTTCCCAGAGTTTTGCGGAGTCGGTAGATAGCCAGGCTGGTTTGTTTGTTCCCAGAGTCTTGCGGAGTCGGTAGATGGTCAGGCTGGTTTGTCTGTTCGCAGAGTCACTACTAGGAGATGGAGTTGAACCCAGATCAACTGTTATCACTGATCTTGACGTAAATAGTTAGTTATGATTCATTGAAACCTCCAGCCTTGTTGTTCTCCGAAGTTTTGGTCCTAAGTTGGTTAAGGTACAAACAGGCATCGACCAATTTCCATTTTGCCACATAGTTGGGGTGTTTCAAGGTTCCTCGTGTTAGCTAGTTTGTGGTGTCTGCATTCTGGATCAGTCTCTTTATCTCATCATTGACGATACTGCCTAGGTACAACTACTTTTTTCTTTTCTTCTTATTGTTTCTTTGTTAATAGCTAATACCGAAAACACAATTTACAACAAAACCTGATCTTCAGGACAATTATGTAATAAGTTATATGCTGGACTGATTTATTTGTTTAATGTCTGAGTATTTTATATCTTACAATTGAATGAAATGTTGAAAGTTCCCTGGACAGCAAAGAGACCAACGAGGAATTTCTTAAAGAGACCAACCCAAAAAAGGAAGTTTTAAAAATTCTGATATCGGATATACTGGGCCGACAGCACAAATATCACACTGTAAAGGACACCATAAAACATCTACACACATACACGTCCGTTTATGGGCCGTCAGAGAAGATTCTTTTCTCGTTATTTTACTCGTCAGTCGAGCACAAGATCTGAAACAAAAAATGGCATCTTGGAGATCTGCAATATTTGTTTATGTCTGAGTGTATGTTGTGTTGTATTTTCATGATTTTAAATACAATTATTGAGCATTAGTTTGAGGTTACAGTTACAAGCTGTTCAGTTAACACAACATCAGTAGCAGTTACAATAGTTACATGCATTTCATTGAAAAGTTCCGTAATGAAAATGGGCTGCCAAAGTGAGCAAAGTTTGGGAATCACTGGGCAGGCGTAACTTCCCTTATTTTCTGTCACTTATCAATTGGTTAATGGACAAGCCTAATGGTCGACAGCTTGTTGATGCCTTGAATACACTTCTGCATTCGTTAATAGTACAACATCGGTGCTGTCAGCGAGCGTTCGTTTCGAGCTCCCTCTGGCATTATTATTCAACCCCGATATTGACACAATAGCCGCACTGATAACGATTTAAGCCACACCCACTAACAAAATTTGGACCAATCACTGGAGTACTCGACCAGTCATGGAGGCGGGGCTTTTAGCAATAATCGATTTGTTCGACACAAATGTTTCAAGTAGCGAGGCCAGAACGAGTGGTTCAATTCTGCATGACACTTGTCACGTGCACCTTTCATATGCACAAAATATGTCGTCATCTGTGCCGGTGCTAACACTGGATGATAAATTAGCTGATTTCTCTCTTTCCATGTCATCCTCTTCTTAGCGTTCACACGTTACGTGAGAGTCGATACGTTATGTCGTTAGTTGGCGCCTTTCCGCCCTGGTTCCTCACATTCGTCTTCGGCATGTGTAGATTTGTTGAACAATTTATGTTCATCTGCAACATCCTTCTCTTTATCTGCACCATCTTTCTCTTTATCTGCAACATTTTTCTCTTTATCTGCAACATCTTTCTCTTTATCTGCAACATCTTTCTCATTATCTGCAACATCTTTCTCTTTATCTGCACCATTTTCTTCTCATCTGCACCATCCTTCTCCTCATCTACAACATCATTCTCCTCATCTACAACATTATTCTCCTCATCTGCACCATCCATCTCCTTATCTGCAACATCCTTCTCTTTATCTGCAACATCTTTCTCTTTATCTGCAACATCTTTCTCTTTATCTGCAACATCTTTCTCCTTATCTGCAACATCTTTCTCTTTATCTGCACCATTTTCTTCTCATCTGCACCATCCTTCTCCTCATCTACAACATCATTCTCCTCATCTACAACATTATTCTCCTCATCTGCACCATCCATCTCTTTATCTGCAACATCCTTCTCTGTTAACAAGTAACAGACAACTTTAAAGAATGGCTTGGCAGAAGGTAAACAACAGAAATGATAAATAGCTGCCGAGATCGAAAATTGTGGAGAGACATGATCACCTTCGCCAGTAGGCACGGTACTTGATGATGATGAAAGGATATAAATCTAGACGGCACAGACATACGACTAATATGTAATTTGTACTGGGAGCAAACAGCAATAATAAAATATAACAAGGAGAACTCTACACCCTTGGACATAAAAAGAGGAGTAAGACAAGGATGCATCCTATCACCAAGCTTGTTCAATCTATACACTGAGCAAATCTTTAAAAATATCACAGAGATACCAGGCCTAAACATGAATGGGAAGATAATCAATAACCTAAGATATGCTGATGATACTGTTCTACAAGCAGAACATCCTAAAGACCTACATCATCATCATCATCGTGTGCCTTCTCCGCAACGAAGGTTGGCTACCATGGATCGCCATTCTACTCTGTTTCTTGCTTTGATGGTGCAGGCTAACATAGATTGACTTGTCCATCTTTTGATGTTACTCGTCCATGTTAGTCTTGGTCTGCCTCTGCCTCTTTTACCTTGTATTTTTCCTTCAAATATTACTTTTAGTAGGCTGTTGTGTCTTTTAACATGCCCCAAAAATTTCATTTGTCTTGTCTTAATTGTATTTAGTAGTTCTCTTTTTATTTTCAGTTGTTTTAAAACTTTATCGTTTGTTATCTTTTGTTTCCATCCAATTCTACCTATTCTTCTATAAATCCACATTTCAAAGGCTTCAATTTCAAAGACCTACAACAATTGCTTAATGTGATAAACAAAACAAGCAAAAAATATGGACTAGATATGAATATCAAAAAAAGACTAAAACTATGATCTTAAACAAAGAAAATTATCAAGACCTACAATTAAATATAAAAGTTGAAGGAATACATCTGGAGACAGTTCAGAGCTACAACTACCTGGGACATACTATAACCAATGATGGAAAATGTACAGCTGAAATAAATAAAAGAATAGGTATGGCAAAAAGTAATGTCAATGCCATAAAAAATATCAAAACAAATAACAACAGGGCTAAAACTAAGAATAGCAAAATGTTACATCTTCTCAATATTCCTTTATGGTGCAGAAACATGGACATTAGACCAGAAAACAGAACAGAATATTGAGGCCCTTGAAATGTGGATTTACAGAAGAATAGGTAGAATTTGATGGAAAGAAAAGAAAACAATCGAGGAAGTTTTAGTACGACTAAGGGTTAAAAAAGAACTACTAAACACAATTAGAGCAAGACAAATGAAATTTTTTGGTCATGTTAAAAGGACACAACAGTATAATAAAAGTAATATTGGGGGGGGGGACAAGGTAAAAGAGGCAGAGGCAGACCAAGACTAACATGGACGAGTAACATCAACAGATGGACATGTCAATCTATGACAATCTGCACCATCAAAGCAAGAGACAGAGTGGAATGGCACTCCATGTTAGCCAGCCTTCGATGCGGAGAAGGCACCCAATGATGATGATGATCATAAATAGAAAATTTTCAAGACCTACGACTAAATATCACAGTTGAGGGAATACATCTGGAGACATTCCAGAGTTACAACTACCTGGGACATACTATAACCAATGATGGAAAATGTAAAATTGAAATAAACAAAAGAATAGGTATGGCAAAAAGTAATTTTAATGCCATGAAAAATATACTAACAACAAAACAAATATCAGCAGGGCTGAAACTAAGAATGGCAAAATGTTACATCTTCTCAATATTCCAGTATAGTGCAGAAACATGGACATTAGACAAGAAAACAGAACAGAAAATTGAAGCCTTTGAAATGTGGATTGATAGAAGAATAAGTAGAATTGGATGGAAAGAAAAGAAAACAAACGATGAAGTTTTAAAGCAACTGAAAATAAAAAGAGAACTACTAAATACAATTAAGACAAGACAAATGCAATTTTTGGGGCATGTTAAAAGACACAACAGCCTACTAAAAGTAATATTGGAAGGGAAAATACAAGGTAAAAGAGGCAGAGGCAGACCAAAACTAACATGGACGAGTAACATCAAAAGATGGACAAGTCAATCTATGACAGCCTGCACCATCAAAGCAAGAAACAGAGTAGAATAGCGATCCATTGTAGCCAATCTTCGTTGCGGAGAAGGCACTCGATGATGTATAATTTATTATTTCTCCTTGGAACAAGCTACTAGGTGACTAGCTACTAGTTCATTGGTGAGTTAGTTCATGAAATGTCTTTGTAATTAATAAACTTCATTTACTGATGGCTGCTTGCGTCTCTTGTCTAGCAGGCCGTGATTGAACCCCCGTAACATGTTGAGAAGGCAACTCTTCCGGGTTAAACTAGAATGAATACACTCCCCTGAGTTGACGTCAGCAAAATTGAATAGTTGCTTGATGACCTGTGCTCACCTGCAGTTTGGATAAGGATCCTACCTGAGAAAAAGTGTCATATGTTTGACTTGATGGTTACCTCTATACACGAGAAAAAGTGTAATATGTTTGACTTTATGGTTACCTCTATACACGAGAAAAAGAAAGATAGAGGGAGAGAGACAGAAAGATAAAGGTTAGTTATTCAAGAATTGATGTTCACTGTACACCTAACATTCACATCACACCTAACATTCACAGCACACCTAACAATATTCACTGTACACCTAACAACATTCACAGTACATCTAACCACAGTCTCTATAAATCTAACAACATTCACTGCACACATAAGACATTCACTGCACACATAACAACACTCACTGCACACATAACAACACTCACTGCACACATAACAACATTCACTTCACAAATAACAACATTCACTGCACACATAACAACATTCATTCCACATATAACAACATTCACTGCACACATAACAACATTCACTGCACACATAACAACATTCACTTCACAAATAACAACATTCACTGCACACATAACAACATTCACTCCACATATAACAACATTCACTGTACACATAACAACATCCACTGCACACATAACAACATTCACTCCACAAATAACAACATTCACTGCACACATAGCAACATTCCCTGCACACATAACAACATTCACTGCACACATAACAACATTCACTGAACACATCTTTCACAGTACATCTAACAACATTCACTGCAAACTGAGCAATCACATTCGTGCTCATATCCCCTCACTATCGTTTCCTCTAGTGACGCTGTGAGAACACCAGACCCAAGGGCCGACCACGAGAAAGATGGATCGATGGAATATTAAAAGCACTAGAAAACATAACAGCAGCAGATGCGAACAGAAGAGCAAAAGACCACAAATTATATCTCCCCTCGACGCTGAAAGGTTAATGAGGAAGGAAAGAAGAAGATCATATCCTCTAAAGTGCAGCGCCCCCTGACAACCCCAATTTTGTGTTGATCTTCAAGTACTCTTAGGCATTCTATGTAGCACTGATGTCTGACGTCACACCAAGTTGACGTGACCTCACATCCCTTGCCGGAGTGGGAAGCGCGTCGCTACACGAACAAGAAGCTCATGTTATCTCTGCTGGTTTGGGGCAACATCTTTCCCACAAGTCATGCTTGTTAAATAGCTCCCGAGATCGACAATTGTGGAGAAACATGATCACCTACGCCAGTAGGCACGGTACTTGATGATGATGGTGATCCTCGTGTTAGACATTACGGATCGTTCTTTTTAAAGTTTACCACCCAAAGATATTATATTTCTTGTCACCTACTTTCACACATTGAGAAGTCTTGGTGGCTGACTGGTTAGGGTGCTCGCTTCCTCATCAGAAGGGTCTGGGTTCGATCCACAAAAGTGGTAGATTTTTATTGGGACCGACAAGGCTCAGGGGTTCTCCCACGACAAGGCTCAGGGGTTCTCCCACGACAAGGCTCAGGGGTTCTCCCACGACAAGGCTCAGGGGTTCTCCAACGACAAGGCTCAGGGGTTCTCCCACGACAAGGCTCGGGGGTTCTCCCACGACAAGGCTCAGGGGTTCTCCCACGACAAGGTTCAGGGGTTCTCCCACGACAAGGCTCAGGGTTCTCCCACGACAAGGCTCGGGGGTTCACCCAGTCTCTAAAAGTGGATTCATTAGGTGCCGTCTCCGCATCGAAGTTTGGCAACAATGGAGCGCCATTCTGTTCTGTCTCTTTTTGATGGTGCAGATTGTCACAGGCTGACTTGTCCATCTTTTGATGTTACTCGTCTATGTTAGTCTTGGTCTTCCTCTGTCTCTTTTACTTTGCATTTTCCCTTCAACGATTAATTTTAGTAGGCTGCTGTGTCTTTTAATATGCCCCAAAAAACTCATTTGTCTTGTTTGAATTGCATTTAATAGTTTTCTTTCCATTTTTAGTTGATTTAAGACTTAATCATTTGTTTTCTTTCAATTCCTCCTATTTTTCTATTAATTCACATTCCAAAGGCTTAATTTTTGTTTCTATTTTTTAGTCTAATGTGACAACATATCACAAATATAAGAAAATCCATGTTTCTGCAACATACAGGAATATTGAGAATGTATAAGATTTTGTTATTCCTGGCTCTAGCCCTGGTGTTATCTGTCTTGATGTTTCATGGCATTACAATTGCCCAGAGGTGTACGAAACCCACGGTAGACACAACTGTTTTTTATTCTTTCAGGGGTGAAATAGAAACCCGGAGTCTCACACGTCGTGGCGACTGCATTGACCAATCGGTCTCTATCCCTCTGGTCCTGCCGTGAGGCCCTCCCCCCACCCTTCCCCACATACACCAGCAATGGTACTATATGTGGTAACGATTTTTAAAAAACATTAAAATTTAACATTTTAAAAATTAAAATTACTTTTTGCCATTCCTATTGTGTTGTTAATTTCAGTTTCACATTCTCCATCACTTGTTATGGATGTCAGAGATTATGCTTGGGAAGTAAAGGCGGCCTGGCGTGACACCGACCACACCACCCAAAAATGTGCGAGGATTTTGAAAAACATGGTCACTAACTCCACATTCCCCATACGCCTAGCAAGGGGAGGGAACCGGCACTTTCACACTTTCTTCTACTCGGCGAGTCTCTAACCTTCTAGCCACGACTGAGTAATTAGTACCAGACTTAGTAAGAGGGCATCGCTTTTGTCACTCAGTGACCCACGTATTCGTTGTCACTGTTCAGTACATGCTCACTGCAGATGTTGATAATCAACTTCAGAAATAAGCTACACTCAGATTTACTAATCCGACTCTTTCATGGCTGGGCAATTGTTATTTTAACTTAGACCGTGTCTGCTAATCCCCACGTTCTGTCCCCTCGCGTGGAATGAGCTTTGTTCCTTTGAAACAAGAATAGGCTCAATAACGCGGTAAGATTAGTCAAACAAAGGCAATAATGGCATTAGGTAAGCATTGTTTGTCTTCTTTATTAGTTCTTCAATGGCCTAAACTTTAATTTCTTTACCCCGTCCGCTGTCAAAAGTCTCCTTGTTTACGCGTTCACACCTGAGGAAGGTGATTTTGCTGTCACACATTTTTCTGAGCTTTTAATCCCCTGAAGCCAAACTTAGCACATTTAGTTACGGATATTATCTTTGGTCTGTTCCTGTGGGCGCTAAAGAAGGGTCTATAACATATGGTACGACAGAACCGGACTGCGGACATGAAAATGTATCCAAGAAATAAGTGAATTAGATCTGAAAGCGAAACAGATTGATTAGAATTAAATATTAAATACGTTAATTAAAAGGAATCACACATAAAATGCGCTCATTAGATTTTCAAATATATTCTATTGATTAGAGTTAACAAGGAAATACCATAATCTCATTTTTTTAAAAGTGCGATATTAGAAATACAATTGAAATACTATAGGCTTAGTAAAAGTTACAATCGAAATACTATAGACTTAGTAAAAGAGTTACAAATGAAATACTATAGACTTAGTAAAAGTTACAATCGAAATACTATAGACTTAGTAAAAGAGTTACAAATGAAATACGATAGACTTAGTAAAAGAGTTACAATTGAAATACTATATGCTTAGTAAAAGAGTTACAATTGAAATACAATAGACTTAGTAAAAGAGTTACAATTGAAATACTATAGGCTTAGTAAAAGAGTTACAATTGAAATACTATAGGCTTAGTAAAAAAGTTACATTTGAAATACAATAGGCTTAGTAAAAGAGTTACAATTGAAATACTATAGGCTTAGTAAAAAAGTTACAATTGAAATACTATAGGCTTAGTAAAAGAGTTACAATTGAAATACTATAGGCTTAGTAAAAAGTTACAATTGAAATACTATAGACTTAGTAAAAGAGTTACAATTGAAATACTAATGGCTTAGTAAAAGAGTTACAATTGAAATACTATAGACTTAGTAAAAGAGTTACAATTGAAATACTAATGGCTTAGTAAAAGAGTTACAATTGAAATACTATAGACTTAGTAAAAGAGTTACAATTGAAATACTATAGGCTTAGTAAAAGAGTTACCATTGAAATACTATAGGCTTAGTAAAAGAGTTACAATTTAAATACAATAGACGTAGTAAAAGAGTTACAATTGAAATACTATAGACTTAGTAAGAGAATTACAATTGAAATACTATAATTAGAGATGAAATTGAAATTCAGTCATTATCATGTGCCATACCGGTTGGCGTAGGCGATCATGTCCGTCCACAATGTTATATCCACAGTGCATCGTATCAATTCTGTTGTTGACTGTTTTCCATGCCATGACACCAAGCTATCTATATAGTATTTTCTCTCTTTGTCGTCCGCGATCTCTCTTTCCTTTTATTTTGCCAGTTGTAACCAAGTATTCCAACTTTCCTCTTCTCATGATGTGCCCGAAAAATGTTGATTGTTTCTTTCTGATGTTTTTTAGGAGCTGTCTTTTTGTGTTGGCCTCTTTGAGAACTTCCTCATTGGTCTTTTTAGCTGTCCAGGGAACTTTCAACATTGTTCTGAGAAATCCCATCTATGTGGCCTCTAATCGTCTTTTCATTTGTTTGTCTACTGTCCATGATTCGCTTCCATAGGTCAGAATTAGTTCTATATAGCACAGATGAACTCTCTTTCTCATTTCTATTGACATTGATTTGTTGCATAAGATATTTTTCATTGTTTGAAATGCCATTTTAGCCTGAGCTATTCTGCTTTTTATTTCTTTGGTGCATCTCCCATCTGATGTTATTATTGTTAGAAATTCAATAGAGTTGCAAAAAAAGTACAATAATTGGAATTCTAACTTGAAATCTAAATTAAATGTACAATTAAAATACAATAATTAGAGTTAGAATTAGAATACAACAATTAGAGTTACAATTAAAATACAATAATTAGATATAAATCTAGACCTCTTTATAGTTCCCCTGTTGTAAGTCCCACTTTCTGTGACGTCAGTTCCCCTGTTGTAAGTCCCACTTTCTGTGACGTCAGTTCCCCTGTTGTAACTCCCACTTTCTGTGACATCAGTTCCCCTGTTGTAACTCCCACTTTCTGTGACATCAGTTCCCCTGTTGTAAGTCCCACTTTCTGTGACATCAGTTCCTCTGTTGTAACTCCCACTTTCTGTGACATCAGTTCCCCTGTTTAAGTCCCACTTTCTATGACGTCATTTCACCACCAACAACCATGACTGCTCTTGCTTTTGTATTTAAACCGCTGAGCTAAAAAAAAAAATGCTGGACTTAAAGCGATGCAAGATGTGGCGCTATTTGAGGTTGAGCTAAAATAAAGCTGTCGTGGCGGTAATAAAGATGAGGCGCTCGTTTGCTGAAAGTGCCAGGTTTGAGATTCCAAGTTGTAGCGAGTATTTTCCTATTGCCTTGAGGTCCCGCCTCTGAAAATGAGTAGGGGATATTGTCACTGGGAATATAGTGCGGTGTGACGTAGTGCTGGTCATAAACATAACGGGGCTACTTCCAATACGACAATTAAAGGTCTCCCACAGGAGAGAGCTTGTAGAGAGAGCTTGTAGAGAGAGCTTGTATAGAGAGCTTGTAGAGAGAGCTTGTAGAGAGAGCTTGTAGAGAGAGCTTGTATAGAGAGCTTGTATAGAGAGCCTGTAGAGAGAGCTTGTATAGAGAGCTTGTAGAGAGAGCTTGTAGAGAGAGCTTGTAGAGAGAGAGCTTGTAGAGAGAGCTTGTATAGAGAGCTTGTATAGAGAGCTTGTAGAGAGAGCTTGTATAGAGAGCTTGTATAGAGAGCTTGTATAGAGAGCTTGTATAGAGGGCTTGTATAGAGAGCTTGTATAGAGGGCTTGTATAGAGAGCTTGTATAGAGAGCTTGTATCGAGAGCTTGTATAGAGAGCTTGCATAGAGAGCTTGTATAGAGGGCTTGTATAGAGAGCTTGTATAGAGAGCTTGTATAGAGAGCTTGTATAGAGGGCTTGTATAGAGTGCTTGTATAGAGAGCTTGTATAGAGGGCTTGTAGAGAGGGCTTGTAGAGAGAGCTTGTAGAGAGGGCTTGTAGAGAGAGCTTGTAGAGAGGGCTTGTAGAGAGAGCTTGTATAGAGAGCTTGTAGAGAGAGCTTGTATAGAGGGCTTGTAGAGAGAGCTTGTATAGAGAGCTTGTATAGAGGGCTTGTATAGAGAGCTTGTATAGAGGGCTTGTAGAGAGAGCTTGTAGAGAGAGCTTGTATAGAGGGCTTGTATAGAGAGCTTGTATAGAGGGCTTGTAGAGAGAGCTTGTAGAGAGGGCTTGTATAGAGAGCTTGTAGAGAGAGCTTGTAGAGAGGGCTTGTAGAGAGGGCTTGTAGAGAGAGCTTGTATAGAGAGCTTGTAGAGAGAACTTGTAGAGAGAGCGTGTATAGAGAGCTTGTATAGAGAGCTTGTATAGAGAGCTTGTATAGAGAGCTTGTAGAGAGAGCTTGTATACAGAGCTTGTAGAGAGAGCTTGTATAGAGAGCTTGTAGAGAGAGCCTGTAGAGAGAGCTTGTAGAGAGAGCTTGTATAGAGAGCTTGTAGAGAGAGCTTGTAGAGAGGGCTTGTAGAGAGGGCTTGTAGAGAGAGCTTGTATAGAGAGCTTGTATAGAGAGCTTGTAGAGAGGGCTTGTAGAGAGAGCTTGTAGAGAGAGCTTGTATAGAGAGCTTGTAGAGAGAGCTTGTAGAGAGGGCTTGTAGAGAGAGCTTGTAGAGAGGGCTTGTATAGAGAGCTTGTAGAGAGAGCTTGTATAGAGAGCTTGTAAAGAGAGCTTTTAGAGAGGGCTTGTAGAGAGGGCTTGTAGAGAGAGCTTGTATAGAGAGCTTGTATAGAGAGCTTGTAGAGAGGGCTTGTATAGAGAGCTTGTAGAGAGAGCTTGTATAGAGAGCTTGTAGAGAGAGCTTGTAGAGAGGGCTTGTAGAGAGAGCTTGTAGAGAGAGCTTGTAGAGAGAGCTTGTAGAGAGAGCTTGTATAGAGAGCTTGTAGAGAGAGCTTGTATAGAGAGCTTGTAGAGAGAGCTTGTAGAGAGAGCTTGTATAGAGAACTTGTAGAGAGAGCTTGTAGAGAGAGCTTGTAGAGAGAGCTTGTAGAGAGAGCTTGTAGAGAGAGCTTGTATAGAGAACTTGTAGAGAGAGCTTGTAGAGAGAGCTTGTAGAGAGAGCTTGTAGAGAGAGCTTGTATAGAGAGCTTGTAGAGAGAGCTTGTAGAGAGGGCTTGTAGAGAGAGCTTGTAGAGAGGGCTTATAGAGAGAGCTTGTATAGAGAGCTTGTAGAGAGCTTGTATAGAGAGCCTGTAGAGAGAGCTTGTAGAGAGAGCCTGTAGAGAGAGCTTGTAGAGAGAGCCTGTAGAGAGAGCCTGTAGAGAGAGCTTGTATAGAGAGCCTGTAGAGAGAGCTTGTAGAGAGAGCTTGTATAGAGAGCCTGTAGAGAGAGCTTGTAGAGAGAGCCTGTAGAGAGAGCTTGTATAGAGAGCATGTAGAGAGAGCTTGTATAGAGAGCTTGTAGAGAGAGCCTGTAGAGAGAGCTTGTATAGAGAGCCTGTAGAGAGAGCTTGTATAGAAAGCTTGTATAGAGAGCCTGTAGAGAGAGCTTGTAGAGAGAGCTTGTAGAGAGAGCCTGTAGAGAGAGCTTGTAGAGAGAGCTTGTATAGAGAGCTTGTAGAGAGAGCTTGTATAGAGAGCTTGTAGAGAGAGCTTGTATAGAGTGCTTGTATAGAGAGCCTGTAGAGAGAGCTTGTATAGATAGCCTGTAGAGAGAGCTTGTAGAGAGAGCTTGTACAGAGAGCTTGTATAGAGAGCTTGTAGAGAGAGCTTGTAGAGAGAGCTTGTAGAGAGAGCTTGTAGAGAGAGCTTGTATAGAGAGCTTGTATAGAGAGCCTGTAGAGAGAGCTTGTATAGAGAGCCTGTAGAGAGAGCTTGTATAGAGAGCTTGTATAGAGAGCTTGTATAGAGAGCTTGTATAGAGGGCTTGTATAGAGAGCTTGTATAGAGGGCTTGTAGAGAGAGCTTGTAGAGAGAGCGTTACTCTCGGAGACAAATTTGCAGATATGAACTTGCCTTCAGAATCAGAAAATCAAATGACGGTCAATGTTTATGTTGTCCCTATTTTTTGTTTATAAGGAGGCCGCATGTAGGCTGAAACGTCAAATATTTTGTGTTGTCCTTTTTTTTGTAAAGCTGTCACCATACTCTCTAGGAGAGGTGAGTTACACCCCACCACTTGCTCTCTAAGGATTTACTGTCAGGTTCGACTAGTCCACTAAGGATATACTGTCATATTCGCCTGGTCCACTAAGGATATGCTGTCATATTCGCCTGGTCCACTAAGGATATGCTGTCATATTCGACTGGTCCACTAGGGATATATTGCCAGACTAGAATCACCTGTTTCGATGTTCAGTCATTATTAATCTGGTTCCAAAGAATTTGTTTGTAGAGAAGAATAACGGTACTGGCTTAGTGCTGATCGTATATACTTAAACATGTGTCGATGCTGAAAAAATATGATCATTAATGCAATAGCGAGCCTAGGTAGCTGAATGGTTAGTGTACTCGCTTCCTGGTTCCATTCCCAGAAGTGGCCCATCTTTCCTCTCGGACCGACAAGGCAATGGGTTTACCCAGCCCGTAAATGTGGGCACCATCGATATTTTTGGGAGGTAAAGGCGGCCTGGCGTGATACCGACGACATCAGGCAAAAATGTGCAGTGGTAATGGAAAGCATTGTCACTAACATACGCCTAGCAGGGGAGGGAACCATTACTTTACTTGAAACAATATTCCTTAAACGCAACACATGAAGCGCGACACAGTTCTTCTTCCTGATTATGATGTTCATAAATTTGAAGAGTTTTGATTGGTAGCTTGAGATGCATGTCTCGCGTGTCCTGCAGCATAAAAACCCTTAAGTGATTTCTATTGAGTTTCAGTGAAAACCAGAGATGGGTCGTGCTCATGAACAGTTCCAGAATCGTTATCTTATTACATAAATGCGATTTGGGGGCCATATTAAAAGACACAACAGCCTACTATAAGAAATCCTGGAGGGGAAAATACAAGGTAAAAGAGGCAGAGGCAGAGGCAGACGAGGACTAACATGGACGAATAACATCCAAGGATTAACAAATCAGCCTATGACAACCTGCACCATCAAAGCAAGAGGCAGAGTAGAATGGCGCTATGGTAGCCAACCTTCATTGCGGAAACGGCACACAATGATGATGATATCTTATTACATGCAGTCACCTGTAAACACCTGGTTATCTGGTTATCTGGTTATGGTAGGCCTCGGTATCACTGCAAACGAATTAAAATCCATAATTGCTCAACCGCCCGTGCCAGTGGAATCATCCGATTTGCTAACACATCTCCCAAGCAAAGAAAGGTAGCTGTAGTCCCCACCATAGCACTCTCAGCACACGCCAAAAGACATAAGGCGAAACCGCACAGAGAGTGAACACGGCCAACTGTTCTGTCATACGATATCAGCATTCATCGTAAGCAATTGGAATATCGGAGCTTGATCAAAACGGAGGAAACACACAGCTCACGGTGTGCACAGAGCACTTAACTCAGTAGCTCCTGCAACAAGCCGGACTTGGAATATGAGGAAACTGCAACAAGGAACACTTTTCAGACATAGCCTTCAATGGTTCCTGCCGCCTATCCATCACATTGCCCGGAAGACGACGTCCTCCTGAAAATGATGAACGTCATAGTATTTAAATGTATAGCGCCTGATGATGTAAACACCTTCTACACGGGATGAGGACTACATAGTCAACTCCGACAGATGTAGGCTGTGGAATCAATAACAAGGGGAGGTAAAGAGATAAATTTGTAACGCCAGGTTTCAGTTATTGGATACACGGTGGTTTCCCTTAGTGAGGTCAAATAATTAGAGAACAATCACTCACATATTCAGTATGTTGTCGAATATCTCAATGATATCTGCAAGTGTCAAGTGAATAACAAAAATATCAACATGTTATTATAATTAAGACTTGTATTATTTTTGGCTACAGTCCAATTTGTTTTCCATTAAAATTGCAATGGAACACAAGCTACACTGTAGACGGTCTGATATCTACAGTTGTCGTGCCGAGTCTAGACAGGAAGACAACACATCAAGTCAACAAAAACAGACCAATTAATCAGGGATCATCATCATGTGCCATACCGGTTGGCGATCATGTCGTTCCACAATCTTCTTTCCACCGTGCATCGTGTCGATTCTGTTGTTGACTGCTTTCCATGCCATGATACCAAGAGCTATCTATAGTTCGTTCATAAATTCGTGCCCACAGAGTTTATGAATTATCTCGGAAACTGACGAATTTCTGTAATTCTTTTTTGCGAAATCTTATTTTTTCACCGACCTTCAGATTTTATAAGATTTAAGTAGAAAGGTAATTTTAATTTGCACAAATCGTTTTTTGTTATATAATTTTAGGAAAATATTAAACCCCGTGCTCTTAACATTAGATTTTACTATAAATTATGGTATTTTTCTAACAATGCAAAGGCGTATCCGTATCACATTGAAGAGGGCACAATTTTTCATTTGATTTTATATTTTCGTCATAAAGATAGGTACATATTGACCAAAGTATCAAACAAACATAGCAAATAGCAGGCACGTCACAAATAATCTTGTTGTTACAATATATTCCAGTTGTTCTCTTCTCATTACATGGCCAAAAAATGATGATTGTTTCTTCCTAATTTTGAAAAAATTAGCTCTCTTTTTGCATTGACCTCTTTCAGATAGTTTTCTTCTTAGCTGTCCATGGTATTCTCAACATTCTTCTGTAAAACAACATTTGTGCAGATTCCAGTGATTTTCTTGTCTGTTGTCCTATTGTCCATGATTCACATCCATATATTAAGACTGGCTCTACGTAACATTTTAGAACTCTTTTTCTTGTCTCTGTTATCAAAAATGGATTTCATAGTATCTTCCTAATTTTCTGGAAAGCTGCTTTTGCCTGAGCCATTCTGCATCTCACCTCTTTTTTACATCTTCCGTCTGAGGTTAACAAAGTTCCCAAATATTTAAATTCATTTACCTGTTTTAATATTGTTCTACTTGTCTTTATTTTGCACTGAGGTGATGTCTTTTTCTTTGTTGTTACCATTACTTCTGTCTTTCTGCTATTAAGTCTGAGTCCTTTGTTTTTGCTTTCTTTCACTACAATGTCCAACATTTCTTGTAACTCATTCTCACTTTTAGCGATTAAGACTGTATCATCAGCATACCTTAGATTATTTATATTATGACCTCCAATTGTTATTCCAGACATGCCCCTTATGGATCTTAAAATAATCTCACTATAAATATTAAACAAATCTGGTGACAGCACACAACCTTGTCTAGCACCCTGTTTTATTTGTTGAAACATTCCCAATTGGTTTCCAGTTCTTATGGCCGCTGTTGTTGCAGTACATGTTCTTTATTATTCTTAGATCTTTGCTGTCTATGCTTATGCTTTCTAAAATGTTGATTATTTCTTGGTGCTTTACTTTGTCAAATGCCTTGGTGTAATCTATGAAACATAGGTATAGATCTGTTTTCACCTCTATGGCTCTTTCTACTAAAGATCTTATGATATAAATGGCATTGCTTGTTCCTTTATCTCTAACAAAACCACACTGTTCATCACTAAATTCTGGACTGATTTTGTTTCGCACTCTTCGCATGACGATTCTTAGTAATATCTTAGTCATACGACTCATAAGGCTTATTGTGCGATGATCATCTCATTCAATCGCACCAGATTTCTTTGGTAGGGCTATGAATATTGATTTGAGCAGGTCGTCTGGTATATTATTATAGAGAGAAATTTCCGAGGCGACAATCAGCGAATCAATTTAGAGGAAGAGGTATGTTTACAGCACTCGGAAAAAATGGCAAATAATCAACAACAGAAAAAAAACAAAGAACAATATATGGACCAAAGCAGGATCGAACCCGTACTCAGTGACAGCGCCTTGCCACGAAAAGCCAAACGCTAGGGAACACTGTCACACAGCTGGCTAAAAAATTAGCTATCGTGGAGATGTCTTTCACGCAGATGTTCTCATGACTATAGCATAAGGTTGCGATCACAGCTCGAAAATAAATTGTATATCTGTATTTTTCCTATTAAGACAAGTATCTCCCGGATAGGGTAGGACTGAATACTTGCGTTGCAGACAAACATTTAGGACGAAACAGCAAGAATAGTAGTTTCCAGTGGTACTTTCCAGTCCCTAATAAGTTAACAACTGGTATCGGTTAGACAAACATCAATCCATCTCGTTGCTAGTATTGTACCTTTTCTCTGAGCACATGGTCGTCACATTTTCCACAGTATTGTACCTTTTCTCTGAGCACATGGTCGTCACATTTTCTACAGTATTGTACCTCTTCTCTGAGCACATGGTCGTCACATTTTCTCCAGTACTGTTCATCTTCTCTGAGCACATGATTGTCACATTTTCTCCAGTATTGTACCTTTTCTCTGAGCACATGGTCGTCATTTTTTCTACAGTATTGTACCTCTTCTCTGAGCACATGGTCGTCACATTTTCTCCAGTACTGTTCATCTTCTCTGAGCACATGATCGTCACATTTTCTCCAGTATTGTACCTTTTCTCTGAGCACATGGTCGTCATTTTTTCTACAGTATTGTTCCTCTTCTCTGAGCACATGGTCGTCACATTTTCTACAGTATTGTATCTCTTCTCTGAGCACATGGTCGTCACATTTTCTCCAGTATTGTTCATCTTCTCTGAGCACATGATCGTCACATTTTCTCCAGTATTGTTCATCTGCTCTGAGCACATGGTCGTCACATTTTCTCCAGTATTGTACCTCTTCTCTGAGCACACGGTCGTCACATTTTCTCCAGTATTGTACCTCTTCTCTGAGCACATGGTCGTCATTTTTTCTACAGTATTGTACCTCTTCTCTGAGCACATGGTCGTCACATTTTCTCCAGTACTGTTCATCTTCTCTGAGCACATGATCGTCACATTTTCTCCAGTATTGTACCTTTTCTCTGAGCACATGGTCGTCATTTTTTCTACAGTATTGTTCCTCTTCTCTGAGCACATGGTCGTCACATTTTCTACAGTATTGTTCATCTGCTCTGAGCACATGGTCGTCACATTTTCTCCAGTATTGTACCTCTTCTCTGAGCACATGATCGTCACATTTTCTCCAGTATTGTTCATCTGCTCTGAGCACATGGTCGTCACATTTTCTCCAGTATTGTACCTCTTCTCTGAGCACATGGTCGTCACATTTTCTACAGTATTGTTCATCTTCTCTGAGCACATGATCGTCACATTTTCTCCAGTATTGTTCATCTGCTCTGAGCACATGGTCGTCACATTTTCTACAGTATTGTATCTCTTCTCTGAGCACATGGTCGTCACATTTTCTCCAGTATTGTTCATCTTCTCTGAGCACATGATCGTCACATTTTCTCCAGTATTGTTCATCTGCTCTGAGCACATGGTCGTCACATTTTCTCCAGTATTGTACCTCTTCTCTGAGCACACGGTCGTCACATTTTCTCCAGTATTGTACCTCTTCTCTGAGCACATGGTCGTCACATTTTCTCCAGTATTGTACCTCTTCTCTGAGCACATGGTCGTCACATTTTCTCCAGTATTGTTCATCTGCTCTGAGCACATGGTCGTCACATTTTCTCCAGTATTGTACCTCTTCTCTGAGCACACGGTCGTCACATTTTCTCCTTTGACTTTACCCCACACAAGTTCTATTGGGTTGAGGTGCGAATGATAAGGTGGGAGGCGAAGAGATGTGTGGCCATACTTTGACTTTAGCCCACACAAGTTCTATTGGGTTGAGGTGTGAATGATAAGGTGGGAGGCGAAGAGATGTGTGGCCATACTTTGACTTTAGCCCACACAAGTTCTATTGGGTTGAGGTGTGAATGATAAGGTGGGAGGCGAAGAGATGTGTGGCCATGCTTTGACTTTAGCCCACACAAGTTCTTTGGGTTGAGGTGCGAATGATAAGGTGGGAGGCGAAGAGATGTGTGGCCATACTTTGACTTTAGCCCACACAAGTTCTATTGGGTTGAGGTGTGAATGATAAGGTGGGAGGAGGAGAGATGTGTGGCCATACTTTGACTTTAGCCCACACAAGTTCTATTGGGTTGAGGTGTGAATGATAAGGTGGGAGGCGGAGAGATGTGTGGCCATACTTTGACTTTAGCCCACACAAGTTCTATTGGGTTGAGGTGTGAATGATAAGGTGGGAGGCGAAGAGATGTGTGGCCATATTTTGACTTTAGCCCACACAAGTTCTATTGGGTTGAGGTGTGAATGATAAGGTGGGAGGCGAAGAGATGTGTGGCCATACTTTGACTTTAGCCCACACAAGTTCTATTGGGTTGAGGTGCGAATGATAAAGTGGGAGGCGAAGAGATGTGTGGCCATACTTTCACTTTAGTCCACACAAGTTCTATTGGGTTGAGGTGCGAATGATAAGGTGGGAGGCGGAGAGATGTGTAGCCATACTTTGACTTTAGCCCACACAAGTTCTATTGGGTGGAGCTGCGAATGATAAGGTGGGAGGCGAAGAGATGTGTGGCCATACTTTGACTTTAGCCCACACAAGTTCTATTGGGTTGAGGTGCGAATGATAAAGTGGGAGGCGAAGAGATGTGTGGCCATACTTTGTAATTATTTTATCAGTTTGATATACCTTTGTCTTCTTAGTTTGTCTAACAAGTTGCAACAACTCTGGTTTTAACTTGGTTTTGTGAAAAGAAACATTTTCTTTTCTAAGCCACGTGATGATTTGATCTTTTGTGCTTGACGAATTAGGAACTTTGTCCTCCAGTGCTACCACATTATGATATGATGCATTGTCCATTACAAGACATGAAGGTCTATCCAGAATGGGGAGTGGAGTGTTCTCTATCCAGTCTCTGAAAATTCGTCCATTCATTTCTGTGTGGTAGTCCCTATTGTCTGTAGACTTTAATTGAACAATAAGTTGTGTGTCATTAACAAGACCATTCTCTCTACTGCCAGCATGTACCAATATAATGCGTTGTCCTTTGCTGCTGGGAATGCTTCTTTTATTTTCTCTGTCAACTCATTGCCACTCTTTCTCATATGTATGATGAGCATTGACCCACGTTTCATCCAAATATACTATATCGTAGTCTTCCATTCGTCGCTCACGGATATGCCTCTGGTATTTGCTTCGGGCAGCTATCATGTGTGGTTTTTCACAAACAATATTTCTACCATTATTAGATTTTCGAAAAGTGAAACCAGCGCCTCTTACGATCTTCCAAAGAGTCGTTTTTGAGATTTCAATATCACATTCTAATTGCAGTCAAACTTAAAGTTTGCGCAGTGTAATAAATTGATTCGATTCAAACATTTTCACAATCTTACGTCTGATAACAACTCTGTCAAAATCATCAACTTTAATTTTTCTTCCTTGCTTGACCTTCGCCTCTGCAGAGTAAAAGTTCTGTCCTATCCATCGATTGAAAGACTCTCTATCTATATTTAGAGCTGCCCGTGTTTTTTTTTCCCCGGTTTTTTGATATCGTAATATAACCGACCCCTTTTAGATTCCTGTAAAAGTGTCTGTACAATAACACAGTTACCTTTTGCATGGTGATGAATTTACACTTTAAACACTTCATGATTTTAAAAATCAAGTAGTCACTTCACAACATCTTAAAAATTATCACACATACAGGAATATTCATTAATAGTAAATATTTCGTCAAAGTACTCCTTTTGGCCTACGTAAAAGGAAATTGGAAATGACAAAAAAGAACCTCGGAGTGGCGAGCGTCTTACATGTTACAGTTAGTGAGTGCGAAATAGTACTAAGATTTTGTGGAGAACACGTGAAATTTGCCTTTTTAAACGGTGAGTTTATTACAACAAATGTGGGTATTGTAAAATTCTAAAATTAGGACAACCAAGAAAATCATATTTTTATATACCTCAAAGAAGCAAACATCTTTTCTAAATGCACGACAGTAGAAGGAAAAATTCAGACTTAAGGTCGGTGAAAAAAATAAAACTTCATGAAAAGAATTACAGAAATTCATCAGTGTCCGAGATATTTAATAAACTCTGTGGGCACGAACTTTTGAACGAACTATATCTTCTCTCTTCGTCGTCCGCGATATATCGATCCCTGTATATAATAATTTTA
Source organism: Megaustenia siamemsis (assembly GCA_032433765.1). Classification (NCBI taxonomy): domain Eukaryota; kingdom Metazoa; phylum Mollusca; class Gastropoda; order Stylommatophora; family Ariophantidae; genus Megaustenia; species Megaustenia siamemsis. The sequence continues at coordinate 76,968,726 of JAVIAB010000024.1, read as the reverse complement.
CTACAACCACCTTCGACATACTATAACCAGTGATGGAAAATGTACAACTGAAATAAACAAAAGAATAGGAATGGCAAAAAGTAATTTTAATGTCATGAAGAACATACTAACATCAAAACAAAGAACACCAGGGCTAAAACTAAGAATAGCAAAATGTTACATCTTCTCAATATTCCTATATGGTGCAGAAACATGGACATTAGACAAGAAAACAGAACAGAGAATTGAAGCCTTTGAAATGTGGATATATAGAAGAAAAGGCAAAATTGGATGGAAGGAAAAGAAAACAAACGATGAAGTCTTAAAACAACTAAAAATGAAAAGAGAACTACTAAACACAATTCAAACAAGACAAATGCGATTAAAAGAAACAACAGCCTACTAAAAGTAATTCAGGAGGGGAAAATACAAGGTAAAAGAGGCAGAGGCAGACCAAGACTAACATGGACGAGTAACATCAAAAGATGGACAAATCAGCCTATGACAACCTGCACCATCAAAGCAAGAGACAGCAGTATGGCGCTCCATGGTAGCCAACCTTCGTTGCGGAGACGGCACTCGATGATGATGATGTATTTTGCCAGGTGTATCCAAGTATTCAAACTTTCCATTTCTCATGACGTGTCCGAAAATGTGGATTGTTTCTTTCTGATGTTTCTTAGAAGCTATCTTTTTGTGTTGGCCTCTGTGAAAATGTCCTCATTGGTATTTGTAGCTGTCCAGGGAACTTTTAACATTCTTCTGAGAAATTCCATCTCTGTGGCCTCTAATCGTCTTTTCATTTCTTTGTCCTCTGTCCATGATTCTCTTCCACAGGTAGGAATTGATTCTGTATAGCACCGATGAATTCTCTTTCTCACTTCAGAGAGAGGAAAACATATATATATATATCTAATCCAAATCTAAAACAGCCGATCATGTTGACCGGGAGATAGTTAGCGCGGGAGAGCTGGTACCAGATCGCGACTGTCAAGGCGGCTCCGTTGTTCCGACATCTTGAGTTGAAAGAGATAGTCTAGTGCTGGAGTTTTTGTTCTGTGACACAACATAAATCGTTATATAATTCCTGACTTTTTCTGGGCGGTTTAAAGGTAAGGCTTCGGCATTTGGACGCGACGGTCCCTGTTCGAATCTCGTCATTGGAGGTGGAACTTTTTGTCTTCTGATCTTTTTTCGCGACTTTACCACCCCTCTGGTCTCTGTGAAGTGAGATCTGATGTCTAATCTCACTGTGCAGTGAGATCTGATGTCTAATCTCTCTGTGTAGTGAGATCTGATGTCTAATCTCACTGTGCAGTGAGATCTGATGTCTAACCCTCTCTGTGTAGTGAGATCTGATGTCTAATCTCACTGTGCAGTGAGATCTGATGTCTACTCTCTCTGTGTAGTGAGATCTGATGTCTAACCCTCTCTGTGTAGTGAGATCTGATGTCTACTCTCTCTGTGTAGTGAGATCTGATGTCTAATCTCTCTGTGTAGTGAGATCTGATGTCTAACCCTCTCTGTGTAGTGAGATCTGATGTCTAACCCTCTCTATGTAGTGAGATCTGATGTCTACTCTCTCTGTGTAGTGAGATCTGATGTCTACTCTCTCTGTGTAGTGAGATCTGATGTATAATCTCTCTGTGTAGTGAGATCTGATGTCTAATCTCTCTGTATAGTGAGATCTGATGTCTACTCTCTCTGTGTAGTGAGATCTGATGTCTACTCTCTCTGTGTAGTGAGATCTGATGTATACTCTCTCTGTGTAGTAAGATCTGATGTCAACTCTCTCTGTGTAGTGAAATCTGATGTCTACTCTTTCTGTGTAGTGAGATCTGATGTCTAATCTCTCTGTGTAGTGAGATCTGATGTCTACTCTCTCTGTGAAGTGAGATCTGATGTCTAATCTCTCTGTGCAGTGAGATCTGATGTCTACTCTCTCTGTGCAGTGAGATCTGATGTCTACTCTCTCTGTGAAGTGAGATCTGATGTCTAATCTCTCTGTGTAGTGATATCTGATGTCTACTCTCTCTGTGAAGTGAGATCTGATGTATAATCTCTCTGTGTAGTGAGATCTGATGTCTAATCTCTCTGTGTAGTGAGATCTGATGTCTACCCTCTCTGTGTAGTGAGATCTGATGTCTACTCCCTCTGTGTAGTGAGATCTAATGTCTAACCCTCTCTGTGTAGTGAGATCTGATGTCTAACCCTCTCTGGGTAGTGAGATCTGATGTCTAACCCTCTCTGGGTAGTGAGATCTGATGTCTACTCTCTCTGGGTAGTGAGATCTGATGTCTACCCTCTCTGTGTAGTGAGATCTGATGTCTAACCCTCTCTGGGTAGTGAGATCTGATGTCTAACCCTCTCTGGGTAGTGAGATCTGATGTCTAACCCTCTCTGGGTAGTGAGATCGGATGTCTAACCCTCTCTGTGAAGTGAGATTTGATGTCTACTCTCTCTGGGTAGTGAGATCTGATGTCTACTCTCTCAGATAACCGGGAAAAAAATAGAAGATCCTGTGTGCACTCTGCGCATGTTAAATTGAAAAGAGTAAATTTAAACTGCCGCTGCCCGAAAAAAAAAAAAGTATTAGAAAATATGAGGACAATTGAATTAGGAATACTTATGCCTGTATGGCGAGGGACACCTGCTCGTACCGAGGACACTTTTACAATCGAGTGAGATGATGCTAATGTGTAGTGATAACAAAACAGGTATCCACGCAAAATTGAGTCTTTAAAAAAGTCTTCAGACCTACAGGATCAGCCGATCAGCTGATCAATAAACAAAAGTTGTGTTTCAAGTAACAATGTTTTTCTTTCTTTGTTTTATTTTTACTAAAATTATTTCACTGTTTTCATTTTTTTTTAAGAATAATTATATTTTGAACCAAAATTACATTATTTTTACATTGTACTTTAAATACCAAATATGAAGTCAGATCTCAATGGAAATATTTGTTTGGCCATTAATTACGACTGGCGAAGATGTTAATTTTCTTGCTAGTTTGGATGAGGACAGCAAATAAAGGGAGCGACGATAACTGAATGAAAGCTGACAGATGTACATGTCAGCTGGCTTTCCAGATAATCACTGTTTGTTACGTCACTTTGCCTTGATTTTGATGACGTTGTGAACACTTCTAACTGACACAAAAATGTCCATTTAATCCCAGTCAGACGAATCTCCAAATGTTAACAGAGGAAAAGGGGAGGAAACTCATTATATGAATTGATATAGTGGCGAAATATGGTGGCGTAATAAGGTGGCATAGTAAGGTGGCTCTAATAGGAGGCATACTAAGGTGATTCTAATTAGGTGGCAAATGGTCTTTGGCGTTTTGACAGGTGGTTGGCAGCAAGCAGTCATGATAAGTCAGTAGTATTGAGTAGTAGGGGTGGCTGTATACCAACTAAAAAGTGCACGCACATGCATCTAAACTGCACCAAAGACAATGGATTTTGCACCGATACTGCACGAAACATGTATACTTTTGGCACCAAATCCGTGCAAAAGTCCGATAATCGGCTTATTATCTCGGTGGTCGTGGCGTGCCGTCCGGTAAACGGCTTATCTCGTGGTGTGCGGTGGTGCGTGACGGTGATCGGCGAGTCTCTCGCTCGCCGGCTATCTCGAACAACAGCGGTTCTAAAACTTGTGTTCTAGGGTCGTCTCACAGCGGATATCTCGCGGGTCGGATGGCGGGTCGTCGCCGGCTATCTCGCGCGGGTGGCGGGTCTGTCTCTTGCGGGACAACAGCCGTTCTAAAACTTGGGGCGATGTGCCTTGAATGGTCATGTGTGTTATTAGTATCGCTACCAACATCATCATGTGTCGTGTGGTAAGGTGTGCTAATATTAAATAGTGACGCTCTCTCTTTCACATTCATGGTAAAGCAAAACAAAATTCGTTCTATATTTCACAGCTTTATTATTAATTATACATCAAATATACAACACATATTTGAAAATATATATAACTGTCCGGTTGTTGACTTTGGGCATCCATGGGCCCCTCGAACCCAAAATAGCCACGGGGCGAGCAAACGATAAATGATACGGTTGTTTATGTGCTGTCTCGATTAAAAAGGCATGAGAATTCTGTTAAGTTTCGCGCCACGACACCTAAGAAGTATATAATAAACACAATATAGACCGCACGTGTTGCTAAACAAATCTTGCAACACCCGCGTGTTGTAGACGAATGGAACGTGTGAGTTTTGCTCTATAAAGTTTAAAACATCCACGTGTCTGGGAGGCAAACCGTAGGAATCGAAATACTCACATTCGTCGAGACCGTTGTAAAATAGGGCCACCCAATGCTCACCAGGTTCGTGGGCAGGGTCGGTGTTTATGACAAAGGCTGCGGTCGCCGTTGGGTCGATGCTGGGTGGTAAGTGGTTTCGTGGAATGACACTAACAAGGGAACAACGTCGAACGAAAATATCCGACATCAAAAGGTTGTAAATCTCCCTCGTGTTCATCTTCTTCTTTCTCTCAAACGGCGAAGTCTGTTAGAATCTGCCTTGTCTTGGACACCTCGAGCACTGAGTCTAACTCGGCGTAGACGATAACTTGTAGGGGAGTAGTTTTGGGAGCGGCAAACTTGAGTTCTATCGACAAGGGTCCGCTTGTGGCTAGCTAAAAATGGGAGCCGTCCAGTAGGCTGGACGAGAGGTCAAAACCAAATAGACAATATCCGTCCTTGAACTCTCTATAATCAACGTTATTCCCAGCGTCTTTACCAATCAGATCCATGGCCAGATTTGTACCGAAAAAAGCTCTCGCGTATTGATTTCGTTCAAAGTCCATAGTTAGAGGCTTTCCCGAGATGCATTTCCCGTCGACCGTCAGGTTCATATAAATCAGACCAAAGTGTTGAAAATTAGACAAAAATAAATTGTCTGGACTGTGGGAGAACATCCCGCTAGCGATGGAAAATGTCTTGATGGTAACCCTCTTGATCGGGTACCGCGCATTCCCGCTTAAGAGAGCCTTTTCGTGGGCCAGAGAAATCGCGGGGTTTAGCTTAGCTTTCCTGACCACGAGCGCGGCGTAGGTGATAACACTCTTATAACCCACAGAGCTATCGTGACCCGTGAGGTTGAACACATCCTTCGAGGGCGTGAGTTGTATCTTTACATCGACTCTGTTTAACATGTAACGATCCTGCACAAAGACATCAGAGTGCAAACGACCCATCATTTCAACCTCTTTACTACCCGAAGTCAAATCGCGCCGTGTTTTAAAACCCTCATTTTATTTCAAATCGTCATGGTGGCCAGCTGTGTCTTTGTAGAACAGAGCGGCCGTCAAGTACCCCGTTTTCGCATCCTCCCCGTAATTTAGCGTGGCCTCAAACACTGCTCTAAAAGGATAGGTACTCTCCGACGGTGTAACCAACGTGTCGTTTAGCGATACGTCGACTTGTGAAAATAGACTGTGAAGATAATTGTTGACTGGTCCTACCTCAGCATCGGGTGGTACACTATCACCATTCGGGAGGGTGATCTTGACCCGCAGATGTAAAAACGTGTTGAAAAGATCTAGATACTCCTCGCTGTTTCCAGAAATAAAAAACTCTATCGGTGCGCTATGCGACAAGGCTGCGATCGGACGAATTTCAATAAACTGGCCAGAGTCTAGAGATGTCTGTGTGGGTGGAGCGCTAAATAAATCCAAACCAGAGTGAAGACATTCGCACGATTTGGGGTGAATGAGGGACATTATTAGTCGAAATGCTACCCTCGTCTTCGTCTTCTTGCTGTTGTGCACCGAATAAAGGGGGAACTGTCTAGCTGTCGGTTTTATCCTCTTCGTAACGGGTTCTCCTGGTGGAGGTAACTTCATAACTCGCTTTCTGCTTTGTCGTAAACCACTTCCTGATTGGTTGTTAATACTCAGGTGGTCTACGGCCCCGTGTATCAACCGCTCACCGGACTCCTTAGCTCGTTCTTTGAAAGCTTCACCGACATTTTTCCCGACTAATGCGTACTGTGCGACCTGCAGACCGGTCCCCAGGCCTTCTCTGAGCAAGGCTTTACCGCCGGTTTTTAACCAGGGTAAAATAGCCCTCCCGATTCCACCAAAGAAACTACCGATTCCTCGACCGCTCTGACTTCGACCTCCTATAAACACGGGCATTCCATCACCCGCCTGACAACAGGAAAAGTCTTCGAATAACTCAACATCTCGATGAAGGGGGGTGTGTCTCACCATTATACCAGCTCGAGATGTTTCTTCACTCGAAAGTGCACCGTTAGCACCGACGTCCCGCTGGTGAATGGAATGGTTTTTCCGTGTTCGTTGGCTAAAAGGATTTCCACGGTATCGAAGGAAAATCGACTCAGGGGGACGTAGTGAGGCTTATCGTAGATCTGAAACACCGCGGTGTGATTTCTATTGAGAACAGGCACGCTCCTGAGGAGAGGTACCATCACATCCCCGACCGGTCTGGGGAAACGAGATCGCAGTAGACGTAGATATTCTTCGCAACACTTTCCAATTCCATTACACCCACGCTGAAGATATCGGGAGCCGTGTCTGATATTGAGGTCGTGGGGAAGGCTAACATGTTTTTCAAAGTGTCGCTTATGGTAACACTGACTCCTTTTTCGTAAAGTTTCAAGATGGCTTTATTCACCTCTTTTGCGCAAATGAATTTAATTTTTTTTCCTTTCACATCCCCGTTCGACTCATCCTCCGCTTTTACGATCGACGCATTCAGCGCGCCGATGAACGCATCGGGTTTCGTGTATAAACCCAGGCTCCAAGGTCACGTTGAGATGAAATCTAGCGTCGCAAATATCGTCGTTAGCGAGAGATTCTTACCGAATCCAGCATTCACCCTCTATTACATTGAAATAATTTAGCGTAAACTGTATCTCCACCAGTGCTATCTCATACTGCGTCGAAATGTCAATGGTCTGAGGGAGTTTAACGAAAAAGTGGCCGGGGTTATTATCCTTAAAAAGTTCCATAGATGCAATGCTGGGCAGGGTGACATAAAAACTCATTTTTTTACTCGTTTCACCGTCGCTTCTCCAAGTTTGGATTCGGTAGCATGTAACCCAAACAGCTGCTCAGTAGGGCTATCCACAGTTTCCCTCCTTTGCGTCTGGCTTTTCGGTGGTCAGATTGAACAGCGAGACCGCTACAACTGTATATATAACTACCACTTGACAAATAAAGAAAAGTTCTAAGTAGGGGGATAGTTTCCCAAACAACGACCCCCAGCAGCGTGGTTCGCCCTCTCTCCTCACTCCCGAGTTTACGGCTCGCAAATCGGGCTCTCCAAAAGTTACCACTTCTCTTCTTCTCGCATCTCTAGTTTTTGTATTTGACAATGTCCTTGGACGGTATACAACTGTTAAATGAGGAATCGTACCCAAACCAATTGACTAAACTCTCTTTTCGCTCAAATGATGTCCGACGCTCGGTTATGATACTCTCGATTCTGTACTCGTGCTTGTCTCCAACTTTTTGAATTTCCGGTGTGTAGAATGACCCCTCTATCTCATCGCACTTATCGTCTTTCAACACATATGTAACGGGGTTTGTTTCATTTACTCGACTGATGGAAAACAGTTCCTCCGTCCAAGCCGGGGCATAACCCTTTTTAAAATTGGCTCTGCCCAGGACCAGTCTAACTCGATCACCGGTCTTTCAAATTTAAAGTTGCGTTTGCTATTATACAACGTGTTCCATACCTGTTCTTGATTGTCTGCGTTGATGTCGACCGGTGCCATTTTTATACTTCTGTGATACGAATGGTTATAACTTCGAAGTAGGGCGGGTAGGACTCGGAGATAAGACAGTTTATTGGATTTCGTGAAATGTCGCCACATCCGTTGTTTCAGAGTCCTATAAAGCGTTCCACTACGGCGGCCTCAATATTTTCGTTCTGCGTAGTGAAAAAGTGAACGTTGTTCTCAGCGAGGAATTTCTGAAATGTTCTGTTCAGAAACACTGACCCCTTATCCGTTTGGAAACTCGCGGGTTTCCCATCGAGAAATATCTTACCGACGGCTTCCACTAAGGATTTCCCCGTTTTGGTTCGTATCGGTACAGACCACGCGAATTTACTGAAAACGTCCACGCAAGAAACCAAATAGGAATAGCCGTCGTTGTGGTTTTTCAAATGTCTCAAATCGATTAGGTCTGCCTGATATTGCTGTTGGGGGCCACTCGTTATAATGGGACGCCTTTCAAATCTGCGACGAATTGGTTTATGAAGGGTATAGGTATCCTGATGACTCAACCATTGTTTGAACTTTGCGAGTCCCAGTTATGGTGTTACGTTGCAGGGCCGTTGCACCACTATACGCCCCTGGTCGACTAGGGTCAAAGTAATGACGTCTCAATATTTTCTCCACCGTTCCCATTTGGTGTTGGGATTCGGCTCTTTTTTTTTTAGTTCTCAGTTTATACGTGGTTACGGGCGGAGTGGTTTAATTACCTAGCTTTGGGGTTTCCGCTGGTGGTGGTGTCTTGGTCTGCTCTGGTGATACCTCGATTGATGGTGGTGGTGGTAGGGATGGTGTTTTTTTCTGTTGTCGTGTTGTGTTGAATGAGATCGACCTAGCCCAATGAGCGTCGTTTATACTGCTCCAATCTAGTTAAATATTGATGCAGGGCACGTTGGTACACTCTGGCCTTTTCGGCGGGTGCTAAATTATCGCGGAATAGGATACGTTGCAGTTCATCATCTAAATCTCTCAAGTTGTCACCGATCGCCTCGGGTGGGCTATACGACGTGCTAGTAGTCTGTTTAAGACCCTCGAGGAATCGAGGATCCATCAAAATCATTTTTTTGGCCATTGTTACGCACCTAGTACTCCACCGAGAATACTTAATATAGGACGGAGCAAAGCACCTATGAACCCACCGGTTTGTAGAATCTCTCTTCGCCGCTTAAGATTCGGTTTCTTTTTAGTGAGAAGTCTCAACTTGTTCTTGTGTCGACGTAGCTCGCACTTCTGTCGCTGAGTGAGTCTAACATTACCTTTTAATATGTTATGACAACACTCGCACAAAAAGTTAATGAGTTTGGGAGAGGCTGTTTTTAATATGGCTCTTAAACCGCTCGGCGAGGCGGAGCGCATACATTTCAACATTTCACCGTGCCGTCTAAGTGCTTCATCACACATGATTCTCTACTTTGGCACGTAGACGATTTGTCTCCCCCCGGGAATATTTATGTTCTCAACCTAAGATTATCAGGTGTGTCCTGACGAAGATCGACCAGCAAATAACCGCGAGGAGACGCTGCCGCGTCCTTAAAACTATCTTGGAGGTACCCCACCTGTCCTGGGTACATTTGTTTACCCAGATTGATAATTTGACTCCCGTCTCTCGGGTTCTTGAAAAGGACTAAATAGTGCGTATTGAGACTTATGGTTCGATGTTCTTTATTTTTTACGAATAGATTTTGAACAATGTACATCACACTAATATCTCTGTGATGACTACCTTTGGTGAAAAATTTTGCTACCCGCTCGTCCGTCTCAGACATCAAGTCATCGATTACGATCAGTCTTCTCTTCTTACCACCTTCCAATTTATCGACGTCTGGTAGACCCTCGATAAATCTCACTGACCTCATAGTCTCGTATATCGGTTGCCATTCCGCATAACACCATATAACTTCCTCCGGTACGGGGACAGCTAACTCGTGAAGGTTCTGTATAAACTTTTGCACAAATACCGTTTTCCCACACCCGGTAGGACCGGCTATCAGAGCTGTGAAGGGATGATTCCATCGGGGATCCATCCTCACAAGTGCTACTAACTTTAGTGATTATACCACCGACAAAAATAACGAGTGATTTTAGGTCAGCGCGCGAGGTTTCCCCTCTTCAACTAACACCTATTTTTAAAATCCACAACCTATATAGACACTACAGGGGGAGGAGTTTCCTAGTCTCAAGCCGTATTACATGAGACCGTAATTGTTACACGCATCATATTTCCTACACATCACCCCATTGGGTCAGTTCCAGAGGTCACTGAACATGTCGCAGCATAACGTATTACCACGCCTGATAACCTATTGCGTTAGCTACTATTAATAGACGGTCTTCGACCCGATAAACGTAACGGGTATAAAAGCCCCAGTCGATCAGTGTACACGCACACACATAACCAGCGTCTGTTGCCAGGTGGTTGTGTTTGTTTTCTTTGAATATGGAGTCGTGTAGTTTGACGCCAACTTCGTTTGATGTCAGTGATCAGCGCATATTTATGTCACGTGGTAATGAGACTGTAGTTCCATTGTCTAAAGATGGCGTTAAGGCAGTCTCGGTTTGTGTTTTTCGTAACAGACCATTGATAAATATAAGGACATATAGCGGTGAGAGTTTTTTGAAGTTTCCTACCAGAACTGGGATAACACTATCGAGAGAGGAATTTATCACGTTAGTTGAGATGCGAGAGGAAATTTTAACCGCTTATGCTAACCTTAACTACACGCCGCCTGTTGTTAACCAGATCAACTACACGCTGCCTCTCGTTAACCACCAAAACTACACGCCGCCTGTTGTTAACCACCAGAACTACACGCCGCCTGTTGTTAACAACCAGAACTACATACCATCTCTTGTTAACCCGAATCTCATCGACTACACGCCCCCCCTTTGTTAATCAAGGGAACCTCGCTCTTGTTAATCAGACGACAGATCCGGCAGCCAATATGGATGCCGCGGGTGTTTCAGCAGAGTCACCAATTACCTATTCCAGCTTTGATCAAGGTTTTGTCAAAATGGAGGGCGGTTGTGTTTTGAAAGCTAATGAAACTTCATATGCACCCGTGTTTGATAGACATTTAACAAACAGTACCACCAAAACAGAAGGGAGGAAACCCAGACGCTTAAAATTATCAACAACCGGACAGTAATATATATTTTCAAATATGTGTTGTATATTTGTTGTATTAATAATAAAGCTGCGAAATATAGAACGAATTTTGTTTTGCTTTACCATGAATGTGAAAGAGAGAGCGTCACTATTTAATATTAGCACACCTTACTACACGACACATGATGATGTTGGTAGCGATACTAATAACACACACGACCATTCAAGGCACATCGCCCCAAGTTTTAGAACCGCTGTTGTCCCGCAAGAGACAGACCCGCCACCCGCGCGAGATAGCCGGCGACGACCCGCCAGAGACATCCGCTGTGAGACGACCCTAGAACACAAGTTTTAGAACCGCTGTTGTTCGAGATAGCCGGCGAGCTAGAGACGCGCCGATCACCGTCACGCACCACCGCACACCACGAGATAAGCCGATTACCGGACCGAACGCCACGACCACCGAGATAATAAGCCGATTATCGGACTTTTGCACGGATTTGGTGCCAAAAGTATACATGTTTCGTGCGGTGTCGGTGCAAATCCATTGTCTTTGGTGCAGGTTCGGTGCATGTACGTGAACTGGGACGGGTATACAGCCACCCCTACTACTGTAGTATGGTGAAATATTAGTGGTTTTTGCTGGGTGCTGCTTTGCTGAACAGCTTCTATCGTGGCTGAATCTGCCAATAAGGATGTATTTGTTGTGCCTGGCCTCGTCTCGTTTCTCCTGCGCATTTTGTCTCTCAATTTGATATCAGTACTGCATCGGAAGTTGATGCGCATTTTTTATTTTTGTTCTCATGTGCTACGATCCGCAGCCAGTTTTTTTCCCCCTTTTCACTCACTGGTAGAGAATTCCACCAAGGAAGCCCTGCAAACATCCTTATATCTTAGCACTGGTCTGCCCTTTGGTCTCTTTCTGTCCTTAAGCGTACCATGCAATATTTTTGGGGGAATATCAATGTTTGCCATTCTTCTTACATGACCCAGCCACCTTTGTATACGACTCCCAAATGTTGCCATGATGAATGGCAGTTTGGCTCGTTGTAAAACATTAGAGTTAGTTACTTTGTTCTTTGATCAGTATGCGTATAAGATGGCTCTAATACAGTGTCATAACACGATGGGACAATACAGTGTCATAACGCGATGGTACACTAAAGTGGCATGGCACGATGGCACAATAAAGTGATATAATAAGGTGGCTTTAAAAATATAACAAAACAAGGTGACGTAAAAGAGGTTTCTTGCTCAATAAATAGAAAAGAGAGGCTGGTTGCCTCCACGAATAATGTCGTTTTTAGAAGATCCCAAAGTGTGCTTTATAACCTGTTGATGACGTGTGCTTTATAACTTGTTGATAACGTGTGCTTTATAATCTGTTGACAAAGTGTTCTTTATAACCTGTTGACAAAGTGTGCTTTCTAACCTGTTGATAACGTGTGCTTTCTAACCTGTTGATGACGTGTGCTTTCTAACCTGTTGATGACGTGTGCTTTCTAACCTGTTGATGACGTGTGCTTTCTAACCTGTTGATGACGTGTGCTTTCTAACCTGTTGATGACGTGTGCTTTCTAACCTGTTGATGACGTGTGCTTTCTAACCTGTTGATGACGTGTGCTTTCTAACCTGTTGATGACGTGTGCTTTCTAACCTGTTGATGACGTGTGCTTTCTAACCTGTTGATGACGTGTGCTTTCTAACCTGTTGATGACGTGTGCTTTCTAACCTGTTGATGACGTGTGCTTTCTAACCTGTTGATGACGTGTGCTTTCTAACCTGTTGATGACGTGTGCTTTCTAACCTGTTGATGACGTGTGCTTTCTAACCTGTTGATGACGTGTGCTTTCTAACCTGTTGATGACGTGTGCTTTCTAACCTGTTGATGACGTGTGCTTTCTAACCTGTTGATGACGTGTGCTTTCTAACCTGTTGATAAAATGTGCTTTATAACCTGTTGACAACGTGTGCTTTCTAACCTGTTGATGACGTGTGCTTTCTAACCTGTTGATAAAATGTGCTTTATAACCTGTTGACAACGTGTGCTTTCTAACCTGTTGATAAAGTGTGCTATATAACCTGTTGATAAAGTGTGCTTTAAAACCTGTTGATAACGTGTGCTTTCTAACCTGTTGATGACGTGTGCTTTCTAACCTGTTGATAAAATGTGCTTTATAACCTGTTGACAACGTGTGCTTTCTAACCTGTTGATAAAGTGTGCTATATAACCTGTTGATAAAGTGTGCTTTCTAACCTGTTGATAACGTGTGTTTATAACCTGTTGACAAAGTGTGCTTTATAACCTGTTGATAACGTGTGCTTTAAAACCTGTTGATAACGTGTGCTTTATAACCTGTTGATGACGTGTGCTTTCTAACCTGTTGATAAAATGTGCTTTATAACCTGTTGACAACGTGTGCTTTCTAACCTGTTGATAAAGTGTGCTATATAACCTGTTGATAAAGTGTGCTTTCTAACCTGTTGATAACGTGTGTTTATAACCTGTTGACAAAGTGTGCTTTATAACCTGTTGATAACGTGTGCTTTAAAACCTGTTGATAACGTGTGCTTTATAACCTGTTGATGACGTGTGCTTTATAATCTGTTGATAACGTGTGCTTTATAACCTGTTGATAAAGTGTGCTTTCTAACCTGTTCATAAAGTGTGCTTTCTAACCTGTTGACAATGTGTGCTTTATAACCTGTTGACAACGTGTGTTTTATAACCTGTTGATAACGTGTGCTTTATAACCTGTTGACAAAGTGTGCTTTATAACTTGTTGATAAAGTGTGCTTTCTAACTTGTTGATAAAGTGTGTTTTCTAACTTGTTGATAAAGTGTGCTTTATAACCTGTTGATAACGTGTGCTTTATGACCTGTTGATAAAGTGTGCTTTATAACCTGTTAATAACGTGTGCTTTATAATCTGTTGATAACGTGTTCTTTTTAACCTGTTTATAATGTGTGCTTTTTAACCTGTTGATAAAGTGTGCCTTATAACCTGTTGATAAAGAGTGCTTTATAACCTGTTAATAACGTGTGCTTTATAACCTGTTGATAACGTGTGCTTTATAACCTGTTGATAAGGTGTGATTTATAACCTGTTGATAACGTGTTCTTTATAACCTGTTGATAACGTGTGCTTTATAACCTGTTGACAAAGTGTGCTTTATAACCTGTTGAGAACGTGTGCTTTATAACCTGTTGACAACGTGTGCTTTATAACCTGTTGATAAAATGTGCTTTATAACCTGTTGATAACGTATGCTTTATAACTTGTTGATATAGTGTGCTTTCTAACCTGTTGATAACGTGTGCTTTCTAACCTGTTGACAAAGTGTTCTTTATAACCTGTTGATAAAGTGTTCTTTATAACCTGTTGATAACGTGTTATTTTTAACCTGTTGATAACGTGTGCTTTATAACCTGTTGATAAAGTGTGCTTTATAACCTGTTGATAAAGAGTGCTTTATTACCTGTTAACAACGTGTCCTTCCTGCGGCAGGCTTTTGTCCTTAGGTCTATGTTCAGTTTGTCATGTCCTGGTGTATGTAGGTTTGCTAGGTCTGTTCACTGCGAGGCCGCAGTCATCAACAGTCAGTAGAGGTGTTCGACACTTGACACTCACGCTTCGAACAAAGCATTTGAGACAGCCTGAAACCACAAGGAGGACATCAATGTGTCAGGCTAGAGCTAAGACAGCCCGACCGGGTTAGATTCAATCAAGCTCATCGCGAAGAATAAGTTTAATGAGTGCATGAAAATGATAGTATAGAGCCTTTAGGTTCAATGCAGCAGAAGGTCGACGTCTGGGAGTCATGACTCCATCAGGGGTCCATCTCCCATAGAGTGTCAAAAAGCTAAAGCGCCAAAACACTTGCTCGATCGGGGACTGCATTTGATGATCAGATTACCCCCTGCTGTGAGCTGTTCAGCCTATGACATTGTTCTCATCTGAGGTGCGTCGGAATGCCTGCATATGCTTAAATGATAGAAGTGGTTGTTGATCGCTACCAATAGTGCAGAAGTTACATTACTTGTTATTGATGATTGTGATGCTCGTATTTGATTTCATGTTGTGTCTATAAGGAAGAATGGGAGCTGCGATAGCTCAGTGGTTAGTGGACTACAAAGGACATGAGGTAGGGTTCGATCCTAACCGACGACTTCCGGGTTCACCCAGCCTTAAATGGGTACTGGATTTTTTTTCTGGGAAAGAAAACCGCACGGGCGTAATACCGACCACATTAACCCAAAAATCATGTGTTGAAGGTCTATATAATGTATGGTCACTAACACCATATTCCCTATACGCCACTTGGTGTGACGGGGCACTTTACTTGTACTATAAGAAGGAATAGAACTAACTTCAAACGAGTGTATTTTTTAAAATCTTAAAACCTCTTTTTGTGGTCTGTTTGGTGGGGCAGATGCCAGCTATCCTGCCAGCTGTGTTGATCATATCCGTGATCCAACTGACAAGCCAAGATCTGCGACAGTCCAAGTACAAAGTAATCAAAAACAGCCAGTTTCAGGAGACGACCGATGAAGCTCTGGTGCCGACCAAACATGGCCGCAGTGAACTCATTTCCTGTGTCAGCGCGTGCGATAGACACCCTCAGTGCACGAGTGTAACCTTTGACGCGGTTTTGAAAAAGTGCAACAGAAATGTCAAGGACATTTATTCGTTCGGACGAAATAATATGACGATATCAAGAAACGTGCACTATGTTGGCAGAGTTCAAGACAAAAGTAAGTAAGTTATAAGTGATACCTTGATCTCATTGTTTAATTGCTATGTTATAGCAAGTTATCACGTCAGGTTTTATATGTTATGTCATGTTAAATTAGGATTACACAGTGCAACGTATTAACGGGTGTTCAATCGGAATGGATCTGGCAGACTCTAATTGTGATGTTCTGTCTGTGGGGGCGATCACCATACTTAACCTGACAGCTGACTTCATGTGAGAGTCTGGAATCCTACTCTGATTGAGCCCTGATCGCAGAGAGAGAGAGAGAGAGAGAGAGAGAGAGAGATAGAGAGAGAGAGAGAGAGTTAAATTAGGATCTTAGTCACATCACCCCGGACACATCCATAGGTGCTTCGATCCTGTACTCAAAATGACCATCAGCACGCAGCGATTAATTATGCCAGTTCGGTGTTGGTTGATAAATCCTCTCATTGGTCCAGAATATCGCTCTGTTCAGGCAACACCGGCCTTCACTCCCAGTTCACACAGTTAGACAACAATGTATTTGTATTTCTGTCAAAGTTATACTTTTGCTTAATCGAAAACCCCGGTATCACTGCAAACCAATTAAAATCCATAGTTACTCAAGTCCGTGCCTGTGAAATCATCTGAATTCAAATTCATGAATATGAGTGGAATATGAGGAAACTATAACACGGAACACTTTTCAAACTGAGCCTCACTAGTTCCTGCCGAATATCCGCCATATTGACCGGCTGTCAAAGTCCTTTGTTCCACCCATGCCTCGCAGATTGTTAATGATGTCTACCCGATCCATTGGCCGGCCAGCATCTTATACTGCCTAACTGGTCAGTCTATCCGCTCTGTCGTTGACCTCAACATCAGCATGGCTCAGGACATACATGATGGTGATTCTACAAATCTTCGTTGTATTGATCCCAGCCATTGAGGGCGAATCAGGTTTTATATCAAGATTTAGAAGCTTGCTATTACGAAGATATAGAAGCATGCTTTATCAAGATTTAGAAGTTTGCTTTTATCAAAAGATTTAAAAGATTTAGGAGCTTCCTTTTATCAAGATTTAGAAGTTTGCTTTTATCAAAAGATTAAAAAAATTTACAAGCTTCATTTTATCAAGATTTAGAAGTTTGCTTTTATCAAAAGATTTAAAAGATTTAGAAGCTTCCTTTTATCAAGATTTAGAAGTTTGCTTTTATCAAGCTTTAGTACTTTGCTTTATCAAGATTTAGAAGCTTCCTTTATCAAGATTTAGAAGTTTGCTTTTATCAAGATTTAGTACTTTGCTTTATCAAGATTTAGAAGCTTGCTTTTATCAAGATTTAGAAGTTTGCTTTTATCAAGATTTAGAAGTTTGCTTTTATCAAAAGATTTAAAAGATTTAGAAGCTTCCTTTTATCAAGATTTAGAAGTTTGCTTTTATCAAGATTTAGTACTTTGCTTTATCAAGATTTAGAAGCTTGCTTTTATCAAGATTTAGAAGTTTGCTTTTATCAAGATTTAGTACTTTGCTTTATCAAGATTTAGAAGCTTGCTTTTATCAAGATTTAGAAGTTTGCTTTTATCAAGATTTAGAAGTTTGCTTTTATCAAAAGATTTAAAAGATTTAGAAGCTTGCTTTTATCAAGATTTAGAAGTTTGCTTTTATCAAGATTTAGAAGTTTGCTTTTATCAAAAGATTTAAAAGATTTAGAAGCTTCCTTTTATCAAGATTTAGAAGTTTGCTTTTATCAAGATTTAGTACTTTGCTATATCAAGATTTAGACCTTGCTTTATCAAGATTTAGAAGCTTGCTTTTATCAAGATTTAGAAGTTTGCTTTTATCAAGATTTAGAAGTTTGCTTTTATCAAGATTTAGTACTTTGCTTTATCAAGATTTAGAAGCTTCCTTTTATCAAGATTTAGAAGTTTGCTTTTATCAAGATTTAGTACTTTGCTTTATCAAGATTTAGAAGCTTGCTTTTATCAAGATTTAGAAGTTTGCTTTTATCAAGATTTAGAAGTTTGCTTTTATCAAAAGATTTAAAAGATTTAGAAGCTTCCTTTTATCAAGATTTAGAAGTTTGCTTTTATCAAGATTTAGTACTTTGCTTTATCAAGATTTAGAAGCTTGCTTTTATCAAGATTTAGAAGTTTGCTTTTATCAAGATTTAGTACTTTGCTTTATCAAGATTTAGAAGCTTCCTTTTATCAAGATTTAGAAGTTTGCTTTTATCAAGATTTAGTACTTTGCTTTATCAAGATTTAAAAGCTTGCTTTTATCAAGATTTAGAAGTTTGCTTTTATCAAGATTTAGAAGTTTGCTTTTATCAAAAGATTTAAAAGATTTAGAAGCTTGCTTTTATCAAGATTTAGAAGTTTGCTTTTATCAAGATTTAGAAGTTTGCTTTTATCAAAAGATTTAAAAGATTTAGAAGCTTCCTTTTATCAAGATTTAGAAGTTTGCTTTTATCAAGATTTAGTACTTTGCTATATCAAGATTTAGACCTTGCTTTATCAAGATTTAGAAGCTTGCTTTATCAAGATTTAGAAGCTTGCTTTCATCAGGATTTAGAAGTACACTTTTATCAAGATTTAGAAGTTTGCTTTATCAAGATTTAGAAGCTTGTATTTATCAGATTTACAAGCTTGCTTTCATCAGGATTTAGAATTACAGTTTTATCAAGATTTAGAAGCTTGCTTTTATCAAGATTTAGAAGCTTGCTTTTATCAAGATTTAGAATCTTGCATTTATCAAGATTTAGAAGTTTGCTTTTATCAAGATTTAGAAGCTTGCTTTTATCAAGATTTAGAAGCTTACTTTATCAAGATTTAGAAGCTTGCATTTATCAAGATTTAGAAGCTTGCTTTTATGAAGATTTAGAAGCTTGCTTTTATCAAGATTTAGAAGCTTGCTTTTATCAAGATTTAGAAGCTTGCATTTATCAAGATTTAAAAGCTTGCATTTATCAAGATTTAGAATCTTGCATTTATAAAGATTTTGAAGTTTGCTTTTATCAAGATTTAGAAGCTTGCTTTTATCAAGATTTAGAAGCTTGCTTTATCAAGATTTAGAAGCTTGCATTTATCAAGATTTAGAAGCTTGCTTTTATCAACATTTAGAAGCTTGCTTTTATCAAGATTTAGAAGCTTGCTTTTATCAAGATTTAGAAGCTTGCTTTATCAAGAATTAGAAGCTTGCTTTTATCAAGATTTAGAAGTTTGCTTTTATCATTATTTAGAAATTTGCTTTATCAAGATTTAGAAGCTTGCTTTTATTAAGATTTAGAAGCTTGCATTTATCAAGATTTAGAAGCTTGCATTTATCAAGATTTAAAAGCTTGCTTTTATCAAGATTTAGAAGCTTGCTTTTATAAAGATTTAGAAGCTTGCTTTATCAAGATTTAGAAGCTTGCTTTTATCAAGATTTAGAAGTACACGTTTATCAAGATTTAGAAGCTTGCTTTATCAAGATTTAGAAGTTTGCTTTCATCAAGATTTAGAAGCTTGCTTTTATCAAGATTTAGAAGCTTGCTTTTATCCAGATTTAGAAGCTTACTTTTATCAAGATTTAGAAGCTTGCTTTTATCAAGATTTAGAAGCTTGCTTTTATCAAGATTTAGAAGTACACTTTTATCAAAATCTAGAAGTTTGCCTTTATCAAGATTTAGAAGTACATTTTTATCAAGATTTAGAAGTACACTTTTATCAAAATCTAGAAGTTTGCCTTTATCAAGATTTAGAAGTACATTTTTATCAAGATTTAGAAGTACACTTTTATCAAAATCTAGAAGTTTGCCTTTATCAAGATTTAGAAGTACATTTTTATCAAGATTTAGAAGTACACTTTTATCAAGATTTAGAAGCTTGCTTTTATCAAGATTTAGAAGTACACTTTTATGAAAATCTAGAAGTTTGCCTTTATCAAATGTTGCAGACCAAGCTGTTTCTCGACGAATCAGAAAAATAGAATGACTCAGTCACCAGCCCCAAACAATTATAAATGTTTATTTCCCAACATTATAGGCTCAGCGGCTTTCCTCTTAGTTGCCACATAAGCATTGACATTACGAGTTAGACAAGGACGTGTTCTTCTATCACTCTTGTTCATGACCTCATCATCATCGAGTGCTTTCTCCGCAACGAAGGCTGGCTACCAAGGAGCGCCATTCTGCTCTGTCTCTTGCTTTGATGGTACAGGTTGTCATAGGCTGATTTGTCCATCTTTTGATGTTACTCGTCCATGTTAGTCTTGGTCTGCCTCTGCCTCTTTTACCTTGTATTTTCCCCTCCAGAATTACTTTTAGTAGGCTGTTGTTTCTTTTAACATGGCCCAAAAATCGCATTTGTCTTGTTTGAATTGTGTTTAGTAGTTCTCTTTTCATTTTTAGTTGTTTTAAGACTTCATCGTTTGTTTTCTTTTCCTTCCATCAAATTATACCTATTTTTCTATATATCCACATTTCAAAGGCTTCAATTCTCTGTTCTGTTTTCTTGTCTAATGTCCATGTTTCTGCACCATATAGGAATATTGAGAAGATGTAACATTTTGCTATTCTTAGTTTTAGCCCTGGTGTTATTTGTTTTTATGTTAGTATGTTCTTCATGACATTAAAATTACTTTTTGCCATACCTATTCTTTTGTTTATTTCAGTTGTACATTTTCCATCACTGGTTATAGTATGTCCAAGGTAGTTGTAGTTCTGAACTGTTTCCAGGTCTATTCCTCCAATTTTGATATCCATTTGTGGGCTTTGAGTATTTTCTCTGTTTATGATCATAGTTTTAGCCTTTTTGATATTCATATCTAGTCCATAGTTTTTGCTTGTCATGTTTATTACATTAAGTAATTGTTGTAGATCTGTCGGATGTTCTGCCAGTGGTACAGTCTCGTCAGCATTTCTTTCATGACCTACATCGATAAAACAAGCCAACAATGAAACTAAATAAACGTGAACTACAATTTGCAGATGAGCAGGCATTTGGTAGTAGAAAAACATAAGAGAAAATGCAACAACATCTCATGCCATTCAATCAAGAATACAAAACAAACAATATGGAAATCAACACAGAAAAACACAGAAGTCATGGCGACAGAGAAAGAAAAGTCTAGTGTAAATACATCAACGGAAGGCACTGTATGTAAGTTCACATAACTAGAAACAATTTCCAAAGATGGCAAAATGGATAAACAAATGTGCACTCGGTGTAGCTCTAAACCAAGTATTGAAACAACTAACCCCGTTCATACAAGGCAAGATAGTGTCAGTCAGCATACAAAAGAAACATCTTATACCAAGCATATTTATCCCCACACTATGTTACCAGTGGACACTCACAACAAGTCGGGCAAGAAAGTTGATCACAGCAGAATTGAGATCGAGAAAAGCTGTAGAAGTGACCAGAAGGTACACAATTTAAAAAAAAAGTTATTTGAAGAGGTGTCAGCATAGAAACAAGTTTGAATGACATACATGATGTATCAGCATCAATACAGACAAATGCAGTACTACACTTTTCACTCTCTCCCCAAAACAAAAAGCAGGAGCCATCTACATAAACAATGAGCCTGTGAAAGAAGACATACTAGCTACGTATCTCGGAGTTACATTTGACAACAAACTATCTTGGAAACAGCAGATAAATAAGGCAACCCAAAAAGCAAGGAGGAAATTGGCTATTCTAAGAAAGTTGTGTGGAACCACATGGGGTGCGAGTGGGAAAATATTCAGTAAAGTTTATCAACAGAGTATACGCCCACATTTAGAATATGGATCATCTGCATGGTGCTCAGCATCAAACACCACATTGCAAGAACTGGATAAAGTACAAAACCAGGCACTTAGGGTCATCACAGGAGCAATGAAATCAACACCAATATTGGAGATGGAGAAATTGTGGAGGATACCAGCACTGAGAGAACGGAGGGACACAAAGGTGCTGATACAGGCAGAAAAATTTGCTTGCATGCCGAGACATCCAATGAAGGACCGATTCCAAAATCTTGCATTAGGACGACTTAAGAGAAGCAGTTTTATCCACCAAGCCAAGCGTATTAGTAGACAAACACCAGACATGCCAAGAGTTGTTAACCCACCTACTGCCCATACCAGAACAGACTCCCTGGACAGAGGAATCAGGACTATCAATACAAATATGGACAGAAGTGAAAGGAATAGTTGACAAAGAGGAACAGAATAGTCTACAGCGAAAAACAATAACTCTCAGTTTCCTGGATGAAGAATACCCGCAAGACTTATGGATCCGTGTGTACACAGATGGATGAGCACAGAATGCAGTAAAGAATGGGGGAGCAGGTGCATATATAGAGTACCCAAATAACACTAGGGATGTGAATAAAATAGCAACAGGGAAATATTGTCACAATTATGATGCAGAAATACAAGCAATAAAGTTGGCAATAGAAAAACTGCTGAACAGTAATCTTAGCCCACAGACTGTAGTGTTTTTGACAGATACAAGATCAGCTCTCCAGGCACTACAATCCAGAAAATTACCACATCTGCAGACCTTATTGATTGAACTCTACAAGCACCACAGGGTTGCCCTGCAGTGGATCCCATCTCACTGTGGAATACCAGGAAATGAGAAAGCAGATCAGTTGGCAAAGGAAGGTTCAACAGGCACACAACTAGATACACCGGTTATATACCATCATAAGAAACAGATAATCAAATCAATCAGAGGACCACAAGCCCCAAATCAGGATGCCTTTAATAATATGAGTAGATGTGAACAAGTTATCATTATACGCCTCAGAACAGGACACAATCGACTCCATAGTCACATGTATACAAATTCAAGATCGGCACATCAACTACTTGTACATGTGGACAGGCACCCCAGACTGCTGAACACATACTTCAAGACTGCACTGAATATAGTAGACTGAGGAAAATCCATTGGCCCATAGATACAACACTACCGACAAAACTATATGGCCCACTGCAAGAATTACAAAAGACAGTAAAATTTACACAGGAAACGACATTGCAGATATAGACAATACTTCAGGCGAACGAATGATAGATACAATGACATACAAAGACAAGAAATAAAGTGTATTGTCCAAGTGGAGTCTAGTGATGTCATATCACACAAGACATACATAAAAGGAGAAAGACACAGAACTTGCAGCAGACCCAGACAATGTTGGTGCATGAAAATCACAGAGATTCTTCAAGTGTCTATGGTTGAGACTGACAGAAGTACCAGAACCTCCTCAACACAAAGAGCGGTAACAAGAGGAAGAAACAAAGAATATTGAATATTACCTCCTTCACATAAACTGTGTATGTTATTACTTTCATATATACAAAGATAAACAAAACAGGACAACATTTACATGGCGTTACATGACGCTACGTGTACGGCTGTATAGCTTCCTAGCATAAAGATGGACGCTCTCTAGCATAAAATAAACATGACATAAACTGAACATGCCGTAATGGAGTGACACGTTATCTACTACTCACGTGTTAATCGAATGTCCAATGATGCTACACACCTAACTTCTGCAACATCCCCCCCCCCCTCCTCCCTTTTCCTTCTTTATTTACAAGCAGTGGGACACAAGATGACTGCAGTTCAAAAACCGAAAGCCCGGAGGAAACTTAAAGTATTGCTACCGTTGTCAAACTTTCAAGACTTGCGATGTCTAAATAAGAAAGCTTAATACAGTCAACTTGTGTGTGTGTAAAGGTTGTCCGGTCCTTGGCTAATTCTGAACTTATTGTTTGTTGTTAGGATCATCATAACTGCACACTGGAAAACCCCCATAGGTGCTCCGATGTCCCCCTTGAGAATCTCGTGAAAATCCGAGGAAAATCCTAACACACGTGACCGAACTCCGTAGCATGGTCTGGGATCCACGGTGTGGGATCCACGGTCTGGAATCCATGGTGTGGGTAGGTATTTCCTGAATATGTTTCCCGGGCAGTGACCATGTTTATGGCCTACTATATTGGGATTTTAACTCTCACGGGATCTTTAACGTGCGCCAGTGCACACGGCACCTCCTGTTTATTGCCTCTATTCGAGAGGGAAGGTCATCGGATCTCACTACCAAAGTTTGGGAGCCTCGCTAGCCTAGTTGGGAAAACCACCCGACTGGACTACCGACGTTCGGACAACCCGTGTTCGATTCCCGCTGGAGCAGTGTGAGTTGTACTTGTGGTTGGAAAAAATAATACCCCCACGGTCGACCCAGCCGTTGGCAGAAATGGGTACCAGGGTATTACCCTGGGAAGGTGAGGAATATCGCCTTGCATCAGAGTTTCGATGCTTGAGGCGACACTATACAGAAATATCCGAACATTTCTGGATAGGCGGCCGAGCACATATGGGTGGAAACTCGCGTGCTAAGACGCCGGTTCAAGTCTCGTACTTGACCTTTACCAAAGTTATCAGAGGAGTATAACGTCATAATGAAACCACGGATTCATGTTTTCCTGTTATTGACCTATCACTACCACTTCTAGTGGGCTTTGAACCCTCGTCCTTCCATCCATAAGGTCGACGCCATACTCTAGTTTACCCAGCGCCCCTGCCCTACCACCCCCCCCCCCCGGCAAAAAAACTCTATAGATGTTGCTTCTAAACAGGGACAGGGGACATTTTCAAAGGAAATTTTAGTTCTCTTTATAGGTCTGTCTGTGTAGCGATAATCATCATCATTATCAACATCGTCATTATCATCATCATCATCAACATCGTCATTATCATCATCAACATCATTATCATCATCATCATCATCATCATCAACATCATCATCATCATCACCATTATCAACATCATCATCATCATCATCATTATCAACATCGTCATCATTATCATCATCATCATCATCATCATTATCAACATCGTCATCATTATCATCATCATCATCATCATCATTATCAACATCGTCATTATCATCATCATCATCATTATCATCATCATCATCATCATTATCAACATCGTCATCATCACGATCGTGATAATCATTATCATCATCATCATCATCATTATCAACATCGTCATCATCACGATCGTGATAATCATTATCATCATCATCATCATCATCATCATCATTATCAACATCGTCATTATCATCATCAACATCATCATCATCAACATCATCATCATCATCACCATTATCAACATCGTCATTATCATCATCATCATCATCATCATCATCATCATCATTATCAACATCGTCATTATCATCATCATCATCATCATTATCAACATCATCATCATCATTATCAACATCGTCATCAATATCATCATCATTATCATCATCATCATCATGTGGCAAATCGGTTGGCGAAGGCAATCGTGTCCTTCCACAATTCTCTATCACGGTGCATTGTATCAGTTCTCTTCTTGACTGTTTTCCGTGCCATGACACCAAGCCATCTAGTATCTTCTCTCATTGTCGTCCGCGAGCTCTCTTTCCTTGTATTTTGGAAACTGTAACCAAGTACTCCGACTTTCCCTTGCTCATGATGTGTCCGAATAATGTCGATTGTTTCTTTCTGATTCTGAATAAAGCGTCAGCATACAAACATAAACAGAATGAAATAGAAATAAGAAGAAATAATTAAAAACAAGAATTAAGCAGAAACATTTGACGAGACAACTAACTATAAAGTAAAAAGTAAAAGTAAAGTACCCCCGTCACGCCAAGTGGCGTATAGGGACATATGCAGTAGCTTGTTATTATCTTTTTTCTTCTGAAGTCACAGATGGAAACTGGACGCTCGTGTTCAGAGCTCAAGTGAACAACTCTATGTCCATATGGAAGACCTACACCAACAGCTCTTACGTCAGCGACCTGGACATGGCCAACCTAAATCCTGCTTTCTCATCGAAATATGCTGACGTCACGCTACCTCACTTCCGCTCAAAGTGGCTTGACCTTTGGTCCTCGGAATCAATTGACAAAGTGAGTATACAATGCGACAACGACAAAGTGAGTATATAGTGTGACAACAACAACGTGTGTATACAATGTGACAACGACAAAGTGAGTATACATTGTGACAGCAAAGTGAGTTTACAGTGTGACAACGACAAAGTGAGTTTACAGTGTGACAACGACAAAGTGAGTATACAATGTGACAACGACAAAGTGAGTATACAATGTGACAACGACAAAGTCAGTTTACAGTATGACAATGACAAAGTCAGTTTACAGTGTGACAACGACAAAGTAAGTTTACAGTGTGACAACGACAAAGTGAGTGTACAATGTGACAACGACAAAGTGAGTATACAATGTGACAACGACAAAGTCAGTTTACAGTGTGACAACGACAAAGTCAGTTTACAGTGTGACAACGACAAAGTGGGTTTACAGTGTGACAACGACAAAGTGAGTGTACAATGTGACAACGACAAAGTGAGTATACAATGTGACAACGACAAAGTCAGTTTACAGTGTGACAACGACAAAGTCAGTTTACAGTGTGACAACGACAAC
Source organism: Megaustenia siamemsis (assembly GCA_032433765.1). Taxonomy (NCBI): domain Eukaryota; kingdom Metazoa; phylum Mollusca; class Gastropoda; order Stylommatophora; family Ariophantidae; genus Megaustenia; species Megaustenia siamemsis. Next base: position 76,942,689 of record JAVIAB010000024.1, on the reverse strand, counting down.
GTGAGTATAAAATGTGACAACGACAACGTGAGTATAAAATGTGACAACAACAAAGTTAGTATACAAAGTGACAACTACAGGGTGAGTATACAATGTGACAACTACAGGGTGAGTATACAATGTGACAACTACAGGGTGAGTATACAATGTGACAACTACAGGGTGAGTATACAATGTGACAACTACAGGGTGAGTATACAAGGTGACAACGACAACGTGACGCTGGAAGTATCGAGATCACGGTCAAGTGTTTTGGTTAGGACATAGACAACTACAGTTAACCTATAGTTGGTTGGGGTCAGGACATAGACAACTACAGTTAGTCTATAGTTAGTTGGGGTCAAGACATAGACAACTACAGTTAGTCTATAGTTGGTTGTGGTTAGGACATAGACAACTACAGTAAGCCTATAGTTAGTTATGGTCAGGACATAGACAACTACAGTAAGCCTATAGTTAGTTATGGTCAGGACATAGACAACTACAGTAAGCCTACAGTTAGTTATGGTCAGGACATAGACAACTACAGTAAGCCTATAGTTAGTTATGGTCAGGACATAAACAACTACAGTAAGCCTATAGTTAGTTATGGTCAGGACATAGACAACTACAGTAAGTCTATAGTTGGTTGTGGTCAGGACATAGACAACTACAGTAAGCCTATAGTTGGTTGTAGTTAGGACATAGACAACTACAGTAAGCCTATAGTTGGTTGTGGTTAGGACATTGGTAGAATAACAGGTTCGCTGATCTTGATTCAATGAATGCTGAAGAAACTAAAACTTGTATTCAATGAATTATGAAGAAACTAAAACTTGTATTCAATGAATGATGAAGGAACTAAAGCTTGTATTCAATGAATGATGAAGGAACTAAAGCTTGTATTCAATGAATAATGAAGGAACTAAAGCTTGTATTCAATGAATGATGAACAAACTAAAACTTGGATTCATTGAATGATGACCAAAGTAAAACTTGGATTCAATGAATGATGACCAAAGTAAAACTTGGATTCAATGAATGATGACCAAAGTAAAACTTGGATTCAATGAATGATGACCAAAGTAAAACTTGGATCCAATGAATGATGACCAAAGTAAAACTTGGATTCAATGAATGATGACCAAAGTAAAACTTGGATTCAATGAATGATGAACAAACTAAAACTTGGATTCAATGAATGATGAACAAACTAAAACTTGGATTCAATGAATGATGAACAAACTAAAACTAATATGTTCCACGGTGGATCAGTAGAAGGGAAGTAGGATCAAAAGAAAAAAAAATCAGCACTTGGGATTACCTCTTTGGCTTGTTTGAAAATAAACGTAAATTAATTTGATTCTTTATGAAACGATTATAATCCATCTGCCCCAAGGTCAGAGTTCAATTATACAAGGACGGAAGGACTGACGTCAGTATGACCTTCAATGGAACGGGCAGCAACCAGACTAACTGGTTCACCTTCAGCAGACTGTTAGAGGTCAAGCCATACACAGATCTCACCTCTGACATCTCGTGGTTTACCTTAGACAGGTAAGAGATGCCTTGTTGCAATGGCATGCTACACAAAGAGGCAGTCTGAGTCAGCCGGACATATTTAGGTTTTCACTTTGGATAGCACAAAGTCGTTGTTAGAGATCTCAGATTTTATATTCGGTGAAAGCCTTTGTCTACTCTTACAGCATCATCATCATCATCATCATCATCATCATCATCATCATCATCATCATCATCATCGAGTGCCATCTCCGCAACGAAGGTTGGCTACCATGGAGCGTCATTCTGCTCTGTCTGTTGCTTTGATGGTGCAGGTTGTCATAGTCTGACTTGTCCACCTTTTGATGTTGCTCGTCCATGTTAGTCTTGATCTGCCTCTGCTTCTTTTACCTTGTATTTTCCCCTCCCAGATTACCTTTAGTAGGCTGTTGTGTCTTTTAACATGACCAACAAAAATTGCATTTCTCTTACACTCTTTCAATATCTTCCATCTTTGGACATCATCCTTCCACGATAGTCAGACTTTGTACAGAACCCGCAGTGTGTCTCATCATACATCTCAGAACCCGCAGTGTGTCACACCACACATCTCAGAACCCGCAGTGTGTCTCATCATACATCTCAGAACCCGCAGTGTGTCTCATCATACATCTCAGAACCCGCAGTGTGTCTCACCATACATCTTAGAACCCGCAGTGTGTCTCATCATACATCTCAGAACCCGCAGTGTGTCTCATCATACATCTCAGAACCCGCAGTGTGTCTCACCATACATCTCAGAACCCGCAGTGTGTCTCATCATACATCTCAGAACCCGCAGTGTGTCTCATCATACATCTCAGAACCCGCAGTGTGTCTCACCATACATCTCAGAACCCGCAGTGTCTCATCATACATCTCAGAACCCGCAGTGTGTCTCACTCACCATACATCTCAGAACCCGCAGTGTGTCTCACCATACATCTCAGAACCCGCAGTGTGTCTCATCATACATCTCAGAACCCGCAGTGTGTCTCACCACACATCTCAGAACCCGCAGTGTGTCTCATCATACATCTCAGAACCCGCAGTGTGTCTCACCATACATCTCAGAACCCGCAGTGTGTCTCACCACACATCTCAGAACCCGCAGTGTGTCTCACCACACATCTCAGAACCCGCAGTGTGTCTCATCATACATCTCAGAACCCGCAGTGTGTCTCACCACACATCTCAGAACCCGCAGTGTGTCTCACCACACATCTCAGAACCCGCAGTGTGTCTCATCATACATCTCAGAACCCGCAGTGTGTCTCACCACACATCTCAGAACCCGCAGTGTGTCTCACCATACATCTCAGAACCCGCAGTGTGTCTCATCATACATCTCAGAACCCGCAGTGTGTCTCACCATACATCTCAGAACCCGCAGTGTGTCTCACTCACCATACATCTCAGAACCCGCAGTGTGTCTCATCATACATCTCAGAACCCGCAGTGTGTCTCATTCACCACACATCTCAGAACCCGCAATGTGTCTCACTCACCATACATCTCAGAACCCGCAGTGTGTCTCATCATACATCTCAGAACCCGCAGTGTGTCTCACCACACATCTCAGAACCCGCAGTGTGTCTCACTTACCATACATCTCAGAACCCGCAGTGTGTCTCACTCACCATACATCTCAGAACCCGCAGTGTGTCTCACTCACCATACATCTCAGAACCCGCAGTGTGTCTCACTCACCACACATCTCAGAACCCGCAGTGTGTCTCACTCACCACACATCTCAGAACCCGCAGTGTGTCTCACTCACCACACATCTCAGAACCCGCAGTGTGTCTCACTCACCACACATCTCAGAACCCGCAGTGTGTCTCACTCACCATACATCTCAGAACCCGCAGTGTGTCTCACTCACCATACATCTCAGAACCCGCAGTGTGTCTCACTCACCATACATCTCAGAACCCGCAGTGTGTCTCACTCACCATACATCTCAGAACCCGCAGTGTGTCTCATCATACATCTCAGAACCCGCAGTGTGTCTCACTCACCATACATCTCAGAACCCGCAGTGTGTCTCACTCACCATACATCTCAGAACCCGCAGTGTGTCTCATTCACCACACATCTCAGAACCCGCAGTGTGTCTCACTCACCACACATCTCAGAACCCGCAGTGTGTCTCACTCACCACACATCTCAGAACCCGCAGTGTGTCTCACTCACCACACATCTCAGAACCCGCAGTGTGTCTCACTCACCATACATCTCAGAACCCGCAGTGTGTCTCACTCACCATACATCTCAGAACCCGCAGTGTGTCTCACTCACCATACATCTCAGAACCCGCAGTGTGTCTCACTCACCACACATCTCAGAACCCGCAGTGTGTCTCACTCACCATACATCTCAGAACCCGCAGTGTGTCTCACTCACCATACATCTCAGAACCCGCAGTGTGTCTCACTCACCATACATCTCAGAACCCGCAGTGTGTCTCACTCACCATACATCTCAGAAATAAGAGCTTCACAATCTCAACAAACGAAGCTGATTCTCGCTGTTATGCATGTCTTATCAGGGCTCTTATTAGTGTTTCTCTAGGTAGTCTTCTGTATATTTTGCATGCTGTTTCCTATTTTGAGATTTTCTTGGGGTACATATTCCTATGTTTTAATGATCATAGACGATGGATGCATTTTCATTATGACACTCATGCACTAGTCTCATATTCATTGTATGGTATACACATTATTTTACTGAATAATTTGTTCCTTTTAAATGTATAATATATTTTAGATTTCGTTAGTTGTTTTGTAGCTCTTACATGAGTAAGCAAAGATGAATAATACATTTGATTGAACACCCTGATGTTTATCCCTCTTTTTAAGAGTTGTGATCTCTATATTATCAATTTTATTTTATCACTTGTGCATTTACTGTTATGATTTTAATGTCTTTCTTTGTGTCTCCTTGATCTATGCAACTTTTCGAAATATATAAAATGATCGACTTCTCCCACTGCTTTTCCTTCCATATATTTTATATCTTGTGGACGAATTTGATGTTTCATTACTTTCCTCCTTTCATGGTTGATCTTCAGGTCTATTCTGTTTGTCACCGCAGTCAGAGTATTACTTTTCCTTACAAGCTGTTCAGATTGCTTCTGGTAAAACCTATATCGTCAGTAGAATCAAGGTCCTCTAATTGAGACCAAAGATTCCTTCTTCTCTACTTCTATCTACCCTGTCAACACTCTATAGCTGTGGACTAAATTTACTTCTATCTACCCTGTCAACACTCTATAGCTGTGGACTAAATTTACTTCTATCTACCCTGTCAACATTCTATAGCTGTGGACTGAATTTACTTCTATCTACCCTGTCATCACTCTATAGCTGTGGACTAAATTTACTTCTATCTACCCTGTCATCACTCTATAGCTGTGGACTAAATTTACTTCTATCTACCCTGTCAACATTCTATAGCTGTGGACTAAATTTACTTCTATCTACCCTGTCATCACTCTATAGCTGTGGACTAAATTTACTTCTATCTACCCAGTCAACACTCTATAGCTGTGGACTAAATTTACTTCTATCTACCCTGTCAACATTCTATAGCTGTGGACTAAATTTACTTCTATCTACCCTGTCAACATTCTATAGCTGTGGACTGAATTAACTTCTATCTACCTTGTCAACATTCTATAGCTGTGGACTAAATTTACTTATTTCTAAAAATTGTAAATGAACTTGAGAAAACATATGTTCATGTGTGCAAGAGATTTGTAGCACGACTGGATGTGCGAGATTACATGACACGATCTCTCCTCGGCCGTTTGCAGAAAGACGAACCGCATGTTCTACGTGTCCAACACCAGCGACTACTTCAACTGTCAGCAAAACGCCTGGCTGGTCGTCGAGGACCTGGCCAGCAACCAGTGCTACTGGTCGTCCCGCTTCAACTGGCCTCGCATCGTGTACAGCGCCACCAATCATCAGGTCAACTTCAACGACAGAAGTCAAGGAGATAACGTCGGTATGTGAGCTTCCATTTATTCTTCGTTAGTCCAACTTTCAATTCTTTTCGTCGTCCACTCTCAAAGGCGTTGACACAGCGGAGCTGCACTGAGTCGTAATTTGCAGCAAGCGTCATATCTGCGCTTTTCGGCCCAACACTTCTACTTCTGACATTTTCAAAATATCGCATTTACCTTCTCTCTTGTATCCACACTCCTGGGTCAGACCAGGGGCACCGCAGTTATGTAGAGCTTATCCAGAAGTGTTCGGAGACTCTGGATAGTGTCGCTTCAAGCATCGAAATTCACAATGCGAGATGGCATTCCTCACCTTCCCAGAGTACTACCCTTGTTTGTGATGTTGACAAGTTCTGGTTCACTGATCTGGGAGCAAAAAGGCAGCTATAAGTCGTTGATAGATATAAGCCATGCCTTGTCCAACGACGTAACATCTTCTAATATATGCCTGGATAATCTAGAAACTTTAACGAGAAGCCGAACGCTTGGCACACTGCCACGCAGCCAACTAAAAAATGTATGTATTATTATGTATTATTATTTGTACCCAGTATATAACCACTGGGAACTACTATTCGTGCTGTTTCGTCCAATAAATGTTTGTCTACAACACAAGTATTCAGCCCTACTGGGAGATACTTGCATTAATAGGAAAGTACAAATATACAATTTATTTCCGGTCTGTGATCGTTACCCTATGCTATAGTCATTGAGAGCGCCTTTCGTGCAAGACACTGCTGCAATAGCCAATTTTTTAGTGGGCTGCGTGGCAGTGTGCCAAGCGTTCGGCTTCTCGTGGCAAGGCGCGGTGCCACTGAGTACGGGTTCGATCCCACTTCGGACCATATATTGTTCTTCGTTTTTTTCTATTGTTGTTTGTCTGTCAATTTCTCCGAGTGCTAACACATACTTCTTTGTTCTATTATTCCCTATTATCGCCTCGGAAGTTCCCCATATAATAATATTTATGTATTATTATTTGTACAAAGGTAAAAGAGGTGGTATGAAATTGTCGAAGTGTGAGAGGCTGGCCCTAAAGTATAGGAAGGTCAACCAATGGATCGGGCGGACATCATTAATGCCCTCCAAGAAGTGGGTAGGACACAGGACTTCGACAATCATGAGTCCACGTCACTCCCTCGGATGAAAGAGATGGGAGTTAAGATGGGCACAGCCAGAAACGAGAAACTTAGTGGGGTGTGTAAGAAGACTTATCACCCAACACAGACCTGGAGTCGTCAGTCGCTGGACACTGCGGGACTTGCTGAGGAAGGGATCTGAGCACCTGCGGATATGTTCGGAGTGCAGAGATGATGATCCGCTACTAACTCATTTCCATCTTCGTCACGTGGTGTGGATGGGCTCTTTTCTTTGTCTACATTCTGTAGGTTAATGTCTTGTGTTCAATCAACATCCATTAGTACATTTCATAATATTCTCAATCCGTATCTGTGTTTTATTCATTGATCCTTGTTACGCAGTGTAGTGATCATTACATGACGGTAGAATAGTTGCCCTAATTATGTTCAGTATGCTGTAGCTGCTATGATAGGGAATGCTGCAGCCTTTCTTTGTTTGGATCCTTCAGTGAGATGAGTGTTAATTCGGATGATTCCACTGGCACGGGCGGTTGAACAATTATTGATTTTCATTCGTTTGCAGCGATGCCGAGGACTAACCATAGCGACACACAGAAATCAAGAGATTAACTAATAAAAATAAACATGTCAAGCCACATACAAGACGTGTTTTATTTGTTTTTAAGTCTTGGTCCATTCTTTGTATCTGCTCAGTATATCGAGTTATATGTACATTATTTAGACGATAATGGTAAATCTAATGCAGTTTATTATTAATTCAGCTAAGTGTAATATTAATCATCACTTCTATAAGATATTTCACTGCTGACATTATCTGATGTGTTTATATAGGGTGTTTATAAAGTCTCACTACACTTGGTATCTAGGTCAATTTGAAAAAAATGTTTATGACGTCATCACAATATGTGCTCAATGGTAAGTTCACTTGTTGCGACAGTTTTCTTAATGACTTGTCTGGACTTTTAAGGATTCTGTCTTGGATATCTAAACATATTTCATCACTCACAGCAGGCCTACCAGATCGTGGAGCATCTTCCACATTTCCAGTAGCAATAAACTTTTTCAACAAATTTCATTGACAGTGGGAGCACATATTGTGATGACGTCATAAACATTTTTTTTCAAATTGACCTAGATACCAAGTGTAGTGAGACTTTATAAACACCCTGTCAGTTAACATTTCACAATGTAATATTGTGGAGTCTGTTAGATCGTAGCAATAGTTTGCACAAACTTGATAGATTGTAGCAATAGTTTGCACAAACTTGATAGATTGTAGCAATAGTTTGCACAAACTTGATAGATTGTAGCAACAGTTTGCACATACTTGATAGACTGTAGCAATAGTTTGCACAAACTTGATAGATTGTAGCAATAGTTTGCACAAACTTGATAGATTGTAGCAATAGTTTGCACAAACTTGATAGATTGTAGCAATAGTTTGCACAAACTTGATAGACTGTAGCAATAGTTTGCACATACTTGATAGATTGTAGCAATAGTTTGCACATACTTGATAGACTGTAGCAATAGTTTGCACAAAGTCAGCAGCCCAGAACAGCACTGTTTCCATGTATCGTTTTCTCTGGGTTATATATAACAAAATGTACTCAAAGTGAACATAGACACTTTTTGACTTGATTATTTCCCGTGTGGCTACTGGTGTCCTCGGCGGTAAGGGGAGACAAGAATAGAGCCACTGATACTTGCAACACATGTCGTAAAAGGCGACTAAGGAGGTTTTAAATCGTTACATGCGCTGTTGAGTAAGACGTGTACGGAGCGTCCTTGTCAACGGAAGTTACCAATGCATTTTGGGAAATGTGACAAGAGGTGGAGTAGATATGACAAATTCCTGACTGCAATGAAACTGGTTCCATGGATAGAAACAATATCGATAGTATATAATATCGCTCGCACACCTGATGTATACATTATGTAACATTCATCTGGTTAGAGTCACAAGACTACACCCACGCATGTATACTGAGTGATTCGATGAGCATGATATAAAAAGTAGGGGTGGGCTCTGTACGCATGCGGTGGGTAGAGTCGTTGCAGAAGTCAATAAACATGTAAGGTCACATTGGTCTACGTACCTAGACATGCGGGAGTACGGGGAAATGAAAGAGCGGACAGGTTGGCTAGCTGCGCTGTCGTTGAAGATGGACGACCAGTGGATCGGGCGGGCATCATCAATGCCTTTCGAGATGCGGGAAGGGCATTGGACTTCGACAAAAATGAGTCCACGTCATTCATTTGGATGAAAGAGATGGGAGATAGATGGGCACATCCAGAAATGAGAAACTTAGTAAAGACTTATCAACCAACACAGAACTGGAAACGTCAGTCGTTAGGCACTGCGGGGCTTGCTGAGGAGGGGATCTGAGCACCTTGGGAAATGTTCGGAGTGTAATAACCGGCAAATAACTCAATTATTTAAATATATTTTTACAGCATAACAGTTTTCATAAACAATGGAAAACGTTAATTATTTTGATCAATTAGTAAATATTTCGTTTTAGCTTCTGTTAACAATTAAGTTGCTTTTATTTGTAACAAATAATTTCTTTTCTGCGCTAAACTGCCATTAATAGCGCGCGCTTTTGTTGTGTTGTTGCAGTGTTTCGTGTGGCAGACGTCTTGGCTGTGTTTGTGAAGTTTATGAACCGGCCTTGAACTCTTCAATGATGTCATGGACACATGTGCTGTAGAGGTACAACTGCTTTAACAGACCATGTATCTACTTTAAGTTATTCTGTAGCTTTCATGAACAACAGAGGACAGTCACTACATTTGCGTACGTTGTGTTTGTACCACGCCGAGCGGACGTCGTTGGTTGAGATGACGTTAGAGCAGTTATTAGAAATGGTAAAAAACGTGTCGTGTTCTTGATAGCTTATCAGCCACTTGTGTTGCCGTTGTGGATAGCAAGAAATAATACCTTTTGATATCACAAGGAAATGTTTGTCTAACAAGATATCTCAGTGTTGAAGTCTGCTGAGCCTAATTATGACCAGGGTAACTTTAGATGACAATCATGTCTACTGACAGCTACCTACTGCTACTAATGTTATTGCCAGTTTTGTTGTTAAACCATCGAACTAACAATTACATTCATTTGAACAATTTAGTTACCAGTTAATACAATCTTCATCCCAACGTTGTGCTACCAATGCCAGTCCTGGACCCTAGATGCAAGAACAATAAGAAAATAACTTCTACTGAGATTAAATGTGTCAGACGAATGATAGGAAACAGTCTGAGAGATAAGATCAGAAATGAAGAACTGTGAAAAAAACTAGGAATAGCCCCCGCCATATAATATATAAAGAAACAACAGATAAAATGGTTTGGCCACGTGACACGGCAGAAAGATCAAAACACAACACAATGAGCCCTCAATAAACGTTGCGAGAATACCAGACCCAAGGGTCGACCACGAAAAAGATGGATCGACGGAATACTAGAAGCACTAGGAAACATAATAGCAGCAGAGGCGAACAGAAGAGCAAAAGACCGCAAACTATATCTTCCCTCCACGCTGTAAAGCAAATGAGGAAGGAAAGAGGAAGAAGAAGTTACCAGTTTGTTAAATTATCAGCCCAGTTGTTGAACTATTGACATGCCAAATTGTCCAACTGTCTCAGAACTTTCAGGTTTTTGTTGTCCTTTATGTCCCCGCAGTGAATTTCCCAGACATCACAAGCTGGTTGACTGGCCTGATTGTCCAACTTTCTCCAAACGAGCCAACGACAAGACGTCTTGCTGTCTTGTATCTGACCTGAAACTGTGTTATGCGAAGTCAGGATTATGTCAGACATATCCTGATGAATGACTGCGTCAGCCAAGCAAGCATTTACCTATTCACATAAAGTATAGAAAATAAAAAACCTGAATATTATGCCCTGTTTTATTTGTGTGTGAAAAATCCTTAATTTTCAGATAAAATGCTTTTTTATTTTCATAATAAAATGTTCTGCCTTTTTTTTGTTTGATTTATTTTAATTCAGCAACCATGCCTGCAACAAGTGTAGGCCGCATCAACAAGTAAAACAGAAAACTACAAACGAAAGAGCCAAGAGGAAGTATTTAACTTGTTAGCCTATCTCGTGATGTGATTATATGCGGATTTTGAACAACCTGCCACTCATAACCATCTTTGTACACAAAGGGCCTTGTTGACAGAGGCTCCATGTAGATTCATTTATTCTTCTACTTCCGCCAACAGCTCCCTGTGGAGCATAGATCTTCAATTAATATTTTCCAAGCCGCCCTGTTTGGTGGCACTTTCTAAAGATCGTTCCATATCTTTCCATCTTCTTCATATCTGTTTCACAAGCTACCTTCTCTAAGTATATTGTGGCATTCCCTTTGTCTTCCGTCATCTACCTACTTACCTACCTACATCATCATCATCATCACTGCCTTTCGAGCCGTAACCGGCCCATAGGGCGTAGACCAAGATACACCTTCTCCTATATGAATTTTGTTCTAGCAGTTTTCTTTTAAAGATATTTTATCAAATCTCGCCATCTGTCTCTGTTCTGTGCAAGCAGTTCTATCTCATTGAGGGAGCCGATTCCTGCTGCTCTTGCCTCTCTCATCAATGTTCTTCTCAGTGTCTCCCTGGGTCTTCCTCTTTTTCTTTTACCTGTTGTTTCCCATATGAGAACCTACATACCTACCTTTTAATTGTAATAATAATTGTCTGATTGTATTTTTGCATTGAACTTAATTTCTTTGGATATCCAAAATGTTTCATAGAGCAATGAAAGCTCCTTTTGTCCTTTATATCTTTATTTTGATTTCTTTTTTTTTATTCTTCTTTGTCTTTGTTACTGCCTAGATAAATATAAGATTAGACCTCTTGTAGCGGTTTTTCTCCCAATAATGTCTGGTGCTTTTGATCTCACCCCAAAAAAAACGCCTCACAACAGCGGAACTGGAAGATATCAGCCACCCACAGCTCATGGCTTGCGCCAGGATCAGTTAACAAAAACCATCTAGACTCTGCTCCACCTCTTTATGGTGCCTCCAGAAAACAGACTAACCTGTCAAGTCTGGCCAAGTGAGTAGGGATCTAGGAGGAAGACAGCCATGTACTAAAAAATGTCGTGCTGGAGTCGGATGTGTTGGGCCGAAAGGCAAAAATATCACAATTTTACTGCACACCATGACACGACGCAGACACGCCCACTTAACATCCTTTTAAGGGCGGATGACGAAGAGGTGTGATCCTTTAGTCATCGAGTGAACGCAACTCAACGAACGATCTCAACTTTTTAGCTTCAGTTTTAGCAGTTGTGACCTCTGGTCAAGCTTGCTCATTTGATCTGTGCATTAGTTTATGATTATGTGGGCCCTTCCGTAAAACCCACCCATTCCTTTCTTTAATGAAACCTAGCCTCCCATAAAATGACCAATTCTATCAATTTATGAGCTGAATGACTGGTCTGCCCCACCTCCACATTCCATGCACCCATTGGTTGTAATTTATAGGACAACTAGCATCCTGTTCATAAATGTATTATACTCCCATAAAAGGGTAGAAGCTAGCGTGACGGCACACAGTAAACAAGCAGCAATCATTTTGTTGAGGAACCCAGCACAGGAGGTTATAAACAACTTCACAAGGCTTTGATGGAAGGGAACGTGCTGACACGGTCGTCCCCCGGAAGTCGTTGCTATGCAGGTTCGCCAGATTTACGATGTAAGAACATGAACTTGTCAATACAGTTTGATCAGAATATTAAGTGTCCCTGGTCGTATGAGATCTCAGAGCTGTTATCATGTAAACAGACTAAGGTTGTCTCTGCTGCGTCTGCTACTCACGTTTACGTATTTCTGGCTATGCGCGTACATCGGGTTATGATATCAGTATCATAATGCATTCTTGTTTCCTTTCTCATTTGCATTTCAGTGTCGAGGCGAGATAAGTTTGCGGTGGTTTACTCTCCCGTTGGGCTCTGCTACTGTTACGTATCCTAGTGTTTCTGATATTCCATCAATGCATCTTTTTAGCGGTCGGCCCTTGAATCTCGTAACGTTTATTAATCGTAGTGTTGTGTTTTGAAATTCCCGCACACCACGTGGCGTATATGTTGTTTCTTTATATTTATTCAATGGTGGGAATTATTCCTAACGTTTTCTCAGCCCTTCAGTTCTGTTCTGCACTTTTAGGCTATTCCCTTATTATATGAGTAAAACAATATCACAATGTCAAGTTTTGTAATTACACCCTGTACAGTGTGTAGGTCATTAAGTGACATTTCAAACCCAAGATTATTGAGCTGAGAGTGTATTCACTAGACGAAAGTAAATATGAATACAAAGCCTGGAAGAGCTTGGGACGAAAACCGTCATATGCGAACAGTGATGACTTCAGTAATGCGATCTTAGAGAACTCAAGTCTCACTCACTGAGTTCCGTCTCCACATCGAAGGTTGGCTACCATGGAGCGCCATTCCGTTCTGTCTCTTGCTTTGATAGTGCAGGTCGTCATAGGTTGACTTGTCCATCTTTTGATATTACTCGTTCATGTTAGTCTTGGTCTGCCTCTTGTACCTTGTATTTTCCCATTCCTAGATTACTTTTAGTAGGTTGCTGTGCCTTTTAAGATGACCCAACATTTCATTTGTCTTTTTTTTAAATTGTGTTGAGTAGTTCTCTTTTCATTTTTAATTATTTTAAGACATCGTTTGTCTTCTTTTCTTTCCATCCAATTCTACTTATTCTTCAATAAATTCATATTTCAAAGTCCTCAATTTCATCATCTCACTCATCATTAAGTTATTATTTGGTTGTAGATCTTAAGGCACTTTAATGTTCTTCCGCGCTGCTAATTCACCAGTCTTTGATGAATCCCCCCCCCCCCCCCCGCAAAAAAAAAAGTGACACAATGAATTAAATATTAAATCATAGCTCTTTTGGCCAATCTATCGCCGAGTTGCTCAGAGAACTAAAGTTCCTTCAGAAATTCGTGCCCACAGTGTTTATTAATTATCCTGATGAATTGATGTAATTCTTTTTCATGAAATCTAATTTTTTCACCCTTTTCAAGTCTGATATTTTGCCCTACTGTCATGCATTTAGGAAAGATTTGTGTTTCTTTGAGGTATATAAAAATATGATTTTCTTGGTTGTTCTAATTTTTAGGATTTTACAATACATTTTACATTTCACAATTTACATTTGTTGTAATTAACTCACCATTTAAAAGGGCAAATTTCACGTGCTCTCCACCCAATCTTAGCACCATCTAGCGCTCACTGAACCGTAACTTGTAAGACGCAATCCACTGAGAGGTTTGTTAGAAAATTAACATAATATACAGTAAAATCTAATGGTTAGAGCACAGGGATTGATATTTTCCTAAAATTATATAACAAAAATAATTTATATTAAATTAATTTAAATAATTTGTGCAAAATTCAGACTACCTTTGTTATAAAATCTTACGATCGTGAATAAAATAGGATTTCATGTAAAAGAATGACAAAAATTCATCAAACAGTTTCCGAGATAATTGATCAACTCTGTGGACTCGAATTTCTGAACGAACTATAGCTGTCTGTGATGTGTGGAACTTCCTTGTTGCACAACCAGCATGTTTTCATTAACTAAGTCTGGAACGCACTAATGTTGTCATCTTATAAACACTTTTTCCTCCAAATTGAAGAACTCTATGTGTTGTTGAGTTTATTCTTAAATAAAATCTACTTGATTAGACAGCCTTTGTTGGTTGAAACACTCCAGCTCCTTTTCCAAAACTAAATTTGTTCTTTGAGACATGAAATGGCCAGCAATTTTTCAGAATTCTCTGGTCTATTTTCTGGGGTCTTTCTGGCTTTCATTGTTTGAAAGAATACTTTTTCACTGTTCTGTAATAGTTGTAGATCTCATTTCCCATCTAGCTAGGATTTTTAACTTTGGAGTCTGTTGATCTGTTCCACTCCAGTAATTATTTTGTGTAATTTTCCTGCAATAGCAGGTCACGTCTCAGACAGCAGGTTCACATGTCAAAACAAACAAAACAATCACTTTTCAGACACCAGATTCACATGTCAACAACAACAATATGTCACATCTCAGACACCAGATTAACATAACAAAAACAGGTCACATCTCAGACACCAGATTAACATGTCAACAACAACAGGTCACATCTCAAACACCAGGTTCAGATGTCAACAACAACATGTCACATCTCAGACACCAGATTAACATGTCAACAACAAGATGTCACATATCAGACACCAGATTAACACATCAACATGTCAACAATATGTCACATATCAGACACCAGATTCACACGTCAACAACATGATGTCACATTTAAGACACCAGATTCACATATCAACAACAGGTCACATCTCAGACACCAGATTCACACGTCAACAACAACAGGTCACATCTCATACACCAGATTCACACATCAACAACAACAGGTCACATCTCAGACACCAGATTCACATGTCAACAACAACAACACGTCAACAACAACAACAGGTCACATCTCAGACACCAGATTCACACATCAACAACAACAGGTCACATCTCAGACACCAGATTCACATGTCAACAACAACAACACGTCAACAACAACAATAGGTCACATCTCAGACACCACTTCACACGTCAACAACAATAGGTCACATAGACACCAGATTCACACATCAACAACAACAACAACATGTCAACAACAATAGGTCACATCTCAGACACCAGATTCACACGTCAACAACAACAACACACATCAACAACAATAGGTCACATCTCAGACACCAGATTCACACGTCAACAACAACAACACATCAACAACAATAGGTCACATCTCAGACACCAGATTCACACGTCACAACAACAACAACACATCAACAACAATAGGTCACATCTCAGACACCAGATTCACACATCATCAACATGTCAACAACAATAGGTCACATCTCAGACACCAGATTCACATATCAATACCAACAACACGTCAACAACAACAATAGGTCACATCTCAGACACCAGATTCACATGTCAACAACAACAGGTCACATCTCAGACACCAGATTCACACGTTAACAACAACAACATGTCAACAACATGTCACATCTCAGACACCAGATTAACATGTCAACAACAACAGGTCACATGTCAGACACCAGATTAACATGTCAACAACAACATGTCACATATCAGACACCAGATTAACATGTCAACAACAAGATGTCACATCTCAGACACCAGATTAACATGTCAACAACAACATGTCACATATCAGACACCAGATTCACACATCAACAACATGTCACATCTCAGACACCAGATTAACATGTCAACAACATGTCACATATCAGACACCTGATTCACATATCAACAACAGGTCACATCTCAGACACCAGATTCACACGTCAACAACAACAGGTCACATCTCAGACACCAGATTCACACGTCAACAACAACAGGTCACATCTCAGACACACGATTCACACGTCAACAACAACAATAGGTGACATCTCAGACACCAGATTCAGATGTCAACAACAACAATAGGTCACATCTCAGACACCAGATTCACACATCAACAACAACAATAGTCACATCTCAGACACCAGATTCACACATCAACAACAATAGGTCACATCTCAGACACCAGATTCACACGTTAACAACAACATGTCAACAACAATAGGTCACATCTCAGACACCAGATTCACACGTCAACAACAACAACATGTCAACAACAATAGGTCACATCTCAGACACCAGATTCACACATCAACAACAACAACACGTCAACAACAATAGGTCATATCTCAGACACCAGATTCACACGTCAACAACAACACGTCAACAACAATAGGTCACATCTCAGACACCAGATTCACATGTCAACAACAACAATAGGTCACATCTCAGACATCAGATTCACACGTCAACAACAATAGGTCACATCTCAGACACCAGATTAACACGTCAACAACAACACGTCAACAACAATAGGTCACATCTCAGACACCAGATTCACACGTCAATGACAACACGTCACATCTCAGACACCAGATTCACACATCAACAACATGTCACATCTCAGACACCAGATTCACATGTCAACAAAATGTCATATATCAGACACCAGATTCACATATCAACAACAGGTCACATCTCAGACACCAGATTCACACGTCAACAACAACAGGTCACATCTCAGACACCAGATTCACACGTCAACAACAACAGGTCACATCTCAGACACCAGATTCACACATCAACAACAACAACAGGTCACATCTCAGACACCAGATTCACACGTCAACAACAACAACAGGTCACATCTCAGACACCAGATTCACACGTCAACAACAATAGGTCACATCTTAGACACCAGATTCACACGTCAACAACAACAATAGGTCACATCTCAGACACCAGATTCACACGTCAACAACAACATATCAACTACAACAGGTCACATCTCAGACACCAGATTCACACGACAACAACAACGTGTCACATCTCAGACACCAGATTCACACATCAACAACAACAAAATGTCAACAACAATAAGTCACATCTCAGACACCAGAATCACACGTCAACAACAACATGTCAACAACAATAGGTCACATCTCAGACACCAGATTCACACGTCAACAACAACAACATGCCAACAACAATAGGTCACATCTCAGACACCAGATTCACACATCAACAACAACAACACATCAACAACAATAGGTCATATCTCAGACACCAGATTCACACGTCAACAACAACAATATGTGAACAACAATAGGTCACATCTCAGACACCAGATTCACACGTCAACAACAATAGGTCACATCTCAGACACCAGATTAACACGTCAACAACAACAACACATCAACAATAATAGGTCACATCTCAGACACCAGATTCACACGTCAACAACAACACGTCAACAACAATAGGTCACATCTCAGACACCAGATTCACACGTCAACAACAACACGTGAACAACATAGGTCACATCACAGACACCAGATTCACATGTCAACAACAACATGTCACATCTCAGACACCAGATTCACACGTCAACAACAATAGGTCACATCTCAGACACCAGATTCACACGTCAACAACAACATGTCACATCTCAGACACCAGATTAACATGTCAACAACAAGTCACATCTCAGACACCAGGTTCAGATGTCAACAACAACAGGTCACATCTCAGACACCAGGTTCAGATGTCAACAACAACAGGTCACATCTCAAACACCAGGTTCAGATGTCAACAACAACATGTCACATTTCAGACACCAGGTTCACATGTCAACAACAACTTGTCATATCTCAGGCACCAGGTTCAGATGTCAACAACAACAGGTCACATCTCAAACACCAGGTTCAGATGTCAACAACAACATGTCACATCTCAGACACCAGATTAACATGTCAACAACAAGATGTCACATATCAGACACCAGATTAACACATCAACAACATGTCAACAATATGTCACATATCAGACACCAGATTCACACGTCAACAACAACATGTCACATCTAAGACACCAGATTCACATATCAACAACAGGTCACATCTCAGACACCAGATTCACACGTCAACAACAACAGGTCACATCTCATACACCAGATTCACACGTCAACAACAACAACAGGTCACATCTCAGACACCAGATTCACATGTCAACAACAACAACACGTCAACAACAACAATAGGTCACATCTCAGACACCACTTCACACGTCAACAACAATAGGTCACATAGACACCAGATTCACACGTCAACAACAACAACAACATGTCAACAACAATAGGTCACATTTCAGACACCAGATTCACACGTCAACAACAACAACACATCAACAACAATAGGTCACATCTCAGACACCAGATTCACACGTCAACAAACAACAACACATCAACAACAATAGGTCACATCTCAGACACCAGATTCACACGTCAACAACAACAACAACACATCAACAACAATAGGTCACATCTCAGACACCAGATTCACACATCATCAACATGTCAACAACAATAGGTCACATCTCAGACACCAGATTCACATATCAATACCAACAACACGTCAACAACAACAATAGGTCACATCTCAGACACCAGATTCACACGTCAACAACAACAGGTCACATCTCAGACACCAGATTCACACGTTAACAACAACAACATGTCACATCTGAGACACCAGATTAACATGTCAACAACAACAGGTCACATGTCAGACACCAGATTAACATGTCAACAACAACATGTCACATATCAGACACCAGATTAACATGTCAACAACAAGATGTCACATCTCAGACACCAGATTAACATGTCAACAACAACATGTCACATATCAGACACCAGATTCACACATCAACAACATGTCACATCTCAGACACCAGATTAACATGTCAACAACATGTCACATATCAGACACCTGATTCACATATCAACAACAGGTCACATCTCAGACACCAGATTCACACGTCAACAACAACAGGTCACATCTCAGACACCAGATTCACACGTCAACAACAACAGGTCAAATCTCAGACACACGATTCACACGTCAACAACAACAATAGGTGACATCTCAGACACCAGATTCAGATGTCAACAACAACAATAGGTCACATCTCAGACACCAGATTCACACGTCAACAACAACAATAGGTCACATCTCAGACACCAGATTCACACATCAACAACAATAGGTCACATCTCAGACACCAGATTCACACGTTAACAACAACATGTCAACTACAACAGGTCACATCTCAGACACCAGATTCACACGACAACAACAACGTGTCACATCTCAGACACCAGATTCACACATCAACAACAACAAAATGTCAACAACAATAAGTCACATCTCAGGCACCAGAATCACACGTCAACAACAACATGTCAACAACAATAGGTCACATCTCAGACACCAGATTCACACGTCAACAACAACAACATGTCAACAACAATAGGTCACATCTCAGACACCAGATTCACACATCAACAACAACAACAACACGTCAACAACAATAGGTCATATCTCAGACACCAGATTCACACGTCAACAACAACACGTCAACAACAATAGGTCACATCTCAGACACCAGATTCACATGTCAACAACAATAGGTCACATCTCAGACATCAGATTCACACGTCAACAACAATAGGTCACATCTCAGACACCAGATTAACACGTCAACAACAACACGTCAACAACAATAGGTCACATCTCAGACACCAGATTCACACGTCAACAACAACACGTCACATCTCAGACACCAGATTCACACATCAACAACATGTCACATCTCAGACACCAGATTAACATGTCAACAACATGTCACATATCAGACACCAGATTCACATATCAACAACAGGTCACATCTCAGACACCAGATTCACACGTCAACAACAACAGGTCACATCTCAGACACCAGATTCACACGTCAACAACAACAGGTCACATCTCAGACACCAGATTCACACGTCAACAACAACAGGTCACATCTCAGACACCAGATTCACACGTCAACAACAATAGGTCACATCTTAGACACCAGATTCACACGTCAACAACAACAATAGGTCACATCTCAGACACCAGATTCACACGTCAACAACAACATATCAACTACAACAGGTCACATCTCAGACACCAGATTCACACGACAACAACAACGTGTCACATCTCAGACACCAGATTCACACATCAACAACAACAAAATGTCAACAACAATAAGTCACATCTCAGACACCAGAATCACACGTCAACAACAACAACATGTCAACAACAATAGGTCACATCTCAGACACCAGATTCACACGTCAACAACAACAACATGCCAACAACAATAGGTCACATCTCAGACACCAGATTCACACATCAACAACAACAACACGTCAACAACAATAGGTCATATCTCAGACACCAGATTCACACGTCAACAACAACAATACGTGAACAACAATAGGTCACATCTCAGACACCAGATTCACATGTCAACAACAACAATAGGTCACATCTCAGACACCAGATTAACACGTCAACAACAACAACACATCAACAATAATAGGTCACATCTCAGACACCAGATTCACACGTCAACAACAACACGTCAACAACAATAGGTCACATCTCAGACACCAGATTCACACATCAACAACAACACATCACATCTCAGACACCAGATTCACACGTCAACAACAACACGTGAACAACAATAGGTCACATCACAGACACCAGATTCACATGTCAACAACAACATGTCACATCTCAGACACCAGATTAACATGTCAACAACAAGTCACATCTCAGACACCAGGTTCAGATGTCAACAACAACAGGTCACATCTCAGACACCAGGTTCAGATGTCAACAACAACAGGTCACATCTCAAACACCAGGTTCAGATGTCAACAACAACATGTCACATCTCAGACACCAGGTTCACATGTCAACAACAACATGTCATATCTCAGGCACCAGGTTCAGATGTCAAGAAGAACAGGTCACATCTCTCACACATAAAAACCTGCCCCATCTCAGATATCATAAAATGATAGTTTATTTATGCATACATCATATATCAGAATATTTACCATCCTAGATGTAACAAATGCTCCTCCCATTTATAGTAATGGCAGAAACAACTGTAGACAGGTCCTTCTACTGATCAAAACACATTCTTATCTTGCCTATCCAATTTCACATCTTTCTAAACAGATTCCTTACCCTCTTAAAACAACTAAAATGTCAAAACTGCTACTTATGTAATGCACCCAAGTTTTATCAACAAAGCTATCTAAATAAATTTGTACAAGTGTGCACATTTTGCTATAGATATTGGACATGATCTAGCCCAATCTTTAGCTAGAATATACAAATTAAATTTGTAATTACCCCATAATGATATGTAGATATAGAAGAAGTAACAGAATTAAACAAAGCAGGACAAGGCATAGTAACAATTAAGCATCCGGCAACATTATCTCTAATGCAAGCTACATGATAACACAAGACATCACTTTGTAGCACAATAAATGTTCTCTTAACTTTACTAAGACAATGATCACTTTTTGGAAAAAAAAAATTACAATCATACACAACAACAAATTTAATTTAAAAAGTTTCTACATAAATATTTGGTAGTGAAAGTACAAACAATAAAGAACAGTAAAGCTAAACCAGAAACAGATAAATAATGAAATAAAACTGTCACTGAGAGAAAAGAGATTGAATAATAAGGAGTTGTGTACTGAGAAACTACAAAAATACATACACAAAGTGGAGCATTGTGTTAAAAACAAATTGTATACAAGTTATAAGAGGATTAATATCTGCTATACTTTCTGTACTGTAAGAGTGTCATTAATATGTACAAACAACCACATTAATTCATAGTAAGTCGCACATGTGTTGTGACTATTCTGTCAGTGGTTCTCAGGAACAAATTATCCACAGGAAACGATTGGCAGGAGCTGCCTCTACAATGGCCAGTGAATGAAGATACTAGCAGCAAAAATACAACAGAAATGCAAATAAAAAAAAAAACACACCTCTGCCTGGAGCAATCAAGTAACAGTGATTCCTGTTGGGAAGAAATAATAAATTATGACTATTTCTGGAGGGAAAACCTGAGAGACAAAAGGTCCCAGCAATAGAGTGAACAAAGCAATCACTGCTGCATACAGCTTCATACAGAACAACTGCCTGTTGTCTTGATCATTATGAGGCAAATATAAATGAGAATGCCACCAGCAGAGCAGTATTATGAGGTTAACACTGAATGGGCAAACTCTTGTGAGAGCATCTCAAACAAGATACCAACAAGCTCTTGGTGACAAAGTGCAAGATGGCTTCTATAGCTCAAAGTGGAGACTAAAACCAATGAAGGCCACAGCATGTGAGTTATTTTGACATGAAACATGTATTAATGTTGCACCAAACTATTCAAACAGATTTTAAAAAGACAAAAACTACTCTTTATGTTTGTAGCATATGCCCTAGGTTGTGACAGTTTACTACAGCAAGGACAGAGAGGTACATTTGTGTCATAAAGAAAACTCTTACATCAGTCAAAGCTGAGTCATCATTACAACATATGTTCTGTGGTAGCATACTCATGTTCTGCAGCAGAGGTGGGCAACCTATGACCTGAACTGGCCTGCAAAGCTATCTGGGCTTGCTCTTGTGCTTGATTTGAAAATTACTATATAATGATTAGGTGATGCTATCTGGCCCTTGATGTCATCACAGTTGTCAGATCTGGCCCTTGATGTCATCACAGTTGTCAGATCTGACCCTTGATGTCATCACAGTTGTCAGATCTGGCCCTCAGAAAACACAAGCTTGCCCACCCGTGTGGTACAGTATGATGTGTCAATATCCAGAGTTAATTCATCTCTCATGACACTATTCATGTGTAGACACAAAGATCAAGACTTCTCTTTCAAAGCAGATTATTGCTCCCCTCACATCATGACTCTGTTGAAGGCTTTCTATCTATTCGCATCAACAACAAAGTGCATGAAATAGTTCACGACTTAGCACAGCTAATGCATATAGAAAACCATGTTATCAGTTACAAATGCACAAATAAATTGAGGACATAAAATAGCACACAAAAATAAAAATATAACAACAGAAAATGAACATAATAACAAGGGAAAATGAATATGCACCTCTGAAGTCTCATGCTAGTAAATGAATGATAGTTTCTATTTAACACATCTCAAAATACAAATGATGGCCATCCTTGTTCTTAGAAACATCACAAAGTACTAGCTCGAACTATGTCTTGTCAAAGACTGTGATCTTATTGTACACAATTAACTTGAACACTGAGAAAACTAGCACAACAGAAACAACAAACGTAGCTTTGCTGTGAAATATCATTGTTTCAATAACAGAAACATCAGTTTTGTTCACTTATGTAATGCTGTCACTGTGTTCACCTCTTTAGATCAACTTGAATATGGCATAGAAGAAACATATACAAATAATACCCATGAAAAGAGCAAAACAACTAAAACATCAGTAAGAAATCCTCAGTTTCCATGTACCACTTCTCTGTATGGATACTAGTCACTAACTCACAGACACTTGATGAAGTTAGAAGTGACGGCTGCTTTACTACTCAGGTGATTATTTCAAATTTTATTCATTTAGTTGGCTATTCTTGATGAGCTGGCTAAGTTGATTCCACTATTTATGTGCCTACGAACAATCATCCCGTCAGCTATTGCTTCAGCAGCTTACTTATCCTTCATTTTCATTATGCTCTTGAGTTCTAACTCCCAGTAATGATCAGAACAGTGTTGTCCGGTACTTAAGTAAAATTGATGAACACTTTCAACATTTTTCAATCAATCGGAAAAAAAAACAACTCTTTATTTGTTTGATCATTTCTGAGAGTGAAAATTAATGAAGCAATAAATGACTGCACAAAAACACTTTCTTGCTATAGATTAAGCAAATGTCACACACGTGTTGTCTGATCCAGGAATGTTACTTTCAGAATAAATCAATTCCTTTGTGTGTAATCTATGGCAGTAATTTGTTGACAGAAAGAAAATGATTTTCAAAACTGATGACTATTCTTTAGACATCATCATCAAATAAGGCACATGATGAGAACAAATATAAAACTGATAACAAATGGTTGTGCTTGTAGAAGATAGCACCAAACTGTGCTGATCTTGACAAGGAAATATGCTTGTATATCAAGTAAACATAGCAAACAGAAATACATCAAAAGTATAAAAGCTTATTTGTACATTTGATCCCTTGTATCAGTTGGAAATGTTTTCTCAATCTGTTGTGCAGTCAGCAACATCATTTCTTGTCCATTTCAACAATCATGTATGATAATATTAGCAATGAAAGGAAACCTCATTTAGTGTTGAAGTGAATGACAGTGAAATGAATGACAATTATTGTAAGAACAGAATAAATGAAATATCGAGTCCTTATCTGTACACAGTAATGTCACATGAAGACAGCTACAATTCAGGTTGTCTGGTCCCATTACAAACAAGCAAAAAAAATCGTATGGAATGGGTTTACAAAGACACTGCATTAAATAGAACAAGATTAATATGTTTGTGCTCAAAACATTTACCTACAGTTCAGTTGTGTTCACTTTCAGTGCTGTTTGACCATATGCCTTTTGGTGTGTGCTATGATGGGGACTGCAACTGCCTTTGTTTGATTGGATCTTTCGATGAGATGAGTTGTAATTCGGATGATTTCACTGGCACGGGCAGTTGAGCAATTATGGATTTTAATTCGTTTGCGGTGATCCCAGGGCCTTCGAATAACCATAACCCAAACATTTATCAGTAAGACCAACACTTCCAGCTACCAGCTATTTTAGATTTACTGTATCCAATGCATCACTGTTGGTATCATTAAAAAGGCACAATAAGATTCATGCACATTTCTCACACCCCCCCCCCCCCCTAGCAATATTACATTAATATTTGTAATTGTAGACTGGAGTCACAGTTTGAAGCCAAATTAAATTTTTGTGGTCCTAACTTCATTAAAATCACATGAGTTATATGCAAATTATGGCTCATTTTTTAACATGTTCGGACAAATAATGTTAGATTTTGTTTGTTACTTAACAGATAAAGTATAATTTCTAATACAGGTTGCAGCTCTACTGAAACAACTATCTAGATATGATAGATACTAAATTCAATAAGAAAACAGCTAAAGAAGCTTGAACTTAACTGCAAGTGGCTCTCACGCCAAAAGACAATCCATAGTGACACTTACTAGTGAAAACATTGTACACAGTTCAAAGGTGAAGATTAACACTAAGACCATAACACAGACAAGAGATGCTTTCAAGACACAGTTTCTCGTGATTACTAGACATTGCTGAAAAAGACCAAAGACACTCAGCAGTTTCCAACATTCAATCACCTTCATGATTTAACTGGCATGGTGAGTCTCAGTCAGAGGTTGGGCATTCTGACTGTAGTCTCTGGCCATGAGACAAGCAAAGATAGTCATAACCATTTTCTGCTTGACTTCTACAAGATCTTCTGGCAAGGCATAGACTCTGGCTCCCATTTTTCTTGATATTCCAATGGCATAGCGAGCATTTGCTAATTTGTCCTGAAATGAAAGAGGCAGAAAAAACACACATAACTTTGTAAGTTAATTCACCTTTGTAGAAGATATGACATACAATTAATTCACCTTTGTAGAAGATATGACATACAATTAATTCACCTTTGTAGAAGATAGACATACAATTAATTCACCTTTGTAGAAGATATGACATACAATTAATTCATCTTTGTAGAAGATAGACATACAATTAATTCATCTTTGTAGAAGATAGACATACAATTAATTCATCTTTGTAGAAGATAGACATACAATTAATTCATCTTTGTAGAAGATAGACATACAATTAATTCACCTTTGTAGAAGATAGACATACAATTAATTCACCTTTGTAGAAGATAGACATACAATTAATTCACCTTTGTAGAAGATAGACATACAATTAATTCATCTTTGTAGAAGATAGACATACAATTAATTCACCTTGTAGAAGATAGACATACAATTAATTCATCTTTGTAGAAGATAGACATACAATTAATTCACTAAAGGTAAATCATCATCAAGTACCTGCCTGCTTGTGTAGGTGATCATGTCTCTCCACAACTTTCAATCTTGACAGTTCTTTATCATTTCCATTGTTGACCTTCTGCCAAGCCATTCTCTTTAGCTGTCTGGCATCTTTTCTCTTTGTTTCCCTCTATCTCCTCGTCCCCTGATTTTTCCAGCTGTTACAGTATATTCCAGCTATTCCCCTCTCACTACATTGCCAAAAAATGATGATTGTTTCTTTCTAATATTGGAAATTAGTTCACTTTTACTTTGACCTCTTTCTTGTAGGTCAGGTAATTTTTACCTGCTACTGTATGCAGCAGACAGGTCAACCTGCAGCTGCCCTGCTGCTTTGCAGGTATGCTCGGGAGAGTAAAAGGCTAAGGAAGGATACACTGAAGTAAAACAACCCCACTGCCTTGTGGGTGAGACTTTTTAGTCAAAGGCTAGTGGAGCCAACCGTAAAGAAACTGACGGAAGGCAACAGAAAAGCACTGTTGTAATTTCTTTGTACAATCAAGAATCACCACAAAAATAATAAAAGTAAATATATTTGTCAAAATGAAAGAATAAAAATATGATCTGCTAAGAAAGTAATAAAGTTTCAGTAAAAAGACTTGAGATTGCATGAATTAGGAGAAAGCAGAAACAAAGTGCCAAAGAAGCTGGTTATCAATGCAACCAATAAAAGCCACTACCAGCTAGTTATACAATGTGGTAAAGTTACATAATTTTGTGTCACCTGTATCTCAACTTTTAAAACAGCTATTTTATATAGTTTCTTTAGGTTCTGCTGGACATTTCTGCAGTTTCAATTAACAACGGATCAGGTGTTTCAGTCAGGAAATTTTCTCCCAGAAGAAAATGTCTTCCTTGTCTCAAGAAAGTATCGTAAGCAGCAATTTCTGGCCATAAAGGGACCAAAATGAACAAATTTGTAAATTACCAATGACAATAGACATGATGGATTATCAAGCACGGAGGAAATATTCAGACTTTTCACTGAGGGATGTTGATTTTGATCATCACAACATAAGACGTTGGAGATAAGGGGCTATAGCCTTTTTGCTGTACTAGCTCTAGTTCTGGAAACAGAAGTGTTATGAAGTAGTAAATGAAAAAAAAACATAGCTGATTAAAAAAAAGATGATCTCCACTTCAATGTGCATTTAGCTGTTTTGTTAATTTGTTCTTGTGGATAAACTCAGATGAACTAAAACATTGAAATGGGCAGCTCAAAAATATTACATAGTATCAAAAATTTAAAATATTATACACATTTTATTGGTGATTAGAAACATTTGAAACTTAACCATTATGTGTAAATAAGGAGATGTTTTTTCCACAAATGACAATTCTGGGAGTTACTGGCATCCATAAACCTGTAAGTATCATTTAAAGTGCAACTTTGTTTTTGTATCTTTAAATTTTAATTTTTTCCTAATTAGGTTCATTATATAATTCTTGCCCATCTCTGGCAAAAAAATGTTTGTAAATAATTTTTGTGAAAGATCCATTCAATTCTATCAAATCTTACAAGTGATACATCACTGTAATGTTGGAAGTCTAACAAACGTATAGATTGCATGCTGTGCATTCATGCCTCCATTATTTTTAAGTTCAGCAAGGCTATGCAGAAATTAAGTTATGTGATATGGTTCGCTGAGGTAGAAGTACTGGTCTGGATTTTCAAGAATTATGAGAGGGATGTATTCATCTACACAGATGGGTCTGTTATTTGGCACATTTGGAGCTCATGGGATTCCATGGGGACTCCATACTGGAGTTTGAATTATGAAAGAAAACAGTTATGCTTTCACACTTACTGCAAGTAGCTTAACTATGGAAATTATGGCTATCACTAAAGCATTAGCATGGCTTGAGACACAGCCTTATATAAATCTGTGTTTCCTTAGTGACTCAATAAATATGCTCAGAAAGATCACAACTGACTAGACTTGAAGGCAATGGTTAGAGTCTCTGGGGAAGTCTATCCTAACAAAAGTCTGCTTTATTTCATGCCAGGGTATGTGGGTGTAAGAGGTTATGTGCATGTTGCCAATCCTGACTAATGTTGAATGCAGAAGGGTAATTAACCGCTCTGACATCTTGAATGCCCTCAGGGGCTCTGGATGAAAGAAACGACTCAAAAAATGACCTAGAATCTGCAATCATGAACAGACTGCACGAATATCAAGATGGGAAAAGCCAGATGTGAACACAATGCAGGAATCCAAAGAAGACTTATCAACCAACACAACACTGGTGTTGTTAGTCACTAAACATTGAGGGATATACTTCTGAAGAGATTTGAGCACAGGTCTGACATGCAATAAGGATGACTTGTAAACTAAACTACAGAAGTTACAATCTGATCACCACAAGATTCTCAAAGAAAACTTGGCCACACTAGAGAGGAGGGACTGAGATATTGTATGTCTAGCCTGTGACCAGAAACTGGAACCATAACAATGTGCACTGTCCATGATGTGCTGTAGCAAGGATGACAAGACACATACCACACAGAAACTTACATCAAAGACTGTGCATCCTGAACAACCAACTTCCAGTCCACACTTGAGGGTTTGATCTTCTCCAGCAGCTTGAGAAGGATGACACCATCTGATAAGTTTTGGTCACCAAAACTGGTGAACTTGGCACTTTTGTCCAACTGTAATTGATGGATGACACAAACTAGAATAAATGTCTTCAGTTATACCAGTAAGAGTCACAGACAATAACTGGCACAAGCCATGGCAAATTTAAAAGCAGCTATGAAATAGGTGGCAATGATAAGGCTGGCATTCTCATCACATCAAATGCTAAAAATCTCATGT
Source organism: Megaustenia siamemsis (assembly GCA_032433765.1). Taxonomy (NCBI): domain Eukaryota; kingdom Metazoa; phylum Mollusca; class Gastropoda; order Stylommatophora; family Ariophantidae; genus Megaustenia; species Megaustenia siamemsis. Next base: position 76,913,567 of record JAVIAB010000024.1, on the reverse strand, counting down.
GAAAGATAAAAAAAGGCGCAGATAATGTAAACTGTGACAAAACAAAGTTTTCCTTTAGGAACAAGTAAAACAGATGAAGAAACTTTTCACTACAACTTTATGGTATTTTAGAGTTCACACAAAAATGATAAAGATAATAAATTTAATATAACAGTCTGTTTTGTGAACATGCTGTTAAAAAGGAAAATAAAAATATAACAAAATATATATGAAGACATAAGTTGTTTGAAGTTAATAATTTTATTACTTGTAGTAAGCTTGTGAAATGAAGGTGGAAATTTATGTGCATAAAGACATATTTGATTGCAAGATGGTATCTTACTGATGTATTGAACATATCTTAGTACATCTCTTCTTTATGACTTTGATGTACCTTATCTTGAATGTGCACTCTTCCTCTGGAGCTATGTATGAGAAAGGCTTAATTTAATCTTCTATTGTGTGTTCACTTGCCTGGCTGAAGAAAAGATCTACTTGATCTGAGTGCAACCACTAGCAACAAAACATGACACTCAGTCAACACTAATAATATATTCCCCCTACACCTCTATCACAATTGATTCAACTTTATATAACATGTGGCAGACAAAACATCAACAAATTGTTCATTTCAGCAGATTATTCATCACATATAAAGGGCACATATTAGAAGGTTTTGTGGGCCTAAGCTACTCTTTATATGCCAAATCACTAGTATTGTGGTATCTTGAAGAATAGCCACATAATAGAGCATTCACTATTCCACAGCTACTGAATTTCTATCTTCTGACACTATTTCTCAGCTATTGTCACTTTAACTACTGTAACATCCCTTGATGGCTCACCTTCAATCACTGTGCAACCAAAGTTAGCTCTTCTTGAATTCTTATACATAGGAGCCTCCTCCATGCTTGGAAGTGGTTCCAGAATTTAACACTCTTAAAATGTAGGTCTTTTCATTTGACATGTCCAAATGAAGTATTTTTAACTGAACACACCTTCCTCTCTGTGTCTCTGATTAACTTCATAAGCCCACAACTGACTACCTGAACTAATTTTCCTTACCATTTTTGTGCTACATGACAGGAACTGTGTCCATTTTCCTAGTTCTTACTTTCAGTGAACAAGAGCGATTATAAACTCCCATTAGTTGCTCAGTCTCCATGACTACTGTTACCTATGTTACTGTCTACTTGTTGAGTACAAGCTCTAAGCAACGGGTATAGACCAGCAAGCTCTTGGAAAGAGTAGCACAGGAAAGATGTATCAAATAAGACAAGAAGGGATGTGTTACCCTAGTGTTTGCCCACTCCAGAATCTGTTTCTCAGCATTCTTGTTGTTTGTTGAATAAACACTGAGTACAGAGATTGTGTAGGCCCTCATTAGTTGCCACACCAAAGCTGAAACAGAGGAACATCAACTACATGAATATTGATATTTAAAAGTGGGTGAGGACTTGACAAAAGACATTCACTATTTGTACATCCCTCTTCTACATTGTCAGCCTCTTATATTCAGTTACCACATTTCAGAGATAACAGTAATCATGGATCACTTCACCTCCAGTCTTTAGTTCTTTCTTTTACCTATTTGGCCTTTAAGTTTCTCCTGTGCCATGATGTGCATCTTCACATTGTGAGCTGTATTGCATTATGTTTTTCCCCCTTGAAGTTCAGCATCTTTTTTTTTCAGCTTACAATTGTTTGGGGGTGCTGATTCTCTTACCTTTCTGTAATTGTTTCTCCTAGCGCATCAGTTCTACCAGACTAAGGATTTCTCAAGTATGTTTTTCTTCTATTTGGTGCATTGTGTATCTTTGTTTTACCTAGTTTGTTTAAAACTTTGTTTAAAACTCAGTGCAAAATAAAGAGAAGTGGAACAATATTAAAACAGGAAAATGAATTTAAATATTTGGGAACTTTGTTAACCTCAGACGGAAGATGTGCAAAAGAGGTGAGATGCAGAATGACTCAGGCAAAAGCAGCTTTAAAAAAAATGAGGAAGATACTACGCAATCCATTTTTGATAATAGAAACAAGAAAAAGAGTTCTTAAATTTTATGTAGAGCCAGTCTTAACATATGGATGTGAATCATGGACAATAGGACAACAGACAAGAAAATCACTGGAGTCTGTAGAAATGTGGTTTTACAGAAGAATGTTGAGAATACCATGGACAGCTAAGAAGAGTAAAGAATATGTTCTGAAAGAGGTCAAAGCAAAAAGAGAGCTAATTTCCAATATAAGGAAGAAACAATCATCATTTTTTGGCCATGTAATGAGAAGAGAACAACTGGAATATATTGTAACTGGGAAAATTGAGGGACGAAGAGATAGAGGGAAGTAAAGAGAAAAATACCAGACAGCTTAAGAGAATGGCTTGGCAGAAGGTCAACAACAGAAATGATAAATAACTGTTGAGATCGAAAGTTGTGGAGAGACATGATCACCTATGCCAGTAGGCCCGGTACTTGATAATGAGGCTTAAAACTTGTATTATCACAGATCTAAATATATGAATACACATTTTTTTTTCTAGACGTTCATTTGAAAGCATCCTATACACATATGAACTGTGTGCATACAGCAGTGCACCCCTTTGATGCTGAAAGGCAAATGAGGATTGAAAGAAGAAGCACACAATAGTAGAGACTGGGACTGCCTGTACAAACACATCTCTTTGTTGTTCTCAATAAGATAGATCATGTCCATATTTAGAGCTATTTGATTTAAGGAATTTGATACAGCATAAATTATGTTGTGTTCCTCTTCCAGGTCTTAATCTCACCTTCACAAATCTGGGGCCTTTATGCTGGAGCCTACTATAGACTTCCTAGTAATTGATATATTTCCACTCTGCAGACATGAGCAAACCATCTTAGCTGTGACAGTTTAACTGGTATAGTATGACTGTTTGATGAAACCAATGCTTACCCAATGTCAAGGTCTGGTTCCCATCATGAATATCTTTACCACCTACGCCAACCAGAGAAAAGTCCAGCTTGTTACCAAGTTGACAAGCATAATTACAGTTTTCTGGTAGATTAGACATGACATATGAGTCTACTTTTGTAACATCTGATAAATTATGAAAACATGACATGCAAATCTCTGTTTCAACATGAGATAAGACTTGAAACAAACTTAGAACAAGATATAAAACATGACATGTGAATCTTTTGTTTCAAAGTAAAATATGTAACGACATGTATAAAATCATTAACCAAATAGCACTTGAGGAGAAGATGATGTCACTAGCTGTGATGTACACTAAGGAAACAGCTCAGATATTAACCTTATAGAAAAACTGCAACAAAATAAAAACACTGGAAGAACAGATAAATACAACATGAACAGGGACAGACATAGAAAGATTAGCACAGAGAGGAATGAATGAAAAGTTTGTTAAAGACTCGAAGTAGTTGACAAGCTGATGATAGATCTCTCTCTCTGTGATCAAGACTCAATCAGAGTAGGATTCCAGACTCTCTCATGAAGTCAGCTGTCTGTTTAAGTGATTTGATTGCCCCATATAGTTTCTCTTCCAGGGAGGTGGGTGTGGACCACATTGCTCATCTCAGGTCTGTGTACTGAGGGCAATCCTGTAGAACATGTTTTGTAGTCATATTGTCCAGTGTACAGTGGTGATACCTGTTAAAATGTTGCACTGTGTTCTGCACCAGCGGCCCAATGCATCCGATTTCAGTCAGCATTTTATTCAGGTTTGCTTTCCTTAGCCTTTGATTGTCCCCAATCTTCCTGCAAGGCTGAAGATTGTCTTTACTGTAGAGGGATTCTGCCCTTAGATGGTCGGCCCTCCCAGGTTTACGAGCACCATCTGCCCAAGCTTGATGTAGTTATTAGTTGGTCATTAGACCATCACCATCACACAACAGACTATAAGCCCCTCCTAACTATCACGAACCTCCGGAAGTCTTACCGATGCTGACAAGTCATGTAAGAAACCCTACTCCGTCTTTCATTGATTAGAGTACGACCGTCCTAGGACTATGCAACTAACGTGATGACGTAGCTCACACAACAATGGCTGCACTCACAATATCCTAGTTACTATTGTAAAAGCAGCCAACAGTACACGAAATGCTGATGCGCAATCTCCAAAGTGAAAACTGCTACTGACTATGCTGATGACAGATGAACCAAATAATTCATTGTGACAACTTCATTTTGGTAAGAGACTGGACACAATGAGACACCAATCAAATGAGCACTGTGGAGAATGGAAGCTGTGTGGGAGAAGTGTATGAAGTTCTCTGGGTAGTTAAAAAGACCAACAAGGAAATTCTGAAAGAGGCCAACACAAAAATGGAGGTCCTAAGAAACATCAGATAGATACAATCAACATAACATTTATTGAGCACATCATGAGAAGAGGAAAGTTGGAATACTTGGTTACAACTGGCAAAAAACAGGGAAAGAGAGATTGTGGACAATAAAGAGAGAAAATACCAGATAGCATGGTTTCATGGCACGGGAAAACAGTCAACAAATAATAATAAAATAAACAGTCAACAACTGATATGACGCATTGTGGGTAGAAGACTGTGGAAGGACATGATTGCCTACGCCCACAGGTAGGGCACATGATGATTTTATATATATATATATATATCGGGGCCTCATTATGAGGGAAGTAAAGAATAGTAACTCTGTGACCTTCCAGGCATGTCTAAGAGGCGACTAAGGAGATTGATCGATGGCTTGACAAGCTGTCATTGTAAAAAAAAGTATTGTTATGGAAACAGAGCCATAGATTTTAGAAGCAGTGGTCTCTGCAATATGTGCCATTTTGGCATGCAAGGTTTCTGTTTTTGAGATTGTGGTTCTGCAATATGTGCCATTTGGCATGCAAGGTTTCTGTTTTTGAGATTGTGGTTCTGCAATATGTGCCATTTGGCATGCAAGGTTTCTGTTTTTGAGATAATGGTTCTGCCCTATGTGCCGTCTTCGGCTCAAAAGGACAATGTATATATATATATAATATATATCATATGTTGGACATGTGATGAGAAGAGATAATAACCGAATAACAATGCAAGCCCTCATGTGGGAAACAACAGGTAAGAGGAAAAGAGGAAGACCCAGAGAGACACTGAGAAGAACATTAATGAGAGAGGCAAGAGCAGCAGGAATCAGCTCCCTCAATAAGATAGAGCTGCTTGCACAGAACAAAGACAAATGGCGAGATTTGATAAAATATCTTTAAAGAATTGAAAACTGCTAGAATAAAAATTTTGATAAGAGAAGGAGTATCTAGGTCAATGCCCTATGGGCCGACTACGGCTCGAAATATCAAAAATATATATATATATATATATATATATATATATATATATATATATAGAGAGAGAGAGAGAGAGAGAGAGAGAGAGGAGGGGAGAAAGGAGAGAGAGAGTGAAAAAGAGAATTTATCTGATCAATGACTGACCTATTTTCTCAAAGTTGGCCTTGAGTTTGTTGAACTTTCTGTGAACTTTGTTCCAATCTACAACTCCAGGCTTGCAGATATCAAAGAGTTGGAATATGATGAGGCCATCAATGAGGTCGTGGTACAGGTAGTTGACATATGGGGATATCCCCATGCTGTTCATCCAGTTTCTGTATGCTGGAGAGAATCATAAATGATTGAGGTTAAATGACATATTAGGATATCAGCATACAAACAGGCATTTTCTGACTTGAGGTGAGCTAATGCAGGAATGTGCAGTCATACAAAGTCATTATAGTTCAATCAAGCTCAAGCTGACACAAGGTAATCTGTCAGGACAGGGAGAGAATAGCTGGACTGAAGACTTCAATAACTGGCATTTTGTGTAAACAAAGCAAACTGTGGAGCTAAATAAGAATTAATCTCTTCAACTGATAAAGCAAACTGTGGAGCTAAATAAGAATTAATCTCTTCAACTGATAAAGCTGTGTATAATATTGGCACTTGTAGCTGGCATGTATAATGTTGGCACTTGCAGCTGGCATGTATAATATTGGCACTTGTAGCTGGCATGTATAATGTTGGCACTTGTAGCTGGCATGTATAAAGTTGGCACTTGTAGCTGGCATGTATAATGTTGGCACTTGTAGCTGGCATGTATAATGTTGGCACTTGTAGCTGGCATGTATAATGTTGGCACTTGTAGCTGGCATGTATAATGTTGGCACTTGTAGCTGGCATGTATAATGTTGGCACTTGTAGCTGGCATGTATAAAGTTGGCACTTGTAGCTGGCATGTATAATGTTGGCACTTGCAGCTGGCATGTATAATGTTGGCACTTGCAGCTGGCAGTGTTGGGATGGCAAAATCCATCACTTTTGAGGTGTGAAAAGTGGAAACAAGCAGCATGGTCATTTGTGATAATTTAACAGTATCTCCCACTTGAAGAAGAGTAACAACATGACTACGAGTTGACAGGTCAACACAAGACTGTGAATGAGCATTCATATATTAGTGTGTATCTTCTCAGAAGGTCTGAGCTTCTCATTTCAGATTTCAACTTTTATGGTTAGTGAACAAAACGTACACTCATAGAAAAAAATCTAGTGTCTGAAATGGCTCTCAAATGTCACAACAAATACATTAAGGAAGGAAATATGACAGCAACTGTTCCACCGCTAGGAGGCCTGGTCACGAGGTGTTCACGTCAAGTTTTATTTCACCCCAACAGAAAAAAAAAAATTCTCAGAGCTACTAAAATTTGAATCCAAATCTACTTGGTTTGGAGGATGGCTTCGGTTTTATCCATTAGACCAACTGCTCTCCTAACAAAACATTGGTTGAGAATTAATCAGCAGAAAGAGCTAAAACAGACAACTTACTTTTTTCTTCTCTGGTCTCCTCATGGATATCCAGTGGCACACTTTCATCCACTCCCTCAAGGGCTGGGTAGTTATTGAACAAATTAGCAACAAAAGCGAGATTTAATTTAGCATTCCCCTCAACCACGTCTGCAGGACCAACGAAGGAACGGCAATCAATTTTATTGGCTTGTACCAACATGGCTTCTGCTCTTTGGTGTTTGTCTGAGACCTACAAAACAACAGGTGGATAGTGTCAATTAGTAGTTTTATATGCCATGAAAAATATACTAACATCAAAACAAATAGCACCAGGGCTAAAACTAAGAATAGCAAAATGTTACATCTTCTTAACATTCCTGCATGATGCAGAAACATGGACATTAGACAAGAAAACAGAACAGAGAATTAAGTCTTTGAAATGTGAATTTACAGAAGAATAGGAAGAATTGGATGGAAAGAAAATAAAACAAATTATTAAGTCTTACAACAACAAAAATGAAAAGAGAGCTATTTAACACAATTCAAACAAGTCAAATGAGATTTTTGGATATGTTAAAAGACACAGCAGCCTACTAAAAATAATCTTGGAAGGGAAAATACATGGTAAAAGAGGCAGACCAAGACTAACATGGACAAGTAATGTCAAAAGATGGACAGGTCAGCCTATGACAACCTGCATCATCATGCAAGAGACAAAGTGGAATGGTGCTCCATGGTAGCCAACCTTTGATGCGGAGACGGCACTCGATGATGACGAGCTTAGTATAAGGCTTCTTTGATTAGTTTACAGCCAGTCTCTGGTGCTTAAAGTTATCATTTGAGTGTGTGTGTGCACATGAACTTTGCATGTCTCTGGTATCAGAAATTTACCCCATTTAGAGCTGTGAATATATAGATGGGTAGGTTAAGTCAACTGTTGGCAAGAAAATAAAATATATAAATCAGCTTAAAAGACTTGGAATAAAACAGGAAGTACTAGCAAAGATGAAGATGAGAAAATGAAATATTTTGAGCACACACAAATATGATACATGCTGAAGACTATAAAAGAGGGTATTTTAACAGTTTAGTATCAATAAAAGTAGCTTTAACAGATGAACCAACAGCATACCAGAGTGTGAATATTGCAAGAGATAATAACTGACATTATGTAATGAATGGTTCATTAAGTGCAAAGGACTATGACCACTACAAAGACATGCACTGTTGCACCATCATTAGTTAACAATGAACCATTGAGTCACCTCTACTGGATGAAGCCTGCACTATAATCATGTGCTTCAACAGTGATGACCTTTCAAAGCTACTTTCTAATAAGTCTAAATGTGTGTTAGTGACACACACAAAGTAGTCTCTGTTAACACTGCACTTTCTAGGATCCCAGTTGCCTTCACTGCTATACATCATCAAATGTGACACAGACAAGAAGCACTGAAAACACACTCAGGGTGAACATATCAAGACAAGTAGTATTCTTTGCTGATAGAGCTTTTGGCAAGCTGCTCACCCACTTACACAACAAAAGAGAATTGCATAATATATGTTACAAGCTGCTCATTCACTTACACAACAAAAGAGAATTGCATAATATATGTTACAAGCTGCTCATTCACTTACACAACAAAAGAGAATTGCATAATATATATTACAAACTGCTCACCCACTTACACAACAAAAGAGAATTGCATAATATATGTTACAAGCTGCTCACCCACTTACACAACAAAAGAGAATTGCATAATATATGTTACAAGCTGCTCATTCACTTACACAACAAAAGAGAATTGCATAATATATGTTACAAGCTGCTCATTCACTTACACAACAAAAGAGAATTGCATAATATATATTACAAACTGCTCACCCACTTACACAACAAAAGAGAATTGCATAATATATGTTACAAGCTGCTCACCCACTTACACAACAAAAGAGAATTGCATAATATATGTTACAAGCTGCTCATTCACTTACACAACAAAAGAGAATTGCATAATATATATTACAAGCTGCTCACCCACTTACACAACAAAAGAGAATTGCATAATATATATTACAAACTGCTCACCCACTTACACAACAAAAGAGAATTGCATAATATATGTTACAAGCTGCTCACCCACTTACACAACAAAAGAGAATTGCATAATATATGTTACAAGCTGCTCATTCACTTACACAACAAAAGAGAATTGCATAATATATATTACAAGCTGCTCACCCACTTACACAACAAAAGAGAATTTCATAATATATATTACAAGCTGCTCACCCACTTACACAACAAAAGAGAATTTCATAATATATATTACAAGCTGCTCACCCACTTACACAACAAAAGAGAATTGCATAATATATGTTACAAACTGCTCACCCACTTACACAACAAAGAGAATTGCATAATATATATTACAAGCTGCTCACCCACTTACACAACAAAAGAGAATTTCATAATATATATTACAAGCTGCTCATCCACTTACACAACAAAAGAGAATTTCATAATATATATTACAAGCTGCTCACCCACTTACACAACAAAAGAGAATTGCATAATATATGTTACAAACTGCTCACCCACTTACACAACAAAAGAGAATTGCATAATATATGTTACAAACTGCTCACCCACTTACACAACAAAAGAGAATTGCATAATATATGTTACAAACTGCTCACCCACTTACACAACAAAAGAGAATTACATGATACAAGTTAATTTCTCAAATTGCTGTAGCTCTAGGTGAAAGTAAATGGAGTTAAAATAAAAGGAACACTCCAATAAAAATACGCTTGACCTCTACTTACCCTAGAGGTGAAAGGTCAACTCCCTTATCTTTCGGTGAAATCTGATGTAGCAAGTAGGTATAGGCTTGAGAGTCCTGGTGGAAAGATATGAAGTATTCAGTCTCTGACAATGACAGAGATAACTTGTTAAGTAATTGTTATTCAGTCTCTAACAATAATAGACATAACTTTATGTAATTGTTATTCAGTCTCTAACAATAATAGAGATAACTTTATGTAATTGTTATTCAGTCTCTAACAATAATAGAGATAACTTTATGTAATTGTTATTCAGTCTCTAACAATAATAGAGATAACTTTATGTAATTGTCATTCAATCTCGAACAATGGCTGAGATAGTATTACTTAAAGTATTTACTGTGGCAGTCAAATAATTTTACGCAAACAAGCATGATAAACGTGTAGGCACACATGTCAGCAGGAGATTAACACCCAACATTCTTGCTAAGACACTAACCTTGATGTCATCTGAGAAATTTTTGATCTGAATGTTGCAGCCAGCATTACGCAAGTGGTAGTTGACCCACCTCAGCAGAATCTGCTCTGGGGTTAACCTCTGCAGATCTTCCAGTGTCTCTCCATCCTGCAGAAGGTGGATAAGACCAGGGTGGTGGGCCAGGTTGATGTCACTGAGCAGGCCAATCTGAGAACAAGAAATGTTCTTTGTCAACAAACATTTAGATTATGAGTAACGCTGACAAAATCAAATACACAGAGAAACTTATCAAGCAAAAAAACTCTCAGGCATGTACAGTCACACTAAAAATTGATGGTATTTGATGTAATCTAACATAAAAGGGCATGGAAGAAAATAGACATAAAAAGTTTTTTTTTTTTCAGACACAAAGCTAAGGAGAACATTTCCCACAAAAATTGGTCACATTTTCAAATCTAATTAATGAGAAGAAAGGTTACTACAATAACAATCTTCAGTATGAGAATGTAGATTGAGGAGCAATGTCAGAGGAGAAATAAAGAAGCACAACTGACCAAGACTTAACCCAAGATTACGACACCAAAATTTATGAACTCAAAATACTAATTCTTGGAATTCAACAGTTTGCTGCTAGCAAACATTTTCACCCTCCCTATACCTTCCTAGTTATAGCTTCAGATGACCCCTGAGTGTTGGATTTGTTTCCTTTGAAGATGTATTTATTACCATTGCATACTTAGTAAAAAGTACAAAGCTGTCGTAAAAATGTTTTTTTTTTTTTTTAAATAAATAAATTTGGCAAATTTTTAAAAATTCATTGTTTTCTTTTTTTTTTTCTTATGATGGTGGAAATCTCTTTGGCTGTCAGTGAGACATCAAGCAAACCTTATAATAAGGGATAGGCAACAAACAACGCTAAGAGGAAGCTGAACATACTGGAATGATGGTCTTCATGTCAATAGACAACGCAACACTTCAAGCCCCATGCAATAAAATTTCAGGCCATAAATCAAACCTAAGCTAGGAAATGATTACAGCATCTCCATGTCTCTTCTTGTGTAAACGCAAAGCTCTGCAGCAAAAGTTAAAAGAAAATACTATTTTCCAAACTCAAATGTAACAATTATTGTTCGTGATTGTGATGAATGTGTTGTAAAAATGTGACCCACAGATAGGTGTCGTAATCTAGTGTTAAATTCATCTCTATATGGGACCTGCAAGGAGCAATCTATGTTAGTGACGAGAAATTAGTGAAATGAGGATAATTGTTGAGGGCATGATCCTATTGTGGATGAGGTAAGCTGATGTCACATATTATGTTCATCAGACACATCCTGATAACTGGTGGTTTTCTATAATCATAGGAAAGAACAGAAATGAATACTGGAACAATGGCAATAGTATTTATTTAGTGAGGACACAAGGACAATGACTTCATTTAGTGAGGACACAAGGACAATGGCTTTATTTAGTGAGGACACAAGGACAATGACTTTATTTAGTGAGGACACAAGGACAATGACTTTATTTAGTGAGGACACAAGGACTATGACTTCATTTAGTGAGGACACAAGGACAATGACTTCATTTAGTGAGGACACAAGGACAATGACTTCATTTAGTGAGGACACAAGGACAATGGCTTTATTTAGTGAGGACACAAGGACAATGACTTCATTTAGTGAGGACACAAGGACAATGGCTTCATTTAGTGAGGACACAAGGACAATGACTTCATTTAGTGAGGACACAAGGACAATGGCTTTATTAGTGAGGACACAAGGACAATGACTTTATTTAGTGAGGACACAAGGACAATGACTTTATTTAGTGAGGACACAAGGACAATGACTTCATTTAGTGAGGACACAAGGACAATGACTTTATTTAGTGAGGACACAAGGACAATGGCTTTATTTAGTGAGGACACAAGGACAGTGGCTTTATTTAGTGAGGACACAAGGACAATGACTTATTTAGTGAGGACACAAGGACAATGACTTCATTTAGTGAGGACACAAGGACAATGACTTCATTTAGTGAGGACACAAGGACAATGACTTTATTTAGTGAGGACACAAGGACAATGGCTTTATTTAGTGAGGACACAAGGACAATGACTTTATTTAGTGAGGACACAAGGACAATGACTTCATTTAGTGAGGACACAAGGACAATGACTTTATTTAGTGAGGACACAAGGACAATGGCTTTATTTAGTGAGGACACAAGGACAGTGGCTTTATTTAGTGAGGACACAAGGACAATGACTTTATTTAGTGAGGACACAAGGACAATGACTTCATTTAGTGAGGACACAAGGACAATGACTTCATTTAGTGAGGACACAAGGACAATGGCTTTATTTAGTGAGGACACAAGGACAATGACTTCATTTAGTGAGGACACAAGGACAATGGCTTCATTTAGTGAGGACACAAGGACAATGGCTTTATTTAGTGAGGACACAAGGACAATGACTTTATTTAGTGAGGACACAAGGACAGTGGCTTTATTTAGTGAGGACACAAGGACAGTGGCTTCATTTAGTGAGGACACAAGGACAGTGGCTTCATTTAGTGAGGACACAAGGACTATGGCTTTATTTAGTGAGGACACAAGGACAATGGCTTCATTTAGTGAGGACACAAGGACTATGACTTTATTTAGTGAGGACACAAGGACAATGGCTTTATTTAGTGAGGACACAAGGACAATGGCTTCATTTAGTGAGGACACAAGGACTATGACTTTATTTAGTGAGGACACAAGGACTATGACTTTATTTAGTGAGGACACAAGGACAATGGCTTTATTTAGTGAGGACACAAGGACAATGACTTTATTTAGTGAGGACACAAGGACAGTGGCTTTATTTAGTGAGGACACAAGGACAGTGGCTTCATTTAGTGAGGACACAGGGACAGTGGCTTCATTTAGTGAGGACACAAGGACTATGGCTTTATTTAGTGAGGACACAAGGACAATGGCTTCATTTAGTGAGGACCACAAGGACTATGACTTTATTTAGTGAGGACACAAGGACAATGACTTTATTTAGTGAGGACACAAGGACAATGACTTTATTTAGTGAGGACACAAGGACAATGACTTTATTTAGTGAGGACACAAGGACAATGGCTTTATTTAGTGAGGACACAGGGACAGTGGCTTCATTTAGTGAGGACACAGGGACAGTGGCTTCATTTAGTGAGGACACAAGGACAATGACTTTATTTAGTGAGGACACAAGGACAGTGGCTTCATTTAGTGAGGACACAAGGACAATGACTTTATTTAGTGAGGACACAAGGACAATGACTTTATTTAGTGAGGACACAAGGACAATGGCTTTATTTAGTGAGGACACAAGGACAATGGCTTTATTTAGTGAGGACACAAGGACAATGGCTTTATTTAGTGAGGACACAAGGACAATGGCTTCATTTAGTGAGGACACAAGGACAATGGCTTTATTTAGTGAGGACACAAGGACAATGGCTTTATTTAGTGAGGACACAAGGACAATGACTTCATTTAGTGAGGACACAAGGACAATGGCTTTATTTAGTGAGGACACAAGGACAATGACTTCATTTAGTGAGGACACAAGGACAATGGCTTTATTTAGTGAGGACACAAGGACAATGGCTTTATTTAGTGAGGACACAAGGACAATGACTTCATTTAGTGAGGACACAAGGACAATGACTTCATTTAGTGAGGACACAAGGACAATGACTTTATTTAGTGAGGACACAAGGACAATGACTTCATTTAGTGAGGACACAAGGACAATGGCTTCATTTAGTGAGGACACAAGGACAATGGCTTTATTTAGTGAGGACACAAGGACAATGGCTTCATTTAGTGAGGACACAAGGACAATGGCTTTATTTAGTGAGGACACAAGGACAATGACTTTATTTAGTGAGGACACAGGGACAATGACTTTATTTAGTGAGGACACAAGGACAATGACTTCATTTAGTGAGGACACAAGGACAGTGGCTTCATTTAGTGAGGACACAAGGACAATGGCTTCATTTAGTGAGGACACAAGGACAGTGGCTTCATTTAGTGAGGACACAAGGACAATGGCTTCATTTAGTGAGGACACAAGGACAGTGGCTTCATTTAGTGAGGACACAAGGACAGTGACTTCATTTAGTGAGGACACAAGGACAGTGGCTTCATTTAGTGAGGACACAAGGACAATGGCTTCATTTAGTGAGGACACAAGGACAGTGGCTTCATTTAGTGAGGACACAAGGACAATGACTTTATTTAGTGAGGACACAAGGACAATGGCTTCATTTAGTGAGGACACAAGGACAATGACTTTATTTAGTGAGGACACAAGGACAATGACTTTATTTAGTGAGGACACAGGGACAGTGGCTTCATTTAGTGAGGACACAAGGACAATGGCTTTATTTAGTGAGGACACAAGGACAATGGCTTTATTTAGTGAGGACACAAGGACAATGGCTTTATTTAGTGAGGACACAAGGACAATGGCTTTATTTAGTGAGGACACAAGGACAATGGCTTTATTTAGTGAGGACACAAGGACAATGGCTTTATTTAGTGAGGACACAAGGACAATGGCTTCATTTAGTGAGGACACAAGGACAATGGCTTTATTTAGTGAGGACACAAGGACAATGGCTTTATTTAGTGAGGACACAGGGACAGTGGCTTTATTTAGTGAGGACACAAGGACAATGGCTTTATTTAGTGAGGACACAGGGACAGTGGCTTCATTTAGTGAGGACACAGGGACAGTGGCTTCATTTAGTGAGGACACAGGGACAGTGGCTTCATTTAGTGAGGACACAAGGACAGTGGCTTCATTTAGTGAGGACACAAGGACAGTGGCTTCATTTAGTGAGGACACAAGGACAGTGGCTTAATTTAGTGAGGACACAAGGACAATGGCTTCATTTAGTGAGGACACAAGGACAGTGGCTTCATTTAGTGAGGACACAAGGACAGTGGCTTCATTTAGTGAGGACACAAGGACAATGACTTTATTTAGTGAGGACACAAGGACAGTGGCTTCATTTAGTGAGGACACAAGGACAATGACTTTATTTAGTGAGGACACAAGGACAATGACTTTATTTAGTGAGAATTTAGGGAACCAAAGACTGCAGAACTGGTTTGCAGAAATGTGCAATATTACCTGGTAAACAACATGAGTCACAGTGATTTGAGAACATTATTTTTTTAAAAAAAGTGATTCTAATCAATAAGCAACAGAGGACCACAGCACATGCACCATTTGTTACCTCAAAGAGACAGGACACTTTATGGGCCTATATAAACCAATCAAGAATACTCTCATCCTAATATTCTTGAACTAACAAATTAAAATGCTATCCTCCTACCCTGATAATCTGCCACAAAAGTCCAAGAACAAGGTGAGGCTTGCCAGCATCCAAGTCATCTGGTCCAATGTTGACAGTAGAACAACCAATGGACTGGGCTGAGTTGATGGCCAAAGTGAGGTTCTCATGTCGACGGTACACAGACAAGTTGGTTTTGTTAATGGTCCTCTCATCAATGGTACTTGGCACTGACTTGTTGATCAATTTACTAACAGATGGACACAATTATATATTTTTATTGACAGACAGACACAATTATATAGTGTTACTGACAGACATCGTATTTATCACTTGATTTTTTTGTTCATGACAAATAGTTTTTAGCCATAACAAGTCCAAATGTTATCTATATAATATTTTATCGTCAACATACAAAGTCAGGAAACCTGAAATGACACCCTGAGACAAAACCATCAAAACCTCATAATTAATTTATTAAACATGTTTCTATTAAAAATTGTTATCTATTTATGCAGTTCAATTATTAGAAAAAGGAGAACATAGGTCTAAATTCAGATAGGGTCTAAACTTTTCTGTTGGGCGGTGAAATAAAAACTTGGATTCGAAAGTCTTACAGTGACTGCTTTGGACAAGTGACCTTTATTCTCCTTTCCCATAAGTCCCTCTGGCAGATCCCAGAAATGGAATAATGCCATAAAGATAGTTAATTATTTGTAAAAACTATAATCTATATGCAAAATGTTGAAAAATAAAACATGATGTAATAGAGAAGATTCTGTCCAGTATAGAAAATATCAACAAGCACTGAAAGAAACAATTCTAAACAGCAGGACAAAGTAGCTGAGAAAGCAAGAACATATGAGGTACTAAAACACCTTAAAGACAGCTATGGGTAAGAGGTAAACTACTCAATGACATATATAACAATGGACACATACCGAAGATCTACTAAAATCTATCTTTGTAGCCATACCAAAGAAGTCAGGCGCCACTGATTGTGAAGACAATTGCACTATTAGTCTCATTGTAGCCGTCCTCTAAAAAATCGTTGTTGATATTGACATTTGTTGTTGACAATGTGGTCGCCCTGAAAAACCCGGCCAAAGGACGCGGAGATTGGCGCCACGAATTGCCACGTGGCCGCTGCTTGACCTCACGTCTGGAACAGCCTTTAATCTTGAGTTTTAGCACGCCCTTGCCACCATGGCACACCTTTATGCACAGACAAGTACGTGCACTCTCTGGCTCCGTTGAACGTGCTGCTTCTGCCCGCTAGGGTTCAGCTTCCATGCCAACCGGGACTGCACTTGCTACCCAGGACTTGGCATTCTGTAGTCAGGTTAATGGCCGTCTACTTGACTGACGAAGGCTGTAACTCCGAACTGGCTAGGACACTCTCTCCACGTCTCTCGTGATCGTATAACAAAGTACTCCACGCTGTTCTGGCTACTGTCTCCTCCGATGTTAGAGGGTCTTATCTGGGACAGATATCTATATCATCTGTTCTCCTCTCTAGTAGTACCTAAGTCACAAGTTACCAGCATCAACTACAAGTTTCATAACTCACTGGAACTGTACAGGCTTAATCTATAGCATCTGCTCTCCTCTCTAGTAGTATCTACGTCACAAGTTACCAGCATCAACTACAAGTTTCATAACTCACTGGAACTGTACAGGCTTAATCTATATCATCTGCTCTCATCTCTAGTAGTATCTACGTCACAAGTTACCAGCATCAACTACAAGTTTCATAACTCACTGGAACTGTACAGACTTAATCTATATCATCTGCTCTCATCTCTAGTAGTACCTAAGTCACAAGTTACCAGCATCAACTACAAGTTTCATAACTAACTGTAACTGTACAGGCTTAATCTATATCATCTGCTCTCATCTCAAGTAGTATCTAAGTCACAAGTTGCCAGCATCAACTACAAGTTTCATAACTCACTGGAACTGTACAGGCTTAATCTATATCATCTGCTCTCATCTCTAGTAGTACCTAAGTCACAAGTTACCAGCATCAACTACAAGTTTCATAACTCACTGGAACTATACAGGCTTAATCTATATCATCTGCTCTCATCTCTAGTAGTACCTAAGTCACAAGTTACCAGCATCAACTACAAGTTTCATAACTCACTGGAACTGTACAGGCTTAATCTATATCATCTGCTCTCATCTCTAGTAGTACCTAAGTCACAAGTTACCAGCATCAACTACAAGTTTCATAACTCACTGGAACTTTACACTACACTGCCGAGGTTGGTAACGATGTCCTCCCAAATGAATTACAGTTCATTTCTAGTCGAATATACTCTAGCCCTACACTTTGACTAACACTCTAATCTTGCGAGCTGTGTCTCGTTCCACTGTCACACTATCTTCCCCACACACAAAAGAAAGTCACTATCTCGCGTACCTAACATGCTTACTCAACTGTACCAGCCCAACTAATAAGCCGTCCTCCTCGAGTGATTTTCGTTTCTAGACTGCCTTCTAATTTTTGGTTTGTCCCCCAACCTTTTCATCTAGCCAATCACCACCCGTCTTACATTCTGATTGCTTTCTCTCTTCTCATTGCTTTTCACATGAACTTCATGTTTTCTACTTGAGTGATCTCTTATCACTTTTTCCCGTGACTTCTACCCTACCAACTCCCCTTTTGTCCTCCACCTTTAATCACTGCTTCATCATGAGCCATATGACGAAAATATTACTAAGAATCATCATGAGACGTGTAAGGAACAAAATAAAACCAGAAATAAGTGAGGAACAATGTGGATTTGTGGAAGGAAAGGGCACCAATAATGCATTATACATCTTAAGAACATTGATAGATCTATTGAAAGATCTATATATGTGCTTTAAAGACTACACAAAAGCATTTGACAAAGTAAAGCATGTGGAAATAATCAATATGCTGGAGAAATTAAACATAGATGGAAAGGATCTGTGAATCATAAAAAACATGCACTGGCAACAAACAGCAGCTATACGAATTAGCAATCAAACAGGACTATTTCAATTTATAAAACAAGGAGTCAGACAAGGCTGTGTTCTGTCGCCGGATTTGTTTTCACTTTACAGCGAAAATATTATGAGATCAATAGTAGACAAAAAAGGAATTGAAGTTAACGGTCACAATATAAATAATCTGTGATATGCGGATGACACAGTCTTAATAGCAGAGCAAGAGAATGAACTACATGAAATGATAGACATAATAGTAAAAGAAAGCAACAAGAAAGATCTCAGTCTGAATAGTAAGAAAACAGAAATAATGGTCATATCAAAGAAACAATCATCACCATCATGCAGCATAAATATAAACAGGACAAATCTGATACAAGTGCAACGTGTCAAATACTTGGGCACAATAATAACATCAGGTGGAAGATGCACCACAGAAATAAAAGACAGAATAGCTCAGGCCAAAATAGCATTTCAGAAAATCTCTCTACGATCAAGACTCAATCAGAGTAGGATTCCAGACTCTCACATGAAGACAGCTGTCTGTTTAAGTGAATTGATCGACCCACAGACAGAACATTGTAACTAGAGTCTGTTAGATCCACCCTGATTGAATACCTGTTAAAACGTTGCACTGTGTTCTGCACCAGTGGCCCAGTGCATCCGATTTCAGCCAGCATTTTATTCAGCTTTGCTTTCCTTAGCCTTTGATTGTTCCCAATCTTCCTGCAAGGCAGCAGATTGTCTTTTCTGTAGGAGGATTCTGCCCTTAGATGGTCGGCCCTCCCAGATTTACAAGCACCATCTTCCTGAGTCACTAGAGGTGACTAACACAGACATGTACACACAAAGATGTGAGGCATGACTAACACTGACATGCACACAACGATGTGAGGCATGACTAACACTGACATGCACACAATGATGTGAGGCATGACTAACACTGACATGCACACAACGATGTGAGGCATGATGCACGCGCACACACAAAAAGATATGAGATGTGATTAACACAGACACACTCTAAAATATGAGATTTGACTAACACAGATACAAGCACTAAGATATGAGATATGACTAAACACAGTCATGCACACACAAAGATATGAGACATGAATAACATAAACATGCACTCAAAAAGATAGGAGATGTGACTAACATAGACATGCATACACAATGATATGAGATATGACTAAACTCAAACACACAAAGATATGAGTCATGACTAACATAGACACACATTAAGATATGAGATATGACTAGCATGGACATACACACAAATATATGAGACATGACTAACATATACATGCACACACAAAGGTATGAGATGTGATTAACATAGACATGCACACAAAGATATGAGATATGACTGACATAGACATGCTTATGAGATATGACTAACACAGACATGCATGCACAAAGATAAGACACAAGACTAACACAGATACACACTATATGTGATATGACTAAACACAGACACACACAAGATATGAGACATGATTAACACGGACACACACCAAGATATGAGATATGACTAACATGACACACACCAAGATATGAGTCATGGCTAGCACACACAAACAAGCTTATGAGTCATGGCTAGCACACACACAAACAAGCTTATGAGCCATGGCTAGCACAGAAACATATTAAGATATCAGCCATGGTTTCAAGGAAACACACCAAGATAAGAACCATGACTAGCACTGAAACACATTAAGATATGAGCCATGGCTAGCATGGAAATACACCAAGACATGAACCATGGCCAGCACACACACACACCAAGATTTGAACCTTGGCCAACACATACACCCACTAAGATATGACTAGCACGGATGTACACTAAGATATGAACCATGGCCAGCACAGAAAATTAAAAATTTATGCAACAAATCTATGTCAATAGAAGCGAGAAAGAGAGTTCATTGGTGCTATATAGAACCAATTCTGACCTATGGAAGCGAATCGTGGACAGTAGACAAACAATGAAAAGACGGAGTTAAGTTTGATCGAGCCTGTGTTTTCGGGACCATGTCGACCATGTGATAACAAAATCCCGCAAAATATTAGCCACCTTGAAGGTCATGGCAGCTGCCAACATCGAGCAGAGGCTACTTACTCTTCTGTTTCAGGGTCAGGGATTAGTCCTCGCACCAATCGAGTATGCCCTGGCAATTCTTATTGTCAGTACGACTCAAATTGATAGGCTGGAGAAAATACAAAATGAAGACATGCGCATTATCCTGGGATGTACGAGGGACACTCCCTGTGTAGCAATAAGGTATCTTCTTGACTTTCCAATCATGGATGACAGAATCAAGATCTGGAGAGCACGAGCATACCTGAAGATTAGTACAGATACAGAGCATCCATTGCACCATGTGCTCAACACAGTGAAAGGTGCCAGGCTAAAAAGAGGCAAATCATGGGTGGGCCGAGCAGAAGATGTCATCAAACAGGTCTGTGTGCTTACCAATATCAGCATTGGTGAGGAGTGGATACGGTGTCTACGTCATTCAAGGGAACTTTCTCGTGTATTGTCACACTCGACAGGAAAAGTAGGGAACAGACCTCAGTCGTGGTCAATGCGGAGGTCAAAGGTCTCATCTGCGATACACCGATGAGAAAGATGCAGTCATCTATACAGACGGATCTGTAATACGACACCAAAGAAGTGCATGGGCATTTACAGCACGCTCGGCAGGCAGAATAGTCAGGAAGACAGTGGTGCATACGCCATGACCACGAGTAGCATGACAATGGAGGCGATGGCAGTGACCAAGGCATTCAAATGGTTAGAGTCACAAGACTACACCCACGCATGTATACTGAGTTATTCGATGAGCATGATTAAAAAAGTGGAGGCTGGCTCTGTATGCATGCAATGGGTAGAGTCGTTGCAGAAATCCAAATACGTAAGGTCACCTTTGTCTATGTCCCTGGACACGCGGGAGTACGGGGAAATGAAAGAGCGGATAGGTTGGCTAGCTGCGCTGTCGTTGAGGTCGGGTAACCAATGGATCAGGCGGACATCATCAATGCCCTCCGAGATGTGGGAAGAGCACAGGACTTCAACAAACACAGATCCACGTCACTTCTTCGGATGAAAGAGATGGGAGTTAAGATGGGTACAGCCAGAAATGAGAAACTTAGTGGCCGTGTAAGAAAACTTATCAACCAACATAGAAATGGAGTCATCAGTCGCTGGACACTGAGGGAATTGCTGAGGAGGGGAGCTGAGCACCTATGGACATGTTCGGAGTGCAATGATGATGACCCGCAAATAACTCAATAACTGAGGAGGGGAGCTGAGCACCTATGGACATGTTCGGAGTGCAATGATCATGACCAGCAAATAACTCAATATGAGCACTATGGGGCTGTCCAATGTGTACTGACGATGATCTATGAAAACTAAACTAGATCTTCTTCTTCTTCTTTCCTTCCTCATCTGCCTTTCAGCGTCGAGGGGAGATATAATTTGCGGTCTTTTGCTCTTCTGTTCGCCTCTGCTGCTGTTATGTTTCCTAGTGCTTCAGATATTCCATCGACCCATCTTTTTCGTGGTCGACCCTTGGGTCTGGTGTTCTCACATTGTTTGTTGAAGGCTCGTTGTGTTGTGTTTTGTTCTTTCTGCCTTGTCACGTGGCCAAACCATTTTATCTGTTGTTTCCTTATATATTCTATGGCGGGGGCTATTCCTAGCTTTTTTCTCAGTTCTTCATTTCTGATCTTATCTCTCAGACTGTTTCCTGTCATTCGTCTAACACATTTCATCTCTGTAGAGGTTATTTTTCTTATTGTTCTTGCATCTAGGGTTCAGGTCTGGCATTGGTAGCACAATGTAGGATGAAGATTGTATTGTATTCTGCTCGTTTTGCCTCCAGAGTTATTTCCTTGTTGGACAATAGTGGTGATAACTGTCCGATGATTTGACAAGCTTTGTTGCATCTTGATTCTATCTCTGCTGTTTGGGAATTATCGTTTGTCATTAGACTCCCTAGGTATTTGAATTCCTCTACTTGTTTTAGTTGTCTGCCTTCTATAGTTATGTTGATGTTCTGTTTATTTTTGGCGACATTCATGACTTCTGTTTTGTTGATTTTCATGTTGTATTTTGTGCCTGAGATGTTGAGTTTGTTTAAGTGTTCTTGTAGCTCTTCTATTGTTTCATGTATTAGTGCCTGATCGTCTGCAAATAAAAGCTTGTTGATCTCCTCTGTCTCTGATCGGTTGGCTAGCTTGCATATATGGTTCATGTATGTAATAAACAGTAGGGGGGATAGTACGCACCCCTGTCTTACACCTGAACTTACTTCGAAGTGGTCTGTGTAGCCTGCTGCTATTCTGACCCTGCAGCTGCTGTTGATGTACAGACTTTTAATAAGGTTGGTTAGATGTTGGCTTACTCCGTATGTTGTTAGTATCTCCCACAGTTGTTCTCTGTTTACTCTGTCGAATGCTTTTTCCTGGTCAATGAAGGATATGTATAAGTTTTGATTGTGTTCCGACTTCTTTATTTTTTATCCCGCATATATTTATCATTGCTACTTCAATCTCCATCTTTTGTATATCTCTCTGATCATAAAACATTTATCCCTTACCGACCTGCTGAGTCAGTCGTAAGTTAAGGGCTTAACTTAAGAAAAACACACGTTGGATGTTTAGCCAGACTGATATTTCCCCCAACGTGTTTGATCGCTAAGGTCTCACATGCGATCTTTTATGATCTAAATATAGAACTTTAGCTGGTTACATTTATAAAAGTACTTATCAGTTCTTATCCTCCTCCTTGGTAGAAAAGTTTAAACAACTTTTCGAAATTATATTCCGTTGGAAACACTATATTCAATCGCTTTAATTATACAATCTACACTCCAAAAATAGAACAACCGCCATCTTGGTCGATAGGACATCATCTTCTAAGCTAGATAATCTTATTATATTCCATCAATAAGGAAGAAGGCAACGGAACTCATGTGGACAAGAACAACAACTACAACAACCTACCACAAAATAATGCCACTCTTGCACTTTTCAAACAATTCATTGTTCTCGCTGTTAACAGGCAGCAAAGGTCGGCAGTCAGGGTCATCCTTCAGGTTGCTGATTAGAACAGTGAATGAAAACATTAGAGATTAACATTTGTCTGACTTCAATACTTCCAATACGTATACAAGTTCTCATATATAGTTTTTTAAACAGCAACACATGCTATTCTGACCATTACCTTAATCTTGTTACTCAAATTACAAGAATTGTAATCAACATCCTTAGCATTGTTATTGCTTTTCTGTCAGGAGTTAAGTGATTTGTGTTCACCACATCAAAGGCAAACCACTGATCAGGATCTCACTTCACCTTCATTATAGGAAACAGTCTGCACCAAAACAGATAAGCTTAGAAGTGAGAATTACTGTAGTTCTCACAGCTTTGGGGTTCTGTTAATACAGAAGACCTACTACTGCAGCAACTTCAGAATAGAAAGCTCCAACTTCTCGACCAGAGGCCAAAAATTAGGACAACAAATGCAAGCAGCACATCACTTTCTTGGGTCTAAGAACTAACAGCTCATATCAATCCCTTGATCAACATCATCATTTCTTTTGTTATTTCTTGTTTATAATATTTAAGGATTGTGGACATTGATACAGATCATAGCTGTATATAGACTACTAACGCCTTCAAAGAATAGAAGATTTAGTCCTCCATAATCATCCCAAAGTTGTTCTCTAATGTTGATGAGTACAATCTGCTTCACAGGGCATTCTTGACTGTCAAGATTGATTCTAAACCTGATAATGTTGCTTGTGGATTAACTCACACTAAGTACACAGCCCTTCAGCTGACTGCATCTAGGAGCCAGTGCTGGAGTGTAATGTACACTCCTACAAGGTATGGTGATAGCTTTAACTAAATGAACAAAATAGAATCAGGATGCTTTGGCCTACATGCAGCCTTCTTCAGAAAACAGCAACAACACAAAAGGATAACAGAAGGAAGATAAACTCTAATACATGTTCTAGAATGAGCAAAACTAGTAGATCATGGGGAAATAATAATGGGACAAGAAATGAAATGTGGAACTAGTAGATCATGGGGAAATAATAATAGGATAAGAAATGAAATGTGGAACTAGTAGATCATGGAGAAATAAAAATGGGATAAGAAGTGAAATGTGGAACTAGTAGATCATGGAGCAATAAAAATAGGATAAGAAATGAAATGTGGAACTAGTAGATCATGGAGAAATAAAAATGGATAAGAAGTGAAATGTGGAACTAGTAGATCATGGAGAAATAAAAATGGGATAAAAAGTGAAATGTGGAACTAGTAGATCATGGGGAAATAAAATGGGATAAGAAATGAAATTAAAAGAAATGCGGAACTAGTATATCATGGAGAAATAAAGATGGAATGAAGTGAAATGTTAGAGAAACACTTGAGAGATGAACAAGCAGGTTTTAGGAAGAACAGATCATGTGCTGATCAAATAACTACTCTACGTATAATAGTTGAACAAAGTTTAGAACTAAAATCCCCACTTTATATTGGATTCATAGATTATGAAAAGGCATTTGATAGTTTAGACAGAAGAATGCTTTGGAAGTTGCTGAGTCATTATGGAATCCCCATAAAGTTTATTAACCTGATAAAAACAATGTATGAAGGAACAAAATGTAGTGTGGTGCATGAAGGACAGCTTACAGAAGCATTTGAAATAAGAACAGGAGTAAGGCAAGGATGCCTTCTGTCTCCATTTCTCTTTCTACTGGCCATAGATTGGATTATGAAAATAACTCAAAACAACAGAAATGGGATCCAGTGGTCACTGACCAAACAATTTGATGATTTAGACTTTGCTGATGACATAGCTCTCCTATCACACAGCCACCAACAGATGCAAGATAAAATGAGTATATTAGATGAGAGATCACAACAGCTAGGACTAAAGATTAATAGAGATAAGACCAACATTATGAGAATTAATGCAGTTGGCAATAACCAAATAAAACTAGGAGAAATACCTCTACTAGACGTACAATCTTATATATATCTGGGCAGTAATATAGATAAAGAGGGAGGAACAGAAAATGATACCAAAATAAGGATATCAAAAGCAAGAGGAGCTTTCATTGCACTGGGAAACATATGGAAATCCAAAGAAATTAGGCTAAATACAAAAATAAAAATTTTCAACTCCAATGTTAAGTCGGTTCTATTATATGGCTGTGAAACATGGAGAATAACAAAATTGACAATCACGAAGGTACAGACTTTCATTAATGGATGCTTGCGCAGAATAAAGGGATGGAAATGGCAGGACAAAGTCACTAACGTGGAATTATGGAAATGTACCGGTCAAATACCAGTGGATAAAGAAATACAGCGAAGACGATGGCGATGGATAGGACACACACTACGGAAGCCAACTGAGAGTATTACACAACAGGCCCTTTTTTGGAATCCCCAGGGGAAAAGACAAAGAGGAAGACCAAGGAATTCTTGGAGAAGACAGATTGAAGCAGAGATGAAGATGATGGGGAAGACATGGAATGATCTTAAAAGAATTGCAAAAAACAGAACGACTTGGAAAGTGTTTGTTGACGACCTATGCTCCACTGGGAGCTAAAAGGTAGAAGAAGAAGTGAAATTAAATTAAGTGTAGGCCGAAACATCATGATTTTGTTTTGTTCCTTTATTATAAAGCTGTCACCATACCTTATAGGAGGTTACACCCCATCACTTGCTCCTTGCTACCAGCTTTACTACAGCAATGCCTTATTTGCCTGCTCCCTGACTTCATCTACATATATTATTGTAAATTTGTGCAATTTCAAGATTACAGCTTCAACAAGCTCTCTCATTGAGTAATATAATACCTTTCCTGTGAATCCTTATTTATATGTGTCTGTCTCGTGTGTTATTCAGGTGAAAATAGGCAGTACTTACAAAATAGTCAAGAATTGTTTTCTTCTATTTAGGGAGGTGTTGTCAAAATAAATAAATCTCTAACCTGTCACCATGTATGTTCAGCTTTCATGCTGCAGCCTCACATGCTCCAGACTACAGAAATGGAATAATGCAGTGGGTCATGATGGTTATACTTGTCCTTACAGCAATGTGCACAGATCATGATGGTTATACTTGTCCTTACAGCAATGTGCACAGATCATGATGGTTATACTTGTCCTTGCAGCAATGTGCACAGATCATGATGGTTATACTTGTCCTTACAGCAATGTGCACAGATCATGATAGTTATACTTGTCCTTACAGCAATGTGCACAGATCATGATGGTAATACTTGTCCTTACAGCAATGTGCACAGATCATGATGGTTATACTTGTCCTTACAGCAATGTGCACAGATCATGATGGTTATACTTGTCCTTACAGCAATGTGCACAGATCATGATGGTTATACTTGTCCTTACAGCAATGTGCACAGATCATGATAGTTATACTTGTCCTTACAGCAATGTGCACAGATCATGATAGTTATACTTGTCCTTACAGCAATGTGCACAGATCATGATAGTTATACTTGTCCTTACAGCAATGTGCACAGATCATAATAGTTATACTTGTCCTTACAGTAATGTGGGAGCTGTGATAGCTCAGTGGTTAGTGAAATGGACTACAAAGGACAAGGGGTAGGGTTCGATCTCAACTGACGGCTTCCGGGTTCACTCAGCCATAAATGGGTACCGGATTTTTGTTCTGGGAAAGTAAAGCAGCACAGGTGTAATACTGACCACATTACCCCAAAAATCATGTGCTGAAGGTCTGTAAAATATAAGGTCACTAACACCATATTTCCCTATACGCCACTTGGCGTGACAGGGTACTTTACTTTACTTACAGTAATGTGCACAGATCATGATGGTTATACTTGTCCTTACAGTAATGTGCACAGATCATGATGGTTATACTTGTCCTTACAGCAATGTGCACAGATCATGATAGTAATACTTGTCCTTACAGCAATGTGCACAGATCATGATAGTTATACTTGTCCTTACAGCAATATGCACAGATCATGATAGTTATACTTGTCCTTACAGCAATGTGCACAGATCATGATAGCTTGCAGGGGAAAACAAAGTTTGCTAAAACCATGTAGATTTGATAAGGAAAAAAAACAGTGAACTTGCAGCGCAGCGGTAAAGACAATTTAAAAAGAGAATAAATTCTATCACAAATTATGAACTGAACTTTATCAGAGACTGTAGGGAAGTAGAACAAAATATTAAATGTAGCCAGTGACAGACCTGTTGATCCACTGTGAGAAGGCTACAGTCTCAGCTGTACGAACTGTATGAGTTGTGCCCTCAACAGATGCCTGGCTGGTTCCTCCCATTGTGTTCACATCTTTTCTAGTCTGAACTGCTTTCTTGTAGGTCACACCAATATCATGTTTGCATTTTACTGATGTGTACAGCTGATGAAAGATGAATCACAGTTACTAGACCATTTAAATGGACACTAAAGACAAATAACTCATAATAATAAGCTACACAGACAAACAAAGGTAATAAACTGACACTACATTATTAGAATAAATGATGAGAGACCAACATGACCGTGATGACAGAGGGACATGTAATTATCAACACGACTGATGACAGAGGGACATGTGATTATCAACACGATTGATGACAGATGGACATGACATTACTAAAGGATGTTATGAGATACCAATATTACAGTGATGACAGATGAACATGACAATATTAAATGACATGATGAGAGAGCAATATGATGGTGATGAAAGATGGACATGAGATATCAACATAACAGTGATGACAGATGAACATAGCATTATAAAATGGCATAATGAGAGATCAACATGATATTATGAGAGACTGGATTGACGGGTCATCTAGGATAATTGGGTGGTGTATAGACTAAAGACGTTTGACTGACAAGAAGATCTGAACTATTCCATGGTTAATGTTGAATCAATCATTTCTGAGAGCACAGGTTTTTCAAGAAAATAACTTACTTGTTCGAATTCACACAGGTCTATGAATCCATTTTTGTCTGTGTCAAGCTCAGCCATAATCTGTCGAAGTTCAAAACCAGGCAGGTCAATGCCAACAGCTTTAAGGGCAGCACCAATCTCACCCAATGATATTTTGCCATTGCCATCAATGTCCAGCTAAAACAAAACAAAGACAGAACATTTCTAAAGGCATATAAAGCATCTAGTTAAGTAGCTGACAGATTGTGTAGCCCAACCACTGTAATTCTGTTGAAAGTTGAAGGACCAAGAACAATTAACAAGCACTGTAAATAGTATGCCATAAAGAAAAAAACACATAATGCAGAAAAGACTGACAGTTGCCTGACTGTTGTATTCATAGCTACTGTCTTTTTATGGTCTGGTTTTGTGTCATTCCTTCTTTGTTTAGAATGGATGAAAGAAGATGCCAGGCCTTCATGTGGACACCTGGTGGCAACAGAAAACAAAGAAGACCAAAGAAACTCTAAGAAGGATAATTAAAAGTGAGGGTTCAACTATGGGCTTAAGAAGAAAAAAAAAAAACATACAAGCCCCAGCAGTGAACTTTCATCCAAACTAACTAACATGTTTCCCTTGGTCACAGACTGATGATAACGTAGTCAATGATCTACACACATGTATCTTGTAAGCAATGACAGTTATAATTTGCCATAAGTCCTTTAGCCATCCTTCACTAGATCCTCCACAATTGGGCCACACTCTTCAACAGGTTATCCCCATTTCTTCCTAATGTCCTCATATATACTAACTTGTGAGTTTCTTCTTTTTTTTTCACTTCATTTCTTTCATTATTTTTGTATGTGTCTTTCTTAAGCCATACAGAATATTTTCAATTTCTGTTTTTGATTGTATTGGCTTGTTGCCTGTAGCAATGAATTCTTGACTATGTTTTCTTCCCTTCTATGTAATATGAAAATCATAAATCCATGTTTTGTTGTGCAAAATCAAGAAAAAGTGATCTGTTAAATGCAAAAGCATGCACTACTGTACATATACAAAATATATAAATGAGAACGAGGTTGAGTTGGTTGCTGGGGGTAAGAACAGAGAAAGAGACAGCATTATGTGTTGTGACCCTTGGTCTACACGCTATCGTCTGTATAAAAGATATTAATGTCAATCTTCTGAAAGCCACAATGATATGTGTGATAGGCCCACAGTTGTAGACGATGTTTAAATGATCTACCTGAGATACATCACAAACACATTACTGATACCATCCAGATGAGGGGGAAAAAACTTTCTCACATTTATGGCCATCAAGAAATGCTTTGATAACAAATCAGAGATAAGGAGCAGGTCAAACATGGCATATAAAACAGCAGGTATTCAGACTGGGCTCAGATCTCAAGTATGAACAAATAGAGGCACCTTACGATACATGGTGGTGACAGATACCATGTTATTATGTAAGCAGTGTAAATATGTTAACAAATATTCTTGTTATTCTAAATGCATATGTCATTATATTTTTTATTTCAAAAGCAACGAAACCTACATTTTTAACAGAATAAAGAATAGAACTTAATATAAAAAAACATATCTTGAAATAGGAAGTAAGAGGAGATAACACTTGATGAATTTGTAAATAATGTGACAATTAATGGTACATAAAGGCATTCAATTGAAACTGCTGTATATCACAATTGCTGTATATCACAATTGATAGGTTTACAAAATTATTATTACAGAAGTCAGGTAATCCCAACGATGTTGTGTCCACATAAACAAATCCTGCAGTCTACTGGCCAGTACACCTCTTATCATTTTAATCACTGTACCTGTACCACACTTCATTCCCCATTTCTGCAAGCCCAAAATTGCTGTTTCATTCATCAATTGCTGTGTCAGCACCTAAATGGTGAACATTACATGACCTCAGTATGTAATCACTGACCAAGCTATTGCTGACTTGAAGGATAGCCTATCAGCTTCTCTTATTTCAAGTATTTTCTTCCAGTTTCAGAAATTCTTGAATTCCTCAGATTAGAAACCTCTATTGATATTATATACAACTAGCATCATTTGGGTACCTTAGTGGCATGGATTGAGTTATCAACATAACAACTGTTCTCCTCAATGATGCTCCAGAATGAAATTTTTGGGCTGAGTCAATGTCTTAACATCACACATCAGAATCTGACTACCAGGGCAAAGGTGATGAATTCAGCCTTAACCAGCTGAGCAATCACAATGGTTATCTTCACTGATATCACTAGTGTTTTGACCTCACTTTGCTGTACATAAGGGATATCAAAATGATACATAAATAGTCACAAATAAATGCATGCTATTATACAGCGCACTTGATTTGAAGCAGATAATACAAATCAAATTATTTTGTTTTTACAAAAATTGACACAAATTGTAGAAATAGATGTTTGCACAAATTGTATCTGCTGCAAGCTGCCCATCATAAAGTCGCTGAGGCAGGGTCACAGCTGACCTCCTTATGATGAGTCGTTTGGTACAGTATAGCATCACTGTTAGAGTCTCTGAGTTAATTATTGCCTTCTCCAATGTGGACATTTCAAAATGAGCCACAGAGAAGTCATGAAACTCCATTAGAAAAGACTAAGACCTTTTAATATAGTCTAGTGAAGAGGAAGCCATCTCCAGCCATGTAGCTTTGTTACATCAATTTATACAATGACAATCAATAAATAAGAAATATAAAAGTACAACATCATCTTAATAGTATGGCATATTTTCTCTATATTAGCATTCCCCTGTTAAGTGGGCATGGACTGTCACTAGTTCCTGGCAAGCTACATTATCTGTGCATATCAGCCTGAGAGGCCCATCGACATGAGTAGATTTACATTTGCTGAACAATTATGCCCACACAGCAGCAATTGTGGTTTATTCTTTTCAATTTGCAACTGCCAGGAGTTCTTCTTTAACGTGCATGCACACAGACCACAGTTTGTCACTATTATCCTCCAAGAGGCTAGCAAATACATTTAACAGGATGTTTAATTTAATGATTTGCTTTTCTATTGAGCCACCTTCTCTTGACTGCAAACATGACTGTTTTTAGTATATTTTCATATATCTTCACTGTTGATTTATTCCCCTGCTCTATGTTTAGTCTGATATGTGACAAGCTACATTATTCTTCAGCTGGCACTATCAGTGACATTCCTCTCTCAATGTTTGATAACTGTAATGTTTACCATAATAATAACTGCATACCAAGTCTGTTCCTGCAACCTCAGATATTTACTTGACATTTGATCAGTAATCTCTAGGCACCATTTTATCGTCCTATGCTTGCCTACAAACAATATAGGTTCACATCCGCTTCAAGACAACAACTAGACCATTGTCTTCAGAACCACTTCCACTGGATTTTACAGAAATGCAGCTTTCACCTAATGCAGTATTCAGTTGACTACAACAAACTGCATACATAAACCTGATTTACTGTTGATATACTCAAGACATTTCTTATTTTGGAATACATGAATTACTTCAGTGCAAAGTAAAAGAATCACTGACATCATAGTTAAGATAATGAAGAATAGGACCACATAAGAGGTGATATTGCATTCATCTGTGACACTTGTTGTGATGATCAGTTGTCTCTTGTTACAAAGCTCTCCAAAAAGAGTTTCCTACCACTTGTCCATGTGAGGATACCAAAAACATTATCATCTCCTTCATCTTTATAACTGCTTGTTTACTCTCCATGTTATAAAACAAAATATTGTTGAATGCATACACTTGGACTCATTTCGTCATTTTATTACTTATTTTGTTTCAGGTTAACTTTAGACACATGGTGGTAGTGTTTATAGTGGCTGCTACTTTTAGCTTCATGATGCATACATTTGCTCTTGTAGAGGAATAAATGTATTTTCCCCTCTAATATTACTTTTATTAGACTGTTGTGTCTTTTAACATGTCAAAAAATGTCATTTGTCTTGCTCTAATTGTGTTTAGTAGTTCTTTTTTCACCCTTAGTCATCCTAAAACTTCTATGTTTGTTTTCTTTTCTTTCCATACAATTCTACCTATTCTGTAAATCCACATTTCAAAGGCCTCAATTTTCTGTTGTTTTCTGGTCTAATGTCCATGTTTCTGCACCATACAGGAATATTGAGAAGATGTAACATTTTGCTATTCTTAGTTTTAGCCCTGTTATTATTTGTTTTGATGTTAGTATATTTTTCATGGCATTGAAATTACTTTTGTCATACCTATTCTTTTATTTATTTCAGTTGTACATTTTCCATCACTGGTTATAGTATGTCCCAGGTAGTTGTAGTTCTGAACTGTCTCTAGATGTTTTCCTTCAACTTTGATATTTAATTGTAGGTCTTGAGAATTTCCTTTGTTTATGATCATAGTTTTTAGTCTTTTTGATATTCATATCTAGTCCATTTTTTTGCTTGTCATGTTTATCACATTAAGCAATTGTTGTAGGTCTTTAGGATTTTCCGCCAGTAGTACAGTATCATCAGCATATCTTAGTTATTGATTATCTGTATTACATGTTTCTAGTCTGAAATTTTCCCAATGTCTATAAATAGATTGAGTGTGGCCGCAGAATTCAGTGAACCATGACATTTTAATATAAGCCCTTAGAATGTGACACTACGAGAGCTACAGGTGTAAGAGGCACTACACACAAGTGACACACATAAACCTTGATTTCTATATGTTCCCGTGTTATAAATTAACACGGATGAGTAAAGTGTGATCATTACAGTTGACAGAAAAATAAAATTCACTTTTATGTTGTCTTTGATGATCACATTGATTTTTAGCATAAAGCAGCATACATGGACAGAAATTATATCTACTGTTTTCAGAACTAATTAAAAATAGCTACATGGAATGTTAGGACCTTACACCAACAAGAAAAATTAGAAAATCTTATGGTAGAAGCAGAACGATGAAGTTTTAAAACAACTAAAAATAAAAAGAGAACTACTAAACACAATTAGAACAAGACAAATAAAATTTTGGGGACATGTTAAAAGACACAACAGCCTAATAAAAGTAATATTGGAAGGGAAAATACAAGGTAAAAGAGGCAGACCAAGAGTAACATGGACGAGTAACATCCATCAAAAGATGGACAAGTCAACCTATGACAATCTGCATCATCAAAGCAAGAGACAGTGGAATGGTGATCCATGGTAGCCAACCTTCGATGCGGAGATGGCACTCGATGATGATGAGTCTGCATCTCCTTATAATAGTCACTTATTATGTGTCTTCTTTCTACCAGCAGCTGTGTGAACTATAGACCTGGGACTTCCTTCATTTGATCTGAGCAGTTTAGCCGGCCAGCCAAAGCCGTCGTCTGGGGGTGGTGCTGCCGGCCAGCCAAAGCCGTCGTCTGGGGGCGGTGCTGCCGGCCAGCCAAAGCCGTCGTCTGGGGGCGGTGCTGCCGGCCAGCCAAAGCCGTCGTCTGGGGGCGGTGCTGCCGGCCAGCCAAAGCCGTCGTCTGGGGGCGGTGCTGCCGGCCAGCCAAAGCCGTCGTCTGGGGGCGGTGCTGCCGGCCAGCCAAAGCCGTCGTCTGGGGGGCGGTGCTGCCGGCCAGCCAAAGCCGTCGTCTGGGGGCGGTGCTGCCGTAGACAAACAGAAATAGGAGCCATACATGGGCTGGATAGAAACGGGGGACTAAATTAGCTCAGGGTCATCGCCAGGTGACTGTCTCTCGCCGTCAAGTACTATCCCTTACATATTGTAACACTTCTACCCCCCACCCCCCCCCCCCCCCCCCTCTCTCTTGATCAGCCTACTGAGATTTGCACACAAATTAGCGTTTTCTAAGAAAACACACATAACACAAACAACAAAAATGAAAGTTAAAGAATCTGGCTTCAGGAAGACCGTAGTAGACAATAGACAATGTGACATAAATCTGACAGCCTCAGCGCGAGGACAACTGACAACAAGGCACCCCTAACGGGGTTAGGCAGCTACCCACATCAGCACGCGTATACGTAGATACGTATGGTAGGAAAGGGCCTAGTGAAGTGAATAAATAAACATTGAACTTGTCGCGGTCTCATAGGGGGAGCATGAAATGTGCGTTGCCGTGGCATTCAAGCAGGAAGTTATTGCCGGAAGCAGTCGATCATAGGGTTGAAAAAGGAAGGTAATTTCGTTTCCCTTCTTACACACATTTCTGAATTAGCCAGCAATATGAAACTGTGACACACACACACTACCGAATTAGCGAGCAGTATGAATTGTGACACACAACACACACACACTACCGAATTAGCGAGCAGTATGAATTGTGACACACACACACACTACTGAATTAGCCAGCAATATGAACTGTGACACACACACTACTGAATTAGCCAAAAGTATGCGTTGTGACACACACACTACTGAATTAGCCAGCATATGAATTGTGACACACACACTACTGAATTAGCCAACAGTATGCATTGTGACACACACACTACTGAATTAGCCAGTAGTATGAATTGTGACACACACACTACTGAATTAGCCAGCAATATGAATTGTGACACACACACTACTGAATTAGCAATAAATATGAACTGTGACACACACACTACTGAATTAGCCAGAAATATGAAGTGTGACACACACACTACTGAATTAGCCAGCAATATGAACTGTGACACACACACTACTGAATTAGCCAGAAATATGAACTGTGACACACACACACTACTGAATTAGCCAGCATGATGAATTGTGACACACACACACTACTGAATTAGCCAGTAGTATGCATTTTGACACATACACTACTGAATTATCCAGAAATATGAACTGTGACACACACACTACTGAATTAGCCAGCAGTATGAATTGTAACACACACACGCTACTGAATTAGCCAGCAGTTATGAATTGTGACACACACACTACTAAATTAGCCAGCAGTATGAATTGTGACACAACACTACTGAATTAACCAGCAATATGAAGTGTGACACACACACAACACACTACTGAATTAGCGAGCAGTATGAATTGTGACACACACACACACACTACTGAATTAGCAAGCAGTATGAAGTGTGACACACACACACACTACTGAATCAGCAAGCAGTATGAATTGTGACACACACACACACAACGAATTAACCAGCAGTATGAAGTGTGACACACACACACACACACACACTACTGAATTAGCAAGCAGTATGAGTGTGACACACACACACTACTGAATTGGCAAGCAGTATGAATTGTGACACACACACACACACACCATGAATTGGCAAGCAGTATGAATTGTGACACACACACACACTACTGAATTAGCCAGCAATATGAATTGTGACACACACACTACTGAATAGCCAGCAATATGAATTGTCTCACACACACACTCTACTGAATTAGCAGCAATATGAATTGTCTCACACACTCTACTGAATTAGCCAGCAATATGAATTGTCTCACACACACACTCTACTGAATTAGCCAGCAATATGAATTGTAACACACACACACTACTGAATTAACCAGCAATATGAACTGTCTCTCACACACACTCTACTGAATTAGCCAGCAATAGGAATTGTGACACACACTCTACTGAATTAGCCAGCAATATGAATTGTCTCACCACACACACTCTACTGAATTAGCTAGCAATTTGAAATGTCTCACACACGCCACTCTACTGAATTAGCCAGCAACATGAACTGTGACACACACACACACTCTACTGAATTAGCCATCAATATGAATTGTGACACACACACTACTGAATTAGCCAGCAATATGAACTGTGACACAAACACACACTACTGAATTAGCAAGCAATATGAATTGTGACACACACACACTCTACTGAATTAGCCAGCAATATGAATTGTGACACACACACACTACTGAATTAGCCAGCAATATGAATTGTGACACACACACACGCACACTACTGAATTAGCAAGCAATATGAATTGTGACACACACACACTCTACTGAATTAGCCAGCAATATGAATTGTGACACACACACACACACACTACTGAATTAGCAAGCAATATGAATTGTGACACACACACACTCTACTGAATTAAGCCAGCAATATGAATTGTGACACACACACACACTACTGAATTAGCCATCAATATGAATTGTGACACACACACACACACTACTGAATTAGCCAGCAACATGAACTGTGACACACACACTACTGAATTAGCCAGCAACATGAACTGTGACACACACACTACTGAATTAGCAAGCAATATGAATTGTGACACACACACACTACTGAATTAGCCAGCAATATGAATTGTGACACACACTACTGAATTAGCCAGCAGCATGAACTGTGACACACGCACTACTGAATTAGCCAGCAACATGAATTGTGACACACACACTACTGAATTAGCCAGCAATATGAATTGTGACACACACACTACTGAATTAGCAAGCAGATAAGAGAGCTCTAATATTTCTAGCGATAGACGCGCTAGTTGTTTGATCTCTGTCCCGTTGCTGCTCTCTATAAGATCAATATGACCGTTCAGCTAAAAACAATACGTCGTTGTGTAAAAGCCACAAATCTGTTCACCAAACAAGATGGGTTGGAATCACCACAAGAGTTAAAGACGGGATGAAATAAAAACCTTGAAACACCTCGGTTGCTGCTTTGTGCATGCGGCCTTATTCTCCAGCCAGTCACCAGGAGAGAGTCCAGAAATGGGAACGCTGCTGTAGCGATTAACTGCAGTTGGCGACTTCAGACACTAGCGCCACTTTCAATTCTAGACTTCACACTCAGAGAGTCAGGTTAATGAAATCGCTGAGCAAACTTAGGCCTACTCACGAAGTGAGGGCAGCAGAGATCAAGAAATACACATCTTTTGGAAATGAATCAGCCGACCGCGAGACGCAGCAACTACGTATGTACAACATGACAATAACAGCGCGTGTTATTCATGGCCATATACAGAGACATCAACTACGACATTCGCAACACGAGACCATCTATTGTTGTGTCATTCCATTTAGGTGAGGCATCAGTAGTTCCAAACTAAACCGCTTGCCTATTACAACTAAGACTGTTGATATGGTTCATTATGTTTACTTCTTGTCTGTATATCACATACATATATGTTGATTATTAACGCCTTGACCTAGTTTCTCTAACTGTAGCTAACATCTTTAATTATCTATATTTTATCAATTAAGTCTGTCTCAATTACGTCTCTCTCTTTTTCTCTCCTCACACATAAGTTTTTCGCGAAAAGTTCAGTGCTGACTCAGCAGCCTCCACAGGACAAAAAAAAAAATCGTAGAACATTTAGCAAAAATAAGATTGCCAAGTTAATTCCGTTGTAGAAAATGAATTGTCAGCAAATAAGGTTTCCTCATTTCATCGAAATAGTTTTTTCTCATCTTATCTAAATAGCCAGTTTCCTCATTTCATATAAATAGCCAGTTTTCCTGATTTCATCTAAATAGTTTTCCTCTGTGTTATTTCTCTGAGCATAAACATTTATCCCTTACCGACCTGCTGAGTCAGTCGTAAGTTAAGGGTTTAACTTAAGTAAAACACACGTTGGGGGTTTAGCCAGGCTGAGAAAAATCTACAGTCTGAGAGATAAGATCAGAAATGAAGAGCTGAGAAAAAAGCTAGGAATATCCCCGCCATAGAATATATAAGGAAACAACAGATAAAATGGTTTGGCCACGTGGCAAGGCAGAAAGATAAAACACAACACAACGAGCCTTCAACAAACGTTGTGAGAACACTAGACCCAAGGGTCGACGACCACGAAAAAGATGGATCGATGGAATATTAGAAGCACTAGGAAACATAATAGCAGCAGAGTCGAATAGAAGAGCAAAAGACAGCTCATTATATCTCCCCTCGACGCTGAAAATCAGATGAGGAAGGAAAGAAGAAGTTTTCCTCATTTCATTTACAAAGTTGATTTTTCTCATTTCATCTAAATAGTTAGTTTCCTCATTTCATTTAAAAAGTTGATTTCCTCATTCATCTAAAAAGTTGATTTTCCTCATTTCATCTAAAAAGTTGATTTTCCTCATTTCATCTAAAAAAGTTGATTTTCCTCATTTCATCTAAATAGTTAGTTTTCCTCATTTCATTTAAAAAGTTGATTTTCCTCATTCATCTAAAAAGTGATTTTCCTCATTTCATCTAAAAAGTTGATTTCCTCATTTCATCTAAAAAGTTGATTTTCCTCATTTCATCTAAAAAGTTGATTTTCCTCATTTCATCTAAATAGTTAGTTTTCCTCATGTCATGTGCATGCAGCCAGCTGTACTTGTAGATCACACCTCGCTTATATGAAATGAAAACTGACGACAGTGTATTGATCTTGGTAGAAAATGTTTCAACCTTATTGTACAGCGGAGGTGATCAAATGTGCAAGATTGATTTTACAACACGCCTCACGACTAACATTCATTCAAACACAGCTGAATAAGACAAGAAAAAACTAAAACACAGTGTCCATTTCTTATTTATATTTCCAGTATCATGACCATTCCAACCTCGTGAAATCAGACGGAGCGAGTTCAGCGTACGTTAGATGCACACGTTTAGACTGCTACGGCGAACAACGAATATACATAACAAGACGTGCTCGGAACAAGTAACACAGGGAGGCACGCGGGATCACCAGACAGTACATACAGAGCCCCGACGGCAGCGCTGTCACACTTGACGATGACACGTGTTCAAATGTCACTAAACCCCGAACACGACAGGTCGGCAGTCCCAAAGCCTTAGCGAGAAGTCGCTACTGTTCACATCTGCTGCCACATGTCTGCATATGAAAAATACAGTTGTCTTTCTTGTGCATTTATTATTTAGAAAAAAAAAAACCCAGCCAAAAAGGTCATGCTAGGTGCTCGATACAACTTCATTGTTTACGTCACTTATGTTTGTATAACGGCTGCAGAGAAGTAAAAACATCCACACGAGAACATCATTTTTCTCAGCCTTAGGGGTATTTCATTCAGCCATTGAAGAGCTGCAGATATCCAGAATTTGTCTCGCACATAATCTCTAAACACGAACAAAATAGAGGACTCTGGTGGTAATCTGAGGCCCACAATGTTTTAAGTACGATATAGCTGTCTATTGGAAAAAAAAAAAGGTAAGAAACCTCAGCACAAACAATCGTAGAATACTTAGTGGAAGCCACTAGGATAAATAATTGTAGAATACTTAGTGGAAGCCACTTGGATAAATAATCGTAGAATACTTAGTGGAAGCCACTGGGATATATAATTGTAGAATACTTAGTGGAAGCCACTAGGATAAATAATCGTAGAATACTTAGTGGAAGCCACTAGGATAAATAATGGTAGAATACATAGTGAAAGCCACTTGGATAAATAATCGTAGAATACTTAGTGGAAGCCACTAGGATAAATAATGGTAGAATACTTAGTGGAAGCCACTAGGATAAATAATCGTAGAATACTTAGTGGAAGCCACTAGGATAAATAATCGTAGGATACTTAGTGGAAGCCACTGGATATATAATTGTAGAATACTTAGTGGAAGCCACTAGGATAAATAATCGTAGAATACTTAGTGGAAGCCACTAGGATAAATAATGTAGAATACTTAGTGGAAGCCACAAGGATAAATAATGGTAGAATACTTAGTGAAAGCCACTTGGATAAATAATCGCAGAATACTTAGTGAAAGCCACTGGGATAAATAATCGTAGAATACTTAGTGAAAGCCACTGGGATAAATAATGGTAGAATACTTAGTGAAAGCCACTTGGATAAATAATGGTAGAATACTTAGTGAAAGCCACTTGGATAAATAATGGTAGAATACTTAGTGAAAGCCACTTGGATAAATAATGGTAGAATACTTAGTGAAAGCCACTGGGATAAATAATGGTAGAATACTTAGTGAAAGCCACTTGGATAAATAATGGTAGAATACTTAGTGAAAGCCACTTGGATAAATAATGGTAGAATACTTAGTGAAAGCCACTGGGATAAATAATGGTAGAATACTTAGTGAAAGCCACTGGGTATAAATAATCGTAGAATACTTAGTCATATGGGATTTTCACTTTAAAACATCTAGTAGAAAAGACGACAGAACACATTCAAAATGTGTGCATAGCTTTCATTGACAAGGAAAAAGCATTTGGCAGAGTAAATAGACAACTATGGGAGATACTAACAACATGCGGAATAAGCCATCCTCTAACCAACCTAATTAAAAGTCTCTACATCGACAGCAACTGCAGTTAGAACAGTAGCAGGCTACACAGACCACTTCGAAGTTAGATCAGGTGTACGTACTATTTCCCTAGTGTTTATTAAATACATGGACTATATATGCAAGCTAACTACTAACCCATCAGAGACAGAGGAGGTCAACGAGCTTCATTTATCAGGCACTAATTCATGGACAAATAAAAGAACAAGAACGCCTAAAAAGATCACCAGCACATGCACAAAATACATGAAAATCAACATCAACAAAACAAAAGTCATGAATGTCGCAAAAGAAAAACAGAACATCAACATAACTGTAGAAGGCAGGCAACTGAAACAAGTAGAGGAATTAAATACCTAGGAAGTCTAGTGACAAACGACAATTCACAAACAGCAGAGGTAGACTCAAGATGCAACAAAGCTTGTCATATCATTCGGCAGCTATCACCACTATTGTCCAACAAGGAAATAACTCTAGATGCAAAACTTGCACTGTTACAATACAATCTTCATCCCAACGTTGTGCTTCCAATACCAGACCTGAACTGTATAGATGCAAGAACAACAAGATAAATAACCTATACTAAAAAGAAGTGTGTTAGACGAATGACAGGAAACAGCTTGAGAGACAAGATCATAAATGAAGAACTGAGGAAAAAAAGAGGAAAAAAAAGCTAGGAATAACCCCCGCCACAGAGTACATAAAGAAACCACAGATAAAATGATTTTGTCACGTGACAAGTCAGAGTGATCAAAACATAACACAACGAACCCTCAATAAACATTGCGAGAATATGAGAACCAAGGGCCGACCACGAAAAAGATGGATTGACGGACTATTAGAAGAACTAGGAAACATAACAGCACAAGCAGCGAACAGAAGAGCAAAAGACTGCAAATTATATCTCCCCTGGACGCTGAAAGGCAAATGAGGAAGGAAAGAAGAGGAAGAAGACTTAGTCGTAGTCGCTGGGATAAATACTTGTAGAATACCTAGTGAAAGCCGCTGGGTTAAGCAAGAAGTAAAGACATCAGGCAGTTTCCAGGCCAGTATAGGAAAGCTCCGACAAATACGGCGCATGCCAGCCAGATCCCGATGGCAGATAACATTCCACGTGTATGGATACCGAGGTCAGCCACAGAGAATCACCGGCATGTTCTGTGGGCTGTAGCAATTCTTCTGGGACGGGCCATACTTATCTTGTTAAAAGCTGTTGCTGAAATCCGGGTCTGTGTTTATCTTTCCTTGAGAACATACTGTATATGGGGCTATAGGGGAGGGGTAGGGGAAATAATGCTGTGTTAGTGTCGATAAGGTAAATGAGGAATGTCGCAACGTCACACCTAGTAGCGGCAACAGTTGGCTATGTATGTTTGTGTAATCGGCCATTCATTTTTCTTATTTAAACTGTGTGTTCGAGGTCGTCACATAATCTACAACTCTAGCACGTGACCTCTCCTGATGTTAAACTCCAGGAACTACAACTCTAGCACGTGACCTCTCCTGATGTTAAACTCCAGAACTACAACTCTAGCACGAGACCTCTCCTGATGTTAAACTCCAGGAACTACAACTCTAGCACGTGACCTCTCCTGATGTTAAACTCCAGGAACTACAACTCTAGCACGTGACCTCTCCTGATGTTAAACTCCAGGAACTACAACTCTAGCACGTGACCTCTCCTGATGTTAAACTCCAGGAACTACAACTCTAGCACGTAACCTCTCCTGATGTTAAACTCCAGGAACTGCAACTCTAGCACGTGACCTCTCCTGATGTTAAACTCCAGGAACTGCAACTCTAGCACGTGACCTCTCCTGATGTTAAACTCCTGAATGGTCATAATTTGTGGCGGCCGTCAACAGGAAACAATCTTCTCCACACGGAAATATAGTCTTTTTATCTTGTGTGATAACACAGGTGAAGGATAATATTAATATCAAACTGACACTGTATTGTGGATCACCTATACACGATAAGGGCTCTTCTGAGGGCAATCCTACCGCCTACACCCTTGGGGAAATATGCCGAGCCGGGAGCGTGTTTTTCTCTAATCTTGGACCCCACGATGTCAAGTTATGACGCGCTTCGGGACAATGGTCCAAAGTGAAGGACCTGGTAGCCGATCAAGCCTGTGACCAAGTTTGTGCAATAAAGCGGACTTTTAGGAATGCTGTCCATTCTTTGTGATTGCATTTATATGTATATTTGTATATGTTTATTATTTTACTACTACTACTTTACATAGACTGCCTAAAGGATATAAATCTAGACGACACAGACATACGACTAATATGTAATTTGTACTGGGAGCAAACAGCAATAATAAGATATAACAAGGAGAAACTATACACCCATGGACATAAAAAGAGGAGCAAGACAAGGATGCATCCTATCACTAAGCATGTTCAATCTATACACTGAGCAAATCTTTAAAAACATCTCAGAGATACCAGGCCTGAACATTAATGGAAAGATAATCAATAACCTAAGATATGCTGATGATACTGTTCTACTAGCAGAAAATCCTAAAGACCTACAACAATTGCTTAATGTGATAAACATAACAAGCAAAAAACATGGACTAGATATGAATATAAAAAAGACTAAAACTATGATCATAAACAAAGAAAATTCTCAAGACATACATTTAATATCACAGTTGATGGAATACATCTGGAGACAGTCCAGAGCTACAACAACCTGGGA
Source organism: Megaustenia siamemsis (assembly GCA_032433765.1). Taxonomy (NCBI): domain Eukaryota; kingdom Metazoa; phylum Mollusca; class Gastropoda; order Stylommatophora; family Ariophantidae; genus Megaustenia; species Megaustenia siamemsis. The sequence goes on along the minus strand of JAVIAB010000024.1, from coordinate 76,870,268 downwards.
CATACTATAACCAGTGATGGAAAATGCAAAATTGAAATAAACAAAAGAATAGGTATGGCAAAAAGTAATTTTAATGCCATGAAAAATATACTAACAACAAAACAAATATCAACAGGGCTGAAACTAAGAATGGCAAAATGTTACATCTTCTCAATATTCCTGTATGGTGCAGAAACATGGACATTAGACAAGGAAACAGAACAGAAAATTGAAGCCTTTGAAATGTGGATTTATAGAAGATTAGGTAGAATTGGATGGAAACAAAATATAACAAAGGATGAAGTTTTAAAACAACTGAAAATAAAAAGAGAACTACTAAATACAATTAAGACAAGACAAATTAAATTATTGGGGCATGTTAAAAGACACAACAGCCTACTAAAAGTAATATTAGAAGGAAAAATACAAGTAAAAGAGGCAGAGGCAGGCCAAGACTAACATGGACGAGAAACATCAAAAGATGGACAAGTCAATCTATGACAGCCTGCATTATCAAAGTAAGAAACAGAGTAGAATGGCGATCCATGGTAGCCAATCTTCGTTGCGGAGAAGGCACTCGATGATGATGATTTTTTTTAAAAAGCGCGTGTGTTGTACGAGATGAAAGCCTTTGCCGTAACGTAGTTTGTCTCGTCTATCAGTTTAGCTGCTTTATACCATGTTATGTGTATTTGACAATGTGAACTCAAGATGTAACTAAACCTGCTAATCAGTAGCTTATGTAGAGAAGAACGAGTGGAGATAGCTGGATCACTTTAAGAACAATTTTGGCGGCGCTGTTTGTCACTGATACTTTAGTTGATTTGCTCACTTGGTGTCTTCTATGGAAGATACAACCCACACATACCTTCTCTAGTATACATCCATATTGGTTAGAAGAAGCTCCAACTTTAATTTTTTTTTTTAAAAACTAGTTAAAAATGGAATATTGCGCCCAGAAAACGTTCAGATTTGACAATCTTGGATGTATTTTGTTGGGAACATGAACTATTCAAACATTATTCATTCACAAATACTTGAGCTAAATAATGATAGGTTGTGTATATGGTGTCACTAATTGAAAGTACTTCCATCAGACATCAGTTATAAGAATGAGTTAGTTATAATAATGAGTGGAGTGTTTTAGAATCTGGACATCATCCATAAATGTTGTCAAATGTCCAAGATTAGAACTAAAATGTCACTTTGAGATGACAACAAACAGCTGTGATAAACAGGAAGAACAATACCCCCCCCCCTTTTTTTCAACAGGGGGTAAGAGAATCTCCCAATAAACAGCACAGCTACACAAAGACTCACACTAGACTATAAAAGTGAAGAAGAGACTGTTACAGCACTAGATTAGAGTAAATCTCAAGTAATGCATGCCGTGGTGACACATTCAAAACAAAAGCCAGACTGTTGTTTCACTTATGTAGGTCTACTTATATACAATCACAATTTACCTTAGTCAGCTAAACAATCAGTTGCATCACTCACTATTCTTATGTTTGTCTTGCCAACACCTGTCTCAACGCATATGTCCTCCCGGCCTTTACACATATACCTAAACCCATGAACGTCCCTTATACGATCTAAAGTCGAAGAAGAGAATTGTGTGCACATGCTAATTATATGTCAGGAAGAGCCAGATATCGTGAGAAAACATGATGGCCAAGTTAAACGATGACAGTGGAATAAGCTGAATGGCTGAGTCATCACATACGTGGCAGTACAGATCAAACACTTCACTGTTGTGTGAATTGCGTGATGATGTGAGCTTAAGGTTCCCTTCCCTGTGTTGCTAGCGTTCGGGGAATATGATGTTAGTGACCATATTTTTTCTATGACCACGGCACATTATTAGGTGATGTGGTCGATATCACGCCAGACCGCATTTACTTCCCAGAACAAAATCTCGAATTCCAATATTTAGAATCTGGGTGTGAATCCCGGAGCCTTGTGGATCCAGAAATAAAGCCGCCACTTCTGGGGATCGAACCTGGACCCTTCTGAACAGGAAGCGATCTCACTAACCACTCAGCCACCAAGGTGAGCACACTAACCACTCAGCCACCAAGGTGAGCACACTAACCACTCAGCCACCGAGGTGAGCACACTAACCACTCAGCCACCGAGACTCCATGAACTTTAAAGGGAACGGTAAAAGATGTTGGGACAACCTATTGAAGGACAGTAGAAGGAATGGTGTGGACCAGATACAAGGCACCCAACGAAAAATGGTCATGGACCGGACGAAGCGGTGAAACGTTGCTGTCGCGGTACTGGTCAATAATAATAGTAACAGGAAACTCTTATAACAGAACTTCACAGCAGGAGGCAATCTGATCATCAGAAGTGGCTCTGTCGAGCAAGTATTCCGGCCCTTTGACACTCTAGGAGAGATGGGCCCGATTGGGTCAAGAATCTCAGGCATTGACCTCCCGCTGCATTGAACTCTTCACAATATCATCATCATCATCGAGTGCCTTCTTCGCAACGAAGGTTGGCTACTACCATGGATCGCCATTCTACTCTGTTTCTTGCTTTGATGGTGCAGGCTGTCATAGATTGACTTGTCCATCTTTTGATGTTACTCGTCCATGTTAGTCTTGGTCTGCCTCTGCCTCTTTTACCTCGTATTTTCCCTTCCAATATTACTTTTAGTAGGCTGTTGTGTCTTTTAACATGCCCCAAAAATTTCATTTGTCTTGTCTTAATTGTATTTAGTAATTCCCTTTTTATTTTCAGTTGTTTTAAAACTTCATCGTTTGTTCCATCCAATTCTATCGATTCTCTATAAATCCACATTTCAAAGGCTTCAATTTTCTGTTCTGTTTTCTTGTCTAATGTCCATGTTTCTGCACCATATAGGAATGTTGAGAAGATATAACATTTTGCCATTCTTAGTTTCAGCTCTGCTGATATTTGGTTTGTTGTTAGTATATTTTCATGGCATTAAAATTACTTTTTGTCATACCTATACTTTTGTTTATTTCAATTTTACATTTTCCATCATTGGTTATAGTATGTCCTAGGTAGTTGTAGCTCTGGACTTTACTCTGGCATCCTATCACCAAACTTGTTCAATCTATACACTGAGCAAATCTTTAAAAATATCTCAGAGATGCCAGGCCTAAATATTAATGGAAAGATAATCAATAACCTAAGATATGCTGATGATACTGTTCTACTAACAGAAAATCCTAAAGATCTTTACAATATATTCGGCATAAAATAGCTACACTTATTATGAACAACACTTCTGGTCGAATCTACTGTCTATACCCGGTCGTATATGACTGTTTTAGCATTAACCTGGCATAACGATGTACACTTCGTAGCGGCAACAATCAAAAATGGATTGTATTTTTGCGACGTCCTTTATATACACTCACAAACACGCTGCTTTTGACATGCATTAACTAGGCGAGGTGGGGACGGTTATTAAAGGAAGGAAGAAAAAAACAAAATCTAAATACTTCCTTCATTCCGTCATCTACCTTCCAGGTTACTGCAAGCACATCATCATCTAGCGCTTGTCCCCAGGGAACCAATATGGCTCCCACGACAGCTACGTTGAAGTTTTCTCTGACTTGTGATGCCCATCTTCTGCAGCAATCAATCCCAGCTCGCTTATATCTTACACTCACCTTTTTCTACGTCTTCCTTCCTCTCGGTTAGAACAATGCCATCCATATTTATCTTCTATAGTATATTTTGTCGTTTTACATTACCAATATGTTATTTCCCCTTTTATTTGTGTTTGTTCTTTCACCCGTCAATGATGACCTAAGACAGGAACGGAACACGCTAATTACATTGCCTGGAGCCGCATGAGAGCACAACATTGGAAGAAGACACATCTAATGGGCCCATTCATATTCCACCAGAAACACATCAAAGATAGTCCTCATTTCATTTCATTCCCCCCCCCCCCCCACACACACACTAGAGAGCTCTGCTGAGCTTGTCAGAACAGTTGAGCTGACACTATATTTATTCCAACTATCCACCCGTATTTCATGTTGTCTCTTAGGCTCCATCTATTATTATTGTTGAGCCTAAATAACATTCAGCAACAAGTAGCTGACTGCTGAAGCAGCTACTCGCTTGATGTCAGGCAGGCTATGAATGTAGCACGACCAATTCACCTGACCTCATTTAAAACATTTCATGGCCTGGTGTATTTCCTGACCCATACAAAATGTTTAAAGTTATTCACAGGGTCGCTGTGTTCAACTTTAGCCTGAATTTCATGTTCATGGTTAGACAAAGGAAATGCCGAGATCACATTCAAGGTAAAAAAAATATTAAAACACACAGCATCAATGCACACATAAAAACTAATATCTACAGACATAAACAACAGAAATCAAATAAATTCATCATAAATATGACAGCTTTCAAAATGGAGACTACCCCACTTCGCATTCACCCGATGACTACGCCTCCTCACCGCCGCCCTTAAGAGGACATTAAGTAGCGTAGATTATCTATGCGCTTGTTCCCGGCATAGCCCTGGTTTTTGCGCCTTTCGGGACATATTTTTTATTAATGCAGGTGCTTTTCCTCTTCAATCTCTGCTCACTTGGCGATTCATTAGAATGGTTAGGAGCACCACTGAGAGACGTAGTAAGGTCTGCATCAGCTTTATTATTCACTGATCCGACGTATGCAACCAGCTATAAGTCACTTATCGTTCTAAGTTCAGATTACAATGAACGTATTGGCTCCATGTATTTTTTAAACATGAAAACAACAATTTAGAAATATGTCAATGTAAGCGATTCCTTATTCTTTAGCGTATTAGTACATCCCAGATTTGCATTAATTTCTCACTGTATTTTGCGGATTGTGTACCAGGACTGGATAATCATGCTTAACCTGCATTGGGGGGGGGGGGGGGGCGCCGCCCACAAGGTCCCCACCATCTACTGACGTTCGTTCGGACAACTCGTGTTCTGAAGCAGTGTGAAAAGTACTCAGATTTGGGAAAAAACCGATGGCAGAAATTAGTACCAGGGTAGCACTCTGGGAAGGTGAGGAATGCCAACTCGCTCCTGAGTTACGATGCTTGAGGCGACACTAGATAGGAGTCTCCGAACATTCTGGATAGGCAGCCGAGCACATATGGGTAAAAACTCGCGTACTAAGACACCGCTTCAAGTCTCGTACCTTTATTTTTGCCCTGCATGTATTTTTTCCCCCTGCATTGCTCCTACCTTTATTTTACCACAATGTGTGTGTGTGTGTGTGCTGTATTTTCTTGGTAAGAGGCGTGATCCTCTTTATTCCCTGACAGTGTTCTCGAATTAACAAGAGATAATTGTTACAGCTCATGTTCTCTACATAGGGGTGACATGCGTGAGGAGATGGGCTAAGAAGCGATAGATTCTTGTTTTGAGTATACCAAGCACAATTAATGAGTTGATCTTTGTTCATCGATCGGGAAATGGAACAAAACACTGCTTCCTATATAACGCGATGTCCTCTATAGCTCGTTTCAAAACATATGCCCAACTTTAAAACGCTATTACTCTCTAACCGTTTGTTAAATACTTTTGAAATTTTCCAAATGTTATTAGAATGCAAAAGACCCTTTAAATGTATATTTAACAAATATCTTGCAGCTGCAGTTTTCTTAAAGCGGCGATATTTCTTTGATGTTTGTCAAAATTGTAAATTGTGAAGCCCTAAAGAATAGAAATTACCGTGTTGCTGGTCTACGATTAATTTTCACTAGGTAAAGGCGTGGCCGTAATGGGGAAATAACTGGATAAAACAAACACCAGGATAATTATTGTCTGCTCAGTTCGAGGACGGACGATAATATCAAGGTATACCTGTATGTCCAATTTTCATAGTTGTGTGGTCCTGAAAAGGACCGTTTGTTGAAATAATTTAAGGTAATATAGGGGCAACATTGTGGGGGCTATATACTTTCATTCTGAATCAGGACGAGTCTAAAAGATTAATAACTGTTTGGGGTTGAACATTCCACAACCATCATTTTTCCAATATTCCTCTTCCTGTTTTAAGACGTGGTCTTCACATTTAGCCCAATAATCTTTGTCTATATTTAATAAAGCGAGATTAGCAAGAGTCTTTACATCGCATATTTTGAATGTTGTATTTTCATCTGCCACTTGTCCTTTTATTTTGCCCAGATTAGTTCTATTGGATTTAATGAGCATGGTAAGGTGGCAGCCTCAAACTTATATGACCGTGCTCTTGGATAATCTTATCTATTTGAAAAATCTTTGTCCTCTGTTTTTGCTTTACTAAAGATAGTAATTCAGGTTTAAGTACATGTTATTAAATTGTATGTGCTCCTTTGTGAGCCATATCTTAATAGCATCTTTTGTACTGGATGACGTCGGGACTTTATCTTCAAGTGCAACAATGTTGTGGTACGCTGCATTGTCCATTATTAGACAAGATGGGAGAACAGAATTTTCAATCCAATGTCTAAATATGTGACCATTCATCTCAGATGATAATCCCGATTGTCTATGGATTTTGAAAGAAAAATGAGCTCTGCATTCTGTATTAGTCCATGTTGTCGACTACCTGCATGAGCAATTATCAAGCGCTGTCCTTTGCTGCTAGGTATTAATCTCTTAATCTTTCCATCTGATGACTGCCATTCCCTTTGGTTAGTGTGGTGAGCATTGATCCATGTTTCATCCAAGTACACAATATCATAACCTTGCTTGCGCACCTCTTTTACTTCACGTAAGTACTTGCTTCTCATGACTACTATATGTGGCTTCTCACACATGATGTTTCGTCCATTGGAATACTTTCTGAATGTAAAGCCTGCAGCTCTCACATTCCTCCACAATGTAGACTTTGATATTTCAATACTGTTGTTCTTTTTCAGCGATTGAGTTTAATTCACAACCAAGACAACTGCTTCGTTGTAGAATACAGTCATTATGAAAGGTCGCCATGAGGTGGCCATGTTACCACTGTTGACTTTTAATAATCGATGCCAAGACGCCTACCAGCGATTGAAAGAGGTCAGCGGCCCACAAATGGGTTGACGCAGATCAGACTCCATCTCCCAGTGGTGCTTCTCACAAGAGACTAGTCTAGCCAAGATAGCAGGGTTAAAAAAAAAAAAATGAAAAGCATCCCCGTACTAAAAATACCGTGTGGAAGTCAGAGTTGGGCTGATAAGCGCAACTAACACAGCTTGCTTCTATTGATAGACCATTTGATAAATTAACAAGTCGAGTGCCCCGTTCCTGATTAACACTTGACAATGATTACTATCACGTAACGATCTTGAACATACAGGCTGGAAAGTTAGTTCACTGAGTGAACTGTTTCTTGTGTACTTTCACGGTCAATATCAGACAAATTATTTGGTTGGCAGTTGCAAATATAATAATATACATTGGAAGCAAAGTTACATCGCATTGTGGAGCTATTGCTAATGTCAAGAAATTATGAACAAACAATTAACCAACAACTGAAGAACATCCAGGTGCAGCACAACAATCACAATATGACAACCACACACTTTCAGTGAATTTGTATGTACCCGAAGACGATGAACACAAGAAAATAACCATAACAAGAGCAACGTTTATTATGAGCGGAACCTGTAATGTTGTGAGCTATATGATATTTGAAGTACAAAGTTACTGCGCCACATTTCCGTGCAGTTTTTTCTGCACGGGGTTTCAATATAGTGCATCAGTCAGAATCACCAATTTATTGTGCATGTTATATTTTGTGTTGAGTAGCTAGTGTTGCAGCATCTCTGATGGCCTCAGTTTCTGCTTTAAAGTTGTTTTGAGAATTTTCCAGTAGCTATTGACTTTGTGATCTCGAGCTGATTATTCAGCGTCAAGAACACACCTCCCCTCCAATTCTGGTGGCATTTGTAGCAGAGCCATCTGTGTATATGTGGGACCAAAAGTCCTGCGAGTAGGTATCGTGTATGTGTATTTCTGCTACGTGTTTTCTTTCTGTGTCTGATTGGGTGCCTTTTTTCATGATTCCTGTTATATTTTCGTTAAGTTCTGGTATTTATGCTTTCCATGAGGAGACATATCAGATGGGCCCAAGGGTTTAGATATTGTTTGGGAAAGTACTGGGTCTCCAGTAGTTAGTTCATTGGCAATTGCAGCGAAGTTGCACCTCTTTAGTCATACAATTCCGGAATATTTCTCCGCTTGTTGCAATACTTTAGTGACCCGTCTGTCATCTAAGGGTTGTAAACCTGTTGCTGTTTCTAGAGTCTTGATAGGTGTAGATTTCATAGCACCAGTGATGATACGGGCAGCTTGGTTCTGTGTTCTGTTAATTTTGCTAAGGTGTGATTTGGAAGCCATAGCCCAGGCTGTGACTCCATACTCTAGAACTGGTCTGACTCTTCCTACGTATAGTCTTTTCAAAATATTGCTGTCTGCCCCCCAGTCCGTTCCAGCCAATTTCTTCATAATATTTGTTCGTTTTCTGGCTTTTTTCCTTGCTCTGTCTATCTGATTTTTCCAAGTCATTCTGCAATTCATGGTGACGCCAAGATATGTTGGTTTTGGTCAATAGGGAGTGTATGGTTTTTTATTTTCAAGTTTGCAGAGAGTGTGCTTCTTGATAGGCTGAACATTGTATATGTAGTTTTTTTTTCGTTGATTGGTAAGAACCAGTTGTTCGTCCATTTTTCAAGTTCACCTAGGGCATCTTGCATCCTGGGTCTAGCCACCGACATACTTTTCTCGCGAGCCCATAACGCCAGATCATCTGCGTATATTGCTGAGTGTATTCTGGGTGGAATGTCCATTACGATGTCATTTATGAAAATTAAAAAGAGTGTTGGGGACAAGACTCCGCATTGTGGGACACCTTGTTCGATAGAGACCTTCTTACTTAGTTGACCTTGAACTTGTACTCTGGATGATATATAAATAGAGATATTTCAACTTATTGATCGCTTTATTTCGATTGTCACAAGTAGTTTAACGCTGGCCATTTAACAGAAGCCATGTCAATCAAACACAAGGACTCATTGGTGCCCCAGCTAACCCAGGTTTGAAGAGCACCGTCATAAAACAGAGATTGGCGATAAGACACTAGAGAATTGTGAAGTTGAATTTATAACAGATAGAGACGACATTAGTGTAGTCCAAAATTGTCAGAATGTCCTGGTGTCTAGGACATAAGTGACAGATACGTCACACAATGGCACGTTCCACAATCAACTACCCACCAGCACGGTCTCTCATTATTGATTTTGTGTGAATAGGAGAACATGAATGTTTCAAGGAGGAGATGTCCGTTTATATGTTTACTTATATCGACGCCGGTGAGGCAATGGACATAGTAAGTAATACAGCGCTGGGTAGGTGAGGCAATGGGCATATAGTTCGTTCACAAATCGTGCCCACAGAGTTGATCAATTATCTCGGAAACTGATTGTTGAACTTTTGCAATTATTTTTCATGAAATCTTAATTTTTCACTGACCTACAGATTTTGTAACATTTAAGTACATAGGTAGTCTGAATTTTGCACAAATCGTTTTCTGTTATATAATTTTAGGAAAATATTAAACCGCGTGCCCAAACATTAGATTTTATTGTAAATTAAGCTACTTTCTAACAATGCAAGCCAAAGCGTATCCGTATCACATTGAAGAGGACATCATTTTTTATTTGATTTTATACTTCGTCATAGAGATAGGTAAACTTTGCCTGTACAATAATACAGTTACTTTTTGAATAGTGATAAATTTACACTTTAAACTCTTCATGGTTTTTAAAATCAAGTAGTCACTTCACAACAGCTTACAAATTATCACATATAAAGGAATATACATTAATAGTGAATATTTGTCAAAATACGCCTCTGGACCAATTTAACAAGAAACAGGAATTGGAATGACCAAAAAAAAAAAAAACCTCGCAGCGGCGTTCGTCTTACAAGTTACGGTTCAGTGACTGCGCGACCTGGTTCTCATATAGTTGGGAGAGCACGTGGAATTTGCCTTTTTTAAATGGTGAGTTGATTACAACAAATGTTGGCAATTGTAAAATCCTAAAATTTATGACAAGCAAGAAAATCATATTTTTATATACCTGAAATATGCAAAAATCTTTCCTAAATGCATGACAGTAGGGCAAAAAAATCAGACTGCAGATCGGTTTTAAAAAAAAAGATTTCATGAAAAAGAATTACAGAAATTCATCAAACAGTTTCGAGATAATTAATAAATTTCTGGGGCACGAATTTCTGAACGGACTATAGTAATACTGGCACTTGGTAAGTGAGGCAATGGATTTGGTGATACCGAAGCTGAGTAAGTGAGGCAATGGACTTATAACTCCATACTTACTTTACATTACTTTTTATAGTAATACTGGCGCTGTGTAAGACAGTGAGGTTTAGTGATGACCAGTAGTTAATTTGATGTCAAGATGGTTAAGTGAGAGTCTTCAAGTACTCATCCAACTGAATCAGATAGGACCTGCGAGACAGACGCAATCAATTTGAAAAGTGGGCCACAAAAGAGTCGGTTTAGACAAGATTTGTGGAAATTTCACTTTTCACGATCCCCGGAATGTAAAAGTGAAATAGACAGGCAGTTGAATAGGTCGTAGAATGCACTTCAATTTAAAGAAAACAAAGACGGCTACCAACGCAAAATATCCCGATGATTCATGCCCTACTTAGCCACGACCAGGATCACTGAGATAAAACCTAATTACTCAGACTGACAGATTGACGTATGAGTTGACCCGTACCACAAACGAAGTCTTTCATTCACAAGTGACTTAAGTTATGAAGTTACTCCAGATCTATGACCTGACTATAAACGAAAAAAAAGCAAACAAAAAGTTAAATAATAATGTTGATTGATAACAGTGGTGGGTCCTAATCATGTGTTGATTGTCTGTCTTCATTGTACTATATTTTGATGGTTGCCACTGCATTTTATAACAAACTTGAACTGGCAATGCACAGTTAAATGTGAATGACTAATATATAAGCACGCATTATTTACATCAATGACACATTCACAAGCAGGGTCATAGAAAACAACTACCTGGAGGAGATATTTAGGAGGTGGCCCACCAGGCAATTTTCAAGGTTAGAATAGAAACAAGTTGATCACTTTGACCTAACATAAGAAAAAACAAAAGGAATGGAAGATGTCTATTGGGTTTAGCGTCCACATTTTTTGTTAAAACACATATACATGTTTGGGTAATATGGGCCTCGTTAAGCAGTATCGTGTTTCTACCCTAGAAAAATCCTGTACCCTTAAATTAAGGCTGGGGGAAACTAGAAGTCGTCAGTCACGACGATCGAATCGACTTCATGTCTTCAGCAGTCCAGTATATTAACCACTGCTCCGCAACTACTCCCTACTTAAACAAACATCCTCGTTTAATACAATTATCGAAATTTGTTTCACTTTATATAAACTACATTAAAAGTATGTAATTTTTAAATTAAACGAGTTATCTGTTGAACAATCATCTAATTTCTGAACCCCTACTTATATAACTTCATCACAAGAATTATTAATTTAAAAACAACTGGCAGTAGCGGTATGCTGTAACCGCTACCTTTATTCTGTAAATCATAAATAAGCAGGCCTGGGGGAGGGGAGAAGGAAGGAATAAACAAACACAGATACATAATTTGTATAGAGCAGAGTAATTGCTTAAAAATACAACCAACATCGTTGCCATGTTAGCAAGTCAATATGATTTTGTGAGTGGAGGTGGTGCAGCAGGCCTGTTCATACGGACATCTATTGGAGCCCAGGATAGATGTTGCTACAGTCTCGGCCAACAACTGTCACAGTGACACACTAGCTCAGGATAAACAGTTGCTAAAGCCTGTGCCAACAACTGTCACAGTGACACACTAACTCAGGATAAACAGTTGCTACAGCCTTGGCCAACAACTGTGACAGTGACACACTAACTCAGGATAAACAGTTGCTACAGCTTGGGCCAACAGCCTACACAGTGACACACTAGCCCAGGATAAACAGTTGCTACAGCCTGTTTCAACAGCTGTCACAGTGACACACTAGCCCAGAATAACAAGTTGTGACAGCCTGTGCCAACAACTGCCACAGTGACACACTAGCCCAGAATAAAAAGTTGCTACAGCCTGCACCAACAACTGTCACACTAGCCCAGGATAAACAGTAGCTACAGCCTGTGCCAACAACTGCCAGAGTGAAACACATTAACCCACAAACTGTTTCCACTAAATCAGAACACCTGTGTTCTTTATTGTCCTACTTTTCCATTCTCTGATCTTCATGTTTACATTGAACACTGATCCAGCAACAAATGAAATTATGTTTGTGCTTCAAAGATGTCACTGATATATTTTAGTGCTGACAGGGGACAGTTAAAATAAATAAACCTAGGTAAAAAACATGTCAAGGTATTTACAATGAACTAATAATGTATTCACAATTTGTGACCTGTCACAACTATAATCTAACTAAACTACTACAGTAGACAGCTTGACACATCTTCATGTTCATAGCAAGAGACATTTCAAACAACGTCAGAAGGAAGCACATTTGGGATAACAAAACACTCCCAACAAAAGAAACAACATAGGGCAATGTGAGGTTTGCCAATTTCGTTAACATAGAGGTCCTCTTACTGCCACAAGTATTGTCATGATATCAAAAGTGACTCAAAATAAAAAAACATTTTATGTGTGGTCATTTAATTGACAGAGAGATGTAGTATGTATGTCTGTCAGCTCAACACAGAAAGTGATTCTCTCTTTCTATCTATTGTCCTTTCAGCCAAAGACAGCACATAAGGTAGAAATTCTTGACTCCTTGTATCCAATGATATCTTTTACCAAGTGCCAGACCTTGCACAAGACCAGCATTGTATCTCGCAATGCAACTATATTCTAGATAATTGCACAATCTTAGCATGGGAGCTGATGCCTGCTGTTGGTGCCATTTGCCTCAGTGTTCTTTCCAGTGTTTCTCTAGATCAGCCTCTTTTACAGCTTGATTGCAACATTTTAGAAAACTGTCACCTTCCTTTTCAATCCCTATTTACTTGACCTGACTGGTTAGCTGGACATTCAATTTGTAGGTGGTTTGTTAGCTCAGGTTTGTTAACCCTGATATCAGCACACCAGGTGATCATGATGCCCAGCAATCATCTACGAGTGAATCAGTGACTGCTACCAGTTCTTGGAGGGTCCCATTGCTTACCCATTATTAAAATATTAATGTTTTTTTTTTAATTAATCAGTGTGTGTTTTTTTACAGAACAATGTTAATATACATCCTCATGCAAAGGCAGGGACTGACAACAAGGAAGAATGAACTGAAACGGTGGGCAGTTTGGTTAATTCTTAAAATATCGCCTGACTAGGATATAAAATGTGAATAATTGTTTGACTTCAGTTTTCAAACCTAGCATGTGTGAGAAAGTTAAACAAACTCAAGCCAAAAAATTGCAGATTTTTATTGTGAGGGAAGTGAAATAAATCTCAACAGCATTTAATGTAGCAGAAAAACCTTGCCCACTTCACTAAATACAAATCACAACATTGGACACACAACATTTAAAGCACATATAACATTAAATAAACCATAAGGCATTTCATTTAGCACATTATAAATAAGCAGAAAATCATAGCTGTTGTAATTGGTGCGGCGAGCCCAAAACTGCATTCTGCTGTTTTTAATCTAATATTGTTCCCATTATTTCCACTAAAACCTTGTCATTCTCTTATTACTTGCTTTTCCAACTTTGTGAGTGAATTGTCCAAAAAACATGTGTGCTTTAGATCAATTTTCATTTATTTTTTCGATTTTATTTCAATTGTTTTTATATTCAGAAATTTGGCACGGTCAAAACTTGTTAAACTCCTTGGTAGCGAATGTGCTAATTATGAGAAATATTGAACCACACATTCACACGTTGAACCATGAAAATTTAAACCTCCTACAAACTACACAGCATTAATCCATATGATATGTGTCATTTATTAACCATTAATTACTATAGAAATGTAAATTACAACATTTACTGTCAACATCAAGCTCCACACTGTGTTTATCCCCCTTGCAGCATTAAAATCAAACCAATTCAAAGTCAAGAGCTGCTTGAGAGTGCAAATGAGAGGAGATGCACTCAGTGATAACATGTAAAAGATTGAACTAGTTAGGTCACAAGCTCTGAGGAACCGCGGGAACTATCGTGCAATGGACCAGATTGATAATGAAATTGAAAGACAGACAGACCAACGATGATGTCATGGAGGACAGTGAAGACACATGCAATCAATGTGTTCCAGTCCTGAGGTCCTCTGCAATTTTTGCTGATGGACTCATAAAGTGGGGAAATGTTGTAGCCTACAATATGCCACAACGTATACTGGCCACTGACTTCCTTGCCAATCTCTCACAAAAGAAGAGCAAAACATTTAGCCACTGATGCAACATTAACAAATCTGCTCACACTTGAGCTACCCAAGAAACCTGATAAGTGACTCAACTTTCTACAAAAAACAGAGTCAGCAAATACCAAAAAACAGAGTCAGCAAGTGATGTTCTTCAGCTTCACATGATATTACTTATCTAAGCCTATTTTCACTGTCATGTTTTTTCTTCCATAAGATCAATAATCAATGTATCTATCTATGACATCTCTCAGACAGTGATAATGACTAGTGTTCTCCTGCAGCTCCATTATTGCTCACATAAATCAAATACAGCATCACAACAGAGGTGAGATGCAGAAAAGCTGAGGCAAAAGCAGCTTTCCAAAAAATTAAGATATAGTGAAATACATTTTTGACAACTGAAACATAAAAAAAGAGTCCTTAATTGTTATTTAGAGCCAGTCTTAACAATATGTGAATCATGGACAACAGGACAATAGACAAGAAAATCATTGTAGGCTCTAGAATTGTGGTTTTACAAAAGAATGTTGAGAACACCATGGACAGATAAGAATAGTAATGAAGATGTCCTGAAAGAAGCCAAAGCAAAAAGACTGCTAATTTTCAATATTAGCAAGAAACAATCATCATTGTTTGGCCATTTAATAAGAAGGGAACAGCTGGAATATATTATGACAATATATTGTGACAACTGGAAAAATTGAGGGGCGATGAGCTAGAGGGATACAATGAGAAAAGATACTAAACGGCTTAAGAGAATGGCTTGGTAGAAGGTCAAGAACAGAAATCATAAATAACTGTCAAGATAAAAGATTGTGGAGAGACATGATCACCTAAGTCAGCAAGCATGGTACTTGATGAAGACATTAAGAATGTTCCTGTGCCCTACCTGAGGCTACCTACTTGCTTTCTCATCACTGATATTCCTTCTCACATGCTAATGCTATGATGCTTAATTCCCCCCCCCTCCCCCAGCAAATGTAATTACCCTACATGTTGGCCACACTATTTCTTATCAATTATAACAACCTTCATAAGATTTTTTTTTGCCACACAGATAATGTGAAACCTTAAAAAATAATTGGCATTTAAATGACATATATTATATAATATATATACAGTAAAGTCTCGATTATCCGGAATGCTCGGGGAAGAACCCATCTGGATAATTGAATTTTTCTGGATAATCGAGAGTAAGAAAACCAAACTCAAAATTTATGAAAAAACATGATTGAAAAATTGCAATGCTCAGAAATATTTAAATTCGTGTGACATTCACTAGCTTTCTCTATCAACATGGGTCCTGATATTGGCATCCTTTTCTTCTTCTTTCTAAAAACCACACATAAAGGACGTCGTCGAGTTTTTCAAATTTTGGCCGTTTCATACTTCGTCTCTGGTGTATATTGTTGCTGCTTTCAGACTCCGACGCAAACTTAAACAACTCATCTTTTTGATTTCGTATGTCATATAATGTTGAAGAGGCTATGCCAAATTCAGTCATCAAAACGTTGCGATTAAGCCTTTTTCAAGTCTACTAGCGATTTCAATCTTCTGGTTCAGTGTCAATACAGTTCGCTTGCGTTTACCTTTGCGGGAAATTGAGGTGTGGTTTGCACTCGCAGAGGCCATTATTTAACACAAAAATGTATTCCGTTAAAAAGTATGCACACATGCGTTTATAGCATATCATGTATAATTTATACTGATGGAACGAATTTCAGCTTGCACAAATGTCTGAGACAAACTAATGTCAAACTCTGTATCTTACTCTTTTTGAATTTCCAGTCGGTAATTTTTGAACCCCTCCCCCTTTCTTCTCACCATCTCTATGTCACTGCACGCGGCTGCTCAACCTTTGATTTATAATCATCAAAGTTATGGGCTCTTCAATTTCACAAACAATACGTCTGCTTCTAATGTTCGGTCAGACTGTCAAACGCCATATTTTTGACAAATTCATGACCAACTTTAGATCTAAAGCAGGCTATGAGAAAATTAAGCAAATTTGTAAAATCATGTAGATAAGTGTTTTTGGCACGACTAAGATTTCCCGACAAAACATTTAGTCGGGGGAAAAAGTGAAGATATAGACTGTCTGTCGCTTTTACTTGGAATATTTGAGACACAATGTCTGGATTGAATAAAATATGTTCGCTCCTATTTGAAGTATATTACTGTAAATACACTATTGTAAACGCAATATTGTGTAATGATAGAGCCTGTAGAAGTAAGCGCAGCGCACAAACCGTGTTGTAGCGTTTTCGATTTCCGGATAAAGGCATTTAATTTAACTGAACAAAACATGATTCAAGCTTTCTCCCTATAATAATTAAAAAAAAAAAAAAGTCCGTTAAATTGAGAATTCCGGATTATTGAGTACCGCATAATCGAGACTTTACTCACTGTATATATATATACTATACATTGGAAATATTGCCTTCAAAATGTGTTGATATATAAAACGAATGTACAGAGCTAAAAGTAGTAAAGCAATCTGTCAATTTCTAATATAAAAATCAACAAAATGAAAGATCAAATATAGATAATATTAACATTCCTAAAATGTTCTGGCTGAAGAAAGCTCCAAAATATGCTTTCAATTTCAACTTCATGCGATTAATCATCACTGATTTGTCTTTGATAATTTTCAAATTGTAAAATTTATATATTAGTTATTTATTTACAACAAAATGCAACTTCCGACCACTAATTAAGTTATCGATTTATTTGTGTTAACTTTTGACACAAATAAAATCATAAAATGCGTGTAGAGAAGATGACACATGAATGAACAGAACAATAAGTATAAGTCTACTGACTCATCCCATGACTGACTGACTTGTAGATGAAGTCATTGACTCATTGAGACTAGTTCCCGGTTAGAGTGCACCATGGCGACAGAAAACGTGGCATTGTCCTGATCTTAGTCACATTTAATCAAAGCCAAAACAAATCAAAAATTAACATGACATATTATTACTTATACATGCATCACAAAAGGCTAAACAACTTACAATTTTGAAATCCTCACGTAATTCACAAAGCTGTTCATCTGTGAGGCGAGCTGTGTTACGGTGTGGGCCATTTTGGTGGTCGGCGTCTGCTAGATCACGTGATTAGTCCCATTATTTATACCCGGGGACCGGTCTAACCGGTGATTTCATTGGCTAATCCTGCAACAGGAACTCTTCCTAATTTGGAATCTCTGATTCACAGTCACTGATCCTCAACGGGTCTTGGTAGTAATGGAAAGTCCTTGTTAAGTGTTTAAGATAAAGGGGATTTCAGGATTGAGACACAATCTAAAAAAAAATCGAGCATATAATTTTGGGGAAAGAAGGGTGCCTTTATTTTGAGCGAAAACAATGACTAACCTCAAACTCCGGATTGAATGTGTCACCCCTTGAGCTGACATAGATTCTAAATTGTGAATCACAACAGGGGAGTTAAACATTACAATCTTTCAGTTTTCATTCCAGTCTAGGTTCTGACCCATAACGTGAAAGGTATCGTGTATTGACAATGTAAAACTCTACATTTTAGACTGTGTGCTGATGATCAGCGGTCTCTGACATAGTAACTCAAAAGAAATGAGAGATTTGAGAGATAGATTATAAATTATCAAGCCATCTAGAACTGTAATAATAATAAATAATAGAGAAAACAAACAGAGTTCACACAGAGCTGAGAACGTGAAGATCAAACAAATAAGTGAGTTTAGAACTACACGTGGAACGAATGGAAAGAAGAGCACAGGAAAATCAAGAGAAAAAAAATATTGACAGCATACCAAATGGTATAGTAAAAGAAACCAATCTTAACATATGGATGTGAATCATGGACAATATGACAACAGACAAGAAAATCACTGGAGTCTGTGGAAATGCGGTTTTACAGAAGAATGTTGAGAATACCATGGACAGCTAAGAAGAGTAATGAAAACGTTCTGAAAGAGGCCAAAGCAAAAGAGAGCTAATTTCCAAAATTAGAAAGAAACAATCATCATTTTTTGGCCATGCACTGAGAACAACTTGAATATATTGTAATAACTGGGAAAATTGAGAGACGAAGAGATAGAGGAACGCAAAGAGAAAAAATATCGGTCAGCTTAATTAGCAAATTGCTTGGCAGAAGGTCAACAACAGAAATGATAAATAACTGTCGAGATCGGAAGTTGTGGAGAGACATGATCACCTACGCCAGTAGGCCCGGTACTTGGTAATGATGATGATGATAAAAGATCACTAACTGAAATTATGACATACTTGAAGAACCAAGCGATGTGGAGAAAGACAATCGCGTACTCCGAACGGCATTGCACCTGATGATGCTGTTAATGTTGATGACAACAAACAAAACGTCTAAGGGGAATGAAAGGAGTGTTCAACCAATAGGACTAAGTTACTGCGACTATCAGCGTGCATAATCTAACAAGGGGAATGAAAGGAGTGTTCAACCAATAGGACTAAGTTACTGCGACTATCAGCGTGCATAATCTAACAACTAGGCTTCTCCAAAGGAAAGGAGATCTGACATGCTTGATAATAATGACGGAAGTAGTTTAAGATTACGATCTGTAATGCGTCTCATCATCGTGTGTTATCTCCGTGTTGAGGGTTGTCTATAGTGCAACCCCATATCACACTATCTCTCGCCTTGGTGGTAGACCTTGCGTTTGCGCTGTCTTCTATATTTCTTGATCGTGTCAGTCCACTATTTTGTCTATGTGTATCATCCTTTCTGTGGAGTCTTTTTCTTCTATCTCCTGCTTTCCTTCCTCAATTACCTTCCAGCGTCGAGGGAGATATAATTTGGGATCTTTTGCTCATCTGTTTGCCTCTGTTGCTGTTATATTTCCTAGTGTTTCTAACATTCCATCAATTCATCTCATGGGTAGCCCTTGGGTCTGATGTTCTTGCAACATTTATTGAAGGCTCGTTGTGTTGTGATTTTGGTCTTTCTGCCTTATGACCAAACCATTTTATCTGTTTCTTTATGTAATCTATGGTCGGAAGTATTTCGAACTATTTTCTCAGTTCTTCATTTCTGATTTTATCTCTCAGGCTGTTTTCTGCCATTCGTTTGACACATTTGATCTCATTGATGGTGGAGTGTGTAGATGATGGTTAAAATAAATTAATTTTATTTCACTCTATTCCCAAATGTCACCGAAAGGAAGAAAAAAAAGCCTTCGTCCATATAATGACTAATATTATCATCCCCAAAATAAAAGAAAAGGCCAAGAACAGTTGTCTCATTGAATGATGATCCACAATTATTACAGAGCGCCGATGTATTTTGACGAGGAAAACAAATGTGCAGTAAAAGTAGGGCATATGGTGTTGATGATAGTGATGGTGTTTGGTGATAGTGATAGTGTTGGTGATGGTGATAGTGATGTTGATGGTGATAGTGATAGTGTTGGTGATAGTGTTGGTGATGGTGATAGTGATAGTGTTGATGATAGTGATAGTGATGGTGTTGGTGATAGTGATAGTGTTTGTGATGGTGATAGTGATGTTGATGGTGATAGTGTTGGTGATGGTGATAGTGTTGGTGATAGTGCTAGTGTTGGTGATGGTGATAGTGTTGATGATAGTGTTAGTGATGGTGTTGGTGATAGTGATAGTGTTGGTGATAGTGATAGTGTTGGTGATGGTGATAGTGTTGGTGATGGTGTTGGTGATAGTGTTGGTGATGGTGTTGGTGATGGTGTTGGTGATAGTGATAGTGTTGATGATGGTGATAGTGTTGGTGATGGTATAGGTGATAGTATAGGTCATGGTATAGGTGATGGTGTTGGTGATGGTATAGGTCATGGTGTAGGTTGTAGTATAGGTCATGGTATAGGTGATGGTGTTGGTGATGGTATAGGTCATGGTATAGGTGATAGTATAGGTCATGGTATAGATGATGGTGTTGGTGATGATATTGGTGATAGTATAGGTGATGGTGTTGGTGATAGTATAGGTCATGGTATAGGTGATGGTGTTGGTGATGGTATTGGTATTGGTGATGGTATAGGTGATGGTGTTGGTGATGGTATAGGTCATGGTATAGGTGATGGTGTTGGTGATGGTATAGGTCATGGTATAGGTGATATTGTTGGTGATGGTATCGGTCATGGTATAGGTGATGGTGTTGGTGATGGTATAGGTCATGGTATTGGTGATGGTATTGGTGATGGTATAGGTCATGGTATTGATGATGGTGTTGGTGATGGTATAGGTCCATGGTATTGGTGATGGTATTGGTGATGGTATAGGTCATGGTATAGGTGATGGTGTTGGTGATGGTATCGGTCATGGTATTGGTGATGGTGTTGGTGATGGTATAGGTCATGGTATTGGTGATGGTGTTGGTGATGGTATAGGTGATAGTATAGGTCATGGTATAGGTGATGGTGTTGGTGATGGTATAGGTCATGGTGTAGGTGGTAGTATAGGTCATGGTATAGGTGATGGTGTTGGTGATGGTATAGTCATGGTATAGGTGATGGTGTTGGTGATGTATTGTGATAGTATAGGTGATGGTGTTGGTGATAGTATAGGTCATGGTATAGGTGATGGTGTTGGTGATGGTATTGGTATTGGTGATGGTATAGGTGATGGTGTTGGTGATGGTATTGGTTATGGTATAGGTGATGGTGTTGGTGATGGTATAGGTCATGGTATAGGTGATGGTGTTGGTGATGGTATAGGTCATGGTATAGGTGATGGTGTTGGTGATGGTATAGGTCATGGTATAGGTGATGGTGTTTGTGATGGTATAGGTCATGGTATTGGTGATGGTATTGGTGATGGTATAGGTCATGGTATTGATGATGGTGTTGGTGATGGTATAGGTCATGGTATTGGTGATGGTATTGGTGATGGTATAGGTCATGGTATAGGTGATGGTGTTGGTGATGGTATAGGTCATGGTATAGGTGATGGTGTTGGTGATGGTATCGGTCATGGTATAGGTGATGGTGTTGGTGATGGTATCGGACATGGTATAGGTGATGGTGTTGGTGATGGTATAGGTCATGGTATTGGTGATGGTGTTGGTGATGGTATAGGTCATGGTATTGGTGATGGTATTGGTGATGGTATAGGTCATGGTATAGGTGATGGTGTTGGTGATAGTATAGGTCATGATATAGGTGATGGTGTTGGTGATGGTATAGGTCATGGTATAGGTGATGGTGTTGGTGATAGTATAGGTCATGGTATTGGTGATGGTATTGGTGATGGTATAGGTCATGGTATAGGTGATGGTGTTGGTGATGGTATTGGTGATGGTGTTGGTGATAGTATAGGTCATGGTATAGGTGATGGTGTTGGTGATAGTATAGGTCATGGTATTGGTGATGGTATTGGTGATGGTATAGGTCATGGTATAGGTGATGGTGTTGGTGATTGTATAGGTCATGGTATAGGTGATGGTGTTGGTGATAGTATAGGTCATGGTATAGGTGATGGTGTTGGTGATAGTACAGGTCATGGTATAGGTGATGGTGTTGGTGATAGTATAGGTCATGGTATAGGTGATGGTGTTGGTGATAGTGATAGTGTTGGTGATAGTGATAGTTGTGGTGATAGTGATAGTTATGGTGATGGTATAGGTGATGGAAAAGGTCATGGTATAAGTAATGGTGTTGGTGATGCTTTTGGTGATGGTATAGGTCATGGTATAGTTCATGGTATAGGTGATGGTGTTGGTGATGGTATAGGTCATGGTATAGGTCATGGTATAGATGATGGTGTTTGGTGATGGTATAGGTCATGGTATAGGTGATGGTGTTGGTGATGGTATAGGTGATGGTATTGGTGATGGTGCTGGTGATGGTGTTGGTGATAGTGTTGGTGATGGTATAGGTGATGGTATTGGTGATAGTGCTGGTAATGGTGTTGGTGATGGTGTTGGTGATGGTGTTGGGATGGTGTTGGCGATGGTTTTGGTGATGGTGTTGGTGATAGTTTTGGTGATAGTGCTGGTGATGGTGTTGGTGATGGTATAGGTGATGGTATTGGTGATAGTGCTGGTGATGGTGTTGCTGATGGTGTTGGTGATGGTATAGGTGATTGTGTTGGTGATGGTGTTGGTGATAGTGCTGGTGATGCTGTTGGTGATGGTATAGTTGATGGTATTCGTGATAGTGCTGGTGATGGTGCTGGTGATGGTGTTGGTGATGGTGTTGGTGATAGTGCTGGTGATGGTGTTGGTGATGGTGCTGGTGATGGTATTGGTGATGGTATTGGTATGGTGTTGGTGATGGTGCTGGTGTTGGTGATGGTGTTGGTGATGGTGTTGGTGATGGTGCTGGTGCTGGTGATGGTGTTGGTGATGGTGTTGGTGATGGTGTTGGTGATGGTGCTGGTGATGGTGCTGGTGATGGTGTTGGTGATGGTGTTGGTGATGATGTTGGTGATGGTGTTGGTGATGGTGCTGGTGATGGTGCTGGTGATGGTGCTGGTGATGGTGCTGGTTATGGTGTTGGTGATGGTATTGGTGACAGTGCTCGTGATGGTGCTGGTGATGGTGCTGG
This sequence comes from Megaustenia siamemsis, assembly GCA_032433765.1. Lineage (NCBI taxonomy): Eukaryota > Metazoa > Mollusca > Gastropoda > Stylommatophora > Ariophantidae > Megaustenia > Megaustenia siamemsis. The sequence goes on along the minus strand of JAVIAB010000024.1, from coordinate 76,847,333 downwards.
TGATGGTGTTGGTGATGGTATAGGTGATGGTATTGGTGATGGTGTTGGTGATGGTGTTGGTGATGGTGTTGTTGATGGTTTTGGTGATGGTGTTGGTGATGGTGTTAGTGATGGTGTTGGTGATGGTGTTGGTGCTGGTGCTGGTGATGGTGTTGGTGAAGGTGTTGGTGAAGGTGTTGGTGATGGTGTTGGTGAAGGTGTTGGTGATGGTGTTGGTGATGGTGTTGGTGATGGTGCTGGTGATGGTGTTGGTGATGGTGTTGGTGAAGATGTTGGTGAAGGTTTTGGTGATGGTGTTGGTGATGGTGTTGGTGATGGTGTTGGTGATGGTGTTGGTGATGATGTTGGTGATGTTATTGGTGATGGTGTTGGTGATGGTGTTGGTGATGGTGTTGGTGATGATGTTGGTGATGTTATTGGTGATGGTGCTGGTGATGGTGCTGGTGATGGTGTTGGTGATGATGTTGGTGATGGTGCTGGTGATGGTGCTGGTGATGGTGCTGGTGATGGTGTTGGTGATGGTGCTGGTGATGGTGTGGTGATGGTATTGGTGACAGTGCTCGTGATGGTGCTGGTGATGGTGCTGGTGATGGTGTTGGTGATGGTATAGGTGATGGTATTGGTGATGGTGTTGGTGATGGTGTTGGTGATGGTGTTGGTGATGGTTTTGGTGATGGTGTTGGTGATGTGTTAGTGATGGTGTTGGTGATGGTGTTGGTGCTGGTGCTGGCGATGGTGTTGGTGAAGGTGTTGGTGAAGGTGTTGGTGATGGTGTTGATGAAGGTGTTGGTGATGGTGTTGGTGATGGTGTTTGTGATGGTGTTTGGTGATGGTGTTGGTGATGGTGTTGGTGAAGATGTTGGTGAAGGTTTTGGTGATGGTGTTGGTGATGTGTTGGTGATGGTGTTGGTGATGGTGTTGGTGATGATGTTGGTGATGTTATGGTGATGGTGTTGGTGATGGTGTTGGTGATGGTGTTGGTGTTGGTGATGGTGTTGGTGATGGTGTTGGTGATGGTGTTGGTGATGGTGTTGGTGATGGTGATGGTGTTGGTGATGGTGTTGGTGATGGTGTTGGTGATGATGTTGGTGATGTTATTGGTGATGGTGTTGGTGATGGTGTTGGTGATGGTGTTGGTGTTGGTGATGGTGTTGGTGAAGGTGTTGGTGATGGTGTTGGTGATGGTGTTGGTGATGGTGTTGGTGATGGTGTTGGTGATGGTGTTGGTGTTGGTGATGGTGTTGGTGAAGGTGTTGGTGATGGTGTTGGTGATGGTGTTGGTGATGGTGTTGGTGATGGTGTTGGTGATGGTGTTGGTGATGGTGCTAGTGATAGTATAGGTTGTAGTGTTGGGAGAAATGAAAAAAATATATATACATAAATTGAAAAAAAAAAACTATGGTAAAGCTTCACATAACAAGTGGAAAACACAAATCAGAACGACGTTTCGGCGCAAAGGCCCTCAACAGGAACAAACATGCAACACACGTACAAATATGTATTAAAATATAAAATAAAAATAAAAAATTTTTTAATAAAAAAAAAATCGAAGTAGAAGTAGAAATGAAAGGAAATATGAATAAAATCTCCCTGATGTGAAATGAAATATGAAAAGAACGAAGTGCCCACGGGGTGTGTAATAATTTTCTTATCAATACACTCCAGATTGAAACACACATGCATATTTCACACAGAAAGGCACTTTAACACATTTCACATAGAAACTCAGATCAATACACTCAACATACAAACTGACATTTACACACCTTGCATTGAAATTCTCTTCTTAAATCTCATCTCGAAACTTAGTCTCATACACCACTCACGATATTTACTTTCATTCATTCAGTTATAGAAACTTACTCACTTCATACATTCCACATAGAGAAACTCACTTTCATACATGTCACATAGAGAAACTCACTTCCATACATGTCACATAGAGAAACTCACTTCCATACATTCCACATATAGAAACTCACTTCAAACATGTCACGTAGAGAAACTCACTTCCATTCATTCCACATAGAGAAACTCACTTCCATACAGAGAAACTCACTTCCATATATTTCACACAGAGAAACTCACTTCCATAGATTCCACTTAGAGAAAATCGCTTCCATAGATTCCACTTAGAGAAAATCGCTTCCATACATTGCACATAGAGAAGCTCACTTCCATACATTTCACACAGAGAAACACACTTCCATACATTCACGTAGAGAAATTCACTCACTTCCATACATTCAACATAGAGAAGAAACTCACTCACTTCATTACATTCCACATAGAGAAACTCACTGCCATACATTTCACAAAGAGAGACTCACTTCTATACAATCCACATAGAGACACTCACTTCCATACATTTCACACAGAGAAACTCACTTCCATACATTCCACACAGAGAAACTCACTTAACAACCAAACAGGCCAGTTACAATATATAAAACAAGAAGTGAGACAAGGCTGTGTTCTGTCGCCGGAATTGTTTTCACTTTACAGCGAAAATATTGTGAGATATTATATATATATATATTATAAATAGTAGAAATAACAGAAATAGTACATATAAAAGGAATTGAAGTCAACTGTCACAACATAAACAAAATGGGGGCCTCGGTAACCTAGTTGGGAAAACCACCCGACTGGGCTACCGACGTTCGGACAACCCGTGTGCGACTCCCACTGGAAGCGGTGCAAATTGTACTCATGTTTGAAAAAAAAAAAACCACGGTCGACCTAGCCGTTGGCAGAAAAGGCTACCAGAGTATTACTCTGGGAAGGTGAGTAATGTCGCCTCGCATCGTGAGTTTCAATGCTTGAAGCGACACTATCCAGAAGTCTCCGAACAGTTCTGGATAGGCGACCGAGCACACATGGGTGAAAACTCGCGTGCTAAGACACCGATTCAAGTCTCGTACTTCACCTTTATCTTTAACATAAACAATGTGCCATATGCGGATGACAGTCTTAATTGCAGAGACAGCGAATGAAGTACAAGAAATGATAGACATAATAGTAAAAGAAAGCAGCAAGAAAGATCTCATTCTGAATAGTAAGAAAACAGAAGCAATGGTCATTTCAAAGAAACAAACATCACCATCATGCAGCATAACAAGAAATAAACAGGACAAATCTGAAATAAGTACAGCGCGTCAAATACTTGGGCACAATGATAACATCAGATGGAAGCTGCACAATATAAATAAAAAGCAGAATAGCTCAGGCTAAAATAGAATTTCAGAAAATTAAAAATGACCTATGCAACAAATCTATGTCAATAGATGTGAGAAAGAGAATTCATCGGTGGTACATAGAGCCAATTCTGACCTATGGAAACGAATCATGGACAGTAAATAAACAACTGAAAAGACGATTAGAGGCCACAGAAATGAGATTTATCAGAAAAATGTGGAAAGTTCCCTGGGCAGCTAAAAAGACTAACGGAGAAAATCTCAAAGAGGTCAACACAAAAAGAGAGCTCCGAAGAAACATCAAAAAGACAGTCGAAATTTTTCGGGCGCATCATGAGAAGAGGAAAATTGGAATACTTGTTTACAACTGGCAAAATACAGGGAAACAGAGATCGCGAACGACAAAGAAAGAAAACACTAGCTTAGCTTGGTGTCATGGCATAGAAAACAGTTAACAACAGAACTGATACGATGCACTGCAGATAGAAGATTGTGGAAGGACATGATCGCCTACGACAACCGGTATGGCACATGATGATGAGTACTTCAACACCCGTTTCATGAGTGTGACTTGGTTTACAATCAAGTCAGTAAATTGGAGACAAATAATGCATGAACATTGTTACAGTGGACACAGAGATACAACGACGACGATGGCGCTGGATAGGACACACACTGTGGAAGCTAAATGAGAGTTTTACAGTCTGTATATAGCCAACATATTGTATGTCAGGTCAGGTAATTTTACCTGCTGCTGTATGCAGTAAACAGTACAACCTGTGACTGCCCTGCTGCCTTGCAGGTAAGCACGGGAGAGTAAAAGGCTAAGGGAGGGTACCCTGAAGTAAAACAACCCCACTGTCTTGTGGGTGAGACTTTTTAGTCAAAGGCCTGCGGAGCCAACCGTAACAAACCGACGGAAGGCAACAGAAACCACCGTCGTAATTTCTTTGTACAATCATGAATCGCTACAACAATAGAAATAACGACAACAACGTTAAGGGGGATTCCAATGGAAAACCTCGTTCGGTAGGGGCATCATGTGGTACAGGTGATACCCGATCGTCATCACGCTACTGTAAGCAAAATAAAGTTAAAACAAACTCTAAAGATAGGTACTTGAATGTGAGAACACTCATGCAGAAGGGTAAACTAGAAACCATCATACAAGAAATGAAAAAAATGGGTTTACAATTACTGGGACATTGCGAAATGAGATACACCGAATCAGGGGAGATGTATTCTGATAAACATACAATAATCTATTCTGGAGTTACTGAATACCAAAGAGGAGTAGGTATCATCTTGGATGCAGAAAGAGCAAGAACAGTGCAAGGCTTTTACCAAATATCTGACAGAGTCCTTTTAGTGAAATTGAATGGAAAGCCAATAGACATAAATCTAATACAAGTTTATGCACCAACAGCAGACAGTCTAGAGGAAACAATTGATAAATTTTACGAGTTAAATGAGCTACTTCATAAATGCAAACCACATGAAAACACCATAGTTCTAGGGGATTTTAACGCAAAAGTAGGAAAGAAAGAGTTGAGGACGTAGTTGGTCATAATGGCTTAGGCGAGAGAAATGAAAGAGGTGAGAAACTTATTGACTGGGCAAGAACACACAACATGATGATAGGAAACACCTGGTTTAAGCAACATCCAAGACGTCTGTAGACATGGAAAAGTCCTGGGAACAACGCAAGTAATCAAATTGATTATATAATGATAAGCAATAGATTTAGAAACAGTCTGGTGTGTGTGAAAACTAGACCAGGGGCAGATTGCAATAGTGATCATGTACCAGTTGTGGGAAAGCTTAGAGTAAAATTAAAACAACAAACGAGCCTCAGTAAACATCAAGTTAAATTTAGATTGACTAAAATCAGACAAGAAGCTGCAAGACAAATATAAAATCACAATTCAGAACCGGTACAATGCAATAGAGAAGTTACAAAGCATTGATGAACAGTGGGAAATGCTAAAAGAATCAATGCAACAAACATCAAAAGAGTTCATACCACCAGTGAGGAAAATTCAAGAAAGAAATGGATGACAGATGACATTTTGCAGCTGACACAAAAAGAAGAAATAAAGAAAATAAAGATGAGTATAAGAGATTAAATAAAGAAATTGTAGTAAAATGCAATGAAGCAAAAGAAGCATGGCTAAAAGAGAGATGCAAAGAGATTGAAATGCAACAAAAAGGAGATGCTAAAGCTATATACAAACAAAATGAGGAACTAACAGAAGAAAAACGCAATAAAAAATGGATGTCTAAGATCAAAGAAGGAGAACTGTTGATTGATCAAGAAAACATAAGGGAACGATGGACAGAATACATTAAAGATCTTTATAATGATGAACGAACGGAGAAGTAAATATTAAGCATAATGGAGAAGGACCAGAAATATCAGAGAAGTGGAAGACGCCTTGCGAAACATGAAAGCAGGCAAAGCTCCTGGACCAGATAATATAACTAAAGAAGAGATTGAAGCCATGGGTGATTTTGGAATAGAAATAATAACAAAATATTGAATGATATCTACAACATCGGATATATACCAGACGCCATGCTCAAATCAATATTCATAGCCCTACCAAAGAAATCGGGTGCGATTGAATGCGATGATCATCGCACAATAAGCCTTATGAGTCATATGACTAAGATATTACTAAGAATCATCATGCGAAGAGTGCGAAACAAAATCAGTCCAAAATTAGTGATGAACTGTGTGGTTTTGTTAGAGATAAAGGAACAAGCAATGCCATTTATATCATAAGATCTTTAGTAGAGAGAGCCATAGAGGTGAAAACAGATCTATACTTATGTTTCATAGATTATACGAAAAGCATTTGACAAAGTAAAGCGCCAAGAAATAATCAAAATTTTAGAAAGCATAACGTAGACACCAAAGATCTAAGAATAATAAATAACGTACTGGCAACAAACAGCGCCATAAGAACTGGAAACCAATTGGGAATGTTTCAACACATAGAACAGGATGTTAGACAAGGTTGTGTGCTGTCACCACATTTGTTTAATCTTTATAATGAGATTATTTTAAGATCCATAAGGGCATGCCTGGAATAACAATTGGAGGTCATAATATAAATAATCTAAGGTATGCTGATGATACAGTCTTAATCGCTAAGAGTGAAAATGAGTTTTAAGAAATATTGGACATTATGGTGAAAGAAAGCAAAAATAAAGGACTCAGCCTTAATAGCAAAAAGACAGAGGTAATGGTAACAACAAAGAAAAAGACATCACCTCAGTGCAAAATAAAGACAAGTGGGACAATATTAAAACAGGTAAATGAATTTAAATATTTGGGAACTTTGTTAACCTCAAACGGAAGATGTACAAAAGAGGTGAGATGCAGAATGGCCAGGCAAAAGCAGCTATCCAAAAATGAGGAAGATACTATGCAATCCATTTTTGACAATAGAAACAAGAAAAAGAGTTCTTAAATGTTATGTAGAGCCAGTCTTAACATATGGATGCGAATCATGGACAATAGGACAACAGGCAAGAAAATCACTGGAGTCTGCAGAAATATGGTTTTACAGAAGAATGTTGAGAGTACCATGGACAGCTAAGAAGAATAATGAAGATGTTCTGAGAGAGGTCAAAGCAAAAAGATAACTAATTTCCAATATTAGGAAGAGACAATCATTATTTTTTGGCCATGTAATGAGAAGAGAACAACTGGAATATATTGTAACAACTGGAAAAATTGAGGACGAAGAGATAGAGGGAAGCAAAGAAAAAATAACAGACAGCTTAAGAGAATGGCTTGGCAGAAGGTCAACAACAGAAATTATAAATGGCTGCCGATATCGAAACTTGTGGAGAGACATGATCACCTACGTCAGTAGGCCCGGTACTTGATGATGATAGCCAACATGTCTGTCTGCTGTTGTATCAGCAGGCATCCTTGTCTGACTGTTTATCTGTGTGTCTATTTTTTTCGTTTGTGAATCAGGCACTCTATGACTGTCTTGCTGACAGTAGAAGTCTGTCGATTCCAATTACCAATTACATGATTCTGTACGTATGAGTCTGGCTCTAATTGTTCAATTTATTTACTGCCTTGTTTAAAAGTAAAACAATAGATAAGTCTTTACAAAAACAAATCGCCGCATTCCGTCATTGCATGAACACCTATTGTTTAGATTGCTGCTAAAAATAAGGCGACACGTACGGACCGCCCACAGCAGAACCCACCAATCGAATTAATTACATTCCCAAAGTGAGCTTGTCACAGCTCGCACAAATGGACGCAGACAGATCAATGATATCACATTTTGTGGCTGGTGCTATATAATGTCTGAGTCTAATATGTTATGTCTTGTAAGTGCTGACTTCTACCTTGCTTGATCACGTAAGCATTTTCTATATTCATGTCAGAAACATGCAAAATATTATTGTTCTTGTATTTTTTTTATTTGGTTAAATGACAATATTATTTAATGTACATGAACCACTCAGCAGCCGCGTTAATAGCTTCTAATAACAAAATGGAACAAACAAAATATTAGGTACAGCTAGAAGAAGATGGACTGAGGCAATTCTATCATCATCAAGTACCACGCCTGCTGACGTGGGTGATCATGTCTCTCCAAAACTCTCGACCTCTATAGTTATTTATCATTTCTGTTGCTGAACTTCTGCTAAGGCATTCTCTCAAGCTGTCTAGTATCTTTTCTCTTTGCTTCCCTCTATCTCTTCTCCCTCAATTTTTCAAGTCGTCGCAATATATTCCAGCTGTTCCCTACTCATTACATGGCCAACAAATGATGAATGTTTCTACTTAATATTGGAAATAAGCTCTCTTTTTGCTATGGTCCCTTTCAGAACGTTTTAATTGCTCATCTTATCTTATGGTTATGGAAGCCCCAGTATCACTGCAAACGAATTAAATCCATAATTGCTCAACCGCCCGTGCCAGTGGAATCATCCGAATTATAATCTCATCTCCCAAACAAAGAAAGGTAGCTGTAGTCCCCATTATATCAGTCTCAGCACACGCCAAAAGACATAAGGCGAAACCGCACAGAAAGTGAACACAGCCATCTTTTCTCCATCATACAATATCATCACTCATCGTAAACAATCGGAATATCGAAACACGATCAAAGCAGATGAAACGCATAGCTCACAGTGTGCACAGAGCACTTAACTCAGTAGCTCCTGCAACATGCCGGACTTGGAATATGAGGAAACTTCATCAAGGAACACTTTTCAGACTTAGCGTTTAAAGGTTCCTGCCGTCTATCCACCATATTGACCGAAGTTCAAGTCTTCTTGAAAATGATGATCGCCATATTTGTTTAAAAATTGTATAGCGTTTGATGATGTTAGGACACCGTTTTTGACTCCAAATCCGAACATGTGAAACACAGTTAGACATGGAATTATCCCCGTCCCTCGTCAAACAACAGACCGTAAGATCTCCCTGCAATGTGAAATTGTGAAATGATAAACCAGTTCACATGTCTACCCTCGATCTCTCAGTATAGTATTCTCAATATTCTTCTGTAAAACCACATTTCTACAGACTCCAGTGATTTTCTTGTCTGTTGTCCTATTGGCAATGATTCACATCCATATATTAAGACTGGCTCTACGTAACATTTAAGAACTCTTTTTTTTTGTTTCTATTGTCAAAAATAGATTGCATAGTATCTTCCTCTTTTTTTTTTTTTTTTGGAAAGCTGCTTTTGCCTGAGCCATTCTGCATCTCACCTCTTTTGTACATCTTCCGTCTGAGGTTAACAAAGTTCCCAAATATTTAAATTCATTTACCTGTTTTAATATTGTTCCACTTGTCTTCATTTTGCATTGTTGTGGTGACTTTTGTTGTTGTTTTTTTCTTTTCTTCCCTATAATGTCTAACATTTTCTTGTAACTCGTTTTCACTCTTAGTGATTAAGACTGTATCACCAACATACCTTAGATTATTTATATTATGACATTCGATTGTTATTCCAGGCTTCCTTATAGATCTTAAATAATCTCACTATAAATATTAAACAAATCTGGTGACAGCACACAACCTTGTCTAACATCCTGTTTTATTTGTTGAAACATTCCCATTTGGTTTCCAGTTCTTATGGCCACTGTTTGTTGCCAGTACATGTTCTTTATAATTCTTAGATCTTAGCTTTCTACGTCTATGCCTTCTAAAATTTTGATTATTTCTTTGTACTTTACTTTGTCAAAATGCCTAGATGTAATCTATGAAACATAGGTATAGACCTGTTTTCGCCTTTATGGTTCTTTCTACTAAAGATCTTATGATATATATGGCATTGCTCGTTCCTTTACCTCCAACAAAACCACACTGTTCGTCGCTAATTTCTGGACTGATTTTGTTTCGCACTCTTCGCATGGTGATTTATAATAATATCTTTGCCATGTGACTCAAAAGGCTTATTGGGCGATGATCATCGCATTCAATCGCACCCGATTTGTTTGGTAGGACTATGAATATTGATTTGAGCAGGTTGTCTGGTATATATCCGCTGTTGTATATACATTATTTATTATTTTTGTTATTATTTATTTCCAAAATCACCCATGGCTTCAATCTTTTCTTGGCGGTGACTGGTTGGTTTCGAAACAAGACGCCTGTCTCGAGACTGAGAGGTTGTGGGTTTAAATCCCGGCTACACCGGTTATGATATTTATTTATGTTTTCTCTCTGGACAACCATCCCTGGTCTCAGCAGGCCCGGCTTGAAACGTCAATTACTCATCGACGGAAAAAATATGAGTACCTCCGTAGTCGGAGTTATCTGCCTGTGCACACGTCTACTAGGAAAAAAATGGATTAACTCGTAAAATTCAGTTCCACGTCTCTATGGGCTTCGCCAAAGGTAATAAGCTGGAAAAAAATCTCTTCCTTAGTTATATTGTCTGGTCCAGGAGCTTTTCCTGTTTCCATATTGCGCAAGGCGTCTTCCACTTCTTCCTTGAGTATTTCTGGTCCTTCCCCATTAATCTTAACATTTACTTCTGCTTGTTTAACATCCTAAAGATCGGTAATTTATTCTGTTCATCGTTCCCTTATGCTTTCTTGTTCAATCAACAGTTCACCTTTCTTTTTTTATCTTAAACATCCAGTATTTTATTGCGTTTTTCTTCCTGCTAATTCTTCAGTTTATTTTTTATATATCTTTGACATCTTCTTTTTGTTGCGCTTCAACCTCTTGCATCTCTCTTTTAGCCGTGCTTCTTTTGCCTCATTACATTTTACTACAATTTCTTTATTTAACCTCTTATACTCATCTTTGTTATCCTTATTTTCTCTTATTGTATCCATTAGCTGGAAAATGTCGCCTGTCATCCATTTCTGTCTTGAATTTGTCCTCACTGGTGGTATGAACTCTTTTGATGTTTATTGTATTGATTCTTTTAGCATTTCCCACTGTTTATCAATGCTTTGTATCTTCTCTATTGCATTGTACCGGTTCTGAATTGTGATGTTATTTGTGTCGTGCAACTTCTTGTCTGATTTTAGTAAATCTAAATTTAACTTGATGTTAACTGAGGCTCGTTTTGCTGCTTTTAATTGTACTCTAAGCTTTCCCACAACTGGTACATGATCGCTAGTGCAATCTGCCCCTGGTCTAATTTTTACACATACCAGATTGTTTCTAAATATGGTGTTTATTATTTTGCAATCAATTTGATTACGTGCGTTGTCGCCTGGACGCTTTACATGTCCACAGACGTCTTGGATGTTGCTTAAACCAGGTGATTCCTATCATCATGTTGTGTGTTTTTGCCCAGTCAATAAGTTTGTCCCCTCTTTCATTCCTGTTGCCTAAGCCATAATGACCAACTACTTCCTCAACTCTTTCCTTTCCTACTTTTTAATTGAGATCCCATAGAACTAAGGCGTTCTCATGTGGTTTGCAGCTATCGCGGCTCCCTTTTGACTCCGCTAGCCTTGACTAAAGCTGCTTTCCAAAAAATGAGGAAGATACTATGCAATCCATTTTTGACAATAGAAACAAGAAAAAGAGTTCTTAAATGTTATGTAGAGCCAGCCTTAACATATGGATGCGAATTATGGACAATGGGACAACAGACAAGAAAATCACTGTAGTCTGTAGAAATGTGGTTTTACAGAAGAATGTTGAGAGTACCATGGAGATCTAAGAAGAGTAATGAAGATGTTCTGAGAGAGGTCAAAGCAAAAAGAGAGCTAATTTCCAATATTAGGAAGAAGAAACAATCATAATTTTTTGGGAGACTATTTTAACAAGAGAAAAATCGACGAGTAGAATTACTGTACACCATCATCATCATGTGCCATACCGGTTGGCGTAGGCGATTATGTCCCTCCACAATCTTCTATCAACAGTGCATCGTATCAATTCTGTTGTTGACTGTTTTCCATGCCATGACACAAAGCTATCCAGTATTTTCTCTCTTTGTCGTCCGCGATCTCTCTTTCCTTTTATTTTGCCTGTTGTAACCAAGTATTCCAACTTTCCTCTTCTCATGATGTACCTGAATAATGTTGATTGCTTTTTCTGATGTTTTTTATGGGTTCCCTTTTTGTGTTGGCCTCTTTGAGAATTTCCTCATTGGTCGTTTTAGCTGTCCATGGAACTTTCAACATTCTTCTGAGAAATTCCATCTCTGTGGTCTCTAATCGTCTTTTCATTTGTTTGTCCACTGTCCATGATTCGCTTACTTATGACAGAATTGATTCTAAATAGCACCGATGAACACTCTTTCTTACTTATATTGACATGGATCTGTTGCATAAGACGTTTTTCACTTTCTGAAATGCTATTTTGGCCTGAGCTATTCTGCTTTTTATTTCTGTAGTGCATCTCCCATCTGATGTTATTATTGTGCCCAAGTATTTGAAACGTTGTACTTGTTTCAGATTTGTCTCATTTATTTTTATGCTGTATGATGGTGATTACTGTACAAGTATATCCTAATGGAAGTATGCTGGTAGTCGATGCATTTTTAACAAATGTAATGTCATCACTAATCACGTCCACGCCTCCTCAACTTTGGAACCCACCTTCCGCCGGTGCTGGAAGCTGTTATCTATGTCAGCCCATAATTTTGTTTCATCATTTCATCATGTACCATGCCTGCTGGTGCAGGGGATCATGTCTCTCTACAACTTTCGATCTCGACAGTTATTTATCATTTCTGTTTGTTAATCTTCTGCAATGTTATTCTCTTAAGCTGTCTGGTGTCTTATCTCTTTGCTTCCCTCTCTCTCTTCGTTCCTCAATTTCCCCAGTTGTCACAATATATTTAATCTGTTTCCTACTTATTACATGGCCACAAAATGATGATTGTTTCTTCCTAATATTGGAAATTAGCTGTTTTTTGCTTTGGCCTCTTTCAGAACATTTTCACTACTCTTCTTAGCTGTCCATGGTATTCTCAACATTCTTCTGTAAAACCACATGTATACAACAACATTCAGTGAATTTCTCGTCTGTTGTCTTACTTTCTATGATTCGTGTCCATTTGTTAAGACTGGCTCTCTATAACATTTAATATATCTTTTTCTTGTTTCTATTGTCAAAATGGATTGCATAGTATCTCCCTCATTTTGCGGAGAACTGCTTTTGCTTGAGTTATTCTGCATCTGACTTCTGTTGTACATCTACCGCCTGAGGTTAACACTTGGCATAGAGGCGATTATTTTCATCTCTCCTATTTAATCACGAACGTACTACTGTATTAGATAGAGGTGCTTCCTTCTTGACAAATCTTCACCGGAGTTTCATGAGCTGTAGCTAACGACAATATTTGTGTTATAGTGTGCAATGGTGAGATATTTTTTTGCAATCGGGGTGTCAGTTTTTATGTTGCGATCACCATGCCAAAGTATTTAAGGTGAAAGGTTGAAGGTGAAAGGTTGAAGGATACGTTTTAAGAGAGAAGAAATACGCGGTCAGGCGCACGCGCCTCAAGCATGTCTATATATGACTCAGTGATGTCTGTATTGTATATCTGAATACTGCGAGAGAAGGAAACTTTGACCCATTTTCGAATTTTTTGTATACAATACAGACACAGTAGCTCTATAGGAAACAAAAATTGAAGTCTATGTTCTGTGTATAGCCGGTTTTTACTGTTTTTACAGAAGGCAACCTATGGGGCTGCCAGTCCATTTTGAGAAGTGCTAAAATCGTCTCAGTATTGATTGTCCTTCCTTGCTAAAACAACTGGAAAATTCTACGTCAAAATGGTGGAAAACAAGTCTTCGACCAATTCAGGGAAAACATGTTGGAGTTAAGCAAATGGACTTCCAAAGAAAGGCGGTATACCGTGTAATGTTGACATTAAAGCAACATACATGAGAATGTACAAACTACAACACATACGTAGCCTTCATAGACTGAGAAGAAGCGTTTCTACCAAGTAAACAGTTATGGGGAGCACAAAAAATATGTAGCAAATCAACACTTAATTAAGATATACATTAGCCGCAAACAAACAAGGCAAGAACAAATACCGTTTGGATATAAGTATTTAAAAAGACTAAAAGTATGATAATAAACAGTGATAACAAACAATCATGCTAGGTGATATCAAAGTAGATGGTACGAATCTAATATCTTTGACATTTTAGAGTGACGAAAAATATAAGATAGAAATAAACAAAAGAATAGGAATGGCCAAAAAAAAAAAAAACAATTTTAAAAACATGAAAGAAAAATATATGTAAACAAATTTGGGCATTAATACAATATTACTTATGCGTGAAGTATATAATTATTTCCCCTGTCGACGGGTTTAGAACATTCAGGTTGAGATTTACGTCTGTCCTGAAGGGAATCAATATCATGGACAATAAACATTGGACTAAAACGATTTTAAAGAACATTTATAGGCACGCCAATATGGGGACTTGATTTTTATAAACTGTCTGTTATAAATTTTCTGTTATAAACTGTCTGATGTAAACATTCTGATAATATATTAAACATCTGCTGTTATTGGTTGGTGTCGATGAAGCAAACATTCATATTTTGAGTGGGTTCAGAGATGGTTGATGCAAGAGAAATGTAAAAATATAGTGGGGGGGGGGAATGTTTGGTTAAAGCTTCACGTAACAAGTGGACAGCACAAATCAGAAGACGTCGTTTCGGTGTAATAGGCCTTCAACTGGAACAAACATACAACATACATACAAATGTGAATTTAAAATAAAAAAAGATAAGATAAAAATAATAATTTCGAACTAGAAGGTGAAATGAAAAGTAAATAAGAATAAACCTTCCCTGTAAGCTCTCATGTAGCAGGAACGGAAGTGCGCACAGGAATGTGTGCGTGCACAAAAGTGAAAATGTGCACACAAAGCACGCAGTAACATAAGTTTAAAAAAAACAGGTCCGCGTGCATACACAAAGTGCAAGAAATAGACTAGAAGAACATAGAGTACACCGAGAGGAGGAATGATAGAGGTGTCGCAGAGTGGGGTAAGAGATATAGGGGACAGACGAGGTGTGGATTGGTAGAGGAGAGATGTGAATAACATAGCATGTGTATATAATACTGTGCTCAAACATGAGCAACAGAGAATATGCCATAAGGAAGGGGCAGCCACAGGGAAACTATGTGTAAGATTGTGATACATTAATGCCTCGCGGGGTCAGCGAACCAATTGGACTATAAGGCGATTCTCCAAAGCAAACCGACTGCGGTCGTTGGAGTTGCACAGGACAATACCAGTGATGCGGATGCCATCTTTGCCTTTGTGGTCTGAGGAATTAAAGTGGGACGCGACTGGAGTGCCATTCTTCTGTTGTATATCTTGAAGGTGTTTCCAAACCTTTCAGCTAAACGTCGACTAGACCAGCCAATATAAGTCATGTGACATCGTTGGCATATTATGACATAAATCACAGAGATGGTTGATTGAACTAGCCCCATCCTGAAATGTCTGCGGACGTGGAAGTTTTGAGTGATAATCAATGAAGATGATGTTGCACTCGAGCTTCAAATAAAAGGTGGTTGTTATTCAATGACGTGTCATTGATTCTATAACTTGCATCAATCACAGCAGCCTGCGTCAAGTGGTCGCTTGTAGTAATGATACAAACTGAACTATCAGCATTAATACAGAAAGCATTAATACAGCAATGTTCATATGTCATTTAAATGTGTCCTTTTATTTGTTGTTCGTATACAAACACCGTGATCATCCTTCTATCATCATCATCATCCAGTGCCGTCTCCACATCGGAGGTTGACTACCATGGAGGGTCATTCTGCTCTGTCTCTTGCTTTGGTGGTAAGGTTGCCATAGGCTGACTTGTCCATCTTTTGATGTTACAAGTCCCTGTTAGCCTTGCTCTGTCTCTGCCTCTTTTACCTTGTATTTTCCCTTCATAGATTACCTATAGTAGGCTGCTGTTGTCTTATCATCATCATCATCATCATGTACCCTGCCGTTGGCGTAGGCGATCATGATGTCCCTCCACAATCTTCTATCTACAGTGCATCGTATCAGTTCTGTTGTTGACTGTTTTCCATGCCATGACACCAAGCTAACCGTATTTTCTCTCTTTGTTGTCCGCGATCTCTCCTTCCTTTTATTTTGCCAGTTGTAACCAAGTATTCCAACTTTCCTTTTCTCATGATGTGCCTGAAAAATGTTGATTGCTTCTTTCTGATGTTTTTAAGAGCTCCCTTTTTGTGTTGGCCTCTTTGAGAACTTCCTCATTGGTCTTTTTATCTGTCCAGGGAACTTTCAACATTCTTCTGAGAATCCCATCTCTGTGACCTCTAACCGTCTTTTCATTTGTTTGTCTACTGTCCATGATTCGCTTCCATAGGTCAGAATTGGTTCTATATAGCACCGAAGAACTCTATTTCTCACTTCTATTGACATAGATTTGTTGCATAAGATATTTTTGATTTTCTGAAATGCTATTTGGCCTGAGCTATTCTGCTTTTTATTTCTGTAGTGCATCTCCCATCTGATGTAATTATTGTGCCCAAGTATTTGAAACGTTGCACTTCTTTCAGATTTGTCTCGTTTATTTTTATGCTACATGATGGTGATGATTGTTTCTTCGATATAATCATTTCTTCTGTTTTCTTACTATTCAGACTGAGACCTTTCTTGTTGCTTTCTTCTACTATTATGTCTATCATTTCTTGTAGTTCGTTCTCTGTCTCTGCTATTAAGACTGTGTCATCCGCATATCGCAAATTATTTATGTTGTGACCGTTGACTTCAATTCCTTTTTTGTCTACTATTGATCTCATAATATATTCGCTGTAAAGTGAAAACAAGTCCGGTGATAGAACACAGCCTTGTCTGATTCCTTGTTTTATATATTGGAATTGTCCTGTTTGGTTGTTAATTCGCATATCTGCTGTTTGTTGCCAGTACATGTTTTTTATGATTCGCAGATCCTTGCCATCAATGTTTAATTTCTCCTGAATATTGATTATTTCCACATGTTTTACTTTGTCAAATGCTTTCGTGTATCTATAAAGCACATATATAGATTTTTCTTTACCTCTATAGATCTTTCTATCAATGTCCTTAAGATGTATATTGTTGTCTTATAACATTCCCAAAAGGCTTTTTTCAATTTGCATTGTTTGAATTGTGTTTAGTTGTTCTCTTTTCATTTTTAGTTGTTTTAAGACTTCATCGTTTGTTTCCTTTTCTTTCTACCCAATTCTACATATTCATCTATACATCCACATTTCAAAGGCTTCAATTTTCTGTTCTGTTTAGTTGTCTAATGCCCATGTGTCTGCACCAAACAGGAATATTGAGAAGATATAACATGTTGCTATTCTTAGTTTTAGCTCTAGTGTTATTTGTTTTGATGCCAATGTATTTTTCGGGGCAATAAATGTACTTTTTGCCATTCCTATTCTTTTGTTTATTTCAAATTTACATTTTCAATCACTGGTTATAGTATGTACAAGGTAGTTGTAGCTCTGAACTGTCTGCAGGTCTATTTGTTCAACTTTGACATCCACTTGTGGGTTTTGCCACTTATCTTTCTTTATCTTCATCTTCTACCGTTTTAGCTCCCAGTGGAGCATAGGTCCTCAACAAACACCTTCCAAGTCGTTCCGTTTTTTTGCCATTCTTTGAAGATCATTCCATGTCTTCCCCATCATCTTCATCTCTGCTTCTATCTGTCTTCTCCAAGAATTTCTTTGTTTATGATCATAATTAAATAACTGTCGTGATCGAAAGCTGTGGAGAGACATGATCACCTACGCCTTGATACTTGATGATGATGACAATTTAATTCGACTTATGCCTTGCAACGCCTCCGCTTTCAAAGGGCGCTAACCGCACTCTACCAACGGACCCGGTTCTGTGCTTCTCTAACTGAGCCCGTGTCCATCATGCAGTCTCTGCTTCTGTCTCGACTGTTCTTCCCCAGGTCTGCTTTGGGATTTTACATTTGCTAGCTCTCTGTTGTTCTTGTTCATTGATTGTCTTGAATATTGCTTGATGGTCTTGTGTGTCCATCCCCATTTATTTTTCTTGAATCCCGTTTCTACTGGTATCTGGGCACCTCTTTCTCTAAGGTTGTCATTTATTTTACAATCATAAATAACAAGCAGTGATTTTTATATTGGAAAAAAAGTCAACCTGACGTGATACTGACCACATTTCTAACAAATTTGCTGCTGGCCAGAGGACCAAAAAATTTAATCTAGAACAACCCCCCTCCTCCCAAACCCCCTCCCGAAGCTATATTTTGTGACGGGCACTCTTGACCTTGACTTACATTTTCAGTACCCACAAGCCGTCAGAGAGGAAGTGACAACATTAGAGTGAAAACAGAACAGGCCATGGCGCTCAAGCTTGAACAATCCCTGACAATCTGTCTAACATTCTTCATAAGCTGGCTACACCTGTCGGTGACAAGAACAGGTAATAACTTTTATTTATTGTTCCACGTACAACTTCAACAGGTAACCGCTATGTTATTGTCCGCACTCACTGATTTCGTTCTCCGATGGTACACTCCGGGACGTAGTTTCGGCTCATCTTTATTTGATATGACAATTCCAGAACTTGTCTGTTCTTGTCTAACTTCATCTAGATCATCTCTGCTTGTACAGACAACCCATGTACTGATGTTCACCAGGATAGTGGTTCCTCCTCTTACCAAATTCATTCCCAGCAAATATGTAGATTCCTGTCTACTCCGAGCTCGCTATTCTGTAGTTGATACCAAAAGCAAGAAGCGATCTAAAGACGACGAGGGTATATTAGAGGATATGTTGAAAGTGTGGATGTAGAGTGCCCGTCACGCCAAATGGCATACAGGGGATATGATGCTAGTGACCATCATTTTTATAGACCTTCGACACAATGAATATTGGGGTAATGTGGTCGTAAACGGCCCCTACCGAAAAATCCGGTACCCATTTAAGGTTTGACCCTGGTCCATTGACAGAGTGTGGTTAGCGGTCTGTGAAAGCGGAGGAGCTGCAAGGCATAAGCCAAGTTAAACTATGATCATAAATAAAGATAATAGGTAAAAACCTACAAGTGGATATCAAAGTTGAACGAATAGACCTGGAGACAGTTCAGAGCTACAACTACCTTGGACACACTATAACCAGTGATGGAAAATGTAAAACCAAAATAAAGAAAAGGAAAGAAATAACAAAAAGTAATTTTAATGTCATGAAAATATGCTAACATGAAAACAAACACCAGGGCTAAAACTAAGAATAGCAAACTGTCATATCTTCTCAGCATTCCTGTATAGTGCAGAAACATTGACATAAGACAAGAAAACAGAACAGAAAATTTTAAACTTTGAATTGTATATTTATAGAAGAATAAGAAGAATTGGATTGAAAGAAAAGAAAACAAACGACGAAGTCTTAAAGCAACTAAAAATGAAAAGAGAACTACTAAACACAATTCAAACAAGACAAATGCGATTGTTGGGGCATGTTAAAATACACAACAGCCTACTAAAAGTAATCTACGAAGGGAAAATGCAAGGTAAACGAGACAGAGGCAGACCAAGACTAGCATGGACGTGTAAAATATAAAAAAAGACAAGTCAGCCTAAGACAACCTGCATCATCAAAGGAAGAGACAGAGCGGAATGGGGCTCCATGTAGCCATCCTTCTATTCGGAGACGACACTCAATAACGACGAATCTTTAGGAATAGACAACAAACATGATGGTTACTGTCATTTCTTTGTGCCGCGACCCAAGAACGATTTGTTTGGTCCAAGCTTTGCTCTGTTACTTTCTTTTCTCTCTTATCAAAATGTTTTTCTTAGATACGATGTGATACAGCTACTGCCTTTTTACAACTTATCACCACTGTTACCTCAGTTTGTAACGGGGACTGCTAGTGCTAAGATACTGTCAGCACCACTACTACTATTACTAATGACATTAAGGATTTTACTGCAACAACAGCTTTTACCTTTCACTATAAGAAATATGGCAACCACTGCAACTACAACCACTACTACTAATAATTCACATTTAACTGCAAGAATACAACCAGCAACAATTCTATTCTTGTATCGTCAACTCAGTAAATATCAAGATTACCGACCCGATATTTAATGATGACTCAATGCCGGAACAGCTGAACGCAGTTATCAGTGGAAAGAACCTGAGTCCCATCTACCTGCAGCTCGTGCAACGATCTGGCTCCAACATCCCGGTCTACAGACTCAAGATCAGCAACACTGGACGAGTATCCAAAAAGCTGGAAAACTTACAGGATAAGCATGTACGTACAACAACAGAAAGTTCATCAATGAACGTAGAGGTTCAGGTACGTACAACAACAGAAAGTTAATCAATGAATGCAGAGGTTCAGGTACGTACAACAACAGAAAGTTAATCAATGAATGCAGAGGTTCAGGTACGTACAACAACAGAAAGTTAATCAATGAATGCAGAGGTTCAGGTACGTACAACAACAGAAAGTTCATCAATGAATGCAGAGGCTCAGGTACGTACAACAACAGAAAGGTAATCAATGGATGCAGAGGTTCAGGTACGTACAACAACAGAAAGTTCATCAATGAATGCAGAGGCTCAGGTACGTACAACAACAGAGTGTTCATCAATGAATGTAGAGGTTCAGGTACGTACAACAACAGAAAGTTCATCAATGAATGTAGAGGTTCAGGTACGTACAACAACAGAAAGTTCATCAATGAATGTAGAGGTTCAGGTACGTACAACAACAGAAAGTTAATCAATGGATGCAGAGGTTCAGGTACGTACAACAACAGAAAGTTAATCAATGGATGCAGAGGTTCAGGTACGTACAACAACAGAAAGTTCATCAATGAATGTAGATGTTCAGGTACGTACAACAACAGAAAGGTAATCAATGAACGTAGAGGCTCAGGTACTTACAACAACAGAAAGTTATTCAATGAATGTAGAGGCTCAGGTACGTACAACAACAGAAAGGTAATCAATGAACGTAGAGGTTCAGGTACGTACAACAACAGAAAGTTAATCAATGGATGCAGAGGTTCAGGTACGTACAACAACAGAAAGTTAATCAATGAACGTAGAGGTTCAGGTACGTACAACAACAGAAAGGTAATCAATGAACGTAGAGGCTCAGGTACGTACAACAACAGAAAGGTAATCAATGAACGTAGAGGCTCAGGTACGTACAACATCATCATCATGCGCCAAGCCTGCTGGCGTAGGTGAACATGTCACTTCCCATTTTTCGATCACGACAGTTATTTATCATTTCTGTTGTTGACCTTATGCCAAACCATTCTCTTAAGCTGTCTAGTATCTTTTCTCTTTGCTTCCCTCTATCTCTTCGTCCCTCAATTTTTCCAGTTGTTACAATATATTCCAGCTGTTCTCTTCTCATTACATGGCCAAAAATGATGATTGTCTCTTCCTAATATTGGAAATTAGCTCTCTTTTTGCTTTGGCCTCTTTCAGAACGTTTTCAGTACTCTTCTTAGCTGTCCATGGTATTCTCAACATTCTTCTGTAAAACCAAATTTCTACAGACTCCAGTGATTTTCTTGTCTGTTGTCCTATTGTCCAAGATTCACATTCATATGTTAAGACTGGCTCTACATAACATTTAAGAACTCTTTTTCTTGTTTCTATTGTCCAAAATTTATTGCATAGTATCTTCCTCATTTTTTTAAAGCTACTTTTGCCTGAGTCATTCTGCATCTCACCTCTTTTGTACATCTACAATTTTAGGTTAAATTCATTTACCTGTTTTAATATTGTTCCACTTGTCTTTATTTTACACTGAGGTGATGTCTTTTTCTTTTTGTTACCATTACCTCTGTCTTTTTGCTATTAAGGCTGAGTCCTTTATTTTTGCTTTCTTTCACTATAATGTCCAACATTTCTTGTAACTCATTTTCACTCTTAGCGATTAAGACTGTATCATCAGCATACCTTAGATTAATTATATTATGACCTCCGATACGTGCAACAACAGAAAGTTAATCAATGAATGCAGAGGCTCAGGTACGTACAAAAATGGAAAGTTACTTAATACAATAAAGACTGAGGTACGTACAACAACAGAAAGCTAAACACTTCATTAAAGATCCAGGTACATACAGCAACAGAAAGTTAAACACTACATTAAAGATTCAGGTATGTACAACAACAGAAAGCTAAACACTACATTAAAGATTCAGGTACATACAGCAACAGAAAGCTAAACACTACATTAAAGATTCAGGTATGTACAACAACAGAAAGCTGAACACTACAAAAAAGACTCAAGAATGTTTGTCAGGAGCCTCGGTGGCTGAGTGGTTGGTGTGCTCTATTCTTGATCTAAAGATTCAATTTTCATTTCCCCGACGCGGCGGTGGTTGCTCTGACCGATAATTATTCTGTAATGCTTAACCCAACCTTTAAGAATAAGTACCAGATATTTATCTTGGAAGTAAAGACACTCGGGGAGATAACCAACCGCATAATCCAAATAAGTGTCATTTCAAAGTAAAAATACGCGAACATCATATTTAGCATCCTCCTAGAAAGTTGGAAAGGGATCCATTGCTTTTAAATTGTTATATTGACAGTAAATTAAAACTTGGATATAAAAGCAGACAGCAAGTCACATAAAATAAAACCGTCTGGTATATTTCATGACATGTAATGAGTCTAGGCTTAAAATACACTTGTAATTGTCGGTCATTAACATGACGTTAAGTGGCCGTACACGTGACGTGTTGTTGTTTACAGTAAACTGTGATATCTTCGTCTTTCGGTCAGACGTCTACGTCTTTAACGTATCATTTTTGTGTAACGTCTTGCCTTCCCTCTTAAACCCTACTCGTTTGCCAAAACCGGTTAGTCTGTTAGTAGGGACACTACACAGATGTGAAGTAGGATCTGGATACTTCTGGGTCACCGATCTTGGCACTAGCATTAAGGGATAGGGGATATATCCAAAATCCTGCCCAGATCTCCTCCCAAGATCTTTCTCCAGATCTGGTCCTCAGATCTTCTCCCAAGATTTCCTCCCCTGATATTCTCCCCAGATCTCCTCTCCAGATCAGCTCCCCAGAACTTCTCCCAAGATCTCCTCCCCAGATCAGCTCCCTAGATCAGCTCCCCAGATCTCCACCCCAGATCTGTCCAAGATCTCCTCCCCAGATCTCCTCCCAAGATATTTCCCTAGATCTTCTCCCCAGATTTCCTCCCCTGATCTTCTCCCCAGATCTCCTCCCCAGATCAGCTCAGCAGATGTTCTACCAAGATCTTTCCCCAGATCTCCTCCCCAAATCTTCACCCCAGATTTCCTCCCCTGATCTTCTAAACATATCTCTTCCCTAGATCATCTTCCATGATCTTCTCCACATATCTTCTCACCAGATCTTGCCACCAGATCTCCTCCCCAGATCTCATCCCAGATTTCCTGCCCAGATCTACTCTTTAGATCTTCTCCCCAGATCACCTCACCAGATCTTCTCGCCAGATCTCCCCCCAAGATCTTCTCTCCAGATCTTCTCCACAGATCACCTCACCAGATCTTCTCCCAAGATCTTATCGCTAGATCACCTCCCCAGATCTTCTCCCCAGATCACTTCACCAGATCTTCTCCTCAGATCTACTCATCAAATCTACTCATCAGATCTTCTCTCCAGATCTTCTCCTCAGGTCTACTCATCAGATCTTCTCTCCAGATCTTCTCCTCCGGTCTACTCATCAGATCTTCTCTCCAGATCACCTCATCAGATCTTCTCCCCAGATCTTCTCTCCAGATCTTCTCTCCAGGTCTCCTCACCAGATCTTCTCCCCAGATCTTCTCTCCAGATCTTCTCTCCAGGTCTCCTCACCAGATCTTCTCCCCAGAACCTATCTCCTTATCTTCTCCCTAGATGTCCTCACCAGATTTCCTCACCAGATCTTCTCTCCATATCTTCTCACATCACCTCACTAGGTCACCTCCTTAGATCTTCTCCCCAGATCTCCTTACCAGATCATTTCCTCAGATCTCCTCACCAGATCTTCTCCTCAGATCTACTCATCAGATCTTCTCCCAGATCTCCTCACCAAATCTTCTCGCCAGATCTCCTCTCCAGATCTTCTCCCCGGATCTTCTCTCCAGATCTTCTCCCCAGTTCTTCTCCCAGATCTCCTCTCCTTATCTTCTCACCAGATCACCTCCTTAGATCTTCTCTCCAGATCTTCTTCTCAGATCACCTCACCAGATCTTCTCTTCATATCTTCTCCCCAGATCTCTCTCTCTCTCTCCCCCCCCCCCCCGATCTTCTCTCAAGATCTTCTCTCCAGATATTCTCCTCAGATCTACTCATCAGATCTCCTTCCCAGAACTTCTTTCCGGATCTTCTCCCAGATCACCTCCCCAGATCACCTCCTTAGATCTCCTCCCCAGATCTCTTCCCCAGATATTCTCTCCAGATGCTCTCATCAGATCACCTCCCCAGATCACCTCCTTAGATCTCCTTCCCGGATCTCCTGCCCAGATATTCTCTCCAGATCTTCTCTCCAGATCTTCTCCTCAGATCTACTCATCAGATCTCCTTCCCAGAACTTCTTTCCGGATCTTCTCACCAGATCACCTCCTTAGATCTCCTCCCCAGATCTTCTCCCCAGATATTCTCTCCAGATGCTCTCCTCAGATCACCTCCCCAGATCACCTCCTTAGATCTCCTCCCCAGATCTCCTCCCCAGATCTCCTCCCCAGATATTCTCTCCAGATCTTCTCCTCAGATCTACTCATCAGATCTCCTTCCCAGAACTTCTTTCCAGATCTTCTCCCCAGATCACATCCTTAGATCTCCTCCCCAGATCTCCTCCACAGATATTCTCTCCAGATCCTCTCCCCAGACCACCTCACCAGATCACCTCCTTAGATCTCCTCCCCAGATCTCCCCAGATATTCTCCCCAGATCCTCTCCCCAGACCATCTCACCAGATCACCTCCTTAGATCTCCTCCCCAGATCTCCCCAGATATTCTCTCCAGATCCTCTCCCCAGATCACCTCCTCAAATCTCCTTCCCAGATCAACCCCACCTCGCTGATGCATACGTACTTCTTCTTTTTTTCTACCTTTTAGCTCCCAGTGGAGCATAGGTCTTCAAACAAACACTTTCCAAGTCGTTCTGTTGTTTGCAATTCTTTTAAGTTCATTCCATGTCATCCCCATCATCTTCATCTCTGCTTCGATCTGTCTTCTCCAAGAATTCCTTGGTCTTCCTCTTTGTCTTTTCCCCTGGGGATTCCAAAAAAGGGCCTGTTGTGTAATACTCTCAGTTGGCTTCCGCAGTGTGTGTCCTTGTTCATGTTTGTGAAGTTTTTTCGGCTTATTTATTTTACAGTATGGGATAGCCAGTCCCATGCCTAACCCTCCTTTCTCGCCTCTTACGAACATGCCTGGTAGGGTACAGCGCCGTTATTCTTTAATCCCCTTTGGGGCCCCGGCAGCGCACGGGCAGCATACGTACTAGTCTACATAAAAAACAAGCATGCAATCACACCTAAATAAAATAAACAACAAATGGAAATGATTTAGTCTAAAAATTAATGTTGATAAAAGGAAAGTAATTAATATACTAAGAGAAAGACAAACAATTAAAGTAACGACAGAAGATAAAGTAAAGTGAGTTGACGAGAAGTGAAACCCAGTCAGTCTGGTGACATTGAACAACAGACAAGCAGTAGAACAGACTCTCGTTGCAGCAAGACATGTCAGGTTTATTCGTCAAATGGCTTCAGAGATTGACAACAAAGAAATGACAAAAAGAGCGCTCTTCAACATAATCTTCCTGCCGATGCTACGCTGTGAATGTCAGTCAAGGAAGCTAGATTCTAGAACATTCAATAAGATAGATAGCATGGACATGAGATGTGACACCCATGTAGTAGTGTACACACACACACACAGACATAACACACACACACACGCACACACACAAATAAAAAAAAAGTAAAACATTTTAAAATGGTTCGGTCAAGTGTCAACACAGAAAGAAGTAAACACGGAATTCATAGTTTAGTTTAATCATTGGTCATTATCATGGATCATTATCATCACACGCCAAAAATGCCCAAAAGTGCTCAGACACCCCCCCCCCCCCCACCCCCAGCACGCCCCTCAGTGTGTGCAGACTGATGAATCCAGTTCTGTGTTGATTTATTATTCGTCAGTGTTGTCCCCACGTAACGATCATTTCTGGCATCCCCAGTTCTGACCTGATGTTCGTGCAGCCCGAACACGGTTGTAGATTCATGATCATCAGCTCGCCCTGCCATCCTGAGGGCATTTAGAATGTCAATCAGGTCCATTACACGTCCACCATCCACAGCAGATGTTCCAGCCAGGTTGTCTGCCCTTTCGTTTCTTCTCACACCGGAGTGACCAGGAGCGAAGACAAAACAGACCCCAATCAGGCCTGTCTTCTTTAGTGACTAAAACCACTGACTCTGTGTCCAACCTTCTTCGATCCTCCTGAGTCAATTATCGAGTCACTCATCAAGCCAGTCATCGAGTCACTCATCGAGTCACTTATCGAGTCACTCATCGAGTCACTTATCGAGCCACTCATCGAGCCACTCATCGAGCCACTCATCGAGTCACTCATCGAGTCACTTATCGAGTCACTCATCGAGTCACTTATCGAGCCACTCATCGAGCCACTCATCGAGTCACTCATCGAGTCACTTATCGAGCCACTCATCAAGCCACTCATCGAGTCACTCATCGAGTCACTCATCGAGCCACTCATCGAGCCACTCATCGAGTCACTTATCGAGCCACTCATCGAGTCACTAATTGAACCACTCATCGAGCCACTCATCGAGTCATTCATCGAGCCACTCATCGAGCCACTCATCGAGCCAATTATCGAGCCACTCATCGAGCCAATTGTCGAGCCACTCATCGAGTTACTTATCGAGCCACTCATTGAGCCACTCATCGAGCCACTCATCGAGCCACTCATCGAGCCAATTATCGAGCCACTCATCGAGCCACTCATCGAGCCACTCATCGAGTCACTCATCGAGCCACTCATCGAGCCACTCATCGAGCCAATTATCGAGCCACTCATCGAGCCAATTGTCGAGCCACTCATCGAGTTACTTATCGAGCCACTCATTGAGCCACTCATCGAGCCACTCATCGAGCCACTCATCGAGCCACTCATCAAGTCACTCATCGAGCCACTCATCGAGCCACTCATCGAGCCAATTATCGAGCCACTCATCGAGCCACTCATCGAGCCACTTATCGAGTCACTCATCGAGTCACTCATCGAGTCACGGATCGAGCCACTCATCGAGCCACTCATCGAGCCACTCATCGAGTCACTCATTGAGCCACTCATCGAGTCACTCATCGAGTCACGGATCGAGCCACTCATCGAGCCACTCATCGAGCCACTCATCGAGTCACTCATTGAGCCACTCATCGAGCCACTCATCGAGCCACTCATCGAGCCACTCATCAAGTCACTCATCGAGCCACTCATCGAGCCACTCATCGAGCCAATTATCGAATCACTCATCGAGTTATTCATCGACTCACTCATCGAGCCACTCATCGAACAAATTGTCGAGTCACTTATCGAGTTACTCATCGAGTCACTCATCGAGTTACTCATCGAGCAACTCATCGAGCCACTCATCGAGTCACTAATCGGGTCACTCATCGAGTCATTCATCGAGTCACTCATCAAGTCACTCATCGAGTCATTCATCGAGTCACTCATCGAGCCAATTATCGAGTAACTCATCGAGTCACTCATCAAGTCATTCATCGAGTCACTCATCGTCATTCATCGAGTCATTCATCGAGTCATTCATCGAGTCACTCATCGAGCCAATTATCGAGTCACTCATCGAGTCACTCATCGAGCCACTCATCGAGCCAATTATCGAGCCACTCATCGAGTCACTAATCGAGTCACTAATCGAGTCACTCATCGAGTCACTCATGGAGCCACTCATCGAGCCAATTATTGAGCCACTCATCGAGCCACTCATCGAGTCACTCATCGAGCCACTTACCGAGTCACTCATCGAGTCACTCATCGAGTCACGGATCGAGCCACTCATCGAGCCACTCATCGAGTCACTCATCGAGTCACGGATCGAGCCACTCATCGAGCCACTCATCGAGTCACTCATCGAGTCACGGATCGAGCCACTCATCGAGCCACTCATCGAGTCATTCATCGAGCCAATCATCGAGTCACTCATCGAGCCACTCATCGAGTCACTCATCGAGCCATTCATCGAGCCACTCATCGAGCCAATTATCGAGCCACTCATCGAGTTACTCATCGAGCCACTCATCGAGTCACTCATCGAGCCACTCATCGAGTCACTCATCGAGCCACTCATCGAGCCAATTATCGAGCCACTCATCGAGCCACTCATCGAGCCACTCATCGAGTCATTCATCGAGCCAATCATCGAGTCACTCATCGAGCCACTCATCGAGTCACTCATCGAGCCACTCATCGAGCCAATTATCGAGCCACTCATCGAGCCAATTGTCGAGCCACTCATCGAGTTACTCATCGAGCCACTCATCGAGCCACTCATCGAGCCACTCATCGAGCCACTCATCGAGCCACTCATCGAGCCACTCATCGGGCCACTCATCAAGTCACTCATCGAGCCACTCATCGAGCCACTCATCGAGCCAATTATCGAGCCACTCATCGAGCCACTCATCGAGCCACTTATCGAGTCACTCATCGAGTCACTCATCGAGTCACGGATCGATTCACTCATCGAGCCACTCATCGAGTCATTCATCGAGCCACTCATCGAGTCACTCATCGAGCCAATCATCGAGTCACTCATCGAGCCACTCATCGAGCCACTCATTGAGCCACTCATCGAGCCAATCATCGAGTCACTCATCGAGCCACTCATCGAGTCACTCATTGAGCCACTCATCGAGCCACTCATCGAGCCACTCATCGAGTCACTCATTGAGCCACTCATCGAGCCACTCATCGAGCCACTCATCGAGCCACTCATCAAGTCACTCATCGAGCCACTCATCGAGCCAATTATCGAATCACTCATCGAGCTATTCATCGACTCACTCATCGAGCCACTCATCGAACAAATTGTCGAGTCACTCATCGAGTTACTCATCGAGTCACTCATCGAGTTACTCATCGAGCAACTCATCGAGCCACTCATCGAGTCACTAATCGGGTCACTCATCGAGTCATTCATCGAGTCACTCATCAAGTCACTCATCGAGTCATTCATCGAGTCACTCATCGAGCCAATTATCGAGTAACTCATCGAGTCACTCATCAAGTCATTCATCGAGTCACTCATCGTCATTCATCGAGTCATTCATCGAGTCATTCATCGAGTCACTCATCGAGCCAATTATCGAGTCACTCATCGAGTCACTCATCGAGCCACTCATCGAGCCAATTATCGAGCCACTCATCGAGTCACTAATCGAGTCACTAATCGAGTCACTCATCGAGTCACTCATGGAGCCACTCATCGAGCCAATTATTGAGCCACTCATCGAGTCACTAATCGAGTCACTCATCGAGTCACTCATCAAGTCACTCATCGAGTCACTCATTGAGCCACTCATCGAGCCAATTATCGAGCCACTCATCGAGTCACTCATCGAGCCACTTATCGAGTCACTCATCGTGTCACTCATCGAGTCACGGATCGAGCCACTCATTGAGCCACTCATCGAGTCACTCATCGAGTCACTCATCAAGTCACTCATCGAGTCACTCATCGAGCCACTCAGAAAGCACACTTGAGTAAATTATTGTGCTTCTAGTCAGACGATTGCTTCAATTACTGCCCATGGTCTGCATGATGAAATTACTGGAGTTGTCGGGAAAGCACGGCTTTCCTTCTTTACCATTCTTCCTTTGACCTGGACCGTGAAATCCCACGAGCCCCGACTGTGCCATGGACCCAACAATGGCGGCCGCATCATCTGGTATATTTTCATAGATCAAGACCTTCACCTCTGCCCCACGACTACAAGGTTTTATTGCCTTCAATGTCTGCTCAAAATGATGCAAACCGACAAGACGTAGAGAACTACGCTGGCACTCATGTTCACTTTTCCTCAAATACAACTATCGAATGTTGCTGTGGCGCTTTTGATTTTGTTCTCCATGTGTTACGATCTGCATGAAAGATCTACCTAGTTTCTTTCACAGATAGAGAATTCACTCAATGAAGGCCTGCAAACATCCTTATATCCCGTGTTTCGTGTGCCCTTTGGTCTCTTTCCGAACTTAATTTCTTCATAAATTAATTGTTCGGGGAAATATAATATGAAACTTTACCGATCATTCGCAGCAAGAGGTAACCTGATCATCAGAAAAAGGTCCCGCCAAGCAAGTGTTTCAGTCCTTAAGTCACTGATTATTTTATACATTTAATCGAGCGGAGAGGTTGTGAGTAACTGTTGTATTGTCTAATGATATTGTTGGTGTTTGTTATTAACAATCTGCTGTCCTTGTCTCCTCTCATAGAACATTGGATACTACCAAGATCAGGGGCATGAGGCCTTCATGCAGGTTACCATGCATGATGATCTTATAGACGATGAAGTTGTTTTTGAACTGGTAAGATTCCATCTATCCATTCATATATCCATCCACCCGTCCATCCATCCGCCCGTCCATCCATCCGCCCGTCCATCCATATTCCGTTCATCCATCCCTCACTCCATCCATACATCACTCATCCATCATGCATCATCCATTCATCCATACATCATCCATTCATCCATACATCACTCATCCATCATGCATCATGCATCATCCATTCATCCATACATCATCCATTCATCCATACATCACTCATCCATCATGCATCATCAACTCATCCATGCATCACTCATCCATCATCCATCATCCATTCAACCATGCATCACCCATCCATCATCAATTCATCCATGCATCACTCATCCATCATCCATTCATCCATGCATCACCCATCCATCATCCATCATCCATCATCCATTCATCCATGCATCACTCATCCATCATCCATTCATCCATGCATCACCCATCCATCATCCATCATCCATCATCCATTCATCCATGCATCACTCATCCATCATCCATCATCCATTCATCCATGCATCACCCATCCATCATCCATTCATCCATGTATCACCCATCCATCATCCATTCATCCATGCATCATCCATTCATCTATGCATCACCCATCCATCATCCATTCATCCATGCATCACCCATCCATCGTCCATCATCCATCATCCATTCATCCATGCATCACTCATCCATCATCCATTCATCAACGCATCACTCATCCATCATCCATCATCCATTCATCCATCCATCACTCATCGATCATCCATCGTCAATTCATCCATGCATCACTCATCCATCATCCATTCATCCATGCATCACTCATCCATCATCCATTCATCCATGCATCCCTCATCCATCATCCATCATCCATTTATCCATGCATCACTCATCCATCATCCATCCATCCATCCATCACTCATCCATCATCCATCATCCATGCATCACCCATCAATCATGCATCATCCATCCATCCATGCATCACCCATCAAACATGCATCATCCATTCAACCATGCATCACTCATTCATTCATCCATCCATCCATGCACCATCCATCCATTCATGTATCATCCATCCATCCACTCATCCATCCATCCATCCATCCATCCATGCACCATCCATCCATCCCTGTATCATCCATCCATCCATCCATCCATGCATCATCAACCCATCCATGCATCATCCATTCATCCATGCATCACTCATCCATTCATCCATCCATCCATGCACCATCCATCCATCCATGTATCATCCACTCATCCATTCATCCATCCATCCATGCACCATCCATCCATCCATCCATCCATCCATGCATCATCAACCCATCCATGCATCATCAACCCATCCATGTATCATCCATCCATCCATCCATCCATGCATCATCAACCCATCCATGCATCATCAACCCATCCATGCATCATCAACCCATCCATGCATCATTCATCCATCCATGTATCACCCATTCATCAACCATCCAACCATCCATCCATCCATCCATGCATCCATGCATCATCCATCCATACATCCACCCATCCATGCATCATCCATCCATCCATCCACCCATCCATGCATCATCCATCCATACATCCACCCATCCATGCATCATCCATCTATCCATCTATCCATCCACCCATCCATGCATCATCAATCCATCCATCCACCTATCCATGCATCATCCATCCATCCACCCATCCATGCATCATCCATCCATCCACCCATCCATGCACCATCCATCCATCCACCCATCCATGCACTATCCATCCATCCACCCATCCATGCACCATCCATCCACCCATCCATGCACTATCCATCCATCCACCCATCCATGCACTATCCATCCATCCACCCATCCATGCACCATCCATCCATCCACCCATCCATGCACCATCCATCCATCCACCCATCCATGCATCATCCATCCATACATCCATCCATGCACCATTCATCCATCCACCCATCCATGCACCAACAATCCATCCATCCATCCATGCATCATCCATCCATCCACCCATCCATGCATCATCCATCCATACATCCACCCATCCATGCATCATCCATCCATCCACCCATACATGCACCATCCATCCCTCCATCCACCCATCCGTGCATCATCCATCCATCCACACATCCATACATCCATACATCATCCATTCATCAAAACTTTAATTTATCATGTTTTTCATCTTATCTATCTGGCTCACTCTCTGCTCATCTGTCTGTCTACATGACAATATCTAACTGACCATTTTTCTGTTTCTCTACAAATCTCTCTACTTGACATGTCTTTTCCTTTAAGTTATCTATTGCTTTCATCCCTTTATTTGATTATATTTCTGATATTTTCCCTTTATTTGCTTTATATTATCCTTTTATTTGTTTATGTCATTCCCTTATTTCCCTATTCTATTGGCCTTTCGAGCCGTAACCGGCCCATAGGGCGTAGACCAAGATACACCTTCTCCTATATGAATTTTTTGTTCTAGCAGTTTTCTTTTAAAGATATTTTATCAAATCTCGCCATCTGTCTCTGTTCTGTGCAAGCAGTTCTATCTCATTGAGGGAGCCGATTCCTGCTGCTCTTGCCTCTCTCATCAATGTTCTTCTCAGTGTCTCCCTGGGTCTTCCTCTTTTTCTTTTACCTGTTGTTTCCCATATGAGGGCTTGCTTTGCTATTCGGTTATTATCTCTTCTCATCACATGTCTAACGTATGACCATCGTCTTTTCTTTATTACTGAAGATATTAGTGGTATTTCCCTATATCATCCCATTATTTTGGTTATATCATCCTTTTATTTGCTTATATATTTTTTGTTTTTATTATTACTCTCCTTCGTTTTTATTATCCATTCTTTTCTTTTTTTCTATTTTACTTGGTTTGTTCACATTATCAATCATTTCAGTTTGTTTTGTTTAGTCATCAATCTGTTTAGTTATAATTCTGTTTAGTCATCACTATGTTTAGTCATCACTATGTTTAATCACCATTCTGTTTAGTCATCATTCTGTTTAGTCATCAATCTGTTTAGTCATCACTCTGTTTAGTCATCATTCTGTTTAGTCATCTCTCTATTTAATTATTACTCTGTTTAGTCATCAATCTTTTTAGTCATAACTCTGTTTAGTCATCACTATGTTTAGTCATCAATCTTTTTAGTCATCAATCTGTTTAGTCATCTCTCTATTTAATTATTACTCTGTTTAGTCATCTCTCTATTTAATTATTACTCTGTTTAGTCATCATTTTCTTTAGTTATGAACTCTCCTTGCTGTAATGACTCATCATTTTTTCATCTCATTAATATTATTCTCATCAGTATTAATCTTCATCCTTCTGTGACAAGGTCAGTCGTTGACTTTAATTTTTTTGTTTTCGGTATTTGTGTTTGCTTATCTGTACAGACTAGGGGAAGACAACCCTACGACCTGCGGAACAGAACCCGCTTACTGTGCACTTTTATACTTCCGTCTTCCACTTTATATCACTAATATCATTTATATATCACATCAGCTTGCAATTACATCTTAAGTCATGTATATAATTTATAAACTTGAGAACATTATCCCTGTGTGGTTATTTGCCCCCCCCCCCTCCTCCCCTCCCCAACCACGGTACGGTGAGGGGAGAATAGAATGGATCCACTGTACCTGCCACAGATGTCGTATGAGGCGACAAAGGAGGTTTGGAATCATCACCTGTGCAGGCGAGTAGGACGTGCACGGAGCGACCTTGTCAAACTAATTTACCGTTTCATTTTGGGAAATGCTGTGACAAGTGGTGCAATAGATATGGGGAATTCCTGAATGCGATGACACTGGTTCCATGGACACAATAGAATACAATACAGTAGGTGACATAATAGGCCTGCAGCATCTTCATTTTCTATTAGAATAGTAATATGACAGATTGCTCGTGGATTTTGCTGATGGATTGATGCAATATTAGAATTACTAAGAAACGTAACAGCAGATGAGGCCAACAGAAGAGCAAAATACTGCAAATTATACCTCTCCTGAAAAGTGAGGGATAGAGAGATCGAGGGAAGCATAGAGAATAGATACCAGACAGCTTAAGTGAATGGTTTGGCAGAGGGTCAACAACAGAAATGATAAATAAATGTCGAGATCGAAAGTTGTGGAGAGACAAGATCACTTAATCTAGCAGGTATGGTACCTGATTACCTCCTTGGAGCTGAAAGGCAAAATGAGGACGGACAAAAAAAGAATGCTGCCTTCTCTTGGTTCAGACAAATGTCTCCTCCTCCCCCCCCCCCCCACACCCCCGGTCTATTTTATTGTCTGTTTTTGTTGATCTGTAAATTTATCTGTCATTCCTCCACTCTTTTATTACTGTTTTTTTTCGCCAGCCAATTTAACTGCCTGAATATTTATATTTGTGTCTTAATGTATATTTAGCTTTTAGGTGTAGTTTCTATTTCTTCAATTACGTGGTCTGGCACACTCTTATCTTCCCCTTTGTGTTTCCCTGCTTCTTTTATCCTTCTGCTGCACAGATTGTCTACAGATGGGTATACAACTGTGTCCGTCCGTGTTTCTCCAGATTCAAATAAAACTTACATAAGCTCGCTATTCTCTACATCCCATTCCTTAAATAGACATAAATGTGTTCTTTCCCCGGATTTCTTTTCACTTCATAGCGAAAATATTATGAGATCAATAGTAGGTATAAAAGGAATTGAAGTCAACGGTCACAACATAAACAATTTGCGATATGCGGATGACACAGTCTTAATAGCAGAGATAAAGAATAAACTACAAGAAATGAAAGACACAATAGTAAAAGAAAGCAACAAGAGAGGTCTCAGTCTGAATAGTAAGAAAACTAGAAGTAACGGTCATATCGAAGAAACAATCATCACCATCATGCAACATAAAAAAAAAACAGGACAAATCTGAAACAAGAGCAACGAGTCAAATACTTGAGCACAATAATAACATCAGATGGAAGATGCACCACAGAAATGAAAAGCATTATACAATAAAAATAGGATTTCATAAAGTGAAAAACGTCTTATGCAACAGATCCATGTCAATATAAGTGAGAAAGAGAGTTCATCGGTGCTATTTAGGGCCAATTCTGTCATAAGTAAGCGAATCAAGGACAGTGGACAAACAAATGAAAAGACGATTAGAGACCACAGAGATGGAATTTCTCAGAAGAATGTTGAAAGTTCCATGGACAGCTAAAACGACCAATGAGGAAATTCTCAAAGAGGCCAACACAAAAAGGGAACCCATAAAAAACATCAGAAAAAGCAATCAACATTATTCGGGCACATCATAAGAAGAGGAAAGTTGGAATACTTGGTTACAACTGGCAAAATACAGGGAGAGAAAATACTAGATAATTTCACGGTGTCATGTCATGGAAAACAGTCAACAACGGAATTGATACAATGCACGTTGATAGAAGATTGTGGAAGGACATGATCGCCTACGCCAACCGATATGGCACACGATGATGATGAAATAGACAGACAATTATCAGTTTGCTCCTGAAACAGTTTATCTAAATGTTCTAATCCGCCATCTCTGTCTCTACTTCACGTTGCGGTCACAACTTCAGAAAGGAGAACTGCACATCGGCAACCAATCGTTCTCCTTGATCCCAGTGGAGCCTTTTCATCAAAACCAGTCATCGTTGCCGTCATCGTTGCCGTCATCGTACGAGAATGTTCCGTACAACCTGCGTCAAATAAACGAATCTGGTATGGTCTTTGACGACGACGTTGCCTTATGTAAGTACACATGTAATATTTGCTATTCTATTTCATTTTAATTGTTTCTATTTATTTTACTCGTTAACAGATAGAATGGCTAACATGCGCAGATTGAGAGACTTGTAGCAGACGTGAGAGATTTGTAGCAGACATGAGAGACGTGTAGCAGACGCAAGAGACGTGTAGCAGACGTGAGAGACTTGTAGCAGACGTGAGAGATTTGTAGCAGACATGAGAGACGTGTAGCAGACGCAAGAGACGTGTAGTAGACGTGAGAGATTTGTAGCAGACATGAGAGACTTCTAGCAGACGCGAGAGACGTATAGCAGACGTGAGAGACTTGCAGCAGACGTGAGAGATTGGCAGCAGACGTGAGAGACTTGCAGCAGACGTGAAAAACTTGTAGCAGACGTGAGAGACTTGTAGCAGACGCGAGAGACGTGTAGCAGATGTGAGAGACTTGCAGCAGACGTGAAAAACTTGTAGCAGACGTGAGAGGCTAGTAGCAGACGTGAAAGAGTTGTAGCCGAATTCAGAGACTTGTAGCAGACGTGGGAGACTTGTAGCAGACGTGAGAGACGTGTAGCAGACGTGAAAGACTTGTAGCAGACGTGAAAGACTTGTAGCAGACGTGAAAGACTTGTAGCAGACGTGAAAGACTTGTAGCAGACGTGAAAGACTTGTGAGCAGACGTGAAAGACTTGTAGCAGACGTGAGAGACTTGTAGCAGACGTGAAAGACTTGTAGCAGACGTGAAAGACTTGTAGCAGACGTGAAAGACTTGTAGCAGACGTGAAAGACTTGTAGCAGACGTGAAAGACTTGTAGCAGACGTGAAAGACTTGTAGCAGACGTGAAAGACTTGTAGCAGACGTGAGAGACTTGTAGCAGACGTGAAAGACTTGTGAGCAGACGTGAAAGATTTGTAGCAGACGTGAAAGACTTGTAGCAGACGTGAAAGACTTGTAGCAGACGTGTACAGAGCTCGGTCTGTTATTTTTTTCTTTACAGTGTTCCCAAGGTTTTTTTCAAACCCTCTGTCTCTCTCTCTCTCACACCCCCCCCTCTCTCTCTCTCTACATGTGACGTTGTCTGACAAATCTTTCTGTCTCCATTTCACTTAAGATCTTTCCTTTCTAATTATTCGGTTCTCTGCCAGATCTTCCTGCCTTTCCATCACCTCAATTTTCTCTGCCAGGTCTTCCTGTCTCATCTTTACCTCCATGTTTTCTGTCAGATCTCCCTGTCTCCTATTTACCTCCATGTTCTCTGCCAGATCTTCCTGTCTCCTCTTTACCACCATGTTCTCTGCCAGATCTCCCTGTCTCCTCTTTACCACCATGTTCTCTGCCAGATCTCCCTGTCTCCTCTTTACCTCCATGTTATCTGTCAGTTCTCCCTGTGTCCTCTAACCTCCATGTTCTCTGCCAGATCTCCCTGTCTCCTCTTCACCTCCATGTTCCTTGCCAGATCTCCCTGTCTCCTCTTCACCTCCATGTTCCTTGCCAGATCTCCCTGTCTCCTCTTCACCTCCATGTTCCTTGCCAGATCTCCCTGTCTCCTCTTCACCTCCATGTTCCTTGCCAGATCTCCCTGTCTCCTCTTCACCTCCATGTTCCTTGCCAGATCTCCCTGTCTCCTCTTCACCTCCATGTTCCTTGCCAGATCTCCCTGTCTCCTCTTCACCTCCATGTTCCTTGCCAGATCTCCCTGTCTCCTCTTCACCTCCATGTTCCTTGCCAGATCTCCCTGTCTCCTCTTTAGCTCCATGTTTTCTGCCAGATCTGTCTCCTCTTCACCTCCATGTTCCTTGCCAGATCTCCCTGTCTCCTCTTCACCTCCATGTTCCTTGCCAGATCTCCCTGTCTCCTCTTCACCTCCATGTTCCTTGCCAGATCTCCCTGTCTCCTCTTCACCTCCATGTTCCTTGCCAGATCTCCCTGTCTCCTCTTCACCTCCATGTTCCTTGCCAGATCTCCCTGTCTCCTCTTTACCTCCATGTTCCTTGCCAGATCTCCCTGTCTCCTCTTCACCTCCATGTTCCTTGCCAGATCTCCCTGTCTCCTCTTTAGCTCCATGTTTTCTGCCAGATCTGTCTCCTCTTCACCTCCTGTCTTTCTCGTCATCCAAGCCACGTCTGCCTTTGCTATAGTCGTCTGATAATTCTCCCTTCTGATGGTATCAAGTCACAACTATATAAATCAACGTTACAAATGTGTATTTTACGTCATTCGTGCACGTCAAAGAGTCTTCAGGTTCTGATATTTTTTCCCTCCCACAAACTGAAGGAACATCATTTTCTGGAGACATTTTGCATGCAGCTACGACAGACTGGATGTTTCCTCTCATTTGTTTTCTATTACATTCAAATGCACCTTTAATGTACGCAGCTACATGTAGTAGTTTATCCTGAACGAAATGTAACTACTAAATATTTGTTTATTTGACAGTGGAGTAAGCTGATCTGGTCTCAACAATTTGTTGATGTCCTCGCTGGCTCGCTGACTGGTGTTATTGTGATGAATGATTTGGTGACGATGTCGGCTGTTTGTAGATCCTATTAACACTTTAGGATTACTTGTATCTTGTTTTTGAAATACATGGTCTAAATTGTTGTTTATTGTTTAGTCTAACATATTGGTTCAATTTATGAACTACGCTTGTTTTTTCCCCCACTTAAAAAAAACTAAGAAACGTTAGTAAATTGTCCAGTAAAAAGTAATGACCACAGAGATGTCCAAGTTTTGGAGATCTTCCCGTCATTGGTCAGTAGGGTCATGACCTGCCTGGAACATCTCCCTCTGTCGGTGACACAAATGTGGTATGACGTCAAAGATATAGGTCACGAACTTTGCCAGATTGAAAGCAGGATGATAGACCCAAAGCCAGTTAAATCATTTATGCCTTCAATTAATATAATTCATTAAATCATTTGTCTTTAATTAATGTAACTCATAAATCATCTATGTCTTCAATTAGTACAATTCATTAAATCACCTGTCATCATCATTAATACAAATCATCTATGTCTTCAATTAATATAAATAATTAAATCACCTGTCTTCAACTAATACAAATCATCTATGTCTTCACAAGGCTTTCATTTACTTAAACAGCAACAGTTGTAATGCATCACCATACATCTCAACAACATAAATACAACCAGCAGTCTTCTCGTCCTATGACTGATTTTGATATTCTTAACCTCCCAGTTTGCTCTCAAATCATTTTTAGCTAATGAATCTGATGACTTTTCTTTCATTTAATTGTTTACTTTATTCGTCCAATTTCTTTTATCTTCTCACATTCAAGAATCGAAAGATGTTCATTATCTAGCAAGTAGATCATTCTCCAGTCGCTGTCTTCCACTCATCTTCCAACCATGCACGCCCCTCTCTTCGAATGTCCAATGCAATTTGTTCCCAATTGAGTAGTCTCCCTGTAGATTGATTTCTTTGTTATCTTGCGTTTATAGATTTGTACACCTGTTTATATCCACAAACGAGGTGGGCGCGCTTCTTTCTACCACTTCAGCGACACAAATATCCAGCAAAGTAAAGCACACATCCAATGTCTTGTCAGACCGTTGTAACGCTGGATCTTCTTTCTTTTCTCTTTTCACTGATACATAAAAGGTGTCATGGTTTATATCATTTGTCGTTCTTGTGCTACTCGAACTGTCTGAATTAGTGATTTTCCTTTGTTGTTACATGACTCTGTCACTGCATCTATCTATCTTCTTCTGGGTCTTCCTCTTGGTCTTTATCCATGCATTCTCGAGAAGGACGCCCTTGATGGTGATTGGTGAGGATTCATTCTGACCAGGTGGCCAAACCATTTAAATTGTTGTTGTTCTATATGTTCTTGGCAGGGTTTTGTTCCTACTATTTTTCTTATGGTTTAATTTGTTATTCTAACGCTGGATAAACCGTTGATATATATATATATATATATATTATATATATATATATATATATATATATATATATATATATATATATATATATATATATATATTTATATAATTGTATATCATAATCGTGGGCCATACAGTTTGGCGTAGACGACCATGTCCTTCAACATTTCTCTATCTACAACAGTGGTGTTTACTGGTTTTGGGGTCTGGGCTACCGCTGACATAATAAATAAAGACATACATTATATTCAGTAGGCTAACATGAAGTAATATTTTCTAATGACATCACTACATTTTAAATTACTTACTTATTTATATGTAAACTCTATCCGTCTTGTTTGGGACGAAAATGTATCGATGACTTTGTCATTGAAAGTACTGTTGGGTTGGTTTCTAAGTTTCTGAAGGAATGATTTCTCAATGGACATTATTGCCAAACCAGATAAGCGTTCTTGTGTCTGAGTTGAGCGACAAATAAGATTTGATTCTCTTGAGAGAAGCACAAGTTCTTTATACAGATGCTGATGCGCATAACGTAGTTATAAATAGGTTAGGAATTCCGGCAATCAGACATAGTTTCACTTTCACTTTGTGACAATTCTGATTGGCTAGAGCTAAAAATTACCCATGAAACCGCATTCCACTAGCGGTAGATTTGCCGTATTTTTTGGACAGGAATTTTTGAATGTCAAGGTCATTAATTCTAACTGGGAGAGAATAGAACTGTACCGCTGCGTACTAGCGGTTTCATGTACTATCGTAGAGTAGTTTCTGTTTCATTCACAAACGTTATAGTGGCCGTAGGAAAACCTTGCTTTAATAAATGCAAATGAAGGCAAACTAATCATATTCGCCTACAAAATGTGTAATAGAATATTCGAAAATAAAAATCATAATAGCTCACCCAAACATTGCATTTTAGAAAATGATAAACGTCTTATGCAACATATCTATGTCAATAGAAGTGAGAAAGTGAGTTCATCTGTGCTATAATTCTGACCTATGGAAACAAATCATGGACAGTAAACAAATAAATGATGAGACGATTAGAGGCCACAGAGATGGGGTTTCTCAGAAGAATTTTGAAAGTTCCCTGGATAGCTAAAAAGACAAACGAAGAAATTCTCAAAGAGGCCAACACAAAAAGGGAGCTCTTAAAATAAACATCAGAAAGAAACAATCATAATTTTTCGGGCACATCATGAGAAGAGGAAAGTTGGAATACTTGGTTACAACTGGCAAAATACAAGGAAAGAGAGATCGCGGACGATAAAGAGAGAAAATACTGGATAGCTTGGTGTCATGGCATGGAAAACAGTCAACAACACAATTTATATTATGCACGTTGGATAGAAGATCGTGAAAGGATATGATCGCCTACGCCAATCGGTATGGCACATGATGATTATTGTTATTCCTGTATTAACAAATATTTTACGTCTTTATTAATAAGGGAGATAAAATGTCGAGATATATGTATACCCCAATATACAACATTAAATTAATGACTGGTAGTGCTTGTATCATATTCTCTTTCATCGCTGATTGCCTTGGTCATGTAAAAAAACGCGATGGATTATGCATTTTGTTACAGCGACAGATATCGAGGAGCCCCCTGACGATTCAGATCTCAGAAGATCAATACCGTCGATGATTCATCGTTCGTCCTTGGCCACTCCAATTTATATAGACGTTGTGGGGATCATTGATTACGCCATCTACAAGAGGTTTAGCGCTAAAGCCAAGACGAAGGAAGAAACGCTACAGGCCATCAGAGAAAATTACGCTTTAATTTTTAGCGGAGTATGTTTGTCTGAGACATTTGTCTGTCACTGTTGTTTGTTTGAGACATTTGTATGTCATTGTTGTCTGTCACTGTTGTCTGTCTGAGATATGTGTTTTTCACTGTTGTCTGTCTGAGATATTTGTCTATCATTGTTGTCTGTCTGAGATATGTGTTTTTCACTGGTGTCTGTCTGAGATATTTGTCTATCATTGTTGTCTGTCTGAGATATTTGTCTGTCACTGGTGTCTGTCTGAGATATTTGTCTGTCACTGGTGTCTGTCTGAGATATTTGTCTGTCACTGGTGTCTGAGATATTTGTCTGTCATTGTTGTCTGTCTGAGATATTTGTCTGTCACTGGTGTCTGTCTGAGATATGTGTTTTTCACTGTTGTCTGTCTGAGATATTTATCTATCATTGTTGTCTGTCTGAGATATTTGTCTGTCATTGTTATCTTTCAGAGATATTTTTCTGTCATTGTTATCTTTCAGAGATATTTTTCTGTCATTGTTATCTTTCAGAGATATTTTTCTGTCATTGTTATCTTTCAGAGATATTTTTCTGTCATTGTTATCTTTCAGATATATTTGTCTGGCATTGTTATCTGTCAGAGATATTTTTCTGTCACTGTTGACTGACTGAGAAAGTGTTCTGTATCTGTTGTTTGTCTGAGATATTTTTCTGTCACAGTTATCTGTCACTGTTGACTTTCTGAGATATTTGTCTGTCACTGTTGTCTATCACTGTTGTTTGTCTGAGATATTTTTATGTCACATTTGTCTGTCACTGTTGACTGTCTGAGATGTTTGTTTGTCACATTTCTCTGTCTGAACATTGTGTCTGTCACTGTTTTTTGTCTGAGATATTTGTCTGCCACAGTTGTCTGTATGAGAAGATTGTCTGTCAGAGTTGTCTGTCTGAGCTATCTGTCTGTCACTTTTCAATGCGTGTAGCGTTACATGACAACCATCAACGACTATAAAGAGCCAGCATCGCAATAACATCACCGCCGTTACTAGTGTCTACATCGTCTCTACACCACAACTGAATTAGGCTGCCTTCATATCTTTCCACCATCACCTCCATTACTAGTGTCTACATCGTCTCTACACCACAAGTGAATTAGGCTGCCTTCATATCTTTCCACCATCACCTCCATTACTAGTGTCTACATCATCTCTACACCACAACTGAATTAGGCTGCCTTCATATCTTTCCACCATCACCTCCATTACTAGTGTCTACATCATCTCTACACCACAACTGAATTAGGTTGCCTTTATATCTTTCCACCATCACCTCCGTTACTAGTGTCTACAACATCTCTACACCACAACTGAATTAGGCTGCCTTTATATCTTTCCACCATCACCTCCGTTACTAGTGTCTACATCATCTCTACACCAGAACTGAATTAGGCTGCCTTCATATCTTTCCACCATCACCTCCGTTACTAGTGTCTACATCATCTCTACACCAGAACTGAATTAGGCTGCCTTTATATCTTTCCACCATCACCTCAGTTACTAGTGTCATTATCATGCTTGAAGAACTGCACATTTGGCATGTGTTTTGTGCTTTTGTCATCATCTTCCAATAGTTGTAGTTATAGTTAGTCGAAGGCCCCGGTATCACTCCAAACGAATGAAAATCCATAATTACGCAACCGCCCGTGCCAGTGGAATCATTCGAATGAATATCGTATCGAATATCCAAACAAAGAAATGCTACTGCAGTCGCCATCATAGCAAACACACGTCAATATGCTGCAGTAGCGGTTGTGACCACTATGGTTGCCCACAAAACACCTGCTAAATGTGGTGAGTTGATAACGTAACTGGTGATGTCTGCATCTCCTGATCCTCTCGCCATTTTGGTGACCTATCCTCTGTTGATCCAAGCAAGATCAGACATGAAGCGCCTTTGCACGGTCCTCCCTCAGTTGATTGGAAGATAGTTTAGTTAGTTCCTAAGTTACTTAGTTAGTCAGTTCCTTAGTTCTTTAGTTAGTTCCTTAGTAAGTTAGTTCTTTAGTTATTTAGATAGTTAGATAGTTAGCAGTTAGTTAGCTTATTAGTTAGCTAGTTACTTGACAAGTTACTTAGCAAATTACCTAGTTAGTAAATTACTTAGCTTGTTGGTTAATTAGCAAGTCAGTTAGTTAGCTAGCTAGCTAGACATTGAGTTAGCTTTTTAATTAGTTAATTTGCTAGTTAGTTAGCTAATTAGTTAGTTCGTTTTAATTAGTTTTAATTAGTTAGTTAGTTTTAGTTAGTTATTTTTAATTAGGTAGTTTGCTAGTTAGTTAGCTAATGAGTTAGTTTTCGTTAGTTATTAGTTCACTAGATAGTTAGCTAGTTAGTAAGATAGTTAATTAGTTCGCTAGTTAGTTAGCAAGTTATTTTTTTTAAATTTGTTATTTTTAATTAATTAGCTAGCTAGTCAGTAAGTTATCTAGTTTTAGTTAGCTAGTTAGTAAGTTATCTAGTTTTAGTTAGCGAGTTAGTAAGTTATCTGGTTATAGTTAGCTAGTTAGTAAGTTATCTAGTTATAGTTTGCTAGTTAGTAAGTTATCTAGTTTTAGTTAGCTAGTTAGCTAGTTAGTAAGTTATCTAGTTTTAGTTAGCTAGTTAGTAAGTTATCTAGTTTTAGTTAGCTAGTTAGTAAGTTATCTAGTTATAGTTAACTAGTTAGTAAGTTATCTAGTTTTAGTTAGCGAGTTAGTAAGTTATCTAGTTTTAGTTAGCTAGTTAGTAAGTTA
Organism: Megaustenia siamemsis; assembly: GCA_032433765.1. Taxonomy (NCBI): domain Eukaryota; kingdom Metazoa; phylum Mollusca; class Gastropoda; order Stylommatophora; family Ariophantidae; genus Megaustenia; species Megaustenia siamemsis. The sequence continues at coordinate 76,802,844 of JAVIAB010000024.1, read as the reverse complement.
TCTAGTTATAGTTAACTAGTTAGTAAGTTATCTAGTTTTTGTTAACTACTTAGTAAGTTATCTAGTTATAGTTAGCTAGTTAGTAAGTTATCTAGTTTTAGTTAACTAGTTAGTAAGTTATCTAGTTTTTGTTAATTAGTTAGTAAGTTATCTAGTTTTAGTTAGCTAGTTAGTAAATTATCTAGTTTTTGTTAATTAGTTAGTAAGTTATCTAGTCTTAGTTAACTAGTTAGTAAGTTATCTAGTTTTTGTTAGCTAGTTAGTAAGTTATCTATAGTTTTTGTTAGCTAGTTAGTAAGTTATCTAGTTTTTGTTAATTAATTAGTTCGCTAGTTAATTAGCTAATTAGTACGTTAATTGGTTTTAGTTAATTAGATAGTTTTGTCAGCTTGTTACTTAGTTCGTCAGTTCCCTAGTCAGTTAGTTAATTAGTTAGTTCACTAGTTAATTAGCTCGCTAGTTAGTTAATTAATTAGTTAATTGGTTAGTTCACTAGCTTATTAGTTAAATAGTAACTTAGTTAGTTCCCTGCTTAATTAGTTAGTTATTTAGGTATTTAGTTAATTTTTAATTAATTTAGTTAGTTTGTTAGTTAGTGGTCAAATTATCTCATCACACATCGAACAATTGTCAACAAGCACGCAGATCTCCTCCCCAGTAAAATCTCCCTGTGTGAAACAATAAACTGGTTCACAAGACCTCCCACGTTCTCCCTGTGTGAAACAATAAACTGGTTCACAAGACCTCCCACGTTCTCCCTGTGTGAAACAATAAACTGGTTCACAAGTCCTCCCACGTTCTCCCAGTGTGAAACAATAAACTGGTTCACAAGTCCTCCCACGTTCTCCCAGTGTGAAACAATAAACTGGTTCACAAGTCCTCCCACGTTCTCCCAGTGTGAAACAATAAACTGGTTCACAAGACCTCCCACGTTCTCCCTGTGTGAAACAATAAACTTGTTCACAAGACCTCCCACGTTCTCCCAGTGTGAAACAATAAACTGGTTCACAAGACCTCCCACGTTCTCCCTGTGTGAAACAATAAACTTGTTCACAAGTCCTCCCACGTTCTCCCTGTACCCCTCCTGAGTTACAGAATCCCTCTAACATGAAGATCCAGTAGTCGCATCAGGGCTGCAGATTCACGAACAGCTTCTATACCTTTATCATCTCACCTTTTCTTAATCTAGCATACTATTAGGGATAAATGATTGTCCATCATGATGACGTAGCACACACAACATTTTTCAACAATGGACGCACCCACAAAGCTTGATTCACTGTAAAGACAAAAGACAGGTACACGAAATCCGTAGGACAGGTGAGATTCCGGAAAGAATAATATCCGGTTGACTTTAACGCAGAGACTCACATTAGAGAGTTGAAGTTAATCAGTCTCCAAACGAAAATCCTGTAACGGTCGATGGAACACAGAATCTACCATCATAGAAGTGGAAGTCCTGATTGACAGAACAAATATCTACATGATCTGACCTTAACGCTGAAATAAAAAAATAAAAAAATACAACATTCCTCTATTTTGATTTGACTGAGTCGTTGCCATAAATGAGAGCCCATGCAGTGCAGGTGTAAACACAGACCTACAAAAACAGGTGATCAGGATTTGAATTCCTTGTATGTTGTCATGACATCAGCGGTGCATGCTCGCTTCTGATGCCACCACTACATATCACCAATTCCTGACGACGTGAGCTGTACAAATAGTTGAAACTGGCTCAATCTATCACGCATTTGAAACTGGCTCAATCTATCACGCATTCGCTCATTCCTGTCTGCTGGAAGGCTGCTATGTCCGTCCTATAGAACCCCACAAACGTTTCTAAATAGGTCTTCGTCTCATTCTCGCAACATCGAAATATTAAAATGCGAACATTTCTGAGACCAAACCAGGCATGATAATGCCATGTTCATCTCTACTCTACCAGTCCCCCCCCCCCCCACTTATCACGACATCCTAGGTTAGCTCTCAGTACAATCATTTTTTAACCGATCGTTCATTTCTCGAACGTTGTTCCGACATAACAAATGCAGCACGACACACCGCCGTCATACGCTTGTGAAAATATTCCAGATAATCTCAGCACAGATGCACGAAACTCCGTACCACCGGCAAAGATCTTGAAGAGTGGACTTCTAATCTCAAAGCACAGCGTCCTACTATCCGGTGATAACATTCAACAGTTTCTGCTTTATTTTTGCCCTTCCTCATATGCTTTTCAGCCTAAAGATGATATAATTGGAGGTCTTGTGCTCTTCTATTTGCCTCTGCTGCTGTTATGTTTCCCAGTGTTTCTAGTATTCACCCAATCCAGCTTTTTCGTGGTCGGCCATTGAGTTTGGTGTTCTCGCAACGTTTATTGAAGGCTCGTTGTGTTATGTTTTAATCCTCCTGCCTTATCACATGGTCAAACCATTTTGACCTCAGGTAGCACAATGTTAGAATGAAGGTTGTATTGTAAAGTAAAGAGCTCCCGTCACGCCAAGTGGCGTATAGGGAATATGGTGTTAGTGACCATAAATTCTACAGACCTTCGGCACATAATTTTTGGGGTAGTGTGGTCGGTATTACGCCCGTGCCGCTTTACTTTCCCAGAAAAAATCCGGTACCCATTTAAGGCAGGGTGAACCCGGAAGCCGTCGGTTGGGATCGAACCCTATCTCTTGTCCTTCGTAGTCCAGTTCACTAACCAATGAGCTATCACGGCTCCCTTAAGGTTGTATTGTAGAGTGCCCTTTTTGCCTCTAGATTTATTTCCTTGCTGGATAGATGTAGAATGAATTGACAAGTTTTGTTGCATTTTGAGTCTATTTCTGCTGCTTGTGAACTGTTGTTTATCACTAGACCTTAGATATTTAAATTCCTCTACTTGTTTGAGTTGTCTGCCGTCCATAATTAAACATCCCTCGCGTAAATTATGGTAAAGAACACATTTACATAACCTTCCTTTGTTTATTGATCGATATTGTTGGATATGACATCGCACCAATTTCGTATAGATTGCAGTAGCTCGCTGGTTATGCGCAATCCGATCTCGATCTTGCAGGTGAACATCGATGACGTTGTACTTAAATTGTTGCAGCCTCAAAACTGAACCGTCACTGATAATTTTACTGATGTCCAACTTATCATCGTTACTGATAACTTTACTGATGTCCAACTTATCATCGTTACTCATAACTTTACTGATGTCCAACTTATCATCGTCACTGATAACTTTACTGCTGTCCAACTTATCATCGTCACTGACAACTTTACTGATGTCCAACTTATCATCGTCACTGATAACTTTACAGATGTCCAACTTATCATCGTTACTGATAACTTTACTGATGTCCTACTTATCATCGTTACTGATAACTTTGCTGATGTCCAACTTATCATCGTTACTGATAACGTTACTGATGTCCAACTTATCATTGTTACTGATAACTTTACTGATGTCCAACTTATCATCGTCACTGATAACTTTACTGATGTCCAACTTATCATCGTTACCGATAAATTTACTGATGTCCAACTTATCATCGTCACTGATAACTTTACTGATGTCCAACTTATCATCGTCACGGATAACTTTACTGATGTCCAACTTATCATCGTCACGGATAACTTTACTGATGTCCAACTTATCATCGTTACTGGTAGCTTTACAGATGTCCAACTTATCATCGTTACTGGTAGCTTTACTGATGTCCAACTTATCATCGTTACTGATAGCTTTTACTGCATCGTTACTGACAGCTTTACTGATGTCCAACGTATCATCGTTACTGACAGCTTTACTGATGTCCAACTTACCATCGTTAATGATAGCTTTACTGATGTCCAACTTATCATCGTCACTGATAGCTTTACTGATGTCCAATTTACCATCGTTAATGATAGCTTTACTGATGTCCAACTTATCATCGTTACTGATAGCTTTACTGATGTCCAACTTATCATCGTCACTGATAGCTTTACTGATGTCCAATTTACGATCTTTACTGTCAGCTTTACTGATGTCCAACTTACCATCGTTACTAACAGCTTTACTGATGTCCAACTTACCATCGTTACTAACAGCTTTACTGATGTCCAACTTACCATCGTTACTAACAGCTTTACTGATGTCCAACTTACCATCGTTACTAACAGCTTTACTCATGTCCAACTTACCATCGTAACTAAAAGCTTTACTCATGTCCAACTTACCATCGTTACTAACAGCTTTACTCATGTCCAACTTACCATCGTTACTAACAGCTTTACTCATGTCCAACTTACCATCGTTACTAACAGCTTTACTCATGTCCAACTTACCATCGTTACTAACAGCTTTACTCATGTCCAACTTACTTACGTTAAAAGCCATTACCAACATTCAGGCCATTGCACGTGCTGATAGTTACCTTTTCTTTTTTTCTTTTCAGCTCCCCGTGGAGCATATGTCTTCAACAAACACTTTCAGCTCTCACTGTGGAGCATAGGTCTTCAACAAATACTTTCAGCTCTCACTGTGGAACATAGGTCTTCAAAAAACACTTTCAGCTCTCACTGTGGAACATAGGTCTTCAACAAACACTTTCAGCTCTCACTGTGGAGCATAGGTCTTCAACAAACACTTTCAGCTCTCACTGTGGAGCATAGGTCTTCAACAAACACTTTCAGCTCCCTGTGGAACATAGGTCTTCAACAAACACTTTCAGCTCCCTGTGGAGCATATGTCTTCAACAAACACTTTAAACTCCCAGTGGATCACATGTCTTCAACAAATACTATCAGCTCCCTATGGAGCATATGTCTTCAACAAATACTTTCAGCTCCCTGTGGAACATATGTCTTCAACAAACACTTTTAGCTCCCCGTGGAGCATAGGTCTTCAACAAACACTTTAAATTCTCTGTGGAGCACAGGTCTTCAACAAATACTTTCAGCTCCCTATGGAGCATATGTCTTCAAAAAACACTTTCAGCTCCATGTGGAAAATATGTCTTCAACAAACACTTTAAACTCCACGTGGAGCACACGTCTTCAACAAATACTTTCAGCTCCCTATGGAGCATATGTCTTCAACAAATACTTTCAGCTCCCTATGGAGCATATGTCTTCAACAAACACTTTCAGCTCCCTATGGAGCATATGTCTTCAACAAATACTTTCAGCTCCCTGTGGTGCATAGAAAAAAAAGTAAAGAGCCCGTCACGCCAAGTGGCGTATAATGAATATGGTGATAGTGACCATAAATTTTACAGACCTTCGGCACATGATTTTTGGGGTAATTTGGTCGGTATTACGCCGTGCCGCTTTACTTTACAAGAAAACAAATCTGCTACCCACTTAAGGCTGGGTGAACCTGACCTCTTGTCCTTTGTAGCCCAGTTACTAACCATTGACTGTGGAACATAGGTCTTCAAAAAACACGTTCAGCTCCCCGTGGAGCATATATCTTGAACAAACAATTTCAGCTCCTTGTGGAGCATAGGTCTTCAACAAACACTTTCAACTCTCTGTGGAGCATATGTCTTCAACAAATACTTTCAGCTCTCTGTGGAGCATATGTCTTCAACAAACACTTTCAGCCCCCTGTGGAGCATAGGTCTTCAACAAACACTTTCAGCTCCCTGTGGAACATAGGTCTTCAGCAAATATTTTCTAAGCCGTTCAGATTCTTGTCATTCTTCAAAGATCATTCCACGTCTTCCCCATCATCTTCATTATCTGCTTCAATCTGTTTTCTCCAAGAATATTTTGGTTTTCCTCCTTATCCTATTTCTTGGGGATTCCAAAAAGGGACCTCTTGTGTCATACTCTCAGTTGGCTTCCACAGTGTGTGTCCTATCCAGTTTTTGCAGCTTATTTTTTTACAGTATAGGATAACCAGTCCCATCCCCAATCCTCCTTAGTCGCCTCTTACGAACATGCCTGGTAGGGAACTATTCTTTACTCACTTTTCCAGCCCCGGCAGCGCAAGTGCAAAGATTTAACTTCTCTTCTACAAAAGAATTATAGACCAACCTCTCCTCACACATGCTGCCAAGAATCCACGTACGACCTGAAAGATAATCCATTCCTGTATCTTCAGGCATTTTACACAATCCAATGTATTTCAGATCTGTGTAGAAGTAAGGGAGATAAATGGTCGCTCATCCAGAACATATCATCTGTAATCAAGACAGGACGGTGGACATATATTGGCTATGAGATAAATGAAAATAACAAGAGAATTGCAAAGCAAGCTCTCAGCATGCAAGAGGCGACCACCTAAAAGGCAAAGTACAATCACCGATAAATGGGTTCAGGAAGACGGACGGATGTTGAGGTGTTCGATCAATATATAATTTATACACTGCGATTACTTAACGATGACCTTCGGAAACTGATAAAATATTGAAATCAGAATTATTAAGCACAAAGACAAAGCTCAGGATTTTCAAATCAAAAGTAGTGTCAACTATTTCTTATGCATGCCAGAGTTGGAAAAGCAACTAAAGAAATAGAAAATTAACTGGATGCATTTAAAAAAAATGTTTGAAGAAAATATTTCGCATACCATGAAATGAATTTAAGATTATAGAAAAATAGGAGAAATAATATATCATCCAACAAATATCATCTATAATGACAGGAATAACGTGATCATCATGCAGTGTGAAGAGACTACAAGAGAATATCAAAACGTGCCATCTAATGGGAGCCAGAGGGGAAAGAAAAAGAGACTGACCTAGAGGAATACTAAAAGAACACTTGAACGAGAGGCAACAACAACAGTCATCAGCTCCCTCGCCAAGATTGAACAATTCGCCCAGAACAGGGACATGTGGCGAGATAACAATGCAGGTCTGGAACAGAGAGTCTAGACTTTCTGCCCTATGTGCCGTCTAGACAGACAGACAGACAGACAGACAGACAGACAGACAGACAGATAGATAGATAGATAGATAGATAGATAGATAGATAGATAGATAGATAGATAGATAGATAGATAGATAGATAGATAGATAGATAGATAGATAGATAGATAGATAGATAGATAGATAGATAGATATGTAGGTAGCTAGATAGATAGATAGATAGATAGATAGATAGATAGATAGATAGATAGATAGATAGATAGATAGATAGATAGATAGATAGATAGATAGATAGATAGATAGATAGATAGATAGATAGATAGATAGATAGATAGATATGTAGGTAGCTAGATAGATATGTAGATAGATAGATAGATAGATAGATAGATAGATAGATAGATAGATAGATAGATAGATAGATAGATAGATAGATAGATAGATAGATAGATAGATAGATAGATAGATAGATAGATAGATAGATAGATAGATAGATAGATAGATAGATAGATAGATATGTACGTAGCTAGATAGATATGTAGATAGATAGATAGATAGATAGACAGACAGACAGACAGACATACAGACAGACAGATAGATAGATAGATAGATAGATAGATAGATAGATAGATAGATAGATAGATAGATAGATAGATAGATAGATAGATAGATAGATAGATAGATAGATAGATAGATAGATAGATAGATAGATAGATAGATAGATAGATAGATAGATAGATAGATAGATAGATAGATAGATAGATAGATAGATAGATAGATAGATAGATAGATAGATAGATAGATAGATAGATAGATAGATAGATAGATAGATAGATAGATAGATAGATGGATGGATGGATGCATGGATGGATGGATGGATGGATGGATGGATGGATGGATGGATGGATGGATGGATGGATGGATGGATAGATAGATAGATAGATAGATAGATAGATAGATAGATAGATAGATAGATAGATAGATAGATAGATAGATAGATAGATAGATAGATAGATAGATAGATAGATAGATAGATAGATAGATAGATAGATAGATAGATAGATAGATAGATAGATAGATAGATAGATAGATAGATAGATAGATACCATATTAATCACACAATAGAACATGAAACATATATTTTCCTCAACCAATATTAGAACACACAATTACACATACAATAGAGCACTACAGAAATACCAGAAAACAATAACAACAATAACATAACACCAAATCTATAACAGACGTCAACCATAACTTCCAATGCTTTCAAGTTCCAGCATCTATCAACTCCTGTTTTTGTTTCCTTGTTACAGATTGACTTGAGATATAAAGATATAGTGAGTGATAAATACTCGTTCAGTGTCCGTCTGACCAAACTACTCATCGCTGAGGTAAGGAAAGTAGGAACTTTAGCCTGTGATAGATTTGCATGGTTTTGGTAACACTGGTTATGTCAACATGTAGACTTATTTGGACTCGTATGTTGTATTGACTTTTTTTATGTTCTTAACGCAAATCTTTGTTATGTGTTTACTTGTGACGTTTGTGTTTACTTGTGACGTTTGTGTTTACTTGTGACGTATGTGTTTGCTTGTGACGTATGTGTTTACTTGTGACGTATGTGTTTACTTGTGACGTATGTGTTTACTTGTGACGTATGTGTTTAGTTGTGACGTAATACGTGATAGGTTGTGTGGTGACAACATGTTCTCTTTGTTCAAGAAAATGCTGTTTGTTGATATTTGAGTAGTCTTGGTACGTTTTCTCAGTTCTTTAACATAACTTGAGTACGATTCTCAGTTCTTTAACATAACTTTAGTACGATTCTCAGTTCTTTAACATAACTTGAGTACGATTCTCATCTAGTGCACTAACAAAGAACATAAGAGATAAAGGAACGAGCAATGCCATATATATCATATGATCTTTAGTAGAAAGAGCCATAGAGGTGAAAACAGATCTATACCTATGTTTCATAGATTACACCAAGGCATTTGACAAAGTAAAGCACCAAGGAATAATCAACATTTTAGAAAGCATAAACGTAGAAAGCAAAGATCTAAGAATAATAAATAACATGTACTGGCAACAAACATCGGCCATAAGAACTGGAAACCAATTGGGAATGTTTCAACAAATAAAACAGAGTGTTAGACAAGGTTGTGTGCTGTCACCAGATTTGTTTAATATTTATAGTGAGATTATTTTAAGATCCATAAGGGGCATGCCTGGAATAACAATCGGAGGTCATAATATAAATAATTTAATGTATGCTGATGATACAGTCTTAATAGCTAAGAATGAAAATGAGTTACAAGAAATGTTAGACATTATAGTGAAAGAAAGCAAAAACAAAGGATTCAACCACAATAGCAAAAAGATAGAAGTAATAGTAACAACAAAGAAAAAGACATCACCTCAGTGCAAAATAAAGACAAGTGGAACAATATTAAAACAAGGTAAATGAATTTAAATATTTGGGAACTTTATTAACCTCAGATGGAAGATGTACAAAAGAGGTGAGATGCAGAATGGCTCAGGCAAAAGCAGCTTTCCATAATATGAGGAAGATACTATGCAATCCATTTTTGACAATAGAAACAAGAAAAAGAGTTCTTAAATGTTATGTAGAGCCAGTCTTAACATATGGATGCGAATCATGGACAATAGGACAACAGACAAGACAATCACTGGGTGTTGTATAAATGTGGTTTTACAGAAGAATGTTGAGAATACCATGGACAGCTACGAAGAGTAATGAAAACGTTATGAAAGATGCACAAGCAAAAAGAGAATAATTTCCAATTTGGTTATTTGGTTATGGAAGGCCCCGGTATCACTGCAAATGAATTAAAATCCATAATTGCTCAACCACCCGTGCCAGCGTAATCATCCGAATTAATATCTCATCTCCCAAACAAAGAAAGGTAACTGTAGTCCCAATCGTAGCGTCTCAGCACACGTCAAAAGACATAAGGCAAAACCGCGCAGAAAGTGAACACATCCAACTGTTCCCTGTCATGCGATATCATCATTCATCGTAAACAATTGGAATATCGAAACATGATCAAAACGGAGGAGACACACAGCTCACGGTGTGCACAGAACACTTAACTCAGTAGCTCCTGATACAAGCCGGCTAATTTCCAATATTAGGAAGAAACAATCATCATTTTTTAGCCATGTAATGAGAAGAGAATAGCTGGAATATATTGTAACAACTGGAAAAATTGAGGGGCGAAGAGATAGAGGGAAGTAAAGAGAAAAGATACCAGACAGCTTAAGAGAATGGCCTGGCAGAAGGTCAACAACAGAAATGATAAAAAAAAACTGTCGAGATCGAAAGTTGTGGAGAGACATGATCACCTACGCCAGCAGGCATGATACTTGATGATGATGATGTGATTGTATTCTGATAACATTAAAGGAGTTGTGTCCCCTGAATATCCACCTTTGGAGAATACCCATTTTTGAGGGCGGCCTTTCTGGAGTAGGAATGTCAGTGGCTGAGTGGTTAGTGTGCTCGCTTCCTGACCAGAATGGTCGGGGTTTCATCCCCAAACGTGGCGGATTTATTTTTCGAACAGACAAGGCTCCGAGGTTCTCCAAGCCTCTATACAATAGTACCTGAAGTTTTTCTGGAATGTACAGGCGGCTTGACGTGTGACCGACCACATGACTCAAATACTAAGAACCTAGCAATAGCACAAGCCTTAATAATAATAAATCAGAGCTCTTTTTCAGCCGTATTGGTCAGAAACGATGTCTCGTAAATGTTATTTTAACGGCCTGGAGATGGGAAACTGCAGCCAGTATTTTTGTTCTCAAGAAATTGGAAGGTAGAGTTCCGGTAGAATTTTTCGAAAAGAAAACACTGATAATATAATAATAATGAATATAGAGATGTAATAATAAGACTGTTATCGACAGTTGTAATATTAGTAAGAATTTTGTAGCAGTAGTAGTTGTAGTGGTAGTAAAAGTAGTAGTTGTAGTAGTAGTAGTAGCAGTAGTAGTTGTAGTGGTAGTAATAGTAGTAGTAGTAATGGTAGCTGTGGTAGTAGTAGTAGCTGCAGTAGTGGTAGTAGTAGCAGCAGCAGTAGTGGTAGTAGAAGTAGAGGTAGCAGAAATGGTAATGATGGCGGAGATATATAATTATAATTTAATATTGTTATGAAGGGAAACTTTCCGATGCGGCACATCTACGAATTTTTCAGGTAGGGATTATTTCAAACACTCGGAAAAATCCACAAACAATCAACAAAAGAAAAGAAAACAAAGAACAATAGACAGCCCGAGGTAAGATCGAACTCTTACTCCTCGACACATGATCTTGCTATAGAAACTATGCGCTACAGTACACTGCCAACTACTGTTGGTGCTGTTTCCTCATATAACTGTTTGTCTACAACGCAAGTACTCAGCCCAACCCTATCCGGGAGAGACTTGCCTAATAAGGAAATACAGATGCACATTTTATTCGCGAGTTTTATTGGAGATGGAGAAATTGTGGAGGATACCAGCACTGAGAAAACGGAGGGACACAAAGGTGCTGATACAGGCAGAAAAGTGTGTATGCATGTCGAGACATCCAATGAAGGACCGATTCCAAAATCTTTCATTGGGACAACTTAAGAGAAGCAGTTTTATCCACCAAGCCAAGCGTATTAGTAGACAAACACCAGGCATGCCAAGAGTGGTTAACCCCCTACTGCCCATACCAGAACAGACTCCCTGGACAGATGAATCAGGATTATCATTTCAAATACGGACAGAAGTGAAAGGAATAGTTGACAAAGAGGAACAGAATAGTCTACAGCGAAAAACAATAACTCTCAGTTTCCTGGATGAAGAATACCCACAAGACCTATGGATCCGTGTGTACACATATGGATCAGCACAGAATGCAGTAAAGAATGGGGGAGCAGGTGCATATATAGAGTACCAAAATAACACTAGGGATATGAATAAAATAGCAACAGGGAAATATTGTCACAATTATGATGCAGAAATACAAGCAATAAAGTTGGCAATAGAAAAACTGCTGAACAGTAATCTTAGCCCGCAGCCTGTAGTGTTTTTGACAGATGCAAGATCAGTACTCCAGGCACTACAATCCAGAAAATTACCACATCTGCAGACCTTATTGACTGAACTCTGCAAGCACCACAGGGTTGCCCTGCAGTGGATCCCGTTTCACTGTGGAATACCAGGAAATGAGAAAGCAGATCAGTTGGCAAAGGAAGGTTCAACAGGCACACAACTAGATACACCAGTTACATACCATCATAAGAAACAGATAATCAAATTAATCAGAGGACCACAAGCCCCAAATCAGGATGCCTTTCATAATATGAATAGATATGAACAAGTTATCATTATACGCCTAAGAACAGGACACAATCGACTCCATAGTCACATGTATACAAAATTCAAGATCGGCACATCAACTACTTGTACATGTGGACAGGCACCCCAGACTGCTGAACACATACTTCAAGACTGCACTGAATATAGTAGACTGAGGAAAATCCATTGGCCCATAGATACAACACTACAGACAAAACTATATGGGCCACTGCAAGAATTACAAAAGACAGTAAAATTCATACAGGAAACGACATTGCAGATATAGACAATACTTCGAGCGAACGAAAGATAGATAGATTCGCGATTTGCGTTCGTAACCATACGCTATAGTCACGAGTACACATGCGTGGAAGACATTGCCAATTATTGCAACTTCTTTAGGTTGCTCAGTTGAAAGTGTACCGTAGTCTCTCATGGCAGTGTACCGTAGTCTCTCATGGCAAGGAGCTGTGTCAAGTTCTTGATCCCGCTTCGGAGTGTCTACTTTTGTTTATTTTATTTTGTTGTTGTTGTTAATTATTTGTGATATTTTACCGGATGTGGTAAACTTACCTCCTTCCTTGAATTGGTAATGATGAACCTGCATGAGATATCACTGAGACATTAATGAAACAACTTCAAAGCATGCATGTTTTAATAATTTAACCGCAACGGTCATGATTACACATCTGCAGTATTTATGTGGATTCTCTAGACTGCCGAGGACAGCCATATCATCGAACGTTTCCGACAAGGGGACCTAATCAACACCACCAGTGTTATCCATACTTTAAAGACATTCGTTGGTGGACCAGGCAGGACGTTGCTGTCTCCTTATGACCACGTCATGTTGTTTACTGGGTAAGTTGAGTACATCAACCCTGTGTCTCATCAACAGGTAAGTTGAGTACATCAACCCTGTGTGTGATCAACAGGTAAGCTGAGTACATCAACAATGTGTCTGATCAACAGGTAAGTTGAGTACATCAACCCTGTGAGGATGACGTCATGGGACGCACCAAAATGGCAGCTTATTTATATTCGAGCTATGGACTAAGCAATGTTTACATTGAGCAACACGATATATGTTATTGCAGCGAGTTGGCAGATTTTTGAAAATGTTTTCAAGGGTTTGAACATAAATGTTTGTTCACAGTTCGTTAACCTTCGCTGTAGATAAAGTCGTTAATTCGTTTCGGACATTTGTGACCTTGGTAGCTAAGGACCTAACTTGTGCAAACGGATGGCATTGGCAAGGATCATTTTGAATCTATGAAGTGGACTCATTTTGTGTTTAACTCAAAAGCATATGTGCTTTTTAACCAAAGACTTTTTTTTTGGGGGGACTCAATGAAGATATCCCCGATGGAAGAATAAATTGTACTATTAGTCCCATAAATGATTCGCTTCCAGAGGTTTTTGATGTAAACAAAGCAGTTTTGTCATTGCATGTGAATAATGTCCACACCTATAATTGGTCAGGATTGTGTAGCACCAGCAGCTTTATAGCGAACACAGAAAACATCACAGGATTGTGCTGTTCTGAAACAGCTATACCATGCTACCCTAGAATTGCCTTTAATGGGATTACTGTGACCACAAACCACTCTCCATGTGTGTGCCACATATTTACACCCCAGAAAGAAATACTGAATATAACAACATCATGTGCCGTCTGTGATATTAATGACCACAGACCAGGAGCCTCCAGTATGATTGATACAACTGTTGCACCAAGCATTTCATCAGCAGAGCCATATCTATGGAATGTTAATCTGACATTGTTCTTGAATGATGTCCAAGTTAATGAGACATCAGAATCGTGTGACGGCAGCTACAAGAAGGGAGCGGAGAACATCAAGTTCTGCTGCTATAAAGGAGACTTGCCTTGCTATCCCAGAATTGCCTTAAATGGGATCACTGTAGTTGAAAACTTCTCCTCTTGTGTAAACTACACATTCACATCTAAGAGTGAATCAGTGAAGGTCACAAAATCATATTCTCTCTGTGGTTTTACTAACTACAGGTCATGTGGCTTCTGTTGGATTGGAAATGATAACTTACCACCACTGTGTGTCTATATGTTTGGAATTGGAGTCATCAATGATGGCCTAACATCATCAAGTGCTATGACGATCATCATTTTCGGGAGGATGTGAACTCCCATGGTATATGGTGGATAGGCGGCAGGAACCATTGAAGGCTATGTCTGAAAAGTGTTCCTTCTTGCAGTTTCCTCATATTCCAAGACCGGCTTGTTGCAGGAGCTACTGAGTTAAGTGCTCTGTGCACACCGTGAGCTGTGTGTCTCATCCGTTTTGATCCTGCTTCGATATCCCGCTTGTTTACGATGAATGATGATATTGTATGACAGGGAACAGTTGGCTGTGTTCACTTTCTGCGCGGTTTCGCCTTATGTCTTTTGGCGTGTGCTGAGACTGCTACGATGGGGACTACAGTTACCTTTCTTTGTTTCGGAGATGAGTTAGTAATTCGGATGATTCCACTGGCACGGGCGGTTGAGCAATTATGGATTTTAATTCGTTTGCTGTGATACCGAAGCCTTCCATAACCAATAACAATAACAATAATAACAATAACATCAACCCTGTGTGTGATCAACAGGTAAGTTGAGTACATCAACCCTGTGTGTGATCAACAGGTAAGCTGAGTACATCAACCCTGTGTGTGATCAACAGGTAAGTTGAGTACATCAACCCTGTGTGTGATCAACAGGTAAGTTGAGTACATCAACCCTGTGTGTGATCAACAGGTAAGCTGAGTACATCAACCCTGTGTCTCATCAACAGGTAAGTTGAGTACATCAACCCTGTGTCTCATCAACAGGTAAGTTGAGTACATCAACCCTGTGTCTCATCAACAGGTAAGTTGAGTACATTAACCCTGTGTCTCATCAACAGGTAAGTTGAGTACATCAACCCTGTGTTTAATCAACAGGTAAGTTGAGTACATCAACCCTGTGTGTGATCAACATG
Source organism: Megaustenia siamemsis (assembly GCA_032433765.1). NCBI lineage: Eukaryota > Metazoa > Mollusca > Gastropoda > Stylommatophora > Ariophantidae > Megaustenia > Megaustenia siamemsis. The sequence continues at coordinate 76,787,645 of JAVIAB010000024.1, read as the reverse complement.
TAAACTGAGTACATCAACCCTGTGTGTGATCAACAGGTAAGTTGAGTACATCAACCCTGTGTGTGATCAACAGGTAAGCTGAGTGCTTCAATCCTGTGTCTGATCAACAGGTAAGCTGAGTGCATCAACCCTGTGTGTGATCAACAGGTAAGCTGAGTGCTTCAATCCTGTGTCTGATCAACAGGTAAGCTGAGTGCTTCAATCCTGTGTCTGATCAACAGGTAAGCTGAGTGCTTCAATCCTGTGTCTGATCAACAGGTAAGTTGAGTACAAACCCCATGTCTGATCAAGAGGTAAGCTGCGTGCATCAACCATGTGTGTGATCAACAGGTAAGCTGAGTGCATCAACTCCATGTCTTTTCAACAGGTAGTTGAGTGCATCAAACCCATGTCTTTTCAACAGGTACGTTGAGTGCATCAACTCTATGCTGATCAACAGGTAAGCTGAGTGCATCAACCCCCATGTCTTTTCAACAGGTAACTTGAGTGCATCAACCTCATGTATTTTCAACAGATAAGTTGAGTCCATCAAACCAATGTCTTTCCAACAGGTACGCAGAGTGCATCAACCCCATGTCTTTTCAATAGGTAAGTTGAGTGCATCAACCTCATGTCTTTTCAATAGGTAAGTTGAGTGCATCAACCTCATGTCTTTATAACAGGTAAGTTGAGTGCATCAACCTCATGTCTTTATAACAGGTAAGTTGAGTGCATCAACCTCATGTCTTTATAACAGGTAAGTTGAGTGCATCAACCTCATGTCTTTTCAATAGGTAAGTTGAGTGCATCAACCTCATGTCTTTATAACAGGTAAGTTGAGTGCATCAACCTCATGTCTTTATAACAGGTAAGTTGAGTGCATCAACCTCATGTCTTTATAACAGGTAAGTTGAGTGCATCAACCTCATGTCTTTTCAACAGGTAAGTTGAGTGCATCAACCTCATGTCTTTTCAATAGGTAAGTTGAGTGCATCAACCTCATGTCTTTTCAATAGGTAAGTTGAGTGCATCAACCTCATGTCTTTATAACAGGTAAGTTGAGTGCATCAACCTCATGTCTTTTCAATAGGTAAGTTGAGTGCATCAACCTCATGTCTTTATAACAGGTAAGTTGAGTGCATCAACCTCATGTCTTTATAACAGGTAAGTTGAGTGCATCATCCTCATGTCTTTATAACAGGTAAGTTGAGTGCATCAACCTCATGTCTTTATAACAGGTAAGTTGAGTGCATCAACCTCATGTCTTTATAACATGTAAGTTGAGTGCATCAACCCCATGTCTTTTCAACAGGTAAGTTGAGTGCATCAACCATGTGTCTGATCAACATATAAGCAGAGTGCATCAACCCCATGTCTTTTCAACAGTTAAATTAAGTGCCTCAAACCTATATCTGATCAACGGATAATCCTTCAAACCTTTAAGTGTTCAATGTGTCTTACCCAACACTAAATTGTCTTAGATACTGATTTATTATTAGTCATATCATCTATGCTAGTCAATGGCCATATCAAAGCTACAATCTCTGGATTAGGCACCCGATCCCACTCAAAGCTCTATCTATGTGGAAAGATGCCCTGTCCCATTTAAAGCTCTATCTGCGACGAAAGGTACCCCGGTAAGCCTCTATCTACGGGGTAGAACACTTTGACCCCATTCAAAGCTCTATGTAGAATGATCATCTGGTCCCAGTTAATGCTAAATATACAGGGACAGATATCCCGGTCTCATTCAAAGCTCTATCTACGGGTATAGACACCCATGTCCGATTTAAAGCTCTAACTACGGGTATAGACACTCCTGTTCCATTTAAAACTCTAACTACGGGTATAGACACCCATGTCCCATTTAAAACTCTAACAACGGGTATAGACACTCCTGTCCCATTTAAAACTCTAACTACGGGTATAGACACTCCTGTCCCATTTAAAACTCTAACTACGGGTATAGACACTCCTGTCCCATTTAAAACTCTAACTACGGGTATAGACACCCATGTCCCATTTAAAACTCTAACTACGGGTATAGACACTCCTGTCCCATTTAAAACTCTAACTACGGGTATAGACACCCATGTCCCATTTAAAACTCTAACTACGGGTAAAGACACTCCTGTTCCATTTAAAACTCTAACTACGGGTATAGACACCCATGTCCCATTTAAAACTCTAACTACGGGTATAGACACCCATGTCCCATTTAAAACTCTAACTACGGGTAAAGACACTCCTGTTCCATTTAAAACTCTAACTACGGGTATAGACACCCATGTCCCATTTAAAACTCTAACTACGGGTATAGACACCCATGTCCCAATTTAAAACTCTAACTACGGGTATAGACACTCCTGTTCCATTTAAAACTCGAACTACGGGTATAGACACCCATGTCCCATTTAAAACTCTAACTACGGTTATAGACACTCCTGTCCCATTTAAAACTCTTAACTACGGGTATAGACACCCATGTCCCAATTTAAAACTCTAACTACGGGTATAGACACCCATGTCCCAATTTAAAACTCTAACTACGGGTATAGACACTCCTGTTCCATTTAAAACTCGAACTACGGGTATAGACACCCATGTCCCAATTTAAAACTCTAACTACGGGTATAGACACCCATGTCCCAATTTAAAACTCTAACTACGGGTATAGACACTCCTGTCCCAATTTAAAACTCTAACTACGGGTATAGACACCCATGTCCCAATTTAAAACTCTAACTACGGGTATAGACACCCATGTCCCAATTTAAAACTCTAACTACGGGTATAGACACCCATGTCCCAATTTAAAACTCTAACTACGGGTATAGACACCCATGTCCCATTAAATGCTCAATTTACGGGTATAGACACCCCTGTCCCGTTTAATGCTCTATCAACGGGTATAGACACCCCTGTCCCGTTTAAAGCTCTAACAACGGGGATAGACACCCCTGTCCCGTTTAAAGCTCTAACAACGTGGATAGACACCCCTGTCCCGTTTAAAGCTCTATCAACGGGTATAGACACCGATGTCCAAATTAACTCTATCTGCGGGACGGACGCTCCGAAAAACAAACAGTAGCTGCCTGCCAGTTACCACCGAAAGCAGGAAAAGGTATCGGAGACCAACCAGAGAGAAATAACAAGCAAATTTAACTTAATAACTATTGTCTTAATTCATCCTAGGAAAATCAAACCTTCCACATCAAACCACTATCCAGTCTGCCATAACCGGTTGTGTCCACGGCGCAAGCACAGGGAAAAATCAAGACATACAAACACTAGTATTGACTCATGGGCTGCCTTGTCTGATGGCATAGTGTTGTTCCTATCTCCGTCATAACAGAATATCTTATATTTCATCTTTATCAGTCCCCTAAATTTTACCGTCTTGGGTCACCCATGGCGCCTACATCTTTACAATCTTCTTCCAACCTTCTCAATGAAAAGCTGATTTCTGAATTGTAACGAAGCCCAATCCTAATCAAGTTTGTTTAGTCCATGGACTTTGGTCAAGACGAACTATAATGGCGGACCTTCTTTGAGAATGACGTCATACTGAAGTTGTGATCACAGAAAAGTTGTTTAGTTTAGTTTAGTTTAGTTTAGTTTAGTTTAGTTAGTTTAGTTTAGTTTAGTTTAGTTTAGTTTAGTTTAGTTTAGTTTAGTTTAGTTTAGTTTAGTTTAGTTTAGTTTAGTTTAGTCGACGGATCATCATCATTGCACATCAGACACGTCAATGCCTCCCTAGCGCTCCTTGCTAACGTCTCCAGTCATGACCTTATGTTTACGCAATCTGAATTGCGTAAATGGTATTCTACATACTGTTGTTATGCAATGGGTAGAGTCGTTGAGAAATCCAAAATACGTAAGGTCGCTTTTGTCTATGTCCCTGGACATGCGGGAGTACGGGGGAATGAAAGAGCGGACAGGTTGGCTAGCTGCGTTGTCGTTGAGCACGGACAACCAATGGATCGGGCGGACATCATCAATACCCACCGAGATGTGGGAAGAGCACAGGACTTCGACAAACACAGATCCACGTCACTTCTTCGAATGATGGAAATGGGCGTTAAGATGGGCACAGCCAGAAATGAGAAACTTAGTGGCCGTGTAAGAAGACTTATAAAAAAACATAGAACTGGAGTCGTCAGTCGCTGGACACTGCTGGACTTGCTGAAGAGGGGATCTGAGCACCTATGGACATGTTCGGAGTGCAATGATGATGACCTGCAAATAACTCAATAACTCAATAATCTGAACATGGTTGTAGATTCATGATCATTGACTGAATCATTAGCTCGTTCTACCTACCCCAGGACATTCAGAATGTCACTCGGTCCAGTGCATGTCCGGCATCCACGGCAGCCCTTCCACCCAGGCTATCAACTCGTTCATTTCCTGTCATTCCGGGGTGTCAAGGAATGAAAATAAAACAGATCCCTATCAGACCTGGGTTCTTTAGTGACCCCACCTACTGTCTTCGAACACAGCCCCCTCCGATATTCCTGAGCACGCTCATCAAGTCACTCAGAAAGCACACATGAGTAAAAGGTTATGTTTCGAGCCAGGCCATCGCTTTACCAACTGACATGTTCTCCATGGTTAAACCACGGGTAGTTACCGCGCATGCACCGATCTCCTTCTTCACTGTTTTTCCCTTGACCTGGCCCGTGAAAGCCCATGAGCTCCGACTGAGCCGAATGACAGACCCATCGGTGTAGAAGACTGCAGAACTCTCAGTTAAAGAATACTTGTTTGATGTTGTCCTATTGAAACTACAGTGGCAGTCAGAAAGGCGAAACATTTTATTCCCACATCTAGGACAGATATGGGATCTCTTTCATGGGCATGTACCAGTCAGGTTCCACTGGATAAAGAGATAGGTCAAAGAAGATGGCCACACACTGCAGAAGTCAACTGAGAGGATCACACCACCAGATCTTTTCTAGAATTCAAAGTAGATGAAAAAAAAATAACTACTCAACACAATTCGAAAAGAGACAACTGAAATTTTGTGGACATGTCAAGAGACATAATATCATTCAAAAAGTCATCTTGGGAGGAAGGTACAAAGCAGACAAGGCAGAGGCAGACCAAGACTAATTTGGAGTGATAATATCAAAAGGTGGTTAGGTGAGACTGTAACTACCTATACTATAAAGACAAGAGACAGTAAAAAATGGCGATCCATGGTAGCCGACCTTCGATGTGAAGACGGCACCCAACAATTGCAAGAATGAATGAATGAGAGGAGGAAGTAAAGAAGTCCAAATTATAATTGGAGTAGAGAGGTGGAAGCAGAGATGAAGGTATGGGGAAGACATGGAGTGATGTTAAAGAGAATGGCGAAGAAACAAGACCGCTTGGAAAGTGCTGAACATCTATGCTCCACAGGGAGATGAAAGGAAGAAAAAGAACGAGAAATGAGATAACTTTCTCCTCTAAACGATGTTTATTGACTGTATTTGTTGTCTTCAGATATGATCTGGCGACATCGGGCGATCTAGGTAGCTCAGTAGTAGGTGAGTCTCATATCTTTCCACAGATTACGCCCTATAAAATATGTTTGATTTTGTTCTTTATTACTTTTATATAAAAAACTTGTACACTAAACATATTTACACTAACATTTTTTAATTATTATTGCTGCTGAATTGATCGTACCTCGGCAAGTAGGAGGCAAAAAATTCAAGGATGTTGAAGTCAAAAATGACCTTGATATTCACGGTCTAGATAGAGAGAATAAACGATCTATTCGACAACAGTTTCATCTCTTTGTATGTGCCACATTGACCGGGATGTTGCCTGATCGTCTATGCTCTACATGGTCAAGCCGTCAGACAACACCGCTATCTTAACTCCATGACATAGATGAATGTAAAGTACGAGACTTGAATCGGCGTCTTAGCACACGAGTTTTCTCCCATATGTGCTCGGCCGCCTATCCAGAAGTGCTCGAAGACTTCTGGATAATGTCTGGTAGACCAAGTAGAATTTGTTGTATATCGTTGTTTATGAAAATGTGATACAGCATAAGTGACAGGATCATCTTTGTGTTAATTTATGAGGTGACCATCATAGTGGTTGTCCATGAGGTGACCATCATAGTGGTTGTCCATGAGGTGACCATCATAGTGGTTGTCCATGAGGTGACCATCATAGTGGTTGTCCATGAGGTGACCATCATAGTGGTTGTCCATGAGGTGACCATCATAGTGGTTGTCCATGAGGTGACCATCATAGTGGTTGTCCATGAGGTGACCATCATAGTGGCTGTCCATGAGGTGACCATCATAGTGGTTGTCCATGAGGTGACCATCATAGTGGTTGTCCATGAGGTGACCATCTTTGTGGTACTCCGTAAGGTGGTTATCTTCGTGGTAGTCCACTAAGATGACCATTATTGTGATACACCCGTGAGGTGACCATTTCTGGGTTACACCGTGAGGCGACCATCTTTGTGGTAGTCCATGATGTGACTATATTTGTGGTAGTCCATGATGTGATCAGCTTTGTGGTAGTCCATGATGTGATCATCTTTGTGGTAGTCCATAATGTGATCATCTTTGTGGTAGTCCATGATGTGATCATCTTTGTGGTAGTCCATGATGTGATCAGCTTTGTGGTAGTCCATGATGTGATCAGCTTTGTGGTAGTCCATGATGTGATCATATTTGTGGTAGTCCATGATGTGATCATCTTTGTGGTAGTCCATGATGTGATCATCTTTGTGGTAGTCCATGATGTGATCATTTTTGTGGTAGTCTATGATGTGATCATGTTTGTGGTAGTCTATGATGTGATCATTTTTGTGGTAGTCTATGATGTGATCATGTTTGTGGTAGTCCATGATTTGATAATATTTGTGGTAATCCATGATGTGACCATATTTGTGGTAGTCCATGATGTGATCATCTTTGTGGTAGTCCATGATGTGATCATTTTTGTGGTAGTCTATGATGTGATCATGTTTGTGGTAGTCCATGATTTGATAATATTTGTGGTAATCCATGATGTGACCATATTTGTGGTAGTCCATGACGTGACCATATTTGTGGTAGTCCATGATGTGATCATCGTTGTGGCAGTCCATGATGTGATCATCTTTGTGGTAGTTCATAAGGTGATCATCTTTGTGGTAGTCCATGAGGTGACCATATTTGTAGTAGTCCATGATGTGATCATCTTTGTGGTAATCCATGATGTGACCATATTTGTGGTAGTCCATGATGTGATCATCGTTGTGGTAGTCCATGATGTGATCAGCTTTGTGGTAGTCCATGAGGTGACCATCTTTGTGGTAGTCCATGATGTGACCATCTTTGTGGTAGTCCATGAGGTGACTATCTTTGTGTTAATTAATGATGTGACCATCTTTGTGGTAGTCCATGAGGTGACTATCTTTGTGTTAATTAATGATGTGACCATCTTTGTGGTAGTCCATGAGGTGACTATCATTGTGTTAAATAATGATGTGACCATCTTTGTGGTAGTCCATGAGGTGACTATCTTTGTGTTAATTAATGCTGTGACCATCTTTGTGGTAGTCCATGGTGTGACCATCTTTGTGATAGTCCATGATGTGACCATCTTTGTGATAGTCCATGATGTGACCATCTTTGTGATAGTCCATGATGTGACCATCTTTGTGATAGTCCATGATGTGACCATCTTTGTGATAGTCCATGATGTGACCATCTTTGTGATAGTCCATGATGTGACCATCTTTGTGATAGTCCATGATGTGACCATCTTTGTGATAGTCCATGATGTGCCCATCTTTGTGGTAGTCCATGAGGTGACTATCTTTGTGTTAATTAATGATGTGACCATCTTTGTAGTAAACCGTGAGATTACCTTTGTATTACTTCAAAATGTGATCATTGTTGTGGTACTCTGTGTAGCGACTATAATTGTTTGATCAATTCCTTTGCAGACGCATTAAGTCCTGTGGTTAGTAACTGGATGTAGTTGTACTTTCTTTTTCTGGTTTCAAGTGTACTATCATTGTTGTTACTTCCAGTTTTTTAACACGTTTGCTGTTTCACAACTATAGCTGAAGATACTTTAAAGCCAATTAGGTGCCACTCGTCACAGATTTGTTATCACCTCATACAAAATATTTCATCTGGTCCTGGTGACTTTTGGAGTTTCAGTTATGAGATTGCAATTTCTAAATCATTTCTAGTAAAATGCCTTTCGTTTTGTTCATCCAGTATGTTCTTCAACTCCTCGGAGACGGGATTTTTTGGGTTTAGTTTTTCACTGTTTTGTTCGAAGGTGTTACAATGTTGTAGTCGTGGACAAATATTTGTATGAAAGTGTTACAATGTTTTAGTCGTGGACAAATATTTGTATGAAAGTGTTACAATGTTGTAGTCGTGGACAAATATTTGTATGAAAGTGTTACAATGTTGTAGTCGTGGACAAATTTTTGTATGAAAGTGTTACAATGTTGCAGTCGTGGACAAATATTTGTATGAAAGTGTTACAATGTTGCAGTCGTGGAAAAATATTTGTATGAAAGTGTTACAATGTTGTAGTCGTGGACAAATATTTGTATGAAAGTGTTACAATGTTGTAGTCGTGGACAAATATTTGTATGAAAGTGTTACAATGTTGTAGTCGTGGACAAATATTTGTATGAAAGTGTTACAATGTTGTAGTCGTGGACAAATATTTGTATGAAAGTGTTACAATGTTGCAGTCGTGGACAAATATTTGTATGAAAGTGTTAAAATGTTGGATCGTGGACAAATATTTGTATGAATGTGTTACAATGTTGCATGCGTGGACAAATATTTGTATGAAAGTGTTAAAATGTTGGATCGTGGACAAATATTTGTATGAAAGTGTTACAATGTTGCAGTCGTGGACAAATATTTGTGTGAAAGTGTTACAATGTTGCAGTCGTGGACAAATATTTGTATGAAAGTGTTACAATGTTGCAGTCGTGGACAAATATTTGTATGAAAGTGTTACAATGTTGTAGTCGTGGACAAATACGTGCACAATGTGACCTCTCCCCCGTCATAGTTTTTCAAATAGTGACTTGTTCATTCTCACTTTGTTCCTCTTCGTTTAGTTGCTTGCTTCATCTTCACAGTTATTTTTCTTTTCTTTTTTTTTTTTTTTCAAAATGGAAGGTTTTCATTTTATCCTCACCCCATCACCTCATGTTTTGTTAGTTTTTTACTTCTTTCAAATCTTACATTTCGGTTAGCGGGGTAGAGCTCTGGCCTACCAAAGGAGGAGTAAGAAGTCTCCTTTCCTCCGCTAGTCTTCGGGACACCCTTGGGCAAGGTGGAGCTCCCGTATTAACCCCCCCCCCCTACACACCCCCATCAGGGTTATGCGAAGCCATTGGAGCAGGTGGTGAATGGTGTCGTGGGAGCAACCGACAAGTAGTGCCGGTTATGTGAAGCCATTGGAGCAGGTGGTGGATGGTGTCGTGGGAGCAACCGACAAGTAGTGCCGGTTATGTGAAGCCATTCGAGCAGGTGGTGGATGGTGTTGTGGGAATAGCCGACAAGTAGTGCCGGTTATGTGAAGCCATTGGAGAAGGTGGTGGATGGTGTTGTGGGAATAGCCTACAAGTAGTGCCGGTTATGTGAAGCCATTGGAGCAGGTGGTGGATGGTGTCGTGGGAGCAGCCGACAAGTAGTGCCGGTTATGGTCCCCACACCGCGATGGCAGGCGGAGGATCTCACGTATAGAGACAATGGCTGCGATCTCCGACTATAGTACAGTCACTGCCAAGAAGGAAAGGAACGATAAACTATCTTCATATATTGCCTAGTATAATTGTACTAAAACACAACTTAATATCTACAGCTAACGACGTTAATGGGGACTCCACAGTCACCTCGTCCGGTAGGGAGCGTCATGTTCTACAGGTGACACCCGATCGTCATCAAGCAACTGTATGCAAGATCAAAAATAAAGAGACACTAGCAATAGGAACTTGGAACATTAGATCAGCATTCCAGGTTGGAAAACTAGAAAACATCAGTCAAGCAATGAAGAGAATGAAATTGAACATCTTGGGACTATGAGGTGGAAAGGAGCAGGATTACTACAACGTGACAGTGGAAATGAGGACAGTTGGAATACTTAGTTACAACTGGCAAAATATAAAGAAAGAGAGATCGCGGACAACAAAGAGAGAAAATACTGGATAGCTTGGTGTCATGGCATGACAAACTGTCAACAATAGAACTGATACGATGCACTGTAGATAGAAGATTGTGGAAAGACATGATCGCCTACGCCAACCGGTATGGCACATGATCATGATGATGATGAATCTTTGCTTGCTGAATCTTATCATGATGCTGCTAGTTTCTGCTGTCCTTCTACTTCTACATCGATGTGAACTATTCCTGGTCACTGTTCTAATCAACGTTGCATTGTGTGTTTATGTCCCTGGATTTAGTTTCAACATCGACCTGTAGAATATAGGACCTCAATAGCTTGACTACTTTATACCTAAATTATCTGTGCTTATTTGTGATGTCAGGACGCCAGCTGGAGGTGTCCACATTGTTCAGTTTGCATTTTGATAAGTCCACATTAATTGTTCAAGGACATTGAAACCACATGTGTGCTCATATCCGTATCTGCATTCTTTGACATTGGGACTAGATTTGTTCACTTTTATCTTAACACCTTGTTGTCTGTCTGTGTGTTCTTTTTTTCTTTTTTGGTTTTTTTTTTTTTGCACACACAATAAATGTTGTGATGAGAGCGTCTGTCTATCAAGTTTGGAGACCCGAACTTATGCAACCACTGCTAATCTTGTATACGTTTTGAGCTAGAAGAAATTATTTGAAATTCAAACTTCAGGCAGATTATCCGGTGCATGCTCTGAAAGAAAAGTTACTTTAGCGTTGAGCTTTTTTAAAACGGACATATACAATAATCTACAGACTGTAATCGACATTGCTGCAACTCACAGTCTTATGTTTCTAACAGTAACCAGTAGCACTAGCTTTAAAAGTAAGCCAGGAAAGTTTCAATAATTATTTAGTTCAGTGTTCTGGATAAAACAGACTGAGAAAACTGTCAACACGTGAAAGCCCATATTACAGTGTGTTTCAAACGGTCAAAACTCAAGTCTTAAAATAAAAAAAATAAAAAAACAGAGTCAACAACAACTTTTAAGTTGAAGGGAAATATAGAATAATGAGCTATGAGAGTTGTTCTTTCTTAAATAAAGAAATAAAAGCATGATGCTACAACCATTATCATGTTGCCGAAAATAATTCTACTTCGATCTTATTTTTGTTCTTTCTTCACTTCCTCTGACCTTTAACCTGATCATTTGCGACATAAACTTGACTACAGTTTGCGCTATGTATCGTAGTCCCTTCAACTATTGCCATAAATTAACATAGTTATTATTACATTATAATATATCAGTTATTTGAATCATAAGTTATGAAGAAAAACATAGGTCAGCTGTTAATTAAATTCTCTTACAGTTTTGTTCAGTCATTTTTGTATATAAAGACGCGGCGCAGTGTTACTGACGTCCATCAATTCATACATTATTTTCCAAATCGGCACTACTTCAATTGTTTCAATAAAATGATAGAACAGCTTATGATTTGTTGTTCATTTGTTGTCATGGAAACAGGGAGGTAATTGTTGAAATGGCCGGTCGATAAGTGCCGTTGTACGGTTATAGTAGGTTTGACCTTCGTAGACATTGAAATCTATTTAATAGTAGCGGCATGAGTTATTTGAACTATATCACGGCTATACTAGGGAATACGGTGACTGGTTGTACACTGGCATTTAACTCATTGAGCTGGAATGTGATGTATTCGGAGAAATATTAGTGCAGTCGTGGCTTCCGTTGCCTCGTCTGAATATCCGCCGCTGCACCATAGGCCGTCCTCTGTTGATAGGTTCCATAACATAGTAGCAGACAGCGAGGAGAGAAGTAGAGTTCTATATCATGCATGCTCGTAACTAATGCCTAAACTGATGAAACGTTACTTCTGTCCAGGCAAGGCTTTCTTAAACGGGATGTGTAACCGTGACGGGTACAGTGTCTCTATCATCGAGGACCGCGGAGGCTTCACGACTGTAGACGTGGCTTCTCACGAGCTTGGCCACAAGTAAATATTGTCGACCTCTATGGTACCCTCACTCTCACCCTTCCCCAATATATTATCTCTTTATTTTCCTTCTGTCTTTTTTTTTGTTGCAACAAAATATTTCTTTTCACGTTTCCATCCTTTCCTACCATTTCACGCCAATCTCTCTATTTGATGGACATTTATCTAGCATGATGGGGGCTGCGATGTCTACAGGTAAGATGTCGGCATCAGGGCAGTAAGGGCCCAAGTTCAAAGCCCGCCAAAAGCGGTGTTGGTTTTTCAAAAATAGGAACAAAAATAACTAGACTAAAAGTATGAGCGTAGGCAAAGACAAAACTTCAAACCCACAAGTGGATGTCAACGTTGAAGGAACAGACCTGGAGACAGTCCACAACTACCTTGGACATACTATAACCAGTGATGGAAAATGTAAGACTAAAATAAACAAAAGAATCATCATCATCATCATGATGTGCCATACCAGTTGGCGTAGGCGATCATGTCCTTCCATAATTTTCTATCTACAGTGCATCGTATCAGTTCTGTTGTTGACTGTTCTCCATGACATGACACCAAACTATCCAGTATTTTCTATCTATGTTGTCCGCGATATCTCTTTCCTCTTATTTTGACAGTTGTAACCAAGTATTCCAACTTTCATCTTCTCATGATGTGCCTGAAAAATGTGGATTGTTCCTTACCGAGGTATTTTTAGGAGCTCTCTTTTTGTGCTGGTCTCTTTGAAAATTTCCTCATTGGTCTTTTAGGTGTTCAGAGAACTTTCAACATTCTTCTGAGAAATCTAATCTCTCTGGCCTCTAATCGTCTTTTCATTTGTTTGAAAGAATAGAAATGGTAAAAACAATTTTAATGCCGTGAAAAATATACCAACTTCAAAACAAATAACACTAGGACTAGAATTAAGAATAGCAAAATTTTATATCTTCTCAACCTGTATTCATGTATGCTGCAGAAACACGGACATTAGACAAGAAAACAGAACAGAAAGCCTTTGAAATGTGATTTATAGAAGAAAAGGAAGAATTTGATGGAAAGAAAAGAAAACAAACGATGAAGCTAAAACAACTAAAAATGAAAAGAGAACTACACAAACAATTCAAACGAAACAAATCAGATTTTTTGGTCATGTTAAAACACAGCAGCCTCCAAAAGTAATATTGGAAGGTAAAATACAAGTAAAAGAGGCAGAGGCAGATCAAGATCAACATGGACGAGTACATAATAAAAATGGACAAGACAACCTATGACAACCTGAACCATCAAAGGAAAAGACTGAGCAGAATGGCGTTCCATGGTAATCAACTTTCGATGCGAGACGGCACTCAATAATAATGAGAGAAAAATAATTAAACTCGAAATGAGCAGATCATAAATATAGCCGCTGTCCGGGCAACAAGTTGTCAGCAGTAACATACGCTGTAGATCACATGACATACCACTGAGTTCGTTCACGTGGGCCAGGATAACTAATTAATTTGTCCGGTGTGCGATGATGGTGATCCTAACAACAAAATATCCGGCATGATAACAACTCATCCTAGCTGTGGTTACATGGACTCTGACATGTAGGTACCAATTGTTAAGGTAGACAATTAATTGCTCTTATGTTGTTATTAATAATACTAACCGCAGAGTTACGGCTCCTGTTTCCTCAATGAATTATCCACATTTACGGACACGGTGTATGAAAACATCATAGAGCGAAAAGACTAGCCAGGGTTTATTTGTTTGCTGGCATGTATTAACATCTACACGTTTTTCTCATTTGCTGTCAAGTGTTAACGTTTTCCCATTTGCTGTCAAGTGTTAACATTTTCTCATTTGCTGTCAAGTGTTAATATTTTCTAATTTGCTGTCAAGTTTTAACATTTTCTCATTTGCTGTCAAGTTTTAACATTTTCTCATTTGCTGCCAAGTGTTAACATTTTCTCATTTGCTGCCAAGTGTTAACATTTTCTAATTTTCTGCCAAGTGTTAACATGTTCACATTTGCTGTTCGACACAAACTGATAGAAAAGTCCACCTTCTACAGACCGATCTCTGTCGATAAGAGCCAATCACAAACAAGATTACATAAATACTAAAGATTAAACTTGCAAGTGCTATTCTACGTCACAGACTCCGGGATAATCCGATTGGTTCTGTAAGTAAAACTCCTAGTTGGCATCTGAACATTTATGTTGAGCTCATGAGACAATCCTTGTCAGAGAAGATTGACATAATGAGGGGGTAAAGGCAATACAAATACATCAAGATGCTTAGAAATGTAAATCTGCTGTACAACTGATGGAATGAATAACTGACTTGTATTTCTCACCTACGTAAAGCTGTTACTATGCAATTTTTTTTTCAAATTTTCGTTCTTTTGTAAGCAGAGATATGTAATGAAAACATTTGGCCACCTGTTTGTAAGTTTGTTTCTAAAGAGTCCCTTCTATATTTCCGACTAAAGGTCCATATGTTTATCACGAATATTTTAGATTTAATCTAGACTTCAGACTTTAGGCTGGAATGGCTTCATTATCTTGAATGTAAAGTTCGGTGGGAGATCTAGCTAGATACGGAGATTCTTACAGACGGCTTATGGTGAATGCATAGTTCTGTGGTAAATCTCCCTAGAGACAGAGATTCATTCAGACGGGCTGTCGTGAATTCAACGATCTGTGATAGATCTCCCTACAGACAGTGATTATTTTCAGACGGCCTGTGGTAAATGCAACGTCCATTTGAGAGATCTGACTAGAGACAGAGATTCGTTCATACGGGCTGTGGTAAATGCAACGTCCATTTGAGAGATCTGACTAGAGACAAAGATTCGTTCATACGGGCTGTGGTAAATGCAACGTCCATTTGAGAGATCTGGCTAGAGACAAAGATTCGTTCATACGGGCTGTGGTAAATGCAACGTCCATTTGAGAGATCTGACTAGAGACAAAGATTCGTTCATACGGGCTGTGGTAAATGCAACGTTCATTTGAGAGATCTGGCTAGAGACAAAGATTCGTTCATACGGGCTGTGGTAAATGCAACGTCCATTTGAGAGATCTGGCTAGAGACAAAGATTCGTTCATACGGGCTGTGGTAAATGCAACGTCCATTTGAGAGATCTGGCTAGAGACAAAGATTCGTTCATACGGGCTATGGTAAATGCAACGTCCATTTGAGAGATCTGACTAGAGACAGAGATTCGTTCATATGGGCTGTCATGAATGCAACGTTCTCCAAATGACATGTGACATAATAATAACATGTTTGACCTATGTAACTTCACTAACATTTTAAAATATGAAACAGCTTAGGGGCACAGCATGATGGTGATAACAATTACTGTGACAGTTCTGAGAACTTTCTCATGGCACCGGGCATTACTGGCACCACCGAAAACACAAAGCTCAACCCATGGAAGTTCTCATCCTGTAGCGTCAAGTATATTGACAACTTCGTGACTGGACAACTTCGGTCTGCGTAAGTACTTCATGTGACGTCACATCCCCTCTGACTCCGCTGATGTAGGTCATATTTTCTATTCAAATCTGGTGTTTTTGTTTGTTTCTAACGAAAGGATTTCTCTTCACGTGTCAGGACTGCAGGAATCATGACATTTTTCATTACTTTTTTTTCTTCAGTAAATATCGGCTCATTAATGGGATACGCGCGTCTCTATCATGATTGCTGACATGCTTTATAGTAACATTTGATATACTTTATCATCATCATCATCATCTAATAGTGCCGTCTCTGCATCGAATGTTGGCTACCTTGTGTAGACGTGGGGGGGGGGGGGGGGAGAAGGGGAGAAACAACAAGAAATAGAAATAGGTGAAACACATATAAAGAATTACGGAGAGTATAGCGTGAGTTCCGTAATAGCCGATAAGCAACCGGAAATGATAGAGTCCACGAGAAAGTGGAGAAAAATATGAAACAAACTATCTCAAGATTTGCGTGAGTGTATTAGTTGAGAAATTAAACACGTGGATCGATTTGATTGGAGGGGCCGACAAATATTTAAAGGTCAGACACAAAGAAACGGGAGGAATTTCTAGGAGAACATTAGAGATGACACATGCGTAGATGTAGAGAGAGCGGCCACATGTGTGGTCTACCTCAGGAGCTAACCATAGCCAACTTAGTAAGCAGTGATGAACTAAGTGTTGACTAAGAACCGTTAGATGTAAAGAGTTGTGAATAGACATAGATGAAACCTCGGGGATTAGGTTTTGAGTTTCCAGAGAATTAAAGTCCACGAGACCAATATAATAAGTAAGTTAGGATTAGATCGAAGGAGGATGTTCAGTGGGGAACAGTCATTCATTTCAGTATGGTAGTCCCTACCGTCGGTACTTTTTGATTGGAAAATAAGTCCCGCATCATGGACAAGGCCGTTTTCAGTGCTTCCAGCATGCGTTAATATAATGCGCTGGCCTTTGCTGCTCGGAATTGTTCTTTTGAGTTTGCCATTTACTGCCTGCCATTCTTTAGCATAGGTGTGGTGTGCGTTGACTCATGATTCGTCCAAAATTACAATATCATACCGTTCACTCTGCCGCTCACGGATCTTCCTCAGGTATTTGCTTCGAGCAATGACCAAGTGTGGTTTTTCACAACTGATATAGTAAAACAGTAACCTTTTGCATAGTTATAAATGTGCATTTCAAACTCATTGTAATTTAGATATAAATGTTGGTATTTAAAGTCAACAAATTGTCTACTGAGTCTTCACAAAATTAATAAAGATACGCCTTCCCTTCGGTAATTAATGCCCAGGTCGTGGTGCGTCATGTCGTTCAATAACAATTCAGTTTTGTGCACGGGATTTTCCTGAAGTTAGTGTTTCTGCAATAGCCAAACTATTTTACGTGAACGACCGCACCAAATTAATGTATATATCCTAAAATGGTGTCAAATTCGAACAGGGTGTATTTAATATAGCCTAAAGAAGAAAACTTTTAAACTAGATCAAATTTCTCAGAGCAAAAAATATTTCTATAACGTCATCAATATTCTAAGATTGCATGGAAAATTTAAAACCCAAATAACAAGCGGTTATCACGCAAAACTAATTCAGGTGTGATTATGAATTTCTGAACGGACTATAGCAGATCACGCCTTGCGAAGAAAGACTTGGGACATTAAAGGAAAGAAATAAAGTCGCGGCACAACGTAAACAAACCATTATACTCTAACACGGGACACTTTATAACGTGTCGAGGTTTCTCAAGCGAGCGATCTCGTGCTTGACCAGCTCCAGGCGTCAAGTAAGGTCAGGGCCACGAGGCAAGTGTGTCGGCTGTCATATTGTACGGCCAGAGACCAGGACAGCGAGCAGCTGAGTATAGCAGCTGATTCACCAGCTGTCCGTGTTCAAATTAACATCAAGCAAACTTCCCACCCAAGCGACAAATACTTCCCCCATGATATACATGGAGCATCATCCCACTGTCTCTTGCTTTGATGGTGCTGTCATAGGCCATCTTTTGATGTTACTCGTCCATGTTCTGCCTCTGCCTCTATTACTCTGTATTTTCCCTTCCAATATTACTTTTAGTAGGCTGTTGTGTCTTTTAACATGCCCCAAAAATGTCATTTGTCTTGTTTGAATTGTGTTTATTAGTTCTCTTTTACGACGTATTGATACACTCTATCACGACCAGCTGACATATATTATCACTACTGGTTGAGATACTTTATCACAACGGATTGACATACATTATCACTACTGGTTGAGATACTTTATCACAACGGATTGACATACATTATCACTACTGGTTGAGATACTTTATCACAACGGATTGACATACATTATCACTACTGGTTGAGATACTTTATCACAACGGATTGACATACATTATCACTACTGGTTGAGATACTTTATCACAACGGATTGACATACATTATCACTACTGGTTGAGATACTTTATCACAACGGATTGACATATATTATCACTACTGGTTGAGATACTTTATCACAACGGATTGACATATATTATCACTACTGGTTGAGATACTTTATCACAACGGATTGACATACATTATCACTACTGGTTAAGATACTTTATCACAACGGATTGACATACATTATCACTACTGGTTGAGATACTTTATCACAACGGATTGACATACATTATCACTACTGTTTGAGATACTTTATACAACGGATTGACATACATTATCACTACTGGTTGAGATACTTTATCACAACGGATTGACATACATTATCACTACTGGTTGATATACTTTATCACAGTGGATTGACATAGATTATCACTACTGGTTGAGATACTTTATCACAGTGGATTGACATATATTATCACTACTGGTTGATATACTTTATCACAGTGGATTGACATATATTATCACTACTGGTTGATATACTTTATCACAGTGGATTGACATACATTATCACTACTGGTTGAGATACTTTATCACAACGGATTGACATACAATTTCACTACTGGTTGATATACTTTATCACAGCGGATTGACATAGATTATCACTACTGGTTGATATACTTTATCAGAACTAGTTAACATATTTGTCTAATGTTTACCCTATTATTGCATAAAATTATTGTCCAGCATTTACTTCACTAATCTATTGTTATTGTCTAATATTTACTTATTTACCGTTCGGGGACACTACCTAATATTTATGTCATTGTTATGCATACGTCACAGGGAATTTAAAAAATGTCTCCTGGAGCAGTTACCAAATACCGATATACCTGACGTGAGTAAACGCCTGCCAGGACTAGAGATGACTGTGGACGAACAGTGTAAGTCCATGTATGGGGAGAGGTCCACGATGTGCAGAGTAAGTGCTCATCGGTTTGTTGACGCTACTTTAGGTCACATGTTCAATATTTTATGTTTGTAAAAAAAAAAAAAAAAAAAAAAAAAAAAAAAAAAAAAAAGAAAAAAGAGACACAAATTTGTCATATGTGGACTGTCCCGTTTGCTGACAGGAAGCTTGGAAACCGGGACCATGCAGCCTTCTATACATTTAGAAAGACCTACTAGCTGGAGGGAAATTCCCGGAAAATCTCCAACGAGTGTGACGTTTGCAGCTCTTCGTTCATGGACGATTGTGGGTAGAGTGGCTTTAGCCCGCTATACTCCAATACTTGAATACGTCACACTAGTTGGAGGGTTTCTGGTTTTATATTCTACCCGTGAGCCTTATAAATTTATAGTTAGCTGTGGCCCAACCCTCGTTACATCATATCTAGAGCAAGTCACAAATGAAGATTTTGAAACCAGTCAAGTACATTCAAGACAGAACCAAAGAACATCTCAACGTTACGTTTTGCGTGTTGTCTAGAAAAATTAAATGGTTGCGATAAACTTGATATTTTAATCATCATCTAGTGCCACTGGCGTAAGTCATCGTGTCTTGAAAAATTAAATGGTTGCGATAAACTTGATATTTTAATCATCATCTAGTGCCACTGGCGTAAGTCATCGTGTCTAGAAAAATTAAATGGTTGCGATAAACTTGATATTTTAATCATCATCTAGTGCCACTGGCGTAAGTCATCGTGTCTTGAACAGTAGCCTCTTTCTGGCGATCTAGTGGTGCCATCAAATGTTGGTTACTTTGATGTGTCATGTTATGTTAGACCTATAATCACTGCACGCTAGACTAATTCATATGTGATCAGATTTTCCCCTCAAAATATCCAGAATCTACAAAATAAAACCCTGATCCTCGCGCATGAACTCCGTGGCACAGCCATAGCTGTGGGTAGATATTTTTGCCTTTAATATTTCCCGGTCATTTTCTGGGTCCACTCTTTACGATTTTTAACTGCCAAGGGTTCTTTAACGTGCGCGAGTGCACACGGGACTTCCTATTTTTGCCATTATTCGAACAGACTCGACATGGGATCTCACTACCAAGAGGGAGGATAAAGCCACGAAGAAAGTACGGATTCTATTGTTTTCTTTATTCTCTAAAAAAATATCAAATATTCCCCACTGGAGGAAGTGAACCCGTAACCCTTCTGTACAGATGGCGACGTCTTCTGTCAATCTTTGTATGTTGTCCTTATGTCTGCCTCTAACTCGTGTACCTCATATTTTCTCCTGGAAAATAACTTTCATGGGGTTATTGTGTCTCTTACTTTAAAAACAAATGTCTGTCTTGTTGGAGTAGCGTTAAATACTTTATTATTTATATTTCATTGCTTCTCAATTTTCATGTTTCAAAACTTTACTATTTGTTTTCTTCTCTGTTCACCCGATTCTTCTCGTTCTTCTATAAATCCACATTTCAAGAGTTTCAATTTTCTGTTTGCTGATTCAGTGTTTCTGTTCCATAGAGAAATGTTCAGAAGACATACCACTTTGCTTCACTCGCTCGTGCGCTGCCGGGGCCCGAAAGGGGAGTAAAGAATTGTAGCGCTGTTTCCTACCAGACATGTTCGTTAGAAGCGACTAATAAACTATGAGAAAGGGAAGAAATGCATAAAGACTACAAAAAAGGTTATATTATTAAACTACCAAAGAAAGGAAATTTAAAGGAGTGTACAAATTATATGGGAATTATGCTACTATCAGTGCCAGGTAAAATATTAAGCAGAATCATTCTGGAGAGACTAAAAGAGTCTAACTACAGTCCCTATTTTATATCGCATTTATATATTATGAAAAGGTATTTGATAGTTTAGACAGAGAAATGCTTTGAAATTTGCTAAGTCATTACGGAATCCCCATAAAGTTTATAAACCTGATAAAAATAGTGTATGAAGCAATGAATTGTAATGTTGTGCACGAAGGGAACAATTCGAAATAAGAACAGGAGTAAGGCAGGGATGCCTTCTGTCTCCATTTCTCTTTCTACTGGCCATAGATTGGATTATGGAAATAACTCAAAACAACAGAAATGGAATCCACTGGTCACTGACCAAGCAACTTGATGATTTAGACTTTGCTGATGACATAGCTCTCCTATCACACAGCCATCAACAGATGCAGGATAAAAATGAGCATACTTGATGAGAGTTCACAACAGCTGGGACTGAACATAAATAGAGATCAGAACAAAATAATTAGATTTAATGCAGCTAGCAATAACCAAATAACAATAGGGGAAATACCTAAACTAGACGTACAATCGTACGTGCATCTGGGGAGTAATATACATAAAAGGAGGTGGAACAGAGAATGATAACAAAATAAGGATACAAACAGCAAGGTGAGCATTTGTTGCAGTAGGAAACATGAGGAAATCCAAAGAAATTAGGTTAAATATAAAAATAAAGAAATTCCAACCACAATGTTAAGTCAATCCTATTATATGGCTATAAAACATATATTATGTAAGTAAAAAAAAAGTACGTCACGCCAAGTGGCGTATAGGGAATATGGTGTTAGTGACCATACATTTTACAGACCTTCGGCACATGATTTTTGGGGTAATGTGGTCGGTATTACGCCCGTGCCGCTTTACTTTCCCAGAAAAAAAATCCGGTACCCATTAAAGGGTGAAACCGGAAGCCGTCGGTTGGGATCGAACCCTACCTCTTGTCCTTTGTAGTCCAGTTCACTAACCACTGAGCTATCGCGGCTCCCTTATAAAACATGTAGCACAACAAAAATGGCAATCACGAAGGTATGTATCTTCATTAATGGAGGCTTGCGAAGGTATGTATCTTCATTAATGGATGCTTGCGAAGGTATGTATCTTCATTAATGGATGCTTGCGAAGGCATGTATCTTCATTAATGGATGCTTGCGAAGGCAAGACAATGGTGTTCTTTACTTGCTAACCTTTGTTGCAGAGACGACAGCTGATGTCTTATGTTCTGGGTCATCAATACCAAAATTATCTCCCCTTTAGAAACTCCTCTCTCTCTCTCTCTCTCTCTCTCTCTCTCTCTCTCTCTCGCTCTATCTATCTATCTATCTATCTATCTATCTATCTATCTATCTATCTATCTATCTATCTATCTATCTATCTATCTATCTATCTATCTATCTATCTATCTATCTATCTATCTATCTATCTATCTATCTATCTATCTATCTATCTATCTATATATAAATCGCTTTAAATTCCCTTTCTGACCTGTATGTTCAATGTTTCCAGTCCCTGAGTCCCGCCAAAGACATCTGCACCAGCCTGTACTGTTCCAAGGGTGACTCCAGGACATGCTACAAACGCAGGGCAGCCATAGGAACCATTTGTGGTAACGGCAAGGTAGGTTATACACATGACATTTACAAAGATAACAGAGAAGTGATAAAATGGCGGGGGGGGGGGGGGGGGTGGGACATGCGGACATTTCATGCTAAAGTTGAGGATAATTTGCAGGCAATATTACAATATTGGGCGTAGTTTATGCAAATTATGGTGCCAAAGTTTGCTAAAGGTGTGGATGTCATTGGGTGAAGGTTAATGAAATTTTGTTGAGAGTTTGTTGAAGTTGTAGATGTTATTGGGTGGAGTTTGTTGAATTTGTAGATGTCATAGGGTACAGTTTACTGAATTTGTATATGTTATTCGGTGGAGTTTGTTGAAGTTGTAGATGTTATTGGGTGGAGTTTGCTGAAATTGTAGATGTCATAGGGTACAGTTTACTGAATTTGTATATGTTATTGGGTGGAGTTTGTTGAAGTTGCAGATGTTATTGGGTGGAGTTTGTTGAAGTTGTAGATGTTATTGGGTGGAGTTTATTGAAGTTGTAGATGTTATTGGGTGTAGTTTGTTGAAGTTGTAGATGTTATTGGGTGGAGTTTGTTGAAGTTGTTGATGTTATCGGGTGGAGTTTGTTGAAGTTGTAAATGTTATTGGGTGGAGTTTGTTGAAGTTGTATATGTTATTGGGTGGAGTTTGTTGAAGTTGTATATGTTATTGAGTGGAGTTTGTTGAGGTTGTAGATGTTATTGGGTGGAGTTTGTTGAAGTTGTAAATGTTATTGAGTGGAGTTTGTTGAAGTTGTAGATGTTATTGGGTGGAGTTTGTTGAAGTTGTAGATGTTATTGGGTGGAGTTTGTTGAAGTTGTAAATGTTATTGGGTGGAGTTTGTTGAAGTTGTAGATGGTATTGAGTGGAGTTTGTTGAAGTTGTAGATGTTATTGGTTGGAGTTTGTTGAAGTTGTAGATGTTATTGGGTGGAGTTTGTTGAAGTTGTAGATGTTATTGGGTGGAGTTTGTTGAAGTTGTATATGCTATTGGGTGGAGTTTGTTGAAGTTGTATAGGTTATTGGGTGGAGTTTGTTGAAGGTGTAGATGTTATTGAGTGGAGTTTGTTGAAGTTGTAGATGTTATTAGGTGGAGTTTGTTGAAGTTGTAGATGTTATTGAGTGGAGTTTGTTGAAGTTGTAGATGTTATCGGGTAACATTTTCTGAAGTTGTAGGTGTCTTTGGGTACATTTTACTAAAGGTGAGAATGTCATTGGGTAAAATTTGTTAAAGTTGTAGATGTCATTGGGTAAGGTTTGTTAAAGTTGTATATGTCATTAGGTAAGGTTTGTTAAAGTTGTATATGTCATTGGGTAAGGTTTGTTAAAGTTGTATATGTCATTGGGTAAGGCTTGTTAAAGTTGTATATGTCATTGGGTAAGGCTTGTTAAAGTTGTAGATGCCATTGTCTAAGGTTTGTTGAAGTTGTAAATGTCATTGGGTAAGGTTTGTTAAAGTTGTATATGTCATTGGGTAAGGCTTGTTAAAGTTGTAGATGTCATTGGGTAAGGTTTGTTAAAGTTGTAGATGTCACTGGGTAAGGTTTGTTAAAGTTGTAGATGTCATTGGGTAAGGTTTGTTAAAGTTGTAGATGTCACTGGGTAAGGTTTGTTAAAGTTGTATAAGTCAATGGGTAAAGTTTGTTAAAGTTGTAGATGTCATTGGGTAAGGTTTGCTAAAGTTGTATATGTCATTGGGTAAGGTTTGTTAAAGTTGTATATGTCATTGGGTAAGGTTTGTTAAAGTTGTATATGTCATTGTGTAAAGTTTGCTAAAGTTGTATATGTCATTGGGTAAGGTTTGTTAAAGTTGTATATGTCATTGGGTAAGGTTTGTTAAAGTTGTATATGTCATTGGGTAAGGTTTGTTAAAGTTCTATATGTCATTGGGTAAGGTTTGCTAAAGTAGTATATGTCATTGGGTAAGGTTTGTTAAAGTTGTATATGTCATTGGGTAAAATTAGATAAAGTTGTAGATGTTATTGGGTAAATTTTGTTAAAGTTGTAGATGTCACTGGGTAAAGTTTGTTAAAGTTGTAGATGTCATTGGGTAAGGCTTGTTAAAGTTATATATGTCATTGGGTAAAGCTTGTTAAAGTTGTATATATCATTGGGTAAGGTTTGTTAAAGTTGTAGATGTCATTGGGTAAGGTTTGTTAAAGTTGTATATATCATTGGGTAAGGTTTGTTAAAGTTGTAGATGTCATTGGGTAAGGTTTGTTAAAGTTGTATATGTCATTGGGTAAGGTTTGTTAAAGTTGTATATGTCATTGGGTAAGGTTTGTTAAAGTTGTAGATGTCATTAGGTAAGGTTTGTTAAAGTTGTATATGTCATTGGGTAAGGTTTGTTAAAGTTGTAGATGTCATTGGGTAAGGTTTGTTAAAGTTGTATATGTCATTGGGTAAGGTTTGTTAAAATTGTAGATGTCATAGGGTAAAGTTTGCTAAAGTTGTATATGTCATTCGGTAAGGTTTGTTAAAGTTGTAGATGTCATTGGATAAAATTGGCTAAAGTTGTAGATGTCATTGGGGAAGGTTTGTTAAAGTTGTAGATGTCATTGAGTAAAATTTGCTAAAGTTGTATATGTCATTGGGTAAGGTTTGTTAAAGTTGTATAAGTCATTTTATACAGTTTGTTAAAGTTGTATAAGTCATTGTGTAAAGTTTGCTAAAGTTGTAGATGTCATTTAGCGATGTTTGTTGAAGTTGCAGATGTCATTGGAATAAAAATTGTGAAAGTTGTTGTCAGTAACTAAACAAATGTAAAATATAAATCACTAATGGTTCAAATTAGGGAAATTATGATGACGCAGAAAGGCCCAACAATGGAGTCAGTCAAATGTTAAAGGTTAAGCATGTCTTCTCTCCTTTCTCCACTTCCTCTTCTACCCGTTCGGGTGTCGAGGGAGATACAAAGTTCTTGTTCTCGCCCTTTTGATTGCTTCACGAATTGTCAATTGAATTTGTTGTAGCGTTTCTTTAATGTTGCCTATCCATTTTGCTCTGTGTCTGCCTCTTGCTCTTCTCCCTTCTTCTCTTTTAATATATGCTTTGTATGGTAAGGAATCACACGACATCTAGATGGGCAAACGATTTTATTTGTTGTTTCTGTATGCAACTTAAAATTGGCTCAACGGCTACTCTTTCTCTTATAATATAATTTCTGATTCTATCTTTTCTGGTTATTTCAAGTGCTTTTCCAAGACATCGCATCTCCGTGGCGACAAGTTTTCTTGTGTGTTTAGACGTAAGTGACCATGTTAGGAATGTTGTTATACAGGTGATCAGCCTAATGTTAAAAATATGAATAAGAAAATTTATTTAAATATTTTAAGATAAACATAGGAACAGTGTTAAGAGGAACACCAGTAACTGTTTCTCTGAGCTCCACGTCTGAAACAAATAGTGTAGGTAAAGCCTTAAATATCGCATATCTCATGTCTTTCATATTGATAATTATGTATTATTGTTATTAATTATTATTATTAATTATTATTTACTATTATTATTTATTATTATTATTTTTATTTATTATAATTATTATTATTTGCTATTATTATTTATTTCATTGCACTGGGAAATATATGGAAATCCAAAGAAATTAGCTTCAATACAAAAATAAAAATTTTCAACTCAAATGTTAAGTTGGTTCTATTACTGTATATGGCTGTGAAACATGGAGAACGACAAAATTGACAATCATGAAGATACAGACTTTCATTAATGAATGCTTTCGCACAATAAAAGGATGGAAATGGCAGGACAAAATCACTAACATAGAATTATGGAAATGCACCAGTCAAATACCAGTGGATAAAGAGATACAGCGAAGACAATGGAGCTGGATAGGACACACACTGCAGAAGCCAACTGAGAGTATTACACAAAAGGGCCTTTTTTGGAATCCCCAGGGGAAAAGACAAAGAGGAAGACCAAGGAATTCTTGGAGAAGACAGATAGAAGCAGAGATGAAGATGATGGGGAAGACATGGAATGATCTGAAAAGAATGGCAAAAAACAGAACGACTTGGAAAGTGTTTGTTGAAGACCTATGCTCCACTGGGAGCTAAAAAGGTAGAAGAAGAAGTAGGAGAAGATTATTATTTATTATTATTGTTATTGTTATTATTATTATTCTTGCGAGCTGCGTGGTCTAGAGATAGGACATCTGCCTTTAGACATGAGAAGAACAGGAGAAGGACATGAGAAGGACATGAGAAGGACATGAGAAGGACATGAGAAGGACATGAGAAGGACATGAGAAGGACATGAGAAGGACAGGAAAAGTACAGGAGTAGGTTAGGAGAAGGACATGAGAAGTACAGGAGAAGGACAGGAGAAGGACATGAGAAGGACATGAGAAGGACAGAAGGACAGGAGAAGGACAGAAGAACATGAGAAGGACAGAAGGACATGAGAAGGACATGAGAAGGACATGAGAAGGACATGAGAAGGACATGAGAAGGACAAAAGGACAAAAGGACAGAAGGATATGAGAAGGATATGAGGACAGGAGAAGGACAGGAGAATGACATGAGAAGGACATGAGAAGGACAGAAGGACATGAGAAGGACAGAAGGACATGAGAATGACATGAGAAGGACATGAGAAGGACAGAAGGACATGAGAAGGACAGAAGGACATGAGAAGGACAGAAGGACATGAGAAGGACAGAAGGACATGAGAAGGACATGAGTTGAAGCCTTAACTCCTTCCGTACGTGTCTACGCACTGTACGTCATGCCGATTTCAGCAACGTACGTTTCGCCGAATAGTGCGTCACTCTCAATTTGATTAGTGTCAACGTCATCAAACCGTATTCTTTTTATGTGCCTTGTATTATCTTCATATTGGTGAAATCTAATACCTTAGGCCATTATCTAAATGTTCATATATAATATGTTATACATTAGATAACTATAAATATGTAGATTAATTCTTAAAAGCATGAAACATTTTGTCTCCGAAATCTCTTCCGTTGCGTCGATAAAAAGCTTCAGTGCGGGAAGAGTTATTGCCCACTACAGGCGGTGCTGATATGTCAAAAACAGGAGATAATTAATCCGTGGTTTCTACATGACGCTATCCTCCCCTGACTTCTTGTACAATGAGATTATTTGCCTACACTCTCGGATAACGGCAATAAACAGGAGATCCCGTGCGCACTTGGCAACGTTAAAGAACCTTCCGCACGTATCATCTAAAATAGTGAGTTATACAATTTGGTCGCTGCTTAGACAAAGTTGTCAGTAAAAAAAAAAAAGCTACGCACACACCGTTGATATCAGCCCGCGTTACGGAGTTCGTACACGTAGGTCTTCAGTATTCTCCTCTGATTATCTCGTTGATATCGGAGCATCTATAGATTGATCGTGCAGTGATGGTGATTCTAAAAAACAAGATCAGTGCTATTATTATCGTTACAAGCATTATTTGGCAATTAATTAAATTATTTTTGAAGATACAAGTGAACGTATGTTTAATATTTCTCTGTTGCAGTTGTGCATGAAAGGAGAGTGTGTACAAGACTCGAGAGCCCCTGAAGCAGATGGTAATTATGTCTTGAGAGAGAGAGAATTAGAGAGTGATATGATAAATAAATAGACAGACACGACTGCAGAAAGTGTAGAGAGAAAATATGAGGATATACCGATTGTGAAACAAGTAAAGAGAAGAATAAAGTGAAGATGGATAGAAAGAGAAAATTAAGAGAAAGTATGCATGAAGAATGAAAGAGGCAGATACAGAGATAGAGAAAAATGAGAGACAGAAGGAAAGAGAAGTGTAGGAGAAAATAAAGTAGAAACAGTAAGAGACAGTGCAAAAAAGTGAGAGCAAAATTAAGTAGTACATTTGCAATCCATTTGTAAGCAATTGCTACAATCAACACACTTACTACAGTCATCACGCTTACCACAATCAACACAATTACCACAATCAACACAATTACCACAACCAACACATTTACCACAATCAACAAACTTACTACAATCAACACAATTACCACAATCATCACAATTACCACAATCAACACAATTACCACAATCAACACACTTATCACAATCAACAAACTTACTACAATCAACACAATTACCACAATCAACACAATTACCACAATCAACAAACTTACCACAATCAACAAACTTACCACAATCAACAAACTTACCACAATCAACACAATTACCACAATCAACACAATTACCACAATCAACAAACTTACTACAATCAACACAATTACCACAATCAACAAACTTACCACAATCAACACAATTACTACAATGAACACAATTAACACAATCAACAAACATACCACAATCAACACAATTACCCAAATCAACACAATTACCACAATCAGCAAACTTACCACAATCAACAAACTTACCACAATCAACACAATTACCACAATCAACAAACTTACCACAATCAACACACTTACCACAATCAACACAATTACTACAATCAACACAATTACCACAATCAACAAACTTACCACAATCAACACAATTACCACAATCAACACACTTACCACAATCATCACACTTACTACAATCAACAAACCTACTACAATCAACAAACTTACCACAATCAACAAACTTACCACAATCAACACAATTACCACAATCAACACAATTACCACAATCAACAAACTTACTACAATCAACACAATTACCACAATCAACAAACTTACCACAATCAACACAATTACTACAATGAACACAATTAACACAATCAACAAACATACCACAATCAACACAATTACCCAAATCAACACAATTACCACAATCAGCAAACTTACCACAATCAACAAACTTACCACAATCAACACAATTACCACAATCAACAAACTTACCACAATCAACACACTTACCACAATCAACACAATTACTACAATCAACACAATTACCACAATCAACAAACTTACCACAATCAACACAATTACCACAATCAACACACTTACCACAATCATCACACTTACTACAATCAACAAACCTACTACAATCAACAAACTTACCACAATCAACAAACTCACCACAATCAACAATCTTACCACAATCAACACAATTACCACAATCAACAAAGTTATAACAATCAACACACTTACTACAATCAACAAACTTACTACAATCAACAAACTTACTACAATCAACAAACTTACCACAATCAACAAACTCACCACAATCAACACATTTACCACAATCAACACACTTACCACAATCAACACACTTACCACAATCAACACACTTACCACAATCAACACACTTACCACAATCAACACACTTACCACAATCAACACACTTACAACAATAAACATACTTACCACAATCAACACAATTACCACAATCATTGCCTGTTTATTTACCGCTTGTGCCCGTGTCCCTGCCCCCACAGTGATAGGATACAAAGAAGAGAGCCTCTGCTACATGACACGCATGTCGTAAAAGACGACTAAGGAGGTTTGGAATCGTCGCCTATGCAGTCGAGTATGACGTGCACGGGGCGACCTTGTCAACAAAATTTACTGATGAATTTAGGGAAATACTGTGATAAGTGATGGAGCGGATATGGGAAATTCGTGATTACAATGAAACTTGTCCCAGGTGAAAAATAGAACAGAATAGCTGTCCGGTTGATGTACATTCAGAAGTAATGAGATGAATAAAAAAAATGTAGTGAAAGAACCAGGCTATAAATCAATGTTCTTAAAATATATTCTGCATCAATTCTTTCAACATTACGTTTGCTATAAGTTTTGTTTGTTCTACCTCTTTCATTATGTTTTCTATAACTTTGCGTCCGTTTTCCCTCTGCAAACTGTTTTCAAATGCTGTTGCTTACATTACACAATTCAACGATCTGTTTTCTAGCAGAATGTGTACATTTACCATTTATATCTTCCTGTGGAAAACAAAATATGCTGTATCGCATATCAAATACTTTGTTTTGTTCTCAGCTGTCCATTGCGTTGTATATTTTAAATGCATGGAAAAAAACTGCTTCTTTAAAAAAAACCCCGTTAAGTCTCTTCTCAACTAGTGAACTCACTCAAACTCCCAGTTTCTGTATTCATTCATTCATCCATTAATTTATTCATTCATTGATTCATTTATTTATTCATATATTTTCTTCTCGGGGCGAAGACGGCATATAGGGCTGTAGTCATAGTTCTTCATGATTAACCATTTGCTGCTAGTTCTTGTAGTTCTTTGTAATTTTGTATTCCCATGGTTGAGCCTTCACTATTAATTGTTTTGCTTAGCGGTTCTCTTGGTCTGCCTTGTTTACTTTGACCAGATGGTTTCCACTTGAATTACTTGAATTTGTGGGGAAGTCATTCTTCATTCATTCTCAGCACATGACCCATGTATTTCCAACGCCTTCTTAAAGCTTGACACGTATTCTTGTTATGATTCATCTATTATCCGTCCATTTTTGACTATAGGAACAAGAAAAAGAGTTCTTAAATGTTATGTAGAGCCAGTCTTAACATAAGGATGTGAATCATTGACAATGGGACAACAGACAAGAAAATAACTGGAGTCTGTAGAAATGTGGTTTTACAGAAGAATGTTAAAAATACCATGGACAGCTAAGAAGAGTAATGAAAAAGTTCTGAAAGAGGCCAAAGCAAAAAGAGATCTATTTTTCAATATTAGGAAGAAACAATCATCATTTTTTGGGCATTTAATGAGAAGAGAACAGCTGGAATATATTGTAACAACTGGGAAAATTGAGGAACGAATTGATACCAGACAGCTGAAGAGAATGGCTTGGCAGAGGGTCAACAACAGAAATGATAAATAACTGTCGTGACCTTAAGTTGAGGAGAGACATGATCACTTACGCCAGCAGGCCCGGTATTCGATGATGATTATCCGTCCGTTTGAAATGTATTCTTTCCACTATAATGTTATCATATCCTTCCACAACATTCTTTCCAGAGTGCATTGTATCAATTATATAGTTGATTGTTCCATGCCATGAGACCAAGCTATCTAGTACCTTATCTCTTTGCCATCGCGATCCTCATTCCCTGTATTTCGCCAGTTGTAACCAAATATTCATTTCCCATTAACTCCGGAGTAAGACAAGGCTGCGTGCTTTCCCCTTTACTTTTCATCACATATATGGACAATATATGCAAATTAGCATGCCCAATCAAAGGAAGTATTCCAACAAGGAAGATAACAAGCGATAACACAAAAGAGAACGAAATATACGTACCAGAAAACAACAGAAGAGATGAAGAAATAAATGAAATACTATTTGCAGACGACCAAGTTCTGATACATGAAACAACTGAAGACCTACAAGAACATATCAACAGGCTAAACAACACTTGTAAACAATACAACATGAAGATCAACATAAACAAAATCGAAGTAATGGCAATAGCGAGAAAGAAAGAAAATTAAACACCATAATAGATAATACAACTTTGAAGCAAGTTGACAATTTTAAATATCTGGGTAGCACGTTAACACAAGACAATAACCAAGAGACAGAGATAGATATAAGGTGTAACAAAGCATGCCAAGTTATAGGCCAAGTATCAACACTATTGAAAAAACAAAGCAATAACTACGGAAGCAAAAAGGGCAATATACAAATCAATTTTTCTACCAACTCTGTATATCAGTGCCAGAAATGGACGCTGGACTAAGAACAATAAGAAAGATAACGACCACCGAAATGAAATGTGTCAGAAGAATGACAGGAAACAGCTTAAGGGACAGAGTAAGAAACACCGACCTGAGGAAGAAACTCGAAATTGAATCAGCCATCGAATACATAAAGAAACAACATATAAATTGGTTCGGCCAACATTCTTTTCAACATTCTTCTATAAAACCACATTTCTACAACCTCCAGTGATTTCCTTGTCCCTATCTTCCATGATTCACATCCATATGTTAAGACTGGTTATACATAGCATTTAAGAACTCTTTTTCTTGTTTACATTATAAAAAATGGATTGCACAGTATCTTCCTCATTTTCTGGAGAGCTGCTTTTTGCCTGAGACATTCTGCAACTCACCTCTGTTATACATCTACCATCTCACCTGTTTTGTACATCTACCATCTCACCTGTTTTGTACATCTACCATCTCACCTCTGTTGTACATCTACGATCTGAGGTTAACATTGTTCCCAGATATATACATTCATTTACCTGTTTTAATATTGTTACACTTGTCTTTATTGTGTATTGCTGTGATGTATTTTTCTTTGTTGTTACCATTACCTCTGTCTTTTTATTATTAAGGCTGTCTTTTATTTTTGCTTTCCTTCACTATGTATAACATTTCTTGTATCTAATTTTCACTCTTAACGATTAATACTGTATCATCCGCTTACCTGATGTTATTTATATTATGACCTCTGATTGTTATTCCAGACATGTCCCTTATGGATCTTCAAATAATCTCAGTATACATATTATATAGCTTGGTGTCATGGCATGGAAAACAGTCAACAACAGAACTGATGGGTGCTCTATAGATAGAAGATTGTGGAAGGACATGATCGCCTACGCCAACGGGTATGGCACATGATGATGATGATACATATTATATATATATATATATATATATATATATATATATATATATATATAAATATACGATTTTTAACATCATTAAAAAAACCAGTAGGATGCTGATAAAAGTTGACATTTATATTTCAACAATTAATTACAAAGTGAAATGGTAATCCATCACTTCAGATACGTGTTTGTTTGGTGATGAAACTGGGATTGTTGCTAATGGCATGACCTGCCTTGAGATTGTCAAGCACTTTAAAGGCTACTGTTACAAATCGGTAGTAATTCAATCTTGCTGCACAACATGTAGAGCGAACGCCGTGGCCGTCAAAGGTAGGTTATTTCTACTAGCACAGAATGCATCGCCAGAAGTAGCATCTTTCTACCTGGCTGTTATGTCAGTCTGTTTGTCCTTTCATCCATTAATTCACTAACGAATTCCTCCATCACCCCTCCATTTATTATTCAATTCACTTATCCATTCATTCATTCACCCATTTAACAGCATTTCCACCCAAACACTTACCTACCTAGCTACTTAACTATCTGCTTACCTATCTACCTACATATTAACCTAACTAAATATCTATTTATCCATCCATCAATCCACCCACCTTCCTACACAGCTACTTATATATATATATATATATATATACCTAATTAACTACTCATCACATATATGACCATCAATCCACCCACCTTCCTACACAGCTACTTATATATATATATATATATATATATACCTAATTAACTACTCATCACATATATGAACAATATATGCAAATTAGCATGCCCAACCCAAGGAAATATACAAACACGGATGATAACAAGCGATAACACAAAAGAGAGCGAAATATACGTACCAGAAGACAACAGAAGAGAGGAAGAAATAAATGAAATACTATTTGCAGACGACCAAGTTCTGATACATGAAACAAATGAGGACCTGCAAGAACATATCAACAGGCTAAACAACACTTGTAAACAATACAACATGAAGATCAACATAAGCAAAATCGAAGTAATGGCAATAGCGAGAAAGAAAGTAAAACTAAACATCATAATAGATAATACAACTCTGAAGCAAGTTGACAATTTTAAATATCTGGGTAGCACGTTAACACAAGACAATAACCAAGAGACAGAGATAGATATAAGGTGTAATAAAGCATGCCAAGTTATAGGCCAAGTATCAATACTATTGAAAAACAAAGCAATAACTACGGAAGCAAAAAGGGCAATATACAAATCAATTTTTCTACCAACTCTGTGCTATCAGTGCCTGAATTGGACGCTGGACTCTAGAACAATAAGAAAGATAACGACCACCGAAATGAAATGTGTCAGAAGAATGACAGGAAACAGCTTGAGGGACAGAGTAAGAAACACTGACCTGAGGAAGAAACTCGAAATTGAACCAGCCATCGATTACATAAAGAAACAACAGATAAATTGGTTCGGCCACATAACAAAACAAAAAGAACTAACAATGACTCAAAGAGCCTTAAATAAACGCTACGAAAACGCCAGATTAAGAGGAAGACCGAGAAAGAGATGGATAAAGGGAATACTAGAGTCACCAGGAGGGATAACACCAGAAGAGGCCAACAGAAGAGCAAAGAAACGCAGATTGTTTCTCCCCTCGACGCCAACGGCAGCAGAGGAAAGATAGAAAAAAAAAATTA
Source organism: Megaustenia siamemsis (assembly GCA_032433765.1). NCBI lineage: Eukaryota > Metazoa > Mollusca > Gastropoda > Stylommatophora > Ariophantidae > Megaustenia > Megaustenia siamemsis. The sequence continues at coordinate 76,753,116 of JAVIAB010000024.1, read as the reverse complement.
ACTACCTAAATATCAACTTAATTACCTACATACGTATTTATTTACCTACCGAATTAAGTACTTTTCTATCAACTTGTGGTAAGTCATTAACATTTGTTTCTGGTTATCAAGTCATTAACATTTGTTTCTGGTTATCAAGTCATTAACATTTGTTTCTGGTTATCAAGTCATTAACATTTGTTTCTGGTTATCAAGTCATTAACATTTGTTTCTGGTTATCAAGTCATTAACATTTGTTTCTGGTTATCAAGTCATTAACATTTGTTTCTGGTTATCAAGTCATTAACATTTGTTTCTGGTTATCAAGTCATTAACATTTGTTTCTGGTTATCACGTCATTAACATTTGTTTCTGGTTATCAAATCATTAACATTTGTTTCTGGTTATCAAATCATTAACATTTGTTTCTGGATATCAAATCATTAACATTTGTTTCTGGTTATCAAGTCATTAACATTTGCTGTTAGTGATCATTAAGTCTTCAACATTTTTATGTGATAATCAAATCTACCTGTGTCCGTCAAGTCAACACTTCTCTGATCATCAAGTATACAACACTTCTCTGATCATCAAGTCTACAACACTTCTCTGATCATCAAGTATACAACACTTTTATGTGATAATTAAATCTACTTGTGCCCATCAAGTCTACAAATCCTTTCTGGTCATCTTCAAGTCTACAAACCATTCTGGTCATCTTCAAATCTACAAACCATTCTGGTCATCTTCAAGTCTACAAACCATTCTGGTCATCTTCAAGTCTACAAACCATTCTGGTCATCTTCAAGTCTACAAACCATTCTGGTCATCTTCAAGTCTACAAACCATTCTGGTCATCTTCAAGTCTACAAACCATTCTGGTCATCTTCAAGTCTACAAACCATTCTGGTCATCTTCAAGTCTACAAACCATTCTGGTCATCTTCAAGTCTACAAACCATTCTGGTCATCTTCAAGTCTACAAATCCTTTCTGGTCATCTTCAAGTCTACAAACCATTCTGGTCATCTTCAAGTCTACAAACCATTCTGGTCATCTTCAAGTCTACAAATCCTTTCTGGTCATCTTCAAGTCTACAAATCCTTTCTGGTCATCTTCAAGTCTACAAATCCTTTCTGGTCATCATTAAGGCTGCATAACTTTTCTGGTCATCTTCAAGTCTACAAATCCTTTCTGGTCATCTTCAAGTCTACAAATCCTTTCTGGTCATCATTAAGGTTGCATAACTTTTCTGGTCATCTTCAAGTCTACATCATGCTTTGGCAGCATCGATTCAAACAACATTTGTGTGATCATCATCAAGTCTACAACATTTCTCTGGTCATCATCAAGTCTACAACATTTCTCTGGTCATCATCAAGTCTACAACATTTCTCTGGTCATCATCAAGTCTACAACATTTCTCTGGTCATCATCAAGTCTACAACATTTCTCTGGTCATCATCAAGTCTTCAACATTTCTCTGGTCATGATCAAGTCTACAACATTTCTCTGGTCATGATCAAGTCTACAACATTTCTTGGTCATTATCAAGTCTACAACATTTCTTGGTCATCATCAAGTCTACAACATTTCTTGGTCATCATCAAGTCTACAACATTTCTTGGTCATTATCAAGTCTACAACATTTCTTGGTCATTATCAAGTCTACAACATTTCTTGGTCATCATCAAGTCTACAACATTTCTCTGGTCATCATCAAGTCTACAACATTTCTTGGTCATTATCAAGTCTACAACATTTCTTGGTCATCATCAAGTCTACAACATTTCTCTGGTCATCATCAAGTCTACAACATTTCTTGGTCATTATCAAGTCTACAACATTTCTTGGTCATCATCAAGTCTACAACATTTCTCTGGTCATCATCAAGTCTACAACATATCTTGGTCATAATCAAGTCTACAACATTTCTTGGTCATCATCAAGTCTACAACATTTCTCTGGTCATCATCAAGTCTACAACATTTCTCTGGTCATCATCAAGTCTACAACATTTCTCTGGTCATCATCAACATTTCACTGGTTATCATCAACATTTCTCTGGTCATCATCAACATTTCTCTGGTCATCATCAAGTCTACATTTGTTTGTGATTATCAAATCGTACAAATCACCAACTCTGTGAAATATTTTTCTTAAACACCCCCCCCCCAAACTCTACCAGGATGTGAATTCGGAGACAAAGTCACTGGCTGTAGAGCTTCAGGCTGTCTATATGGGTCACGGAATTATCATGAAAGTTGTTGCGGAACGTGCCGTACGAAATCAGGCTCACAAGAGACTTGGTAGGACAGCTGGTGGTAGAGGATTTGACAACGTAAGTATCAGACCAGGTAAAGTGTTATAGTTCGTTCAGAAATTCGTGCCGACAGATTTTATTAATTATCTCGGAAACTGATGAAATTCTGTAATTCTCTTTCATGAAATCTTATTTTTTCACCGACCTTAAGTCTGATTTGTTCCCTACTGTCATGCATTTAGGAAAGATTTTTGCTTATTTGAGGTATATAAAAAATATGATTTTCTTGGTTGTCCTAAATTTTAAGATTTTACAAAATCCACATTTGTTGTAATCAACTCAACGTTTAAAAAGGCAAATTTCACGTGCTCTCCTCACAATCATAGCACTTTTCGTACTCACTAAACCGCAACTTGTAAGACGCGCGCCACTCCGAGGTTCTTTTTTGTCATTTCCGGTTTATTGTTAAATAGGTCCAGAGGCGTACTTTAACAACATTTTTACTATTCACGTAGATGGCCTTGTATGTGATAATTTGTAAGCTGTTGTGAAGTGACTACTTGATTTTTAAAACCATGAAGAGTTTAAAGTGTAAAATTATCACTATGCAAAAGGTAACTATGTTATTGTACATGCACTTTTGCAAGGAATCTAGAAGGGGTCGGTTATATTAGGATATAAAGAAAACCCAGAAAACAGAACACGGGTAGCTCTAAATATAGATAGAGAGTCTTTCCATCGATGAATAGGATACAACTTCGAATCTGCAGAGGCGACGGTCAAGCAAGGAAGAAAAATGGAAGTTAATGATTTTGACAAAGATGTTATTAGACGTGAGATTTCGAAATTTTTTAAATCGAATCAACTTGTTACACTGTGCAAACTTAAAGTTCGACTACAATTAGAATGTGATATTGAATTCTCAAAAACGACTTTTCGGAAGATCGTAAGAGGCGTTGGTTTCCTTTTTGAAAATTCTGGAAAGACCTACATTTCTTGTAATAGACAATTCATCCTATCATAATGCGGTAGCACTGGAGGGCAAAGTTCCTAATTCGTCAAGCACAAAAGACCAAATCATCCCATGGCTTAGAAAAGAAAATGTTTCCTTTCACAACACTCAGTTAAAACAAGAGTTGTTGCAACTTGTTAGACAAACTAAGAAGACAAAGTTATATCAAATTGATAAAATAATTGCAAAATATGGTCACACATCTCTTCGTCTCCCCACCTTATCATTCGCACCTCAATCCAAAAGAACTTGTGTGGGCTAAAGTCAAAGGGCAAGTTGCTGCGCAGAACACGACGTTTAAAATGTGTGATGTTAAAGAATTGACGCGTGATGCCCTCTCAACGATAGACATTGAATACTGGAGAAAATGTGACGACCATGTGCTCAGAGAAGAGGAACAATACTGGAGAAAATGTGACGACCATGTGCTCAGAGAAGAGGAACAATACTGGAGAAAATGTGACGACCATGTGCTCAGAGAAGAGGAACAATACTGGAGAAAATGTGACGACCATGTGCTCAGAGAAGAGGAACAATACTGGAGAAAATGTGACGACCATGTGCTCAGAGAAGAGAAACAATACTGGAGAAAATGTGACGACCATGTGCTCAGAGAAGAGGAACAATACTGGAGAAAATGTAACGACCATGTGCTCAGAGAAGAGGAACAATACTGGAGAAAATGTGACGTCCATGTGCTCAGAGAATAGAAACAATACTGGAAAAAATGTGACGACCATGTGCTCAAAGAAGAGAAACAATACTGGAGAAAATGTGACGACCATGTGCTCAAAGAGGAGAAACAATACTGGAGAAAATATGACGACCATGTTCTAGGAGAAGAGCAACAGTAATGGAGAAAATGTGACGATCATGTGCTCAGAGAAGAGAAACAATGCTGGAGAAAATGTGACAACCATGTGCTCAGAGAAGAGAAACAATACTGGAGAAAATGTGACGACGATGTGCTCGGAGAAGAGCAACAATACTGGAGAAAATGTGACGAACATGTGCTCAGAGAAGAGAAACATTACCAGAGAAAATGTGACGACGATGTGCTCAGAGAAGAGGAACATAACTGGAGAAAATGTGACGACCATGTGCTCAGAGAAGAGAAACAATACTGGAGAAAATGTGACGACCATGTGCTCAGAGAGGAGAAACAATACTTGAGAAAATGTGACGACCATGTGCTGAGACAAGAGAAACAATACTGGAGAAAATGTGACGACCATGTGCACAGAGAAGAGAAACAATACCGGAGAAAATGTGACGACCATGTAATCAGAGAAGAGAAACAATACCGGAGAAAATGTGACGACCATGTACTCAGAGAAGAGAAACAATACTGGAGAAAATGTGACGACCATGTGCTCAGAGAAGAGAAACAATACTGGAAAAAATGTGACGACCATGTGCACAGAGAAGAGAAACAATACTGGAAAAAATGTGACGACCATGTACTCAGAGAAGACGAACAATACTGGAGAAAATGTGACGACCATGTGCTCAGAGAAGAGGAACAATACTAGAGAAAATGTGACGACCATGTGCTCAGAGAAGAGAAACAATACTGGAGAAAATGTGACGACCATGTGCTCAGAGAAGAGGAACAATACTGGAGAAAATGTGACGACCATGTGCTCAGAGAGGAGAAACAATACTGGAGAAAATGTGACGTCCATGTGCTTAGAGAAGAGAAACAATACTGGAGAAAATGTGACGACCACGTGCTTAGAGAAGAGAAACAATACTGGAGAAAATGTGACGACCATGTGCTCAGAGAAGAGGAACAATACTGGAGAAAATGTGACGACCATGTGCTCAGAGAAGAGGAACAATACTGGAGAAAATGTGACGACCATGTGCTCAGAGAAGAGGAACAATACTGGAGAAAATGTAACGACCATGTGCTCAGAGAAGAGGAACAATACTGGAGAAAATGTGACGACCATGTGCTCAGAGAAGAGAAACAATACTGGAGAAAATGTGACGACCATGTGCTCAGAGAAGAGGAACAATACTGGAGAAAATGTGACGACCATGTGCTCAGAGAAGAGGAACAATACTGGAGAAAATGTGACGACCATGTGCTCAGAGAAGAGGAACAATACTGCAGAAAATGTGACGACCATGTGCTCAGAGAAGAGGAACAATACTGGAGAAAATGTGACGACCATGTGCTCAGAGAAGAGGAACAATACTGGAGAAAATGTGACGTCCATGTGCTCAGAGAATAGAAACAATACTGGATAAAATGTGACGACCATGTGCTCAGAGAAGACAAACAATACTGGAGAAAATGTGACGACCATGTGCTCAAAGAGGAGAAACAATACTGGAGAAAATGTGACGACCATGTTCTCGGAGAAGAGCAACAGTACTTGAGAAAATGTGATGATCATGTGCTCAGAGAATAGAAACAATGCTGGAGAAAATGTGACAACCATGTGCTCAGAGAAGAGAAACAATACTGGCGAAAATCTGACGACGATGTGCTCGGAGAAGAGCAACAATACTGGAGAAAATGTGACGACCATGTGCTCAGAGAAGAGAAACATTACCGGAGAAAATGTGACGACGATGTGCTCAGAGAAGAGGAACAATACTGGAGAAAATGTGACGACCATGTGCTCGGAGAAGAGCAACAATACTGGAGAAAATGTAACGACCATGTGCTCAGTGAAGAGAAACATTACCGGAGAAAATGTGACGACCATGTACTCAGTGAAGAGAAACAATACTGGAGAGAATGTGACGACCATGTACTCTGAGAAGAGAAACAATACTGGAGAAAATGTGACGACCATGTGCTCAGAGAAGAGGAACAATACTGGAGAAAATGTGACGACCATGTGCTCAGAGAAGAGGAACAATACTGGAGAAAATGTGACGACCATGTACTCAGAGAAGAGGAATAATACTGGAGAAAATGTGACGACCATGTTCTCGGAGAAGAGAAACAATACTGGAGAAAATGTGACGACCATGTGCTCAGAGAAGAGAAACAATACTGGAGAAAATGTGACGACCATGCACTCAGTGAAGAGAAACAGTACTGGAGAAAATGTGACGACCATGTGCTCAGAGAGGAGAAAAAATACTTTAGAAAATATGACGACCATGTGCTCAGAGAAGAGAAACAATACTGGAGAAAATGTGACGACCATGTGCTCAGAGAAGAGAAACAATACTGTAGAAAATGTGACAACCATGTGCTCAGAGAGGAGAAACAATACTGGAGAAAATGTGACGACCAAGTGCTCAGAGAGGAGAAACAATACTTGAGAAAATGTGACAACCATGTGCTCAGAGAGGAGAAACAATACTGGAGAAAATGTGACGACCATGTGCTCAGTGAAGAGGATAAATACTGGAGAAAATGTGACGACCATGTGCTCAGAGAGGAGAAACAATACTGGAGAAAATGTGACGACCATGTGCTCAGAGAAGAGGATCAATACTGGAGAAAATGTGACGACCAAGTGCTCAGAGAGGAGAAACAATACTGGAGAAAATGTGACGACCATGTGCTCAGAGAGGAGAAACAATACTGGAGAAAATGTGACGACCAAGTGCTCAGAGAAGAGGATCAATACTGGCAACGAGATGGATTGCAGTTTGTCCAACCGATAAGATTTGTTAACCTCTTAGAGACTTCTGATTCGGAATGTGACTGATGTATGACATGTGCACAATTTTGTTGATGACACTCTTACTATTTGCTGGCTATGTGTGTTTGATTTTCTGGTTGTTCCATATATTTTTGTTTTCATGTATTTTTGACACGCCTGCTATTAGGCGACTATGTTTGTTTGATACTTTGGTCAAAGTTTATCTATTTCTAAGACGAAAATATAAAATCAAATGAAAAATTGTACCCTCTTCAATATGATACGGATATGCCTCTGACTTGCATTGCTATAAAATTAATGTAATTTAAAGTCAAGTCCAATGTTTAGAGCACACGGTTTTATATTTTCCTAAAATTATATAACAAAAAACGATTTGTGCAAAATTCAGACTAGCTTTGTACTTAAATGTTATAAAATCTGAAGGTCGGTGGAAAAAAAAAAAGATTTAATGAAAAAAAGAAGTACAGAAACTTATCAAACTCTTTCCGAGATAATTGATCAACTCTGTGGATACAAAAATTGTGAAGGAACTATTGTTAATTTACTCTCTCCCTCTTTTCAACTGGTGTAATTAACTAATCTGCAGTCTCTAACTAACTAACTAACTAACTAACTAACTAACTAACTAACTAACTAGCTAACTAACTAACTAACTAACTAACTAACTAACTAGCTAACTAACTAACTAACTAACTAACTAACTAACTAACTAACTAACTAACTAGCTAACTAGCTGCTATAAAACTAACTAACTAACTAACTAACTAACTAACTAACTAACTAACTAACTAACTAACTAACTAGCTGCTATAAAACTAACTAAATAATGATTCTATTCTATTCTTGGAATTTGGAAGCAGTGTCATTGCAGTCGGATCATCTCCTTTCCACCGTCCGTCTCAGTATTTATCGAGGGGTATACAGACTGATTGCTGCTATAAAATGTTGATTGGAGGTACATTTGTTTTTCCCGCTAAGCACCCTGGATCGGCCAGGTCCTCTTTGCACCTATAGACTCACCAGTCCCTCAATATATACATCATTGTCCCACCCATTATCCTTTTGTGCGCTTAGGGAATGAAGAATAAACTTGGCTATATTCTCTTGCCCAGAGTCAGGTCACACTCGGTGCCAGAGCATCCAGCGAACTTGTCTGTTATTTCATTGCCGTGTACACCAGCATGCCCTGGACAACGTGCACATTTCTGCTACCACTACGCGGTCAACTGCCCTGTTTCTCCTATCAGGGCCTGGTCAACTGCCTGGTTTCTGATACCAAGAGCTTGTCAACTGATTTGTTTCTGCTACCAAGATCTCGTAAAATGTCTTGTTTCTGCTACCAAGATCTCGTCAACTGCCTTGTTTCTACTACCAAGACTTCGTAAACTGCCTTGTTTCTACTACCAAGATGTCGTCAACTGCCTTGTTCTACTACCAAGATCTCGTCAACTGCCTTGTTTCTACTACCAAGATCTCGTCAACTGCCTTGTTTCTACTACTAAGATCTCGTCAACTGCCTTGTTTCTACTACCAAGATCTCGTCAACTGCCTTGTTTCTACTACTAAGATCTCGTCAACTGCCTTGTTTCTACTACCAAGATCTCGTCAACTGCCTTGTTTCTACTACTAAGATCTCGTCAACTGTCTTTTTTCTACTACCAAGATCTCGTCAACTGCCTTGTTTCTACTACTAAGATCTCGTCAACTGCCTTGTTTCTACTACCAAGATGTCAACTACCTTGTTTCTACTACCAAGATCTCGTCAACTGCCTTGTTTCTACTACTACCAAGATCTCGTCAACTGCCTTGTTTCGTCAACTGCCTTGTTTCTACTACCAAGATCTCGTCAACTGCCTTGTTTCTACTACCAAGATCTCGTTAACTGCCTTGTTTCTACTACCAAGATGTCGTCAAACTGCCTTGTTTCTACTACCAAGATGTCGTCAACTGCCTTGTTTCTACTACCAAGATCTCGTCAACTGCCTTGTTTCTACTACCAAGACTTCGTAAACTGCCTTGTTTCTACTACCAAGATCTCGTCAACTGCTTTATTTCTACTACCAAGATCTCGTCAACTGCCTTGTTTCTACTACCAAGATCTCGCCAACTGCCTTGTTTCTGCTACCAAGATCTCGTCACCTGCCTTGTTTCTACTACCAAGATCTCGTCACCTGCCTTGTTTCTACTACCAAGATCTCGTCAAATGCCTTGTTTCTACTACCAAGATGTCGTCAAATGCCTTCTTTCCACTACCAAGATCTCGTCAAATGCCTTGTTTCTACTACCAAGATGTCGTCAACTGCCTTGTTTCTATTACCAAGATCTCAACTGTCTTGTTTCTAATACTAAGATCTCGTCAACTACCTTGTTTCTGGTACCAAGATCTCGTCAAATGTCTTCTTTCTGCTACCAAGATCTCGTCAACTGTCTTGTTTCTACTACCAAGACCTCGTCAACTGCCTTGTTTCTGCTACCAAGACCTCGTCAACTGCCTTGTTTCTGCTACCAGGACCTAGTCAACTGCCTTGTTTCTGCTACCAGGACCTAGTCAACTGCCTTGTTTCAGCTACCAGGACCTAGTCAACTGCCTTGTTTCTGCTACCATGACCTCATCAACTGCCAAGAGTAGGTCTTTGATATTATTTTAATGTTAGATCTTGAATGACTTCGTTGTCGATGTAGTTTATGTATAAGAGTTGTGAAAGAACATCCCTGTCTTACTCCAGATGCTAAAGTGGATGGTTCTGATGTTTCTTAATTTTTGTTCTAACCTCATGTGTGCAATCACTGTGTAGATCTTTGTGTAATATAATACAATCTTCACTTCCCTCATACTGACTCAAATGTTACCATAGTAGATTTCTATCAATTCTGTTGAAAGCCTTCACTTGGTTTACAAAAGCTACAGACAAGTTCCTGTTATCTATCATGTTATTTTCTCTGAGCTGTCAAAGTGTCCAGATTGCATCTCCGTAGCTTCTTCTTCATCTAAATCCCATCTCTTCTTCTGCCAAATGTGTTCCAATAAATGATGTCAATCTTCTTTCTCTTATCCTGGCGTACATTGTTCCCTCTTGGCTTAGAATTGAGATCCTTCACTATTGTGATCTTTCTCTTCCATTTATTTCTACATAGCTCTGTTACTATTGTTAGCTATCAATCAAGCAGTCCAGTGTGTTGCGTCCACCCTACCACAACTTCTAAGTAGCCAACTAAAACAACTTTTCTGTTTGCATTATTTCTGTTGCTAGTCTAACGGCTTCTAGTATCTTATTTTGAAACTACTGCCAACTGACTTTTCTACTTGTTCCATTATTATTTCAGGTTCTTTACACGTACTTTATCGTTTGGTATTGTTCTGATGGTGTTGCAGTTAGTTAAGGGGCTCTTTCAACTATTCTCTCAATCGTTTCGCTGCTTCAGATGAATCTAACATTTGTCTGATTGATTATTTCTGTGAGCTTGTTATTCTCATCTCAGTGAGCTTGTTATTCTCATCTCAGTGAGCTTGTTATTCTCATCTCAGTGAGCTTGTTATTCTCATCTCAGTGAGCTTGTTATTCTCATCTCAGTGAGCTTGTTATTCTCATCTCATTTTAGTATAACCTTGGTCCTGTGTCACTTGATACATTTTAATAATTGTAATATATGCAGTTATTGTTACAAATAAAACAGCATTACATTATAATGAAATAATGACTCACTCTGTTTCTCGTGTAGACAATGTTGAAGGAGAGAAGCAGAGTAGTGACGCAGTAGTGACGCAGTAGTGACGCTCTTCAGATGTTTGAAGTTAAAAGAAAGCAATTGGCTACCATTAATTACCAAATTAATAAAATAAAAGTCCGTCAAAGGAAATACTTTGAACAGCAGTCTTATGTTACAGTTTATCATATTTTATATATGTCTCTGATTAATTTCTCATTGCTGGATTTGACTGTTGATTCCTTGTGAGAGCTATCGTATGGGAGTTGTACTCTCGACTTCAGGGTTAGCACACTGGCCGATAAAGCCGATAAATCATCATGTTTGGTACAACATCAGTCATCAGTTCTTTATTGTTACGTCTGCAAGTCTTGGCGTTAACATGCACATTTAACAACAGAATCAACATTACACAGCAAGCCCGTAGGCCTGTTACACTTCTTAGTCTATAGACGGTGGTGAACAGATGTAACGTGAGTAGTTAATCCGGTATGAAAATGATACCATCCCCCTGAGCTCACCATCCCTGAAGCAAATCGAGCCCCCCAGCCCCCTCGAGTTTTGGGTGTCCCTCAAATTTACCTTTTTTCGATCGTTTTGATATCGGACGGTGTCCAGAAACCCTACCGGGACCCCTTAAGTTTGGGTTACCCAAACTCGAGGGGGCTGGGGGCTCGATTTGCTTCAGGGATGGTGAGCTCAGGGGGGTAGTATCATTTTCATACCGGATTAACTACTCAGGAAAAAACAGTTAGAGAGTGTAGCTCTATAGATATATGATATGGCGCCAGGCAAAAATCATTGTGCGTGGCTAGTGTGGGGATCTACTACAACCTGTGGGAAGACGTGCAGGGGTTCGTACTGCTGGATTCATAATGATAGATTGCGGAAAGGTGGTGGAACAACACCATGTATTGGCTGCGGCGTGGGCGTCTCAAACAAGCTTAGTCTCTGTGTAAGATGTGGGTACCATAACGCACACACCAGAGAAAGCAAGGCACGCACGAGAGCCTTTCACAAGGAGTTTACACGCCTAGCGCGGATCGAAATTTCCTATTAGAGACTTGAGGGCTAATGGCTATAGACATACAACATGCCTACTGTTAAGCAGTTGCGAAGAGGGGCTGTAACACGGACGTGCACTCTTTGTGGTGTTGGGGTCATAACCAACTATCGACTTTGCCGATGTTATAGAGGCCTATTGATTCCCATGGAGCCTCTTGATACCTCTCTTCAAGATTTGACAATATTTAGAATCATGCGCACTCGATTGTTGGGAAGGGGGTTACCATTGGATGAGCTCCCACGACTTTTGCAATATGAGATTTTGAGACGTGAACATAAACTCCGCTTCGATGATGTGTTGGAAGAATATTTTGCGATTTGCACAAATACAAATGAGTGGAGGAAGCTTTATTCTGTAGATTCATGTATTAAACCGAGCGTGCTAGCTAAATATTGTAGGAGGATGTCTAGATATGCTAGGGGGCTGGACACCGATTCAGAGGATGAAGATTAGATTGAGACTTCATATTATAGAGGTCCACAGCAAGCTGATGGCTCTTCTATAGTTTTCAGACGTCGCGCACCCTCGAACCGTTTACCAGAGTATAGAATTCATAAAGATTAGCCAGTAGCAGTCCTGCGGACGGCAGGCGCGATAATTAGCCTCGCGCAGCGAAAGCAAATGATCAACACATGACAGTCATACGCTCCATCACATGATCCATGTAAAAATAGAAAATTATGTAACGTGACAGGGGTTTAAAAGGAAAAGCGTGAGCGAAAAATCGTTTGTGACAACCGTGACAAGAGTGTCACGGTTGTTCTGTTTTGTCGCATTTTTTCGAGCTGAAAATTGTTATCACAGTTGACAAAAGATGAGCAGCCGAGGATATGCATGTGACTGTTAAGTGGCTCACTTAACGGGGAATTCAGTTAATCCGCGGAAAAGCCGCCCGAAACATAGCACTTTTAACTTCCTTGATAATATTTTTGGAGGAGGCGCACGCTTATTTTTTTTCCTGAATCGTTATTTTGTCTATCCCGTGCTCTATGTGATAGCCGCATGCCTCTGCGTCTTTAAGAATTAGATTCATGAGCTCTGCTTCTCCCCTCCCCTGCGGTAGCCCAAACTCGATTGAATCACGACTATAGGGTTGGATATGTAATTCGAGAGACCCCGTTTTTGTGCGGCGCACGAGCTCATTCATAGCTAGAACTATAAGGTTGGCAGTATACTCAAACCTGAAATCATTGTCGTATTTTTGAAGCTGCTCTCTGATACTCAGCGGCATGCCGTAACATAGATAACCACGACGCAAGTATGTTCGCCAGCTGAGCCACCTGCCGGCGAGCCTCCATATCACTGGTACTGACATTAGCTCGCTAAGATAGAATAGCCACCCGGACGTATGTTTTGTGTCCGGCAATTCAGTTGCTATGTCACATGATGGATCCATATTGGTGTATGTGGTTCCGATGCGTTACATACAGTATTCATATCTGTTCAAATGATAGCTCATAATTTTCTAACCATCGGAAATGTTAGCTCACACGTTATCTCGTGTCAAGTGCAGCTGTTATTTTTTTGTGGTAGTAAAAAGAGAACCGTGTGTGTAAGAGAAATATAATTAATAACTGTAGGGAGGAGGCGCTGTAGGAATCACACGCTCGTCAGAGGCGTAGCCACAGGAAATATCTCTCCAGCTGAAGAAACATTTTATGAAGACTTGAAACTGGCCATGTGCTTGGCAATTTCGGTTCGGATTTCTTGCTTTATTTTCTCCTCCGACAACTCTTCCTCGTCCAATTTTTTTCCGCCAGGGGCGCGCACTTCTTTTTTCATCTGCAGGTACTTATCAAATTCTGTAAGAACCATTTTAAATTCCACATCGGAGATACTCCCGTCTTCTAGGGCCGTGGATACGATGCCGGTGATGCTGTTTAGTTTACTTTCAGCCAAAACACGAATCTCATCGTGTTTCTTAGCCTTGAGATTTAGCTGACGAGAGACCACCTTACTGACTGCCCCAAAGGTGCCACAAGCTAGGGCCCCAATCTCTAGTCCTAGAGCTACAGGAGCCATGATAACGGTTGAAAGAAGCGCAATACCGCCAACGCCCATCCCAGCTGTGACTGTAAACAGTGCCGTATCAATACCGTCTAGACTATTAGCACCGCGCCGATATTTCTTGTATAGGGACGTCCGTTTATCTCTCTCGTCCTCCAAACATTTTCGCAGGCGGACAACCTCTTGAATGCGGTAGGACTGGTCGGCAGGCCGATCAACTGACGCGTCTAGTGTGGGATACATAGACAGGCAGAACAGGTATATAAAGCTTTATGCAGAACTTTTTATCTGTTTAATTAGGTGCTCAATAACGCGATCACTTACCGGGGACAGGCTAAAAAGTAGCCGTTTAAAGTAAAACGACAATCCACTGAATATAAATTCAAGGGATATTTTTTCAAACACCGCGTTTGCTTCCAAATCGCTAACATTCGTTGAGAGGTCTGCCTTCCCCTCCCCAATTTTTATAACCAAACCCGTCATTTCGGGGCGTTTCCACTTGATTGACACCCCAGGCAAAATCTCGATCGGGGCGCTGGGGAGCATACTGCCCGTCTCAATTTCTAGATATATCACGGACCCCTTTGGGGGTTTTCTTAAGATTTCTAGGTCTCTTGGAACCGTTGTTTGAGCCTGTAACTTCGCAACGTTAACTCCCTTCGGACCCAGGTAGTAAGAATTAACGTGCCCATTGAGGGTCATCGGCTCTGCGCCGGACGGGCGATAGCCGACAAACATGCTGCCAGCGTTCATTAGCCATACCACTTTTGTAATACCACCCTCGGCCGGACTTTGCAAATCTATATAGCGCATGGCTAGGTCCAGCCTGAGCTCCCAATTGGGTTCAAAACCACTTGTATGACTTTCTATGGCGGCCCGCCGATAAAGGCCTCCTTTGGCTAACTCCATCCCATAAATCACCCCCGCGCCCCCCGGATCATCGAATCCTCGAACATCTCCGAGGTTGGCGAAGCAATTCCTCGTGGCCCAGACCTTAGGTCTGTGCTCATTGCTTGAACCTTGCAAGAACTTGTCTACTGGCATAGTAGTAATACTGGCATATTCGATATTAAAAACTAATATATTTGTTGAATTGACCCGAACTACTACAGTTTTTCAAGGAGGAGTGTTGCCTGTATATTAATGTTATCACTGACGGATGGGAGTACTACTGAAAACATTAGTTGTAGAGACGAGGGCTGTGCTATCCAGAACACTCCCGAGGTGTTAAAATAGGTATAGTCTGTTATTGTATGTTGTAACACTAACGCAAGGGGAGGGTTTAAATGCAGCGAGATGTCAATCGACTTGGGGCTCCCAGTGCGCAGTCCTGCCAACTGAATCTTATAGACCCCAGGCGCTCTTATGCCAAGGATTACCCTTCTGTCACCTTCGTTACGCGGCTCCTGTGTAAGCTGAGGGTCCCCAATCGGGGTGATCGATAAGGTCCTAGTTAACTTCCATTGCAAGGAAATCTCAAATATATCGAAACGTTGCCCCAAGGCATCTTCTATAGCGTTCTCAACATATGCCATAGTAGCCGCGTCTTGGGGTGCTTCAGGGTCGGCGAGCTCGGATATTTTGTGATGACCCCACTTAATGTCGTGGGTTGGTGCTTTTGATCCATCCAGCTGTAGAACTCTAGCGTCTAATAAATCCGTTGTGGATATAACGAGGGCGTCAACGTATTTTTTGGTTGCTGCGTTTTGATCGGCATCTCGAGTATCCACATACTCTTTAGTAGCCGCATCGCTAGAATCTAAAGGGTTACCTACGTCTTTCAACGGAAAGCCCCCAATGATAGCTCACCTAGCATTGTATCGCCCGCCCTGTGTACGAGGGCGTCAACGTATTTTTCGGTTGCTGCGTTTTGATCAGCATCTCGAGTATCCACATACTCTTTAGTAGCCGCATCGCTAGCCTCTAAAGGGTTCCCTACGGCTTTCAGCTGGAAGCCCCCCAATGATAGGTCACCAAGCATAGTATCGCCAGCCCTATGTACGAGGCCGACTGGGCTGCCCCACGAGGCCGCCGCCGCTCCACAGCCGGTGCTATGTCCCATATAAAACTTATCCACAGGCATCACACTCTCTGTTTAGCTATGTGTAAGATCACATTTTTAAAAGCATTTCCAGCTGCGAGTTCACACAACACTCGAAGACATAGGTGGCCGCAGATAACCTCTTCGGGTCTCTGCAGTTGGAACGTCTGTGTCTGTATAGGAAGACCCTCGCTGCGCGAAGCTTTTACCCGTCCGGAGGACAGATATTCCACAAGTTCCTTGGGAGGAGTCAGCCCAAAACTATCGAAATAACAAATCGTACGGCCATCTTTGTAATACGCCACCCAGTGGGTGCCCCCACCACTGCTGGAGTCGAGATTAACTATGCCGCATTCTTTCTGAGAAATCTTGTTAGGCAGGGTGTTTCGCGAAAACACGCCACGAAAGTGGGGGATGGTACGGCCGGCCTTTTCAATATCAAAATTGCTCAGGGGTTCTACTTTTTTTGGGGCGCCAAGTAGAGCCCCGAACCCTTGCATTTGGGGCACATGCCGCGCCCCGTCGTCAAGAACAGCCCTGAGCCTGCAGCAAGCTGTTTCTCAACCTCACGATTGTGGCGCTCGGCCTCAGCCTGGGCTCGAGCACTCGCTTTTTTATCGTCGACTGCTTTCGCGATAGCCGCACTACCTCCTGCTAGCGACCCCGCTGCAGCGAGCCCCCCTAATATTAAGGGCAAAAACGGGAGAAACCCACCCGTTTTTTGAGCCGCTAGCTGTGTTTTGGAAATATCGAGCTCGGCCCCAGCACTGGCGGCGCGTTTCTTCTCAAGGTGAGCTATTTGGCGCTTAGTGAGCCCCAGGGTATCGTCGCCATGAAGCTGCTCAACCGTCAGCCGAATAGTAACGCCTACCCCATCATGGGCGGCTTTTGCCAATGATTCTTTCTGCCCCTGCGTAAGTGTTAACCCAAAAGGAGTATACTTCATTTTCCTATACTGTATATTGATGGAGATTTTTGTTTAATACAATTTGCTAAATTTCGTGCCGTCAGACTCTAGCGTCAGCAGCCGGTCGCTTATGAGCACTGCGTAGGCCATGGTTCCAGCTGGCACGTTGTTTCCAAAAGTCGCCCTGACCTGTACGGTTTGGACGGCCGTTTTCAACCGCTCCGACTGTCTGCGGACATCGATGACGTGGATTGGGTATAATTCTATAAATTCGAGCGGAGTCACCTGGTTTGAGGACACGCTTCCCTCAATACCATAGTATTCTGCCTTAAAGTCACATAACCTCTTGTAAGCCCTGGAAATCTTTTGCTGTACAAAGTCCATTTTTTCCTCGGAGTCAGGATACTGATCGGTATTTAACCTCACATGAATGTCAGTTAAATTTACATGGTCAAAGCAAGCCGGATTGCTGGTCTGGCTATCGCGGTTGGTTTGGAAAGCCACCAAAAGCCATCGTGGTTTTTCAGTGCCCGACGTAATGGAGAGAGTCCAGGTAAACGAACTGGCTTCCGGCACGGCAAAGCTTTCGCATTGAAGAGCTCGAAAAGATATCGGCACCTTTATTTTAGCGCCTATCTGCTCTACTAGTTTGGTCTTAGCCTCCAGAGATGGCATGACGTGCGGTATTACCCAGGCAAGCTTAGTTAGCGTGACTTTCCCTTTAGGCGCCGCAGCATCGCGAAATATGCCTTTGGCATCTGATTCACGAGATAATATCAACGAATGTTTACAACCATAAACCACCTTGCGGTAGTCCTCGCAAAAACCGAACAGGTGGCTTAACGGGACGCAGAACGAAAACGTCCCGCTTGGATTCGGCTTGACCACTACTAGCTGCCGTCGGGCCTCCCACCCAGTATTAGCTGATTCAGCCGCCGCTGAGGTATCTTTTTGCCAGCACATGTTAAGACCCTCGGCCTTTGAAAAATCATCTCCATATGTCAACAGGCCCTTAATTGTTGTGGCTTGGCCAGGGTTGAGAACATTCTCAATATCTTGATCATTGAGCCGGTACCTTAGCCGCGAGAACATGTACATAACGGCGTTATTTACGAGCGAAGCAAGCGTTGTAGGTGTGTAGTCGACTTCTGTGCCGGATGCTAGCCTCCCTTCAACATTGAGAAAACTTTTAGACGGGTGTGTGTAAACGTCTTGGAAGTTTACTTCGATTGCTATATCCTGATTGTTGTTTATTGTGGCGGGGTTTTGTGGGTGATACTCCTTGTAGACGTACGACTCGATGCTCTCGTCAACAAGCGTCTGCTCTACAAGAGTCAACATTTCATCGGTAATTTCTTGTGTATCCGCCATAGAAATTTACTTCAGATATAGAAACAATTCTATTTTCTAATAAAGAATTTTCCTAAAACCCGAGCCTGCTATCCGACTGTTGATATTTTGACGTGCCGCTTCAGTCGTGGGGGCCGCAAGCCCATGCAGAATCTCTAAGGTTTTTTCAGAGATAACTCTCTCCGGCCCTGTAGCGGCTCGCGTGGACGAGCGTGCTTTGCTGCGGACTATGTCAGCGATTTGCTTAATTGAGGCTGCGGTTGTAGCGCCGGCCTTAGCAACTTTACCGGCCACGTCCGCTACATTTGCTATAGCGCCTTTGTTTGCCACAACGAATTTACCGACACCCCCAATGGCCCGCACCACGGGTTGTATCCAGTCCGACAGGCCTTTTCCGATTACATAGCGCTGTCTTTTCATCCGCCGGTTTCCCTCTGCCACGTTCCGCGAAATTATCAACATGGTAGCTTAGAAGATTTTCTATAATGTCAGTCAAAATGTTTAATGTAAGAATTTTACTTCAAATCTGCCGAAGATGTAATCTAGCTGTAATTCGTTCCCCTCGGAGATTCAATTGAGAGCCATTCTGATCCGTTAGCCACAAGCGTATTCTTTGAATACTGCCACGCTGGCTTACCGGCAAATAAACCAAATTGTGTGGAGTCTCAATGATCTTAAATCCAGGTTGTACGCCTGGGTAGAAGCTGTACAGAACGGGGTGGTTGGTGCCATTTAGGTAGGAACCACTGACTAGATCGCAGTTTACAAGTATGCTACTAAGTGTTGAAATGTCTACTGGTTTGTCCCCTGTATGGAATCCAGTAGTGGATAGCACCCTCTGCTCGAATCCGAGAGTCGACGCAATGGTAGATTTGCTCATGTCAACTCTGTAGCTAGGGTTCGTAATCTCGATGTTGGCACGTAATGTCGCCCTGTTTGCTCCTACAACTATGTAATGTGCCTGCGTCTCAGAATTCCAATCACCGCTGCCCTTCAGCTGGCATTGAATCTCATCGTTGATTTGAGCGAGTTCGTAGCTTCCTTCTGGTAATGAAATTGTCTTCCAGGTAACCCCTGCGTCTGGGCTGTAGACGAAAGTATTATTACTTTCTGTAATGTTGGGGACAGCGTTATATGTCTCCAAATTGACTAGAGCTAATTCGTACTTATTGTTGGGTTCGAGGTAAAAGGGCGGAGAGAAGGTGGTTGTCCAGTCGGTGCTGTTTGACGAAAATACGAAAGAGTTACCCTCTTTAGGGCGAAGATGGCTTTCAATCTTCTGTAACTGAAACTCCATTTGGGGTATGCACTTATAGGAGGCTTCTGTTCAATTCGAGAATCAAAGCCTTAGGAACCGCGCCACTGCGAAGGAGCTCGTCTAAAATAGCCGAAATTTCATTATCAAGGCCCGTATTACCTGCACGCTTCGAGGCAGCTAATAGCTGTAGCCTTTCAACTAGCGCTTCTGGATCCTTATAATATTGCAAAGCCCCACCTTCGCTGTGCGAGTCTTTTACCCGTCCGGAGGACCTTATCAGCTGGTGTTTTTTGCTCTTTCGCCCATGGAGAGGCAAGCCGGCAAGTTCAGCCAGCCGCTGGAAAGTTTTGACAGCCTCGGGGGTATATTGCATCGTTTTTAAAAAGCGCTTTGTAAGGAGATTGTAAAGCGACTCATCTGCCGGAGCTTCGAGCACTAGATTGTCTCCATTGTCGAACGCCCGCAGTTTCCCCGCCTGCAAAGCTTGCGGGTCGATTGTGAGGGATCCAAACCGGTTTCCCTTCAGTTTCAACCCACTACCTGTAGCGGTAGCTGTAGCGTCCTCCGGACGGGTAAAAGCCTCGCGCAGCGAAGTAGCCCCACTAGATCGGACGAGCCTGTAACCCTGTGTTAGTAGGCGAAGACGTTCACTATATTGTTTTAGAGCGTCCTTTTCCATCGTTAATTGCTGCTTTCTTTCTTCTGTGGTGACTTTACGCTTTTTTTCCGCCCCCAGTACATGGCGGTTGATGTAATTTACACGATTGATGGTGTTGGTAATTTCTTGTGTGTCGCTGAGGTCGAGCTCGCTGGGGGTCTTAAATCTGTGGCGCCTTATCACTTCAATATCCAACCCTTGGTCGGGACTAATATATAGCGTGGGGGCATCTTCTACCGGCAGAGGCATGTCTTGACGTGCCGTCGGTGTCCTCCGGACGGGTAAAAGCCTCGCGCAGCGAAGGTGCTGGCAAGCGCTCTATTGCGGCTGTGACTTTTCCTATCTCCGCTGCTTGGTGTGAGGTGATTGGTTTGAAAAGTTTGGCTGCCTCTTCCTGCAGAGACGACTCTCCTAGTGTTTCTGTTTGAAGGCGTTGCCGAGCCTGGTCCCTGAGTGCTAGGTAGTTCCGGACGAGGGCTGTACGATCGCGCATGTCGGTTACTTTGCGCCACATCCTTACTTCAAATAGATTTCATCCCTACTTTAAATAGATTTCATCCCTACTTTAAATAGATGACTTCGGTATGTAGAATCGATCAAATCCACATCGATACCGACCATCATAGGCCCGGCTGGTCAGATCGATACAACAGAACCCGTACGGCTCGCGCGTGCACGCACTAAAGAAGTTTCGAAATTCTTCGAAAGGCATGTCACCACACACATAGGTGTCATGTATGGCGCGCAAGTTTTTCGTGTCTTGATTAAATATGATAAGCATGTTACAATTATCTCGAATCGTTTGTTTGGGAATCCTGAAATAATTCTGCGTTAGATAGAATGAGTCCGCACCACCGTGACGGCCTTGGCTGAAGTATGTCTCGATGGGGGTTTGTTTTTCCAACATAACGTCATCAAATACCATAATGCTACGTTCGTTTTTGTTCAGACTCTCTACTGGGATGATATCATCTGATATGCTGTGAAACGAGGCTACCTCTTTCCCAGTGACTGCTTTAATGGCATCCGCCCAGTCCTGCAGCCACTGGTATTTCTCTTGTCTAAGGGATTTTGAGTATATATGCAGTCTATTGTATTTAAGGAAATCCTTTCTTAGGAGGAGATTGAGCATCAGGTTTGTTTTACCACATCCGGACGGGCCGCAAATTACACAACGGATGCTACTAGGAAGCAGCCAATGGTGTTTGTGCTCGTGTGGATTCGATTCATCAAGATCTAAATTTAAGATTTCCATACTTCTATATTTAGGGAGAGATGTACTGCCTTCGCTGTAAACAACACACTCCCACTTTAAATGAGGAGACTATAACTCTAAAGAACAACCGACCAGCTAAGAGAGGTGTTTGCACGGTGTGCGGTGCTAGAAAGAGCCAAATTCTCCCTGCGTCCTCCGGACGGGTAAAAGCCTCGCGCAGCGAAGGTGCTGGTCTTCTTAACAGTGCCATGAATGCCCTACCTCTGCCCGAGATGCATATGCGTCTCCCCAAAGGGGTCCCATCTGAAGATGTCCCGGGTGGAACTTTTCAAAACACTGGAAAATACTCATATTGCGGGCCGTTTACCAAGATTGCCAAACGCCTCTCTCAGGGCTATAGGGGTGTGAATAGTCTTGATCGTGCCTGTCTAAACCACGACGTTGCCTACGCAGCCCATAAAGATACCCCCGGACGGAATCATGCGGATGATGTACTGGCAGCTACCGCATCGCAGATTGCACTATCAGATGCTCCAGACTGGGAAAAGCGTGATGCTAAGACGGTTTCTGCGATTATGGCTGCGAAATCACGCTTCGGGATGGGCCTTAAAAAAAAGTCGCGAAGGAGGTAGTAGAAAATATTCCTAAACTGAAGAAGTTTTCTATGGCAGAGAAGTCCGACGGCACGTCAGCAATCATGGAGAAATTCTACTACAGTCCTCAAGGCTATTGGCGTGGGCTGGCGGCCATCCCGAAGCTTGCTGCGGCAGCCCGAGTTAGCAAAAAGGATGCTCGGGACTGGCTCTCGAAACAAGACATATGGCAGCTCTATTTGCCTGCTCCTCGACGAATACCACGGCCACATTTTAACGTGACTGCGCCAAACGAAGTTCATCAAGGGGATTTATTATATCTGCCGCATGATCGTGTGAAACGACGCACGTACAAATACGCCTTGACCCTCGTCGATATAGCCTCCCGGTACAAAGAGGCAGAGCCCTTGGCTACAAAAGATTCACAAGAGGTTGCAGACGCCCTTGAGAGGATTTATAAACGGGGCCCTCTAGTTTTTCCAAAGCTTCTTCAGGTCGACCCGGGAAGAGAATTCATGGGCTCGGTATCATCACTTATGGCAAAACATGGGACTGAAATACGGCGTGGGCGTGTGGACCTCCATAGAGACCAAGGTATAGTAGAACGTTTTAACCGGACGCCGAGCGGCTTTTTGGTCACCAGTATGCTCAGGAGCTATTGCTTGCTGCCCGTGGGTCTTCTGAGCGGTCTGCAGAATGGGTGGCTCGACTCCCTGCGGTTGTTGCGGCTTTAAACAATGAGCCGACTCGGCTGACAGGTAAGAAGCCTGTGGATGCCATTAAACTTCAGAGAGTGACTGCGCAACCCTCATCTGTCGTTCCAGGACGCCCTGTAGGGCTCGAGGAGCCGCTGATCCCGTCTGATGCAATGGTTCGGTATTTGTACCAGCCTGGCGAGCTCGAGGGTGGTCGAAAACGTGCTACTGACCCCGTGTGGTCTGTGACCCTGCATTCGATCCGAAATGTATTGCGGCAGAATGGCCAGCCTGCTGTGTACTATTTGGAAGATGGTCCACAGCGTGGGTTTGTGCGTGAAGAGTTGATGCTTGTTCCTGAGGGGACAGAGCTTCCTCCAGGTAAGATTCTTGCAATCAATTGAACCCAAGGAGACTCATGTAATCTTTGCCGGAACGGCGTCATCAGAAATAATGTTCCTAATAGATGCCCAAGAAATGCATCGTCGACACCCAGGCACATTTTGGGCCCCACCCGATGAAGAGCTTCAGCGATTGAAATCAGGGGACATCGTAAAAGTTTGTAATGGGGAGGAGCGATTTTGGGTAGTGATTCAAACTGTAGAGTACCCACAGGACTGGAATGCTTCTGATATTAGATTTACTGGTGTGCTTGATAATAACTTAGTAAGTTCTAGTGCTCGTCTCGGGGACGTTATAGAATTTCGAGGCATGCATGTATATGATATATACCCTTCGCTGCGCGAGGCTTTTACCCGTCCGGAGGCGCTGCGCGAGGCTTTTACCCGTCCGGAGGACGAATACTCTCAATCATTTGAACCCATGGCGCGTCATGATAATCCATCTATGCCTTTAGTCCTAGTAGAAGCTCAGCATCAACAGTGCCCCGGTTCACCACCTCCGACTAACGAGGCCCTTATGGGCTTGTCGCAGGGGGACGTCGTTAAAATTGGTACCTCAAACATGCGCTTTTGGGTGGTCATTCAGAGTATAGTTCTCGCCTCTAGTCCCCAAGATTATACATTTACGGGTATACGTGAAAGGGATCTCGAGAGAGACGGCGTGGGGGATGTTATAGTGTTCCAAGGTAAGCATATATACGCTACTGACTAGGCAGCGGTGTACTCAATGGGTTCCGTGTGGATCCCATCAGGCAAGACCCGTCGCTTGTCGTAGTATGCACTGAGCCCGAGCTTTTCTTGGTGGTAGGTGGTCATCTGCCCGTTATGCATACGAAAGCCGCGGTTCACAGCACGGTCTTTGAAACCGTAGAGAGCCAACTTGTACCGTTCCCATGTCAGGTTATTAAGCCTCGCTGACATCCCCTTACACGAGTGTTTGCTCTTTTTCTTACCATCGACGAAATAACATTTCGAGCACAGAGCAATAGCTCGATGCCCTGAGAATTCGAGCTTGAACAGGCCCGGAGTTCGTCCGCTCCAGGTATCCCAAGAAAGCCAGTCTTTTTTGCACTTAGCAAACTCTTCTTTGAGCTCTGGCCGAACTGCAGCCTCTAGTGTGGTGCTGCTCAGAGCGAAGTATAGTGAATCGGTGTCCATTTGAATGAGCTCAAAGTCTTGACGGTCGACGAACCGATCCAGGAAGTCGTAATAGAATTCAAGTATGCGAAGTTTTGCCAACTGATACACCGCGATTCCGACTTGGAATGGTCTGTATATACATACCCGAGGCTTGCGGCTTTTTATTTCGTAGGCATCACCTATTTCGGTGAGATCATCGAACCAGGCTGAACGTAGTGCACGGTCCACGGTTTCCTCGTCTTTTGTGTAGCAGACGTTGGTGTGTCGCTCCAAGGCTTCGATTAGTTTTCCGTAGCTTGAGTTTCCTATCAGTTTGTGTATTTCGGCTAGGAGTGCCTTCTCTTTGTCAACATCACCCAGTCGGCGTGCCTCAGTGACTTCCTTGACGAACCAAGCTAGACATTTCTCTGGGCTATATTTTATTATTGTATATACGGCTTGGAGCTCTAGTCCATGCTGCAGATACCACCGAAGCAAGGGTGTGTATACCAGAATGTCATCAGCCTCAAGGACACCCAGCAGTTTCTTTGTGGAAGAACGTTTTCGATCTGTCTGCTTCAAATAATCCTTCATTTCTTGAGGCACGGCAGCTTCTGGAACTTCACGGTTTATAAATATCGGTGGCATTTCCTCGAATTTCTTCCATAGTGTTCGCGGTACGGCAAGCTTGCACCTGACGAAACCAAACAATCGACCGCTTAAGACCAGATCACGTACCCTGGGCGCATCAACCTCAGGCTCTTTAAGCTCGATTACCTTCTCTTTACCAGCTGGCATGTCCTGAAGCATTGTATAAAGATATAGGGCGTTTGCGTCATATCCAACTGCCCGCTTACAGCGTTTTGCTTTAGGATTTTGATGCGAGCGGATTCGTGTGACCCCCGCTTCGTGATAACGGGTGAAGACTATCGAGGGACCTCCAGTTACTGCAGCTTTCAAATACGTGTATGCCTTTTTACCTGGAGCATACAAGGACCCTTCTGGTATACCCCTTAATAGATACTGTAGGGACACCCCTGGCAGTGAAACAGCGTCTTTAAATATATCGATGCCTTTTTCGCCGTAGTAGGTTCTCATCTTCTCAGCCGCTTCAATGCCAGGACCTACGTCGAGGTCGTTGTAGTAACGTAGCCAATCTGCGAAAGTTGTCATTCCTTTCTCTCTGAAGATACATTGACAGTCACCCCATTCTGTCTTAGACAGGGGGTACGCATTTTTCAACCGAGAGAACCATGCAGGGTAGTCTGGAAGGCCTGGATACGCAAGTTTATCCGGACTGTCAAACCATTCGTATGGGAACCACGACTTTGTCTGCTGACACCCGTAGGCTTTGATCCAGTTGTCGTAGAAGGCACCAGGGCCTAAATAGTTGATGATATCCAAGAATTTGAACTCGGGTGTTACTAGGAACATTATTTTTGTGCCTTTACTGGCTACAAAGACTTTTTTACAGGTGTCGGCGAGCTCTTCTACAAAGTATTGCTTGATGAGGTTCAGATCGTATTTGCCCGAGTTGAAACCTAATACCGGGACCTGCGAGCACCAATCTCGTATCTTATTTTGTTGCTTCTGAGACAGTAAAGTGATGTCGTCTGGTAGAAACTGGGTCTCGACCTCAGCCCTTAAGATTGCAGCTCGGCGCTGGAGTTCTAGCCTGAATTTGTTTGTCAAAGCTTTTGGGTCGGCGTCACAAATATGTGTTGGTTGACGGTCTAGAGTATCCCCTATCGACACTGAGATCGGTGTGTGTTCGTTTTCGTATGTGAGGTCGAGGGTGGCTTTATTTCTCTGCGTTTTGTCGAGTAAAGCTTCGAAGTCATAAAAGATAAAATGTGGATATGTAACAGTTCTTTCTGCAGGCATTGGGATATTTAAACGCGGAGGCTTTCGACATTCCCACACGACCACCAAGTTGTACCCAGCGTTTACGATTTTTCGTTCTTGCTGACGGGTCTTCTTGAGTATATCTCGAACATAGACGGCCTCCTCCTTTATTCCCTGGCGTGTCTTTTTGATTATTTTTCTAGTTTCGTCCTGCTTACAGTGGACAGGGCATCCGTGGAAATAACAACCGTGGAATTGAAACACTGTCCTCGTGATTGGCTCATACCCGTCTACAGGAGCACCTGCGATCTCCCGCTCCCCACCGTGACCACAGTGAGCATGGTGAATGTGTAACCCTCGGGCTTGTGATTCGTGCTCAATCCACTGTATCGAGGCGAGACTGGCATTTGACTTAGGATCGAAGGCTTTTTCATAGGCAGATTGGGGGCGTATCACTTTCTCACCCTTACAAATGACTTCGGTTTCCCCTTTTGACAACGAGTGACGTGTCGCTGCAGGCTAGTTGACTGCGTGCACCGCTGATTACAGTGTCCGCAAGCATAGGTGTTGGTTAGTTTCTTGATGTCCGTGATCAGCGAAGCATGTTCGTTGTAGATAGAAAGCGTTATTGGTTCGATGCCTATTTCAGAATAGTGTGCCGGTTGTCTTATAAGCCTCCAGATGCCATCCTCACTCGGCACGTAAACTCGTATGCCCAGACGAAAATGCTCCTCGGCCAATTTAAAGTCTGCGAACGGTAGCTTTGGTGTTTTAGTAAGGTCAACATTTGCCCCAAAGAAAGATCTGGCTAGTTCGTGCGCTTTCTCAGTACAACGGTCTGATCTGGATCCTCGATGAACAGCTAGGCACCGGAAGAAACAGAAATTATCGTTGTAGCCGTCCAGCGCAACGAGCCCTTTCTTGTTTCGCAGCCAGTCTGGTAATCGACCGTTTCCTACCAGCAGTTCATTGGTCAGAATAGCCTTGATCTCGACCTGTACCCAACGTAGGAAAATCCATTTTGTATTGGGCTTCTTTTCATTCCCCAAACGCTTTTCTTCCTGTTCCTCTAACCACTGACGAGCTGCGGCCTGTGTGGTCAATAGGTTACTGCCACGTCGACTGCCAAGTTCATTTGGGTGGAAAAGCATGGTTTTACCAGTCTCGATGTGACGGATCTGAATTGTGTAGCTATATCTGAGATAGAAAGCTGTCTGCAGTTCAGCTACCCTCTCCATCACACGATCGACAGGGGTGTTACCATTTTCAACGAACCTCGATAGACCTCGAAATAATTTCCAGATGATGACCCGTCTTCCTCGTGATTCCCCGTCTTGGGGAATGAGCTCCCAAAGTATTCTCTCACCCTCCCTTGCGATCTTGCGAGCCGGGGGCTCTCCGCTGCGATGAAGGGGCCCTAAGACCTGCCGGGCTTTCCTTTGCAAGCTCATTCTTGCGCTCAACTTTCTCAGAGCTGACAGTCGAAGTTTTGGATTTTTCTTGACAGCTTGCTCATATTTACGAGCTCGCAATGTAGCAGTTATCTCAGCTTCGAGCCTGTTAATGTCACGACGCTGTTTTTCCAGCCTCTGGGGATCATCATAGTTAGGGCTAAACATGGCAGGGTATCGTCTAGTTAAGTTTCCACTTTTTACTCCACGAGCTATGCGCTCACGTTGGACTTGTTGTCGGGCCTCTGTGATTAATTGTGTCAATTCAGGTTTCCGCATTTTTGAGTAGCCTTCTAACCCGTAACTCTTTGCTTCTATTCGCAACTGCTTAACAGTAGGCATGTTGTATGTCTATAGCCATTAGCCCTCATTTCTCTAATAGGAAATTTCGATCCGCGCTAGGCGTGTAAACTCCTTGTGAAAGGCTCTCGTGCGTGCCTTGCTTTCTCTGGTGTGTGCGTTATGGTACCCACATCTTACACAGAGACTAAGCTTGTTTGAGACGCCCACGCCGCAGCCAATACATGGTGTTGTTCCACCACCTTTCCGCAATCTATCATTATGAATCCAGCAGTACGAACCCCTGCACGTCTTCCCACAGGTTGTAGTAGATCCCCACACTAGCCACGCACAATGATTTTTGCCTGGCGCCATATCATATATCTATAGAGCTACACTCTCTAACTGTTTTTTCCTGAGTAGTTAATCCGGTATGAAAATGATACTACCCCCCTGAGCTCACCATCCCTGAAGCAAATCGAGCCCCCCAGCCCCCTCGAGTTTGGGTAACCCAAACTTAAGGGGTCCCGGTAGGGTTTCTGGACACCGTCCGATATCAAAACGATCGAAAAAAGGTAAATTTGAGGGACACCCAAAACTCGAGGGGGCTGGGGGGCTCGATTTGCTTCAGGGATGGTGAGCTCAGGGGGGTGGTATCATTTTCATACCGGATTAACTACTAACGTGTTATGACTTTATTCCACTGAACTCGCAATTGTTCTCGGTTATATTTGAGTTCTCTTTCTTCAGCCCATGGGTAACTCTCTACTCTAATTCCATGGAATTATGTAGACAACTATGTAGGTATCTATTGTATAAACACTGATCTATACACTAATTACACCAATAGTTCTGGAATTATTGAGAGCTTCTAATAGTTTGCTAATTCTGGTAATCTTTATAATACAACGGTAATTACTAATCCATGGGTGAATCTATACGCATAACTATTATAAAACATACAAGTGCAAAATACAAAGGCCTGTTAAAGGTGAGTAACTTCTGCATCCCCTGTGTGGTCAATTAGGCTTCTCCTATTTAGCTGATGATTCTGGGAAACCATGTCTATGGTCAACCTACCCTTCGTCAGGCATCAGCTATTTCTTCAGTAGCTCCGTCTTACAATTGTAGAACTCTCGTCTCACTGACTGATTGCTTGTTCGTCGACTGTCAACCCTCTCTCATTTGCTGATTGCTTGTTCGTCGACTGTCAACCCTCTCTCATTTGCTGATTGCTTGTTCGTCGACTGTCAACCCTCTCTCATTTGCTGATTGCTTGTTGGTCGACTGTCAACCCTCTCTCATTTGCTGATTGCTTGTTCGTCGACTGTCAACCCTCTCTCATTTGCTGATTGCTTGTTCGTCGACTGTCAACCCTCTCTCATTTGCTGATTGCTTGTTCGTCGACTGTCAACCCTCTCTCATTTGCTGATTGCTTGTTGGTCGACTGTCAACCCTCTCTCATTTGCTGATTGCTTGTTCGTCGACTGTCAACCCTCTCTCATTTGCTGATTGCTTTTCATCGACTGTCAACCCTCTCTCATTTGCTGATTGCTTGTTGGTCGACTGTCAACCCTCTCTCATTTGCTGATTGCTTGTTGGTCGACTGTCAACCACCTCTCATTTGCTGATTGCTTGTTCGTCGACTGTCAACCCTCTCTCATTTGCTGATTGCTTGTTGGTCGACTGTCAACCCCCTTTCATTTGCTGATTATTTGTCGTCGACTGTCAACCCCTTATCATTTCATGAGGAGACTTTGATAACATCTGTCAATCATTACCTCCAGCTTGGCTTCTCATTAAGAAAGCCACTTCCTTGATCTCCCCTGAAATGCTCGGCTCATTTCTCCGAGGTATTTTGATCCTTTTCGCTGTCGCTGAGATCCAGACAGAACTCGGCATCTACTAGGTCAAACGAATCTGTTTTCCTTGAGACATTCTTCTGCATATGTTTATTGAATCTTCTAGATAGTTACATCTGTCTCTGAGTTCCTCCAGTGACAAGACATTACCTCAGTACTACGTCTAACATGTTTGTATCAGGCGGTCCCTCTCTCCCTACCAAAGTGTTCCGACCGGGGAAAGGTCTGTTGGAGTTTGCGTCTTCTCCTCATTGTTTGTAACATTCATGGAATACCTGTCCTTTCTCACCGTTCTCCAGCCGCGGCTTCTGTCCATTCCGTTCACCCTTCACAAGAGTATAACAGCGAGTTATGTTTAACCTGAGTCCGGCTAACGATCTCCCTCTTGTCAAAGATGAAACCGTCTTCTTGTTGATCCATCCTGTTATTTACTCACGGATTTACTCACGGATTTACTCACGGAATTACTCACGGAATTACTCACGGAATTACTCACGGATTTACTCACGGATTTACTCACGGAATTACTCACGGAATTACTCACGGATTTACTCACGGAATTACTCACGGAATTACTCACGGAATTACTCACGGATTTACTCACGGATTTACTCACGGAATTACTCACGGAATTACTCACGGAATTACTCACGGATTTACTCACGGATTTACTCACGGATTTACTCACGGAATTACTCACAGAATTACTCACGGAATTACTCACGGAATTACTCACGGAATTACTCACGGATTTACTCACGGAATTACTCACGGAATTACTCACACTAAAACAATTGTCAGAATTTTTAACTAAGACGGACGATAAGAGATCTGCTCTCTGTAACCTTTATTGTAACCTTTATTGTAACCTTTATTGTAACCTTTATTGTAACCTTTATTGTAACCTTTATTGTAACCTTTATTGTAACCTTTATTGTAACCTTTATTTTAACCTTTATTGAAACCTTTATTGTAACCTTTATTGTAACCTTTATTGTAACCTTTATTGTAACCTTTATTGTAACCTTTATTGTAACCTATATTGTAACCACTGTTCCAACATCTAGTGAGGTCTTGTAGATTATCCACATCAACATTTAATCAATTACATTTTGAAAGTATTGGTGATGAATTTTCCAAACAAACATTGAAATAACAAATTCCTAGGCGACACCCCCCCCCCCCCCGAAAGCACATCAGGAATCCCAAGTTGAGAACCACAAGCTGTCGTACTTCATCAGACAGGTATTTCTTTGTCCACTTTACTGCATTTTAAAAGTGCGGTTCATGGATGACAGATATGTGCTGTTTGTTTTCGATATCTTTATATGCAGATATGTGCTGTTTGTTTTCGATATCTTTATATGCAGATATGTGCTGTTTGTTTTCGATATCTTTATATGCAGATATGTGCTGTTTGTTTTCGATATCTTTATATGCAGATATGTGCTGTTTGTTTTCGATATCTTTATATGCAGATATGTGCTGTTTGTTTTCGATATCTTTATATGCAGATATGTGCTGTTTGTTTTCGATATCTTTATATGCAGATATGTGCTGTTTGTTTTCGATATCTTTATATGCAGATATGTGCTGTTTGTTTTCGATATCTTTATATGCAGATATGTGCTGTTTGTTTTCGATATCTTTATATGCAGATATGTGCTGTTTGTTTTCGATATCTTTATATGCAGATATGTGCTGTTTGTTTTCGATATCTTTATATGCAGATATGTGCTGTTTGTTTTCGATATCTTTATATGCAGATATGTGCTGTTTGTTTTCGATATCTTTATATGCAGATATGTGCTGTTTGTTTTCGATATCTTTATATGCAGATATGTGCTGTTTGTTTTCGATATCTTTATATGCAGATATGTGCTGTTTGTTTTCGATATCTTTATATGCAGATATGTGCTGTTTGTTTTCGATATCTTTATATGCAGATATGTGCTGTTTGTTTTCGATATCTTTATATGCAGATATGTGCTGTTTGTTTTCGATATCTTTATATGCAGATATGTGCTGTTTGTTTTCGATATCTTTATATGCAGATATGTGCTGTTTGTTTTCGATATCTTTATATGCAGATATGTGCTGTTTGTTTTCGATATCTTTATATGCAGATATGTGCTGTTTGTTTTCGATATCTTTATATGCAGATATGTGCTGTTTGTTTTCGATATCTTTATATGCAGATATGTGCTGTTTGTTTTCGATATCTTTATATGCAGATATGTGCTGTTTGTTTTCGATATCTTTATATGCAGATATGTGCTGTTTGTTTTCGATATCTTTATATGCAGATATGTGCTGTTTGTTTTCGATATCTTTATATGCAGATATGTGCTGTTTGTTTTCGATATCTTTATATGCAGATATGTGCTGTTTGTTTTCGATATCTTTATATGCAGATATGTGCTGTTTGTTTTCGATATCTTTATATGCAGATATGTGCTGTTTGTTTTCGATATCTTTATATGCAGATATGTGCTGTTTGTTTTCGATATCTTTATATGCAGATATGTGCTGTTTGTTTTCGATATCTTTATATGCAGATATGTGCTGTTTGTTTTCGATATCTTTATATGCAGATATGTGCTGTTTGTTTTCGATATCTTTATATGCAGATATGTGCTGTTTGTTTTCGATATCTTTATATGCAGATATGTGCTGTTTGTTTTCGATATCTTTATATGCAGATATGTGCTGTTTGTTTTCGATATCTTTATATGCAGATATGTGCTGTTTGTTTTCGATATCTTTATATGCAGATATGTGCTGTTTGTTTTCGATATCTTTATATGCAGATATGTGCTGTTTGTTTTCGATATCTTTATATGCAGATATGTGCTGTTTGTTTTCGATATCTTTATATGCAGATATGTGCTGTTTGTTTTCGATATCTTTATATGCAGATATGTGCTGTTTGTTTTCGATATCTTTATATGCAGATATGTGCTGTTTGTTTTCGATATCTTTATATGCAGATATGTGCTGTTTGTTTTCGATATCTTTATATGCAGATATGTGCTGTTTGTTTTCGATATCTTTATATGCAGATATGTGCTGTTTGTTTTCGATATCTTTATATGCAGATATGTGCTGTTTGTTTTCGATATCTTTATATGCAGATATGTGCTGTTTGTTTTCGATATCTTTATATGCAGATATGTGCTGTTTGTTTTCGATATCTTTATATGCAGATATGTGCTGTTTGTTTTCGATATCTTTATATGCAGATATGTGCTGTTTGTTTTCGATATCTTTATATGCAGATATGTGCTGTTTGTTTTCGATATCTTTATATGCAGATATGTGCTGTTTGTTTTCGATATCTTTATATGCAGATATGTGCTGTTTGTTTTCGATATCTTTATATGCAGATATGTGCTGTTTGTTTTCGATATCTTTATATGCAGATATGTGCTGTTTGTTTTCGATATCTTTATATGCAGATATGTGCTGTTTGTTTTCGATATCTTTATATGCAGATATGTGCTGTTTGTTTTCGATATCTTTATATGCAGATATGTGCTGTTTGTTTTCGATATCTTTATATGCAGATATGTGCTGTTTGTTTTCGATATCTTTATATGCAGATATGTGCTGTTTGTTTTCGATATCTTTATATGCAGATATGTGCTGTTTGTTTTCGATATCTTTATATGCAGATATGTGCTGTTTGTTTTCGATATCTTTATATGCAGATATGTGCTGTTTGTTTTCGATATCTTTATATGCAGATATGTGCTGTTTGTTTTCGATATCTTTATATGCAGATATGTGCTGTTTGTTTTCGATATCTTTATATGCAGATATGTGCTGTTTGTTTTCGATATCTTTATATGCAGATATGTGCTGTTTGTTTTCGATATCTTTATATGCAGATATGTGCTGTTTGTTTTCGATATCTTTATATGCAGATATGTGCTGTTTGTTTTCGATATCTTTATATGCAGATATGTGCTGTTTGTTTTCGATATCTTTATATGCAGATATGTGCTGTTTGTTTTCGATATCTTTATATGCAGATATGTGCTGTTTGTTTTCGATATCTTTATATGCAGATATGTGCTGTTTGTTTTCGATATCTTTATATGCAGATATGTGCTGTTTGTTTTCGATATCTTTATATGCAGATATGTGCTGTTTGTTTTCGATATCTTTATATGCAGATATGTGCTGTTTGTTTTCGATATCTTTATATGCAGATATGTGCTGTTTGTTTTCGATATCTTTATATGACAGATATGTGCTGTTTGTTTTCGATATCTTTATATGCAGATATGTGCTGTTTGTTTTCGATATCTTTATATGACAGATATGTGCTGTTTGTTTTCGATATCTTTATATGCAGATATGTGCTGTTTGTTTTCGATATCTTTATATGCAGATATGTGCTGTTTGTTTTCGATATCTTTATATGCAGATATGTGCTGTTTGTTTTCGATATCTTTATATGCAGATATGTGCTGTTTGTTTTCGATATCTTTATATGCAGATATGTGCTGTTTGTTTTCGATATCTTTATATGCAGATATGTGCTGTTTGTTTTCGATATCTTTATATGCAGATATGTGCTGTTTGTTTTCGATATCTTTATATGCAGATATGTGCTGTTTGTTTTCGATATCTTTATATGCAGATATGTGCTGTTTGTTTTCGATATCTTTATATGCAGATATGTGCTGTTTGTTTTCGATATCTTTATATGACAGATATGTGCTGTTTGTTTTCGATATCTTTATATGACAGATATGTGCTGTTTGTTTTCGATATCTTTATATGCAGATATGTGCTGTTTGTTTTCGATATCTTTATATGACAGATTTGTGCTGTTTGTTTTCGATATCTTTATATGACAGATATGTGCTGTTTGTTTTCGATATCTTTATATGACAGATATGTGCTGTTTGTTTTCGATATCTTTATATGCAGATATGTGCTGTTTGTTTTCGATATCTTTATATGACAGATATGTGCTGTTTGTTTTCGATATCTTTATATGCAGATATGTGCTGTTTGTTTTCGATATCTTTATATGACAGATATGTGCTGTTTGTTTTCGATATCTTTATATGACAGATATGTGCTGTTTGTTTTCGATATCTTTATATGACAGATATGTGCTGTTTGTTTTCGATATCTTTATATGACAGATATGTGCTGTTTGTTTTCGATATCTTTATATGCAGATATGTGCTGTTTGTTTTCGATATCTTTATATGACAGATATGTGCTGTTTGTTTTCGATATCTTTATATGCAGATATGTGCTGTTTGTTTTCGATATCTTTATATGCAGATATGTGCTGTTTGTTTTCGATATCTTTATATGCAGATATGTGCTGTTTGTTTTCGATATCTTTATATGCAGATATGTGCTGTTTGTTTTCGATATCTTTATATGCAGATATGTGCTGTTTGTTTTCGATATCTTTATATGCATATATGTGCTGTTTGTTTTCGATATCTTTATATGCAGATATGTGCTGTTTGTTTTCGATATCTTTATATGCAGATATGTGCTGTTTGTTTTCGATATCTTTATATGCAGATATGTGCTGTTTGTTTTCGATATCTTTATATGCAGATATGTGCTGTTTGTTTTCGATATCTTTATATGCAGATATGTGCTGTTTGTTTTCGATATCTTTATATGCAGATATGTGCTGTTTGTTTTCGATATCTTTATATGCAGATATGTGCTGTTTGTTTTCGATATCTTTATATGCAGATATGTGCTGTTTGTTTTCGATATCTTTATATGCAGATATGTGCTGTTTGTTTTCGATATCTTTATATGCAGATATGTGCTGTTTGTTTTCGATATCTTTATATGCAGATATGTGCTGTTTGTTTTCGATATCTTTATATGCAGATATGTGCTGTTTGTTTTCGATATCTTTATATGCAGATATGTGCTGTTTGTTTTCGATATCTTTATATGCAGATATGTGCTGTTTGTTTTCGATATCTTTATATGCAGATATGTGCTGTTTGTTTTCGATATCTTTATATGCAGATATGTGCTGTTTGTTTTCGATATCTTTATATGCAGATATGTGCTGTTTGTTTTCGATATCTTTATATGCAGATATGTGCTGTTTGTTTTCGATATCTTCATATGCAGATATGTGCTGTTTGTTTTCGATATCTTTATATGCAGATATGTGCTGTTTGTTTTCGATATCTTTATATGCAGATATGTGCTGTTTGTTTTCGATATCTTTATATGCAGATATGTTCTGTTTGTTTTCGATATCTTTATATGACAGATATGTGCTGTTTGTTTTCGATATCTTTATATGCAGATATGTGCTGTTTGTTTTCGATATCTTTATATGCAGATATGTGCTGTTTGTTTTCGATATCTTTATATGCAGATATGTGCTGTTTGTTTTCGATATCTTTATATGCAGATATGTGCTGTTTGTTTTCGATATCTTTATATGCAGATATGTGCTGTTTGTTTTCGATATCTTTATATGCAGATATGTGCTGTTTGTTTTCGATATCTTTATATGCAGATATGTGCTGTTTGTTTTCGATATCTTTATATGCAGATATGTGCTGTTTGTTTTCGATATCTTTATATGCAGATATGTGCTGTTTGTTTTCGATATCTTTATATGACAGATATGTGCTGTTTGTTTTCGATATCTTTATATGACAGATATGTGCTGTTTGTTTTCGATATCTTTATATGACAGATATGTGCTGTTTGTTTTCGATATCTTTATATGACAGATATGTGCTGTTTGTTTTCGATATCTTTATATGACAGATATGTGCTGTTTGTTTTCGATATCTTTATATGACAGATATGTGCTGTTTGTTTTCGATATCTTTATATGACAGATATGTGCTGTTTGTTTTCGATATCTTTATATGACAGATATGTGCTGTTTGTTTTCGATATCTTTATATGCAGATATGTGCTGTTTGTTTTCGATATCTTTATATGCAGATATGTGCTGTTTGTTTTCGATATCTTTATATGCAGATATGTGCTGTTTGTTTTCGATATCTTTATATGCAGATATGTGCTGTTTGTTTTCGATATCTTTATATGCAGATATGTTCTGTTTGTTTTCGATATCTTTATATGACAGATATGTGCTGTTTGTTTTCGATATCTTTATATGCAGATATGTGCTGTTTGTTTTCGATATCTTTATATGCAGATATGTGCTGTTTGTTTTCGATATCTTTATATGCAGATATGTGCTGTTTGTTTTCGATATCTTTATATGCAGATATGTGCTGTTTGTTTTTGATATCTTTATATGCAGATATGTGCTGTTTGTTTTCGATATCTTTATATGCAGATATGTGCTGTTTGTTTTCGATATCTTTATATGCAGATATGTGCTGTTTGTTTTCGATATCTTTATATGCAGATATGTGCTGTTTGTTTTCGATATCTTTATATGCAGATATGTTCTGTTTGTTTTCGATATCTTTATATGACAGATATGTGCTGTTTGTTTTCGATATCTTTATATGCAGATATGTGCTGTTTGTTTTCGATATCTTTATATGCAGATATGTGCTGTTTGTTTTCGATATCTTTATATGCAGATATGTGCTGTTTGTTTTCGATATCTTTATATGCAGATATGTGCTGTTTGTTTTCGATATCTTTATATGCAGATATGTGCTGTTTGTTTTCGATATCTTTATATGCAGATATGTGCTGTTTGTTTTCGATATCTTTATATGACAGATATGTGCTGTTTGTTTTCGATATCTTTATATGACAGATATGTGCTGTTTGTTTTCGATATCTTTATATGACAGATATGTGCTGTTTGTTTTCGATATCTTTATATGACAGATATGTGCTGTTTGTTTTCGATATCTTTATATGACAGATATGTGCTGTTTGTTTTCGATATCTTTATATGACAGATATGTGCTGTTTGTTTTCGATATCTTTATATGACAGATATGTGCTGTTTGTTTTCGATATCTTTATATGCAGATATGTGCTGTTTGTTTTCGATATCTTTATATGCAGATATGTGCTGTTTGTTTTCGATATCTTTATATGACAGATATGTGTCACGTTCTACAAAGGACAAGAGGTCGGATTCGATCCTAATCTGTCTGACACAACAGAGCTGGTATCTGTCTGACACAACAGAGCTGGTATCTGTCTGACACAACAGAGCCGGTATCTGTCTCACACAACAGAGCTGGTATCTGTCTCACACAACAGAGCTGGTATCTGTCTCACACAACAGAGCTGGTATCTGTCTCACACAACAGAGCCGGTATCTGTCTCACACAACAGAGCTGGTATCTGTCTGACACAACAGAGCTGGTATCTGTCTCACACAACAGAGCCGGTATCTGTCTCACACAACAGAGCTGGTATCTGTCTGACACAACAGAGCCGGTATCTGTCTGACACAACAGAGCCGGTATCTGTCTGACACAACAGAGCCGGTATCTGTCTGACACAACAGAGCTGGTATCTGTCTGACACAACAGAGCTGGTATCTGTCTGACACAACAGAGCCGGTATCTG
Source organism: Megaustenia siamemsis (assembly GCA_032433765.1). Taxonomy (NCBI): domain Eukaryota; kingdom Metazoa; phylum Mollusca; class Gastropoda; order Stylommatophora; family Ariophantidae; genus Megaustenia; species Megaustenia siamemsis. Next base: position 76,715,238 of record JAVIAB010000024.1, on the reverse strand, counting down.
TCTGACACAACAGAGCCGGTATCTGTCTCACACAACAGAGCCGGTATCTGTCTCACACAACAGAGCTGGTATCTGTCTCACACAACAGAGCCGGTATCTGTCTCACACAACAGAGCTGGTATCTGTCTCACACAACAGAGCCGGTATCTGTCTCACACAACAGAGCTGGTATCTGTCTCACACAACAGAGCCGGTATCTGTCTCACACAACAGAGCTGGTATCTGTCTCACACAACAGAGCTGGTATCTGTCTGACACAACAGAGCCGGTATCTGTCTGACACAACAGAGCCGGTATCTGTCTCACACAACAGAGCCGGTATCTGTCTCACACAACAGAGCTGGTATCTGTCTGACACAACAGAGCCGGTATCTGTCTGACACAACAGAGCTGGTATCTGTCTGACACAACAGAGCCGGTATCTGTCTGACACAACAGAGCCGGTATCTGTCTCACACAACAGAGCTGGTATCTGTCTGACACAACAGAGCCGGTATCTGTCTGACACAACAGAGCCGGTATCTGTCTGACACAACAGAGCCGGTATCTGTCTGACACAACAGAGCCGGTATCTGTCTGACACAACAGAGCCGGTATCTGTCTGACACAACAGAGCCGGTATCTGTCTGACACAACAGAGCCGGTATCTGTCTGACACAACAGAGCCGGTATCTGTCTGACACAACAGAGCCGGTATCTGTCTCACACAACAGAGCTGGTATCTGTCTCACACAACAGAGCCGGTATCTGTCTGACACAACAGAGCTGGTATCTGTCTGACACAACAGAGCTGGTATCTGTCTGACACAACAGAGCTGGTATCTGTCTCACACAACAGAGCCGGTATCTGTCTGACACAACAGAGCTGGTATCTGTCTGACACAACAGAGCTGGTATCTGTCTCACACAACAGAGCTGGTATCTGTCTGACACAACAGAGCTGGTATCTGTCTCACACAACAGAGCTGGTATCTGTCTGACACAACAGAGCTGGTATCTGTCTGACACAACAGAGCTGGTATCTGTCTCACACAACAGAGCTGGTATCTGTCTGACACAACAGAGCTGGTATCTGTCTGACACAACAGAGCTGGTATCTGTCTGACACAACAGAGCCGGTATCTGTCTGACACAACAGAGCCGGTATCTGTCTCACACAACAGAGCCGGTATCTGTCTGACACAACAGAGCCGGTATCTGTCTCACACAACAGAGCCGGTATCTGTCTCACACAACAGAGCCGGTATCTGTCTCACACAACAGAGCTGGTATCTGTCTGACACAACAGAGCCGGTATCTGTCTCACACAACAGAGCCGGTATCTGTCTCACACAACAGAGCCGGTATCTGTCTGACACAACAGAGCCGGTATCTGTCTGACACAACAGAGCCGGTATCTGTCTCACACAACAGAGCTGGTATCTGTCTCACACAACAGAGCTGGTAACTGTCTGACACAACAGAGCCGGTATCTGTCTCACACAACAGAGCCGGTATCTGTCTGACACAACAGAGCCGGTATCTATCTCACACAACAGAGCTGGTAACTGTCTGACACAACAGAGCCGGTATCTGTCTCACACAACAGAGCCGGTATCTGTCTGACACAACAGAGCCGGTATCTGTCTGACACAACAGAGCCGGTATCTATCTCACACAACAGAGCCGGTATCTGTCTGACACAACAGAGCTGGTATCTGTCTGACACAACAGAGCCGGTATCTGTCTCACACAACAGAGCCGGTATCTGTCTCACACAACAGAGCCGGTATCTGTCTCACACAACAGAGCCGGTATCTGTCTGACACAACAGAGCTGGTATCTGTCTGACACAACAGAGCCGGTATCTGTCTCACACAACAGAGCCGGTATCTGTCTCACACAACAGAGCCGGTATCTGTCTCACACAACAGAGCCGGTATCTGTCTGACACAACAGAGCCGGTATCTGTCTCACACAACAGAGCCGGTATCTGTCTCACACAACAGAGCCGGTATCTGTCTCACACAACAGAGCCGGTATCTGTCTCACACAACAGAGCCGGTATCTGTCTGACACAACAGAGCCGGTATCTGTCTGACACAACAGAGCTGGTATCTGTCTGACACAACAGAGCCGGTATCTGTCTGACACAACAGAGCTGGTATCTGTCTGACACAACAGAGCCGGTATCTGTCTGACACAACAGAGCTGGTATCTGTCTGACACAACAGAGCTGGTATCTGTCTGACACAACAGAGCTGGTATCTGTCTGACACAACAGAGCTGGTATCTGTCTCACACAACAGAGCTGGTATCTGTCTGACACAACAGAGCCGGTATCTGTCTGACACAACAGAGCTGGTATCTGTCTGACACAACAGAGCTGGTATCTGTCTGACACAACAGAGCTGGTATCTGTCTGACACAACAGAGCTGGTATCTGTCTGACACAACAGAGCCGGTATCTGTCTGACACAACAGAGCCGGTATCTGTCTGACACAACAGAGCTGGTATCTGTCTGACACAACAGAGCCGGTATCTGTCTGACACAACAGAGCTGGTATCTGTCTGACACAACAGAGCTGGTATCTGTCTGACACAACAGAGCCGGTATCTGTCTGACACAACAGAGCCGGTATCTGTCTGACACAACAGAGCCGGTATCAGTCTGACACAACAGAGCCGGTATCTGTCTGACACAACAGAGCTGGTATCTGTCTCACACAACAGAGCCGGTATCTGTCTGACACAACAGAGCTGGTATCTGTCTGACACAACAGAGCTGGTATCTGTCTCACACAACAGAGCTGGTATCTGTCTGACACAACAGAGCTGGTATCTGTCTGACACAACAGAGCCGGTATCTGTCTGACACAACAGAGCTGGTATCTGTCTGACACAAAAGAGCTGGTATCTGTCTCACACAACAGAGCTGGTATCTGTCTGACACAACAGAGCTGGTATCTGTCTGACACAACAGAGCCGATATCTGTCTCACACAACAGAGCCGGTATCTGTCTGACACAACAGAGCCGGTATCTGTCTGACACAACAGAGCTGGTATCTGTCTGACACAACAGAGCTGGTATCTGTCTGACACAACAGAGCCGGTATCTGTCTGACACAACAGAGCCGGTATCTGTCTGACACAACAGAGCCGGTATCTGTCTGACACAACAGAGCTGGTATCTGTCTGACACAACAGAGCCGGTATCTGTCTGACACAACAGAGCTGGTATCTGTCTGACACAACAGAGCTGGTATCTGTCTCACACAACAGAGCTGGTATATGTCTGACACAACAGAGCTGGTATCTGTCTGACACAACAGAGCCGGTATCTGTCTGACACAACAGAGCTGGTATCTGTCTGACACAACAGAGCTGGTATCTGTCTCACACAACAGAGCTGGTATCTGTCTGACACAACAGAGCTGGTATCTGTCTGACACAACAGAGCCGGTATCTGTCTCACACAACAGAGCCGGTATCTGTCTCACACAACAGAGCCGGTATCTGTCTGACACAACAGAGCCGGTATCTGTCTCACACAACAGAGCCGGTATCTGTCTCACACAACAGAGCCGGTATCTGTCTCACACAACAGAGCTGGTATCTGTCTGACACAACAGAGCCGGTATCTGTCTCACACAACAGAGCCGGTATCTGTCTGACACAACAGAGCCGGTATCTGTCTGACACAACAGAGCCGGTATCTGTCTGACACAACAGAGCCGGTATCTGTCTGACACAACAGAGCCGGTATCTGTCTGACACAACAGAGCCGGTATCTGTCTGACACAACAGAGCCGGTATCTGTCTGACACAACAGAGCCGGTATCTGTCTGACACAACAGAGCCGGTATCTGTCTGACACAACAGAGCCGGTATCTGTCTCACACAACAGAGCCGGTATCTGTCTGACACAACAGAGCCGGTATCTGTCTGACACAACAGAGCCGGTATCTGTCTGACACAACAGAGCTGGTATCTGTCTGACACAACAGAGCTGGCATCTGTCTGACACAACAGAGCTGGTATCTGTCTGACACAACAGAGCCGGTATCTGTCTGACACAACAGAGCCGGTATCTGTCTGACACAACAGAGCCGGTATCTGTCTGACACAACAGAGCCGGTATCTGTCTGACACAACAGAGCCGGTATCTGTCTGACACAACAGAGCTGGTATCTGTCTGACACAACAGAGCCGGTATCTGTCTCACACAACAGAGCTGGTATCTGTCTGACACAACAGAGCCGGTATCTGTCTGACACAACAGAGCTGGTATCTGTCTGACACAACAGAGCTGGTATCTGTCTGACACAACAGAGCTGGTATCTGTCTGACACAACAGAGCTGGTATCTGTCTGACACAACAGAGCCGGTATCTGTCTGACACAACAGAGCCGGTATCTGTCTGACACAACAGAGCTGGTATCTGTCTGACACAACAGAGCCGGTATCTGTCTGACACAACAGAGCTGGTATCTGTCTGACACAACAGAGCTGGTATCTGTCTGACACAACAGAGCTGGTATCTGTCTGACACAACAGAGCTGGTATCTGTCTGACACAACAGAGCTGGTATCTGTCTCACACAACAGAGCTGGTATCTGTCTGACACAACAGAGCCGGTATCTGTCTGACACAACAGAGCTGGTATCTGTCTCACACAACAGAGCTGGTATCTGTCTGACACAACAGAGCTGGTATCTGTCTGACACAACAGAGCTGGTATCTGTCTGACACAACAGAGCCGGTATCTGTCTGACACAACAGAGCCGGTATCTGTCTGACACAACAGAGCTGGTATCTGTCTGACACAACAGAGCCGGTATCTGTCTGACACAACAGAGCTGGTATCTGTCTGACACAACAGAGCTGGTATCTGTCTGACACAACAGAGCCGGTATCTGTCTGACACAACAGAGCCGGTATCTGTCTGACACAACAGAGCCGGTATCTGTCTGACACAACAGAGCCGGTATCTGTCTGACACAACAGAGCTGGTATCTGTCTCACACAACAGAGCCGGTATCTGTCTGACACAACAGAGCTGGTATCTGTCTGACACAACAGAGCTGGTATCTGTCTCACACAACAGAGCTGGTATCTGTCTGACACAACAGAGCTGGTATCTGTCTGACACAACAGAGCCGGTATCTGTCTGACACAACAGAGCTGGTATCTGTCTGACACAAAAGAGCTGGTATCTGTCTCACACAACAGAGCTGGTATCTGTCTGACACAACAGAGCTGGTATCTGTCTGACACAACAGAGCCGGTATCTGTCTCACACAACAGAGCCGGTATCTGTCTGACACAACAGAGCCGGTATCTGTCTGACACAACAGAGCTGGTATCTGTCTGACACAACAGAGCTGGTATCTGTCTGACACAACAGAGCCGGTATCTGTCTGACACAACAGAGCCGGTATCTGTCTGACACAACAGAGCCGGTATCTGTCTGACACAACAGAGCTGGTATCTGTCTGACACAACAGAGCTGGTATCTGTCTGACACAACAGAGCTGGTATCTGTCTGACACAACAGAGCTGGTATCTGTCTCACACAACAGAGCTGGTATCTGTCTGACACAACAGAGCTGGTATCTGTCTGACACAACAGAGCCGGTATCTGTCTGACACAACAGAGCTGGTATCTGTCTGACACAACAGAGCTGGTATCTGTCTCACACAACAGAGCTGGTATCTGTCTGACACAACAGAGCTGGTATCTGTCTCACACAACAGAGCCGGTATCTGTCTCACACAACAGAGCCGGTATCTGTCTCACACAACAGAGCCGGTATCTGTCTCACACAACAGAGCCGGTATCTGTCTCACACAACAGAGCCGGTATCTGTCTCACACAACAGAGCCGGTATCTGTCTCACACAACAGAGCTGGTATCTGTCTGACACAACAGAGCCGGTATCTGTCTCACACAACAGAGCCGGTATCTGTCTGACACAACAGAGCCGGTATCTGTCTGACACAACAGAGCCGGTATCTGTCTGACACAACAGAGCCGGTATCTGTCTGACACAACAGAGCCGGTATCTGTCTGACACAACAGAGCCGGTATCTGTCTGACACAACAGAGCCGGTATCTGTCTGACACAACAGAGCCGGTATCTGTCTGACACAACAGAGCTGGTATCTGTCTGACACAACAGAGCCGGTATCTGTCTCACACAACAGAGCCGGTATCTGTCTGACACAACAGAGCCGGTATCTGTCTGACACAACAGAGCTGGTATCTGTCTGACACAACAGAGCTGGTATCTGTCTGACACAACAGAGCTGGTATCTGTCTGACACAACAGAGCTGGTATCTGTCTGACACAACAGAGCCGGTATCTGTCTCACACAACAGAGCCGGTATCTGTCTGACACAACAGAGCCGGTATCTGTCTGACACAACAGAGCCGGTATCTGTCTGACACAACAGAGCTGGTATCTGTCTGACACAACAGAGCTGGTATCTGTCTGACACAACAGAGCCGGTATCTGTCTCACACAACAGAGCTGGTATCTGTCTGACACAACAGAGCCGGTATCTGTCTGACACAACAGAGCTGGTATCTGTCTGACACAACAGAGCTGGTATCTGTCTGACACAACAGAGCTGGTATCTGTCTGACACAACAGAGCTGGTATCTGTCTGACACAACAGAGCCGGTATCTGTCTGACACAACAGAGCCGGTATCTGTCTGACACAACAGAGCTGGTATCTATCTGACACAACAGAGCCGGTATCTGTCTGACACAACAGAGCTGGTATCTGTCTGACACAACAGAGCTGGTATCTGTCTGACACAACAGAGCCGGTATCTGTCTGACACAACAGAGCCGGTATCTGTCTGACACAACAGAGCCGGTATCTGTCTGACACAACAGAGCCGGTATCTGTCTGACACAACAGAGCTGGTATCTGTCTCACACAACAGAGCCGGTATCTGTCTGACACAACAGAGCTGGTATCTGTCTGACACAACAGAGCTGGTATCTGTCTCACACAACAGAGCTGGTATCTGTCTGACACAACAGAGCTGGTATCTGTCTGACACAACAGAGCCGGTATCTGTCTGACACAACAGAGCTGGTATCTGTCTCACACAACAGAGCTGGTATCTGTCTCACACAACAGAGCTGGTATCTGTCTGACACAACAGAGCTGGTATCTGTCTGACACAACAGAGCCGGTATCTGTCTCACACAACAGAGCCGGTATCTGTCTGACACAACAGAGCCGGTATCTGTCTGACACAACAGAGCTGGTATCTGTCTGACACAACAGAGCTGGTATCTGTCTGACACAACAGAGCCGGTATCTGTCTGACACAACAGAGCCGGTATCTGTCTGACACAACAGAGCCGGTATCTGTCTGACACAACAGAGCTGGTATCTGTCTCACACAACAGAGCCGGTATCTGTCTGACACAACAGAGCTGGTATCTGTCTGACACAACAGAGCTGGTATCTGTCTCACACAACAGAGCTGGTATCTGTCTGACACAACAGAGCTGGTATCTGTCTGGCACAACAGAGCCGGTATCTGTCTGACACAACAGAGCTGGTATCTGTCTGACACAACAGAGCTGGTATCTGTCTCACACAACAGAGCTGGTATCTGTCTGACACAACAGAGCTGGTATCTGTCTGACACAACAGAGCCGGTATCTGTCTCACACAACAGAGCCGGTATCTGTCTCACACAACAGAGCCGGTATCTGTCTGACACAACAGAGCCGGTATCTGTCTCACACAACAGAGCCGGTATCTGTCTCACACAACAGAGCCGGTATCTGTCTCACACAACAGAGCTGGTATCTGTCTGACACAACAGAGCCGGTATCTGTCTCACACAACAGAGCCGGTATCTGTCTCACACAACAGAGCCGGTATCTGTCTGACACAACAGAGCCGGTATCTGTCTGACACAACAGAGCCGGTATCTGTCTCACACAACAGAGCTGGTATCTGTCTGACACAACAGAGCTGGTATCTGTCTGACACAACAGAGCCGGTATCTGTCTCACACAACAGAGCCGGTATCTGTCTGACACAACAGAGCCGGTATCTGTCTCACACAACAGAGCTGGTATCTGTCTGACACAACAGAGCCGGTATCTGTCTCACACAACAGAGCCGGTATCTGTCTCACACAACAGAGCCGGTATCTGTCTGACACAACAGAGCCGGTATCTATCTCACACAACAGAGCCGGTATCTGTCTGACACAACAGAGCTGGTATCTGTCTGACACAACAGAGCCGGTATCTGTCTCACACAACAGAGCCGGTATCTGTCTCACACAACAGAGCCGGTATCTGTCTCACACAACAGAGCCGGTATCTGTCTGACACAAAAAAGCCGGTATCTGTCTCACACAACAGAGCCGGTATCTGTCTCACACAACAGAGCCGGTATCTGTCTCACACAACAGAGCCGGTATCTGTCTCACACAACAGAGCCGGTATCTGTCTCACACAACAGAGCCGGTATCTGTCTCACACAACAGAGCCGGTATCTGTCTGACACAACAGAGCCGGTATCTGTCTCACACAACAGAGCCGGTATCTGTCTGACACAACAGAGCCGGTATCTGTCTGACACAACAGAGCCGGTATCTGTCTGACACAACAGAGCTGGTATCTGTCTGACACAACAGAGCCGGTATCTGTCTGACACAACAGAGCTGGTATCTGTCTGACACAACAGAGCCGGTATCTGTCTGACACAACAGAGCTGGTATCTGTCTGACACAACAGAGCTGGTATCTGTCTGACACAACAGAGCTGGTATCTGTCTCACACAACAGAGCTGGTATCTGTCTGACACAACAGAGCTGGTATCTGTCTCACACAACAGAGCCGGTATCTGTCTGACACAACAGAGCCGGTATCTGTCTGACACAACAGAGCCGGTATCTGTCTGACACAACAGAGCTGGTATCTGTCTCACACAACAGAGCCGGTATCTGTCTCACACAACAGAGCTGGTATCTGTCTGACACAACAGAGCTGGTATCTGTCTCACACAACAGAGCTGGTATCTGTCTCACACAACAGAGCCGGTATCTGTCTGACACAACAGAGCCGGTATCTGTCTGACACAACAGAGCTGGTATCTGTCTGACACAACAGAGCTGGTATCTGTCTCACACAACAGAGCTGGTATCTGTCTGACACAACAGAGCTGGTATCTGTCTGACACAACAGAGCCGGTATCTGTCTCACACAACAGAGCCGGTATCTGTCTCACACAACAGAGCCGGTATCTGTCTGACACAACAGAGCTGGTATCTGTCTCACACAACAGAGCTGGTATCTGTCTCACACAACAGAGCCGGTATCTGTCTCACACAACAGAGCTGGTATCTGTCTGACACAACAGAGCCGGTATCTGTCTCACACAACAGAGCCGGTATCTGTCTCACACAACAGAGCCGGTATCTGTCTCACACAACAGAGCCGGTATCTGTCTGACACAACAGAGCCGGTATCTGTCTCACACAACAGAGCTGGTATCTGTCTCACACAACAGAGCCGGTATCTGTCTCACACAACAGAGCCGGTATCTGTCTCACACAACAGAGCCGGTATCTGTCTGACACAACAGAGCCGGTATCTGTCTCACACAACAGAGCTGGTATCTGTCTGACACAACAGAGCCGGTATCTGTCTCACACAACAGAGCCGGTATCTGTCTCACACAACAGAGCCGGTATCTGTCTGACACAACAGAGCCGGTATCTGTCTCACACAACAGAGCGGTATCTGTCTGACACAACAGAGCCGGTATCTGTCTGACACAACAGAGCCGGTATCTGTCTCACACAACAGAGCCGGTATCTGTCTCACACAACAGAGCCGGTATCTGTCTCACACAACAGAGCCGGTATCTGTCTGACACAACAGAGCTGGTATCTGTCTCACACAACAGAGCCGGTATCTGTCTCACACAACAGAGCCGGTATCTGTCTCACACAACAGAGCCGGTATCTGTCTCACACAACAGAGCCGGTATCTGTCTCACACAACAGAGCCGGTATCTGTCTCACACAACAGAGCCGGTATCTGTCTCACACAACAGAGCCGGTATCTGTCTCACACAACAGAGCCGGTATCTGTCTCACACAACAGAGCCGGTATCTGTCTCACACAACAGAGCCGGTATCTGTCTGACACAACAGAGCTGGTATCTGTCTGACACAACAGAGCCGGTATCTGTCTCACACAACAGAGCTGGTATCTGTCTGACACAACAGAGCCGGTATCTGTCTCACACAACAGAGCCGGTATCTGTCTCACACAACAGAGCTGGTATCTGTCTCACACAACAGAGCTGGTATCTGTCTCACACAACAGAGCTGGTATCTGTCTCACACAACAGAGCCGGTATCTGTCTCACACAACAGAGCCGGTATCTGTCTCACACAACAGAGCTGGTATCTGTCTGACACAACAGAGCCGGTATCTGTCTCACACAACAGAGCGGTATCTGTCTGACACAACAGAGCCGGTATCTGTCTGACACAACAGAGCCGGTATCTGTCTGACACAACAGAGCCGGTATCTGTCTGACACAACAGAGCCGGTATCTGTCTGACACAACAGAGCCGGTATCTGTCTGACACAACAGAGCCGGTATCTGTCTGTATCTGTCTCACACAACAGAGCCGGTATCTGTCTGACACAACAGAGCTGGTATCTGTCTGACACAACAGAGCCGGTATCTGTCTCACACAACAGAGCCGGTATCTGTCTGACACAACAGAGCCGGTATCTGTCTGACACAACAGAGCTGGTATCTGTCTGACACAACAGAGCGGTATCTGTCTCACACAACAGAGCTGGTATCTGTCTGACACAACAGAGCTGGTATCTGTCTCACACAACAGAGCTGGTATCTGTCTCACACAACAGAGCCGGTATCTGTCTGACACAACAGAGCCGGTATCTGTCTCACACAACAGAGCCGGTATCTGTCTGACACAACAGAGCTGGTATCTGTCTCACACAACAGAGCTGGTATCTGTCTGACACAACAGAGCTGGTATCTGTCTCACACAACAGAGCTGGTATCTGTCTCACACAACAGAGCTGGTATCTGTCTCACACAACAGAGCTGGTATCTGTCTCACACAACAGAGCTGGTATCTGTCTCACACAACAGAGCTGGTATCTGTCTCACACAACAGAGCCGGTATCTGTCTCACACAACAGAGCCGGTATCTGTCTCACACAACAGAGCTGGTATCTGTCTCACACAACAGAGCCGGTATCTGTCTCACACAACAGAGCCGGTATCTGTCTCACACAACAGAGCCGGTATCTGTCTCACACAACAGAGCCGGTATCTGTCTCACACAACAGAGCCGGTATCTGTCTCACACAACAGAGCCGGTATCTGTCTCACACAACAGAGCTGGTATCTGTCTCACACAACAGAGCCGGTATCTGTCTCACACAACAGAGCCGGTATCTGTCTCACACAACAGAGCCGGTATCTGTCTCACACAACAGAGCCGGTATCTGTCTCACACAACAGAGCCGGTATCTGTCTCACACAACAGAGCTGGTATCTGTCTCACACAACAGAGCCGGTATCTGTCTGACACAACAGAGCCGGTATCTGTCTGACACAACAGAGCCGGTATCTGTCTCACACAACAGAGCTGGTATCTGTCTCACACAACAGAGCCGGTATCTGTCTCACACAACAGAGCCGGTATCTGTCTGACACAACAGAGCCGGTATCTGTCTCACACAACAGAGCGGTATCTGTCTCACACAACAGAGCTGGTATCTGTCTCACACAACAGAGCTGGTATCTGTCTGACACAACAGAGCCGGTATCTGTCTCACACAACAGAGCCGGTATCTGTCTCACACAACAGAGCCGGTATCTGTCTGACACAACAGAGCCGGTATCTGTCTCACACAACAGAGCTGGTATCTGTCTCACACAACAGAGCTGGTATCTGTCTCACACAACAGAGCCGGTATCTGTCTGACACAACAGAGCCGGTATCTGTCTCACACAACAGAGCCGGTATCTGTCTCACACAACAGAGCCGGTATCTGTCTCACACAACAGAGCCGGTATCTGTCTCACACAACAGAGCTGGTATCTGTCTCACACAACAGAGCTGGTATCTGTCTCACACAACAGAGCCGGTATCTGTCACACAACAGAGCGGTATCTGTCTCACACAACAGAGCCGGTATCTGTCTCACACAACAGAGCCGGTATCTGTCTCACACAACAGAGCTGGTATCTGTCTCACACAACAGAGCCGGTATCTGTCTCACACAACAGAGCTGGTATCTGTCTCACACAACAGAGCTGGTATCTGTCTCACACAACAGAGCCGGTATCTGTCTCACACAACAGAGCTGGTATCTGTCTGACACAACAGAGCCGGTATCTGTCTCACACAACAGAGCTGGTATCTGTCTCACACAACAGAGCTGGTATCTGTCTCACACAACAGAGCCGGTATCTGTCTGACACAACAGAGCTGGTATCTGTCTCACACAACAGAGCCGGTATCTGTCTCACACAACAGAGCCGGTATCTGTCTCACACAACAGAGCCGGTATCTGTCTCACACAACAGAGCTGGTATCTGTCTCACACAACAGAGCTGGTATCTGTCTCACACAACAGAGCCGGTATCTGTCTCACACAACAGAGCCGGTATCTGTCTGACACAACAGAGCCGGTATCTGTCTGACACAACAGAGCTGGTATCTGTCTCACACAACAGAGCCGGTATCTGTCTCACACAACAGAGCTGGTATCTGTCTGACACAACAGAGCTGGTATCTGTCTCACACAACAGAGCCGGTATCTGTCTCACACAACAGAGCGGTATCTGTCTCACACAACAGAGCCGGTATCTGTCTGACACAACAGAGCTGGTATCTGTCTCACACAACAGAGCTGGTATCTGTCTCACACAACAGAGCCGGTATCTGTCTCACACAACAGAGCTGGTATCTGTCTCACACAACAGAGCCGGTATCTGTCTCACACAACAGAGCCGGTATCTGTCTCACACAACAGAGCCGGTATCTGTCTCACACAACAGAGCCGGTATCTGTCTCACACAACAGAGCCGGTATCTGTCTCACACAACAGAGCCGGTATCTGTCTCACACAACAGAGCTGGTATCTGTCTCACACAACAGAGCCGGTATCTGTCTCACACAACAGAGCCGGTATCTGTCTCACACAACAGAGCCGGTATCTGTCTCACACAACAGAGCCGGTATCTGTCTCACACAACAGAGCCGGTATCTGTCTCACACAACAGAGCCGGTATCTGTCTCACACAACAGAGCCGGTATCTGTCTCACACACACAACAGAGCCGGTATCTGTCACACAACAGAGCCGGTATCTGTCTCACACAACAGAGCCGGTATCTGTCTCACACAACAGAGCCGGTATCTGTCTCACACAACAGAGCCGGTATCTGTCTCACACAACAGAGCCGGTATCTGTCTCACACAACAGAGCCGGTATCTGTCTCACACAACAGAGCCGGTATCTGTCTCACACAACAGAGCCGGTATCTGTCTCACACAACAGAGCCGGTATCTGTCTCACACAACAGAGCCGGTATCTGTCTCACACAACAGAGCCGGTATCTGTCTCACACAACAGAGCCGGTATCTGTCTCACACAACAGAGCCGGTATCTGTCTCACACAACAGAGCCGGTATCTGTCTCACACAACAGAGCCGGTATCTGTCTCACACAACAGAGCCGGTATCTGTCTCACACAACAGAGCCGGTATCTGTCTCACACAACAGAGCCGGTATCTGTCTCACACAACAGAGCCGGTATCTGTCTCACACAACAGAGCCGGTATCTGTCTCACACAACAGAGCCGGTATCTGTCTCACACAACAGAGCCGGTATCTGTCTCACACAACAGAGCCGGTATCTGTCTCACACAACAGAGCCGGTATCTGTCTCACACAACAGAGCCGGTATCTGTCTGACACAACAGAGCTGGTATCTGTCTCACACAACAGAGCCGGTATCTGTCTGACACAACAGAGCTGGTATCTGTCTCACACAACAGAGCTGGTATCTGTCTCACACAACAGAGCTGGTATCTGTCTCACACAACAGAGCCGGTATCTGTCTCACACAACAGAGCCGGTATCTGTCTCACACAACAGAGCCGGTATCTGTCTCACACAACAGAGCGGTATCTGTCTCACACAACAGAGCTGGTATCTGTCTCACACAACAGAGCTGGTATCTGTCTCACACAACAGAGCTGGTATCTGTCTCACACAACAGAGCGGTATCTGTCTCACACAACAGAGCTGGTATCTGTCTCACACAACAGAGCCGGTATCTGTCTCACACAACAGAGCTGGTATCTGTCTCACACAACAGAGCTGGTATCTGTCTCACACAACAGAGCCGGTATCTGTCTCACACAACAGAGCTGGTATCTGTCTCACACAACAGAGCCGGTATCTGTCTCACACAACAGAGCCGGTATCTGTCTCACACAACAGAGCCGGTATCTGTCTCACACAACAGAGCCGGTATCTGTCTCACACAACAGAGCCGGTATCTGTCTCACACAACAGAGCCGGTATCTGTCTCACACAACAGAGCCGGTATCTGTCTCACACAACAGAGCCGGTATCTGTCTCACACAACAGAGCCGGTATCTGTCTCACACAACAGAGCCGGTATCTGTCTCACACAACAGAGCCGGTATCTGTCTCACACAACAGAGCCGGTATCTGTCTCACACAACAGAGCTGGTATCTGTCTCACACAACAGAGCTGGTATCTGTCTCACACAACAGAGCCGGTATCTGTCTCACACAACAGAGCCGGTATCTGTCTCACACAACAGAGCCGGTATCTGTCTCACACAACAGAGCTGGTATCTGTCTCACACAACAGAGCCGGTATCTGTCTCACACAACAGAGCTGGTATCTGTCTCACACAACAGAGCCGGTATCTGTCTCACACAACAGAGCCGGTATCTGTCTCACACAACAGAGCCGGTATCTGTCTCACACAACAGAGCCGGTATCTGTCTCACACAACAGAGCCGGTATCTGTCTCACACAACAGAGCCGGTATCTGTCTCACACAACAGAGCTGGTATCTGTCTCACACAACAGAGCCGGTATCTGTCTCACACAACAGAGCTGGTATCTGTCTCACACAACAGAGCCGGTATCTGTCTCACACAACAGAGCCGGTATCTGTCTCACACAACAGAGCCGGTATCTGTCTCACACAACAGAGCCGGTATCTGTCTCACACAACAGAGCTGGTATCTGTCTCACACAACAGAGCCGGTATCTGTCTCACACAACAGAGCCGGTATCTGTCTCACACAACAGAGCCGGTATCTGTCTCACACAACAGAGCCGGTATCTGTCTCACACAACAGAGCCGGTATCTGTCTCACACAACAGAGCCGGTATCTGTCTCACACAACAGAGCCGGTATCTGTCTCACACAACAGAGCCGGTATCTGTCTCACACAACAGAGCCGGTATCTGTCTCACACAACAGAGCCGGTATCTGTCTCACACAACAGAGCCGGTATCTGTCTCACACAACAGAGCCGGTATCTGTCTCACACAACAGAGCCGGTATCTGTCTCACACAACAGAGCCGGTATCTGTCTCACACAACAGAGCCGGTATCTGTCTCACACAACAGAGCCGGTATCTGTCTCACACAACAGAGCCGGTATCTGTCTCACACAACAGAGCCGGTATCTGTCTCACACAACAGAGCCGGTATCTGTCTCACACAACAGAGCCGGTATCTGTCTCACACAACAGAGCCGGTATCTGTCTCACACAACAGAGCCGGTATCTGTCTCACACAACAGAGCCGGTATCTGTCTCACACAACAGAGCCGGTATCTGTCTCACACAACAGAGCCGGTATCTGTCTCACACAACAGAGCCGGTATCTGTCTCACACAACAGAGCCGGTATCTGTCTCACACAACAGAGCTGGTATCTGTCTCACACAACAGAGCCGGTATCTGTCTCACACAACAGAGCTGGTATCTGTCTCACACAACAGAGCTGGTATCTGTCTCACACAACAGAGCTGGTATCTGTCTCACACAACAGAGCCGGTATCTGTCTCACACAACAGAGCCGGTATCTGTCTCACACAACAGAGCCGGTATCTGTCTCACACAACAGAGCCGGTATCTGTCTCACACAACAGAGCTGGTATCTGTCTCACACAACAGAGCTGGTATCTGTCTCACACAACAGAGCTGGTATCTGTCTCACACAACAGAGCCGGTATCTGTCTCACACAACAGAGCCGGTATCTGTCTCACACAACAGAGCTGGTATCTGTCTCACACAACAGAGCCGGTATCTGTCTCACACAACAGAGCCGGTATCTGTCTCACACAACAGAGCCGGTATCTGTCTCACACAACAGAGCCGGTATCTGTCTCACACAACAGAGCCGGTATCTGTCTGACACAACAGAGCTGGTATCTGTCTCACACAACAGAGCCGGTATCTGTCTCACACAACAGAGCTGGTATCTGTCTCACACAACAGAGCCGGTATCTGTCTCACACAACAGAGCCGGTATCTGTCTGACACAACAGAGCTGGTATCTGTCTCACACAACAGAGCTGGTATCTGTCTCACACAACAGAGCTGGTATCTGTCTGACACAACAGAGCCGGTATCTGTCTGACACAACAGAGCTGGTATCTGTCTCACACAACAGAGCTGGTATCTGTCTCACACAACAGAGCTGGTATCTGTCTCACACAACAGAGCTGGTATCTGTCTCACACAACAGAGCTGGTATCTGTCTCACACAACAGAGCCGGTATCTGTCTCACACAACAGAGCCGGTATCTGTCTCACACAACAGAGCCGGTATCTGTCTCACACAACAGAGCTGGTATCTGTCTCACACAACAGAGCCGGTATCTGTCTCACACAACAGAGCTGGTATCTGTCTCACACAACAGAGCCGGTATCTGTCTCACACAACAGAGCCGGTATCTGTCTCACACAACAGAGCCGGTATCTGTCTCACACAACAGAGCTGGTATCTGTCTCACACAACAGAGCCGGTATCTGTCTCACACAACAGAGCCGGTATCTGTCTCACACAACAGAGCCGGTATCTGTCTCACACAACAGAGCCGGTATCTGTCTCACACAACAGAGCTGGTATCTGTCTCACACAACAGAGCTGGTATCTGTCTCACACAACAGAGCCGGTATCTGTCTCACACAACAGAGCCGGTATCTGTCTCACACAACAGAGCCGGTATCTGTCTCACACAACAGAGCCGGTATCTGTCTCACACAACAGAGCCGGTATCTGTCTCACACAACAGAGCCGGTATCTGTCTCACACAACAGAGCGGTATCTGTCTCACACAACAGAGCCGGTATCTGTCTCACACAACAGAGCGGTATCTGTCTCACACAACAGAGCTGGTATCTGTCTCACACAACAGAGCCGGTATCTGTCTCACACAACAGAGCCGGTATCTGTCTCACACAACAGAGCTGGTATCTGTCTCACACAACAGAGCTGGTATCTGTCTCACACAACAGAGCTGGTATCTGTCTCACACAACAGAGCTGGTATCTGTCTCACACAACAGAGCCGGTATCTGTCTCACACAACAGAGCCGGTATCTGTCTCACACAACAGAGCCGGTATCTGTCTCACACAACAGAGCCGGTATCTGTCTCACACAACAGAGCCGGTATCTGTCTCACACAACAGAGCCGGTATCTGTCTCACACAACAGAGCCGGTATCTGTCTCACACAACAGAGCCGGTATCTGTCTCACACAACAGAGCCGGTATCTGTCTCACACAACAGAGCTGGTATCTGTCTCACACAACAGAGCCGGTATCTGTCTCACACAACAGAGCCGGTATCTGTCTCACACAACAGAGCCGGTATCTGTCTCACACAACAGAGCCGGTATCTGTCTCACACAACAGAGCTGGTATCTGTCTGACACAACAGAGCTGGTATCTGTCTCACACAACAGAGCTGGTATCTGTCTCACACAACAGAGCTGGTATCTGTCTCACACAACAGAGCCGGTATCTGTCTCACACAACAGAGCTGGTATCTGTCTCACACAACAGAGCTGGTATCTGTCTCACACAACAGAGCCGGTATCTGTCTCACACAACAGAGCTGGTATCTGTCTCACACAACAGAGCCGGTATCTGTCTCACACAACAGAGCCGGTATCTGTCTCACACAACAGAGCCGGTATCTGTCTCACACAACAGAGCTGGTATCTGTCTCACACAACAGAGCTGGTATCTGTCTCACACAACAGAGCTGGTATCTGTCTCACACAACAGAGCTGGTATCTGTCTCACACAACAGAGCTGGTATCTGTCTCACACAACAGAGCTGGTATCTGTCTCACACAACAGAGCTGGTATCTGTCTCACACAACAGAGCTGGTATCTGTCTCACACAACAGAGCTGGTATCTGTCTCACACAACAGAGCTGGTATCTGTCTCACACAACAGAGCCGGTATCTGTCTCACACAACAGAGCCGGTATCTGTCTCACACAACAGAGCCGGTATCTGTCTCACACAACAGAGCCGGTATCTGTCTCACACAACAGAGCCGGTATCTGTCTGACACAACAGAGCCGGTATCTGTCTCACACAACAGAGCCGGTATCTGTCTCACACAACAGAGCCGGTATCTGTCTCACACAACAGAGCCGGTATCTGTCTCACACAACAGAGCCGGTATCTGTCTCACACAACAGAGCCGGTATCTGTCTCACACAACAGAGCCGGTATCTGTCTCACACAACAGAGCCGGTATCTGTCTCACACAACAGAGCCGGTATCTGTCTCACACAACAGAGCCGGTATCTGTCTGACACAACAGAGCCGGTATCTGTCTGACACAACAGAGCCGGTATCTGTCTCACACAACAGAGCCGGTATCTGTCTGACACAACAGAGCCGGTATCTGTCTCACACAACAGAGCCGGTATCTGTCTGACACAACAGAGCCGGTATCTGTCTCACACAACAGAGCCGGTATCTGTCTCACACAACAGAGCCGGTATCTGTCTCACACAACAGAGCTGGTATCTGTCTCACACAACAGAGCTGGTATCTGTCTCACACAACAGAGCCGGTATCTGTCTCACACAACAGAGCCGGTATCTGTCTCACACAACAGAGCTGGTATCTGTCTCACACAACAGAGCTGGTATCTGTCTCACACAACAGAGCCGGTATCTGTCTCACACAACAGAGCCGGTATCTGTCTCACACAACAGAGCCGGTATCTGTCTCACACAACAGAGCTGGTATCTGTCTCACACAACAGAGCTGGTATCTGTCTCACACAACAGAGCTGGTATCTGTCTCACACAACAGAGCCGGTATCTGTCTCACACAACAGAGCCGGTATCTGTCTCACACAACAGAGCCGGTATCTGTCTCACACAACAGAGCTGGTATCTGTCTCACACAACAGAGCTGGTATCTGTCTCACACAACAGAGCTGGTATCTGTCTCACACAACAGAGCCGGTATCTGTCTCACACAACAGAGCCGGTATCTGTCTCACACAACAGAGCCGGTATCTGTCTCACACAACAGAGCCGGTATCTGTCTCACACAACAGAGCCGGTATCTGTCTCACACAACAGAGCCGGTATCTGTCTCACACAACAGAGCTGGTATCTGTCTCACACAACAGAGCTGGTATCTGTCTCACACAACAGAGCTGGTATCTGTCTCACACAACAGAGCTGGTATCTGTCTCACACAACAGAGCCGGTATCTGTCTCACACAACAGAGCCGGTATCTGTCTCACACAACAGAGCCGGTATCTGTCTCACACAACAGAGCCGGTATCTGTCTCACACAACAGAGCCGGTATCTGTCTCACACAACAGAGCCGGTATCTGTCTCACACAACAGAGCCGGTATCTGTCTGACACAACAGAGCCGGTATCTGTCTCACACAACAGAGCCGGTATCTGTCTCACACAACAGAGCCGGTATCTGTCTGACACAACAGAGCTGGTATCTGTCTCACACAACAGAGCCGGTATCTGTCTCACACAACAGAGCTGGTATCTGTCTGACACAACAGAGCCGGTATCTGTCTGACACAACAGAGCCGGTATCTGTCTCACACAACAGAGCCGGTATCTGTCTCACACAACAGAGCTGGTATCTGTCTCACACAACAGAGCGGTATCTGTCTCACACAACAGAGCCGGTATCTGTCTCACACAACAGAGCCGGTATCTGTCTCACACAACAGAGCCGGTATCTGTCTCACACAACAGAGCCGGTATCTGTCTCACACAACAGAGCCGGTATCTGTCTCACACAACAGAGCCGGTATCTGTCTCACACAACAGAGCTGGTATCTGTCTCACACAACAGAGCCGGTATCTGTCTCACACAACAGAGCCGGTATCTGTCTCACACAACAGAGCTGGTATCTGTCTCACACAACAGAGCTGGTATCTGTCTCACACAACAGAGCGGTATCTGTCTCACACAACAGAGCTGGTATCTGTCTCACACAACAGAGCTGGTATCTGTCTCACACAACAGAGCTGGTATCTGTCTCACACAACAGAGCCGGTATCTGTCTCACACAACAGAGCCGGTATCTGTCTCACACAACAGAGCTGGTATCTGTCTCACACAACAGAGCTGGTATCTGTCTCACACAACAGAGCCGGTATCTGTCTCACACAACAGAGCCGGTA
Source organism: Megaustenia siamemsis (assembly GCA_032433765.1). Lineage (NCBI taxonomy): Eukaryota > Metazoa > Mollusca > Gastropoda > Stylommatophora > Ariophantidae > Megaustenia > Megaustenia siamemsis. The sequence continues at coordinate 76,694,444 of JAVIAB010000024.1, read as the reverse complement.
TCTGTCTCACACAACAGAGCCGGTATCTGTCTCACACAACAGAGCCGGTATCTGTCTCACACAACAGAGCCGGTATCTGTCTCACACAACAGAGCTGGTATCTGTCTCACACAACAGAGCTGGTATCTGTCTCACACAACAGAGCTGGTATCTGTCTGACACAACAGAGCTGGTATCTGTCTCACACAACAGAGCTGGTATCTGTCTCACACAACAGAGCTGGTATCTGTCTCACACAACAGAGCTGGTATCTGTCTCACACAACAGAGCCGGTATCTGTCTCACACAACAGAGCCGGTATCTGTCTCACACAACAGAGCCGGTATCTGTCTCACACAACAGAGCCGGTATCTGTCTCACACAACAGAGCCGGTATCTGTCTCACACAACAGAGCCGGTATCTGTCTCACACAACAGAGCCGGTATCTGTCTCACACAACAGAGCTGGTATCTGTCTCACACAACAGAGCTGGTATCTGTCTCACACAACAGAGCCGGTATCTGTCTCACACAACAGAGCTGGTATCTGTCTCACACAACAGAGCTGGTATCTGTCTCACACAACAGAGCTGGTATCTGTCTCACACAACAGAGCTGGTATCTGTCTCACACAACAGAGCTGGTATCTGTCTCACACAACAGAGCCGGTATCTGTCTCACACAACAGAGCCGGTATCTGTCTCACACAACAGAGCCGGTATCTGTCTCACACAACAGAGCCGGTATCTGTCTCACACAACAGAGCGGTATCTGTCTGACACAACAGAGCCGGTATCTGTCTCACACAACAGAGCCGGTATCTGTCTCACACAACAGAGCGGTATCTGTCTCACACAACAGAGCCGGTATCTGTCTCACACAACAGAGCTGGTATCTGTCTCACACAACAGAGCCGGTATCTGTCTCACACAACAGAGCCGGTATCTGTCTCACACAACAGAGCCGGTATCTGTCTCACACAACAGAGCCGGTATCTGTCTCACACAACAGAGCCGGTATCTGTCTCACACAACAGAGCCGGTATCTGTCTCACACAACAGAGCCGGTATCTGTCTCACACAACAGAGCCGGTATCTGTCTCACACAACAGAGCCGGTATCTGTCTGACACAACAGAGCCGGTATCTGTCTCACACAACAGAGCCGGTATCTGTCTCACACAACAGAGCCGGTATCTGTCTCACACAACAGAGCCGGTATCTGTCTCACACAACAGAGCTGGTATCTGTCTCACACAACAGAGCTGGTATCTGTCTCACACAACAGAGCCGGTATCTGTCTCACACAACAGAGCTGGTATCTGTCTCACACAACAGAGCCGGTATCTGTCTCACACAACAGAGCCGGTATCTGTCTCACACAACAGAGCGGTATCTGTCTCACACAACAGAGCCGGTATCTGTCTCACACAACAGAGCCGGTATCTGTCTCACACAACAGAGCCGGTATCTGTCTGACACAACAGAGCCGGTATCTGTCTCACACAACAGAGCCGGTATCTGTCTCACACAACAGAGCCGGTATCTGTCTCACACAACAGAGCCGGTATCTGTCTCACACAACAGAGCCGGTATCTGTCTCACACAACAGAGCCGGTATCTGTCTCACACAACAGAGCCGGTATCTGTCTCACACAACAGAGCCGGTATCTGTCTGACACAACAGAGCCGGTATCTGTCTCACACAACAGAGCCGGTATCTGTCTCACACAACAGAGCTGGTATCTGTCTCACACAACAGAGCCGGTATCTGTCTCACACAACAGAGCCGGTATCTGTCTCACACAACAGAGCCGGTATCTGTCTCACACAACAGAGCCGGTATCTGTCTCACACAACAGAGCCGGTATCTGTCTCACACAACAGAGCCGGTATCTGTCTCACACAACAGAGCCGGTATCTGTCTCACACAACAGAGCCGGTATCTGTCTCACACAACAGAGCCGGTATCTGTCTCACACAACAGAGCCGGTATCTGTCTCACACAACAGAGCCGGTATCTGTCTCACACAACAGAGCTGGTATCTGTCTCACACAACAGAGCCGGTATCTGTCTCACACAACAGAGCTGGTATCTGTCTCACACAACAGAGCCGGTATCTGTCTCACACAACAGAGCCGGTATCTGTCTCACACAACAGAGCCGGTATCTGTCTCACACAACAGAGCCGGTATCTGTCTCACACAACAGAGCTGGTATCTGTCTCACACAACAGAGCCGGTATCTGTCTCACACAACAGAGCTGGTATCTGTCTCACACAACAGAGCCGGTATCTGTCTCACACAACAGAGCTGGTATCTGTCTCACACAACAGAGCTGGTATCTGTCTCACACAACAGAGCTGGTATCTGTCTCACACAACAGAGCCGGTATCTGTCTCACACAACAGAGCCGGTATCTGTCTCACACAACAGAGCCGGTATCTGTCTCACACAACAGAGCCGGTATCTGTCTCACACAACAGAGCCGGTATCTGTCTCACACAACAGAGCCGGTATCTGTCTCACACAACAGAGCCGGTATCTGTCTCACACAACAGAGCCGGTATCTGTCTCACACAACAGAGCCGGTATCTGTCTCACACAACAGAGCTGGTATCTGTCTCACACAACAGAGCTGGTATCTGTCTCACACAACAGAGCTGGTATCTGTCTCACACAACAGAGCCGGTATCTGTCTCACACAACAGAGCCGGTATCTGTCTCACACAACAGAGCCGGTATCTGTCTCACACAACAGAGCCGGTATCTGTCTCACACAACAGAGCCGGTATCTGTCTCACACAACAGAGCCGGTATCTGTCTCACACAACAGAGCGGTATCTGTCTCACACAACAGAGCCGGTATCTGTCTCACACAACAGAGCCGGTATCTGTCTCACACAACAGAGCTGGTATCTGTCTCACACAACAGAGCCGGTATCTGTCTCACACAACAGAGCTGGTATCTGTCTCACACAACAGAGCTGGTATCTGTCTCACACAACAGAGCTGGTATCTGTCTCACACAACAGAGCTGGTATCTGTCTCACACAACAGAGCTGGTATCTGTCTCACACAACAGAGCCGGTATCTGTCTCACACAACAGAGCTGGTATCTGTCTCACACAACAGAGCCGGTATCTGTCTCACACAACAGAGCCGGTATCTGTCTCACACAACAGAGCCGGTATCTGTCTCACACAACAGAGCCGGTATCTGTCTCACACAACAGAGCCGGTATCTGTCTCACACAACAGAGCCGGTATCTGTCTGACACAACAGAGCCGGTATCTGTCTCACACAACAGAGCCGGTATCTGTCTCACACAACAGAGCTGGTATCTGTCTCACACAACAGAGCCGGTATCTGTCTCACACAACAGAGCCGGTATCTGTCTCACACAACAGAGCTGGTATCTGTCTCACACAACAGAGCCGGTATCTGTCTCACACAACAGAGCCGGTATCTGTCTGACACAACAGAGCCGGTATCTGTCTCACACAACAGAGCCGGTATCTGTCTCACACAACAGAGCCGGTATCTGTCTGACACAACAGAGCCGGTATCTGTCTCACACAACAGAGCCGGTATCTGTCTCACACAACAGAGCCGGTATCTGTCTCACACAACAGAGCCGGTATCTGTCTCACACAACAGAGCCGGTATCTGTCTCACACAACAGAGCTGGTATCTGTCTCACACAACAGAGCTGGTATCTGTCTCACACAACAGAGCCGGTATCTGTCTCACACAACAGAGCTGGTATCTGTCTCACACAACAGAGCCGGTATCTGTCTCACACAACAGAGCTGGTATCTGTCTCACACAACAGAGCCGGTATCTGTCTCACACAACAGAGCCGGTATCTGTCTCACACAACAGAGCTGGTATCTGTCTCACACAACAGAGCCGGTATCTGTCTCACACAACAGAGCCGGTATCTGTCTCACACAACAGAGCTGGTATCTGTCTCACACAACAGAGCCGGTATCTGTCTCACACAACAGAGCTGGTATCTGTCTCACACAACAGAGCTGGTATCTGTCTCACACAACAGAGCTGGTATCTGTCTCACACAACAGAGCCGGTATCTGTCTCACACAACAGAGCTGGTATCTGTCTCACACAACAGAGCCGGTATCTGTCTCACACAACAGAGCCGGTATCTGTCTCACACAACAGAGCCGGTATCTGTCTCACACAACAGAGCCGGTATCTGTCTCACACAACAGAGCTGGTATCTGTCTCACACAACAGAGCCGGTATCTGTCTCACACAACAGAGCCGGTATCTGTCTCACACAACAGAGCCGGTATCTGTCTCACACAACAGAGCTGGTATCTGTCTCACACAACAGAGCCGGTATCTGTCTCACACAACAGAGCTGGTATCTGTCTCACACAACAGAGCCGGTATCTGTCTCACACAACAGAGCCGGTATCTGTCTCACACAACAGAGCCGGTATCTGTCTCACACAACAGAGCCGGTATCTGTCTCACACAACAGAGCCGGTATCTGTCTCACACAACAGAGCCGGTATCTGTCTCACACAACAGAGCCGGTATCTGTCTCACACAACAGAGCCGGTATCTGTCTCACACAACAGAGCCGGTATCTGTCTGACACAACAGAGCTGGTATCTGTCTGACACAACAGAGCCGGTATCTGTCTCACACAACAGAGCCGGTATCTGTCTGACACAACAGAGCCGGTATCTGTCTGACACAACAGAGCCGGTATCTGTCTGACACAACAGAGCTGGTATCTGTCTCACACAACAGAGCTGGTATCTGTCTCACACAACAGAGCCGGTATCTGTCTCACACAACAGAGCCGGTATCTGTCTCACACAACAGAGCTGGTATCTGTCTCACACAACAGAGCCGGTATCTGTCTCACACAACAGAGCCGGTATCTGTCTCACACAACAGAGCCGGTATCTGTCTCACACAACAGAGCCGGTATCTGTCTCACACAACAGAGCTGGTATCTGTCTCACACAACAGAGCTGGTATCTGTCTCACACAACAGAGCTGGTATCTGTCTCACACAACAGAGCTGGTATCTGTCTCACACAACAGAGCTGGTATCTGTCTCACACAACAGAGCTGGTATCTGTCTCACACAACAGAGCTGGTATCTGTCTCACACAACAGAGCTGGTATCTGTCTCACACAACAGAGCTGGTATCTGTCTCACACAACAGAGCCGGTATCTGTCTCACACAACAGAGCCGGTATCTGTCTCACACAACAGAGCTGGTATCTGTCTCACACAACAGAGCCGGTATCTGTCTCACACAACAGAGCTGGTATCTGTCTCACACAACAGAGCTGGTATCTGTCTCACACAACAGAGCCGGTATCTGTCTCACACAACAGAGCCGGTATCTGTCTCACACAACAGAGCCGGTATCTGTCTCACACAACAGAGCCGGTATCTGTCTCACACAACAGAGCCGGTATCTGTCTCACACAACAGAGCGGTATCTGTCTCACACAACAGAGCCGGTATCTGTCTCACACAACAGAGCCGGTATCTGTCTCACACAACAGAGCTGGTATCTGTCTCACACAACAGAGCTGGTATCTGTCTCACACAACAGAGCTGGTATCTGTCTCACACAACAGAGCTGGTATCTGTCTCACACAACAGAGCTGGTATCTGTCTCACACAACAGAGCCGGTATCTGTCTCACACAACAGAGCTGGTATCTGTCTCACACAACAGAGCCGGTATCTGTCTCACACAACAGAGCTGGTATCTGTCTCACACAACAGAGCCGGTATCTGTCTCACACAACAGAGCCGGTATCTGTCTCACACAACAGAGCCGGTATCTGTCTCACACAACAGAGCCGGTATCTGTCTCACACAACAGAGCCGGTATCTGTCTCACACAACAGAGCTGGTATCTGTCTCACACAACAGAGCTGGTATCTGTCTCACACAACAGAGCTGGTATCTGTCTCACACAACAGAGCCGGTATCTGTCTCACACAACAGAGCCGGTATCTGTCTCACACAACAGAGCCGGTATCTGTCTCACACAACAGAGCCGGTATCTGTCTCACACAACAGAGCTGGTATCTGTCTCACACAACAGAGCCGGTATCTGTCTCACACAACAGAGCCGGTATCTGTCTCACACAACAGAGCCGGTATCTGTCTCACACAACAGAGCCGGTATCTGTCTCACACAACAGAGCCGGTATCTGTCTGACACAACAGAGCGGTATCTGTCTCACACAACAGAGCCGGTATCTGTCTCACACAACAGAGCCGGTATCTGTCTCACACAACAGAGCCGGTATCTGTCTCACACAACAGAGCCGGTATCTGTCTCACACAACAGAGCCGGTATCTGTCTCACACAACAGAGCCGGTATCTGTCTCACACAACAGAGCCGGTATCTGTCTCACACAACAGAGCTGGTATCTGTCTCACACAACAGAGCTGGTATCTGTCTCACACAACAGAGCCGGTATCTGTCTCACACAACAGAGCTGGTATCTGTCTCACACAACAGAGCTGGTATCTGTCTCACACAACAGAGCCGGTATCTGTCTCACACAACAGAGCCGGTATCTGTCTCACACAACAGAGCCGGTATCTGTCTCACACAACAGAGCCGGTATCTGTCTCACACAACAGAGCCGGTATCTGTCTCACACAACAGAGCTGGTATCTGTCTCACACAACAGAGCTGGTATCTGTCTCACACAACAGAGCTGGTATCTGTCTCACACAACAGAGCTGGTATCTGTCTCACACAACAGAGCTGGTATCTGTCTCACACAACAGAGCTGGTATCTGTCTCACACAACAGAGCTGGTATCTGTCTCACACAACAGAGCTGGTATCTGTCTCACACAACAGAGCCGGTATCTGTCTCACACAACAGAGCTGGTATCTGTCTCACACAACAGAGCTGGTATCTGTCTCACACAACAGAGCTGGTATCTGTCTCACACAACAGAGCCGGTATCTGTCTCACACAACAGAGCCGGTATCTGTCTCACACAACAGAGCCGGTATCTGTCTCACACAACAGAGCCGGTATCTGTCTCACACAACAGAGCTGGTATCTGTCTCACACAACAGAGCTGGTATCTGTCTCACACAACAGAGCCGGTATCTGTCTCACACAACAGAGCCGGTATCTGTCTCACACAACAGAGCCGGTATCTGTCTCACACAACAGAGCCGGTATCTGTCTCACACAACAGAGCCGGTATCTGTCTCACACAACAGAGCCGGTATCTGTCTCACACAACAGAGCCGGTATCTGTCTCACACAACAGAGCTGGTATCTGTCTCACACAACAGAGCCGGTATCTGTCTCACACAACAGAGCTGGTATCTGTCTCACACAACAGAGCTGGTATCTGTCTCACACAACAGAGCCGGTATCTGTCTCACACAACAGAGCCGGTATCTGTCTCACACAACAGAGCCGGTATCTGTCTCACACAACAGAGCCGGTATCTGTCTCACACAACAGAGCCGGTATCTGTCTCACACAACAGAGCTGGTATCTGTCTCACACAACAGAGCTGGTATCTGTCTCACACAACAGAGCCGGTATCTGTCTCACACAACAGAGCTGGTATCTGTCTCACACAACAGAGCGGTATCTGTCTCACACAACAGAGCTGGTATCTGTCTCACACAACAGAGCTGGTATCTGTCTCACACAACAGAGCTGGTATCTGTCTCACACAACAGAGCTGGTATCTGTCTCACACAACAGAGCCGGTATCTGTCTCACACAACAGAGCTGGTATCTGTCTCACACAACAGAGCCGGTATCTGTCTCACACAACAGAGCCGGTATCTGTCTCACACAACAGAGCTGGTATCTGTCTCACACAACAGAGCTGGTATCTGTCTCACACAACAGAGCTGGTATCTGTCTCACACAACAGAGCTGGTATCTGTCTCACACAACAGAGCTGGTATCTGTCTCACACAACAGAGCCGGTATCTGTCTCACACAACAGAGCTGGTATCTGTCTCACACAACAGAGCTGGTATCTGTCTCACACAACAGAGCCGGTATCTGTCTCACACAACAGAGCTGGTATCTGTCTCACACAACAGAGCTGGTATCTGTCTCACACAACAGAGCCGGTATCTGTCTCACACAACAGAGCTGGTATCTGTCTCACACAACAGAGCTGGTATCTGTCTCACACAACAGAGCTGGTATCTGTCTCACACAACAGAGCTGGTATCTGTCTCACACAACAGAGCTGGTATCTGTCTCACACAACAGAGCCGGTATCTGTCTCACACAACAGAGCTGGTATCTGTCTCACACAACAGAGCCGGTATCTGTCTCACACAACAGAGCCGGTATCTGTCTCACACAACAGAGCCGGTATCTGTCTCACACAACAGAGCCGGTATCTGTCTCACACAACAGAGCCGGTATCTGTCTCACACAACAGAGCCGGTATCTGTCTCACACAACAGAGCTGGTATCTGTCTCACACAACAGAGCTGGTATCTGTCTCACACAACAGAGCTGGTATCTGTCTCACACAACAGAGCTGGTATCTGTCTGACACAACAGAGCTGGTATCTGTCTCACACAACAGAGCTGGTATCTGTCTGACACAACAGAGCTGGTATCTGTCTCACACAACAGAGCTGGTATCTGTCTCACACAACAGAGCTGGTATCTGTCTCACACAACAGAGCCGGTATCTGTCTCACACAACAGAGCCGGTATCTGTCTCACACAACAGAGCCGGTATCTGTCTCACACAACAGAGCCGGTATCTGTCTCACACAACAGAGCCGGTATCTGTCTCACACAACAGAGCTGGTATCTGTCTCACACAACAGAGCTGGTATCTGTCTCACACAACAGAGCTGGTATCTGTCTCACACAACAGAGCGGTATCTGTCTCACACAACAGAGCTGGTATCTGTCTCACACAACAGAGCTGGTATCTGTCTCACACAACAGAGCTGGTATCTGTCTCACACAACAGAGCTGGTATCTGTCTCACACAACAGAGCTGGTATCTGTCTCACACAACAGAGCCGGTATCTGTCTCACACAACAGAGCCGGTATCTGTCTCACACAACAGAGCCGGTATCTGTCTCACACAACAGAGCCGGTATCTGTCTCACACAACAGAGCCGGTATCTGTCTCACACAACAGAGCCGGTATCTGTCTCACACAACAGAGCCGGTATCTGTCTCACACAACAGAGCGGTATCTGTCTCACACAACAGAGCTGGTATCTGTCTCACACAACAGAGCTGGTATCTGTCTCACACAACAGAGCTGGTATCTGTCTCACACAACAGAGCTGGTATCTGTCTCACACAACAGAGCCGGTATCTGTCTCACACAACAGAGCTGGTATCTGTCTCACACAACAGAGCCGGTATCTGTCTCACACAACAGAGCCGGTATCTGTCTCACACAACAGAGCTGGTATCTGTCTCACACAACAGAGCCGGTATCTGTCTCACACAACAGAGCCGGTATCTGTCTCACACAACAGAGCCGGTATCTGTCTCACACAACAGAGCCGGTATCTGTCTCACACAACAGAGCCGGTATCTGTCTCACACAACAGAGCCGGTATCTGTCTCACACAACAGAGCCGGTATCTGTCTGACACAACAGAGCCGGTATCTGTCTGACACAACAGAGCTGGTATCTGTCTGACACAACAGAGCTGGTATCTGTCTGACACAACAGAGCTGGTATCTGTCTGACACAACAGAGCTGGTATCTGTCTCACACAACAGAGCTGGTATCTGTCTCACACAACAGAGCTGGTATCTGTCTCACACAACAGAGCCGGTATCTGTCTCACACAACAGAGCCGGTATCTGTCTCACACAACAGAGCCGGTATCTGTCTCACACAACAGAGCCGGTATCTGTCTCACACAACAGAGCTGGTATCTGTCTCACACAACAGAGCTGGTATCTGTCTCACACAACAGAGCTGGTATCTGTCTCACACAACAGAGCTGGTATCTGTCTCACACAACAGAGCTGGTATCTGTCTCACACAACAGAGCTGGTATCTGTCTCACACAACAGAGCTGGTATCTGTCTCACACAACAGAGCTGGTATCTGTCTCACACAACAGAGCTGGTATCTGTCTCACACAACAGAGCTGGTATCTGTCTCACACAACAGAGCCGGTATCTGTCTCACACAACAGAGCCGGTATCTGTCTCACACAACAGAGCCGGTATCTGTCTCACACAACAGAGCCGGTATCTGTCTGACACAACAGAGCCGGTATCTGTCTCACACAACAGAGCCGGTATCTGTCTCACACAACAGAGCCGGTATCTGTCTCACACAACAGAGCCGGTATCTGTCTCACACAACAGAGCTGGTATCTGTCTCACACAACAGAGCCGGTATCTGTCTCACACAACAGAGCCGGTATCTGTCTCACACAACAGAGCCGGTATCTGTCTCACACAACAGAGCCGGTATCTGTCTCACACAACAGAGCCGGTATCTGTCTCACACAACAGAGCCGGTATCTGTCTCACACAACAGAGCCGGTATCTGTCTCACACAACAGAGCCGGTATCTGTCTCACACAACAGAGCCGGTATCTGTCTGACACAACAGAGCCGGTATCTGTCTGACACAACAGAGCCGGTATCTGTCTGACACAACAGAGCTGGTATCTGTCTCACACAACAGAGCCGGTATCTGTCTCACACAACAGAGCTGGTATCTGTCTCACACAACAGAGCTGGTATCTGTCTCACACAACAGAGCTGGTATCTGTCTCACACAACAGAGCCGGTATCTGTCTCACACAACAGAGCCGGTATCTGTCTCACACAACAGAGCTGGTATCTGTCTCACACAACAGAGCCGGTATCTGTCTCACACAACAGAGCTGGTATCTGTCTCACACAACAGAGCTGGTATCTGTCTCACACAACAGAGCCGGTATCTGTCTCACACAACAGAGCTGGTATCTGTCTCACACAACAGAGCTGGTATCTGTCTCACACAACAGAGCTGGTATCTGTCTCACACAACAGAGCTGGTATCTGTCTCACACAACAGAGCTGGTATCTGTCTCACACAACAGAGCCGGTATCTGTCTCACACAACAGAGCTGGTATCTGTCTCACACAACAGAGCGGTATCTGTCTCACACAACAGAGCTGGTATCTGTCTCACACAACAGAGCTGGTATCTGTCTCACACAACAGAGCCGGTATCTGTCTCACACAACAGAGCCGGTATCTGTCTCACACAACAGAGCCGGTATCTGTCTCACACAACAGAGCCGGTATCTGTCTCACACAACAGAGCCGGTATCTGTCTCACACAACAGAGCCGGTATCTGTCTCACACAACAGAGCCGGTATCTGTCTCACACAACAGAGCCGGTATCTGTCTCACACAACAGAGCCGGTATCTGTCTCACACAACAGAGCCGGTATCTGTCTCACACAACAGAGCCGGTATCTGTCTCACACAACAGAGCCGGTATCTGTCTCACACAACAGAGCCGGTATCTGTCTCACACAACAGAGCCGGTATCTGTCTGACACAACAGAGCCGGTATCTGTCTGACACAACAGAGCCGGTATCTGTCTCACACAACAGAGCCGGTATCTGTCTCACACAACAGAGCCGGTATCTGTCTGACACAACAGAGCCGGTATCTGTCTCACACAACAGAGCCGGTATCTGTCTCACACAACAGAGCCGGTATCTGTCTGACACAACAGAGCTGGTATCTGTCTCACACAACAGAGCCGGTATCTGTCTCACACAACAGAGCCGGTATCTGTCTCACACAACAGAGCTGGTATCTGTCTCACACAACAGAGCCGGTATCTGTCTCACACAACAGAGCCGGTATCTGTCTCACACAACAGAGCCGGTATCTGTCTCACACAACAGAGCCGGTATCTGTCTCACACAACAGAGCCGGTATCTGTCTCACACAACAGAGCTGGTATCTGTCTCACACAACAGAGCTGGTATCTGTCTCACACAACAGAGCTGGTATCTGTCTCACACAACAGAGCTGGTATCTGTCTCACACAACAGAGCTGGTATCTGTCTCACACAACAGAGCTGGTATCTGTCTCACACAACAGAGCTGGTATCTGTCTCACACAACAGAGCTGGTATCTGTCTCACACAACAGAGCTGGTATCTGTCTCACACAACAGAGCCGGTATCTGTCTCACACAACAGAGCCGGTATCTGTCTCACACAACAGAGCCGGTATCTGTCTCACACAACAGAGCCGGTATCTGTCTCACACAACAGAGCCGGTATCTGTCTCACACAACAGAGCCGGTATCTGTCTCACACAACAGAGCCGGTATCTGTCTCACACAACAGAGCCGGTATCTGTCTCACACAACAGAGCTGGTATCTGTCTCACACAACAGAGCTGGTATCTGTCTCACACAACAGAGCTGGTATCTGTCTCACACAACAGAGCTGGTATCTGTCTCACACAACAGAGCCGGTATCTGTCTCACACAACAGAGCCGGTATCTGTCTCACACAACAGAGCCGGTATCTGTCTCACACAACAGAGCTGGTATCTGTCTCACACAACAGAGCCGGTATCTGTCTCACACAACAGAGCCGGTATCTGTCTCACACAACAGAGCCGGTATCTGTCTCACACAACAGAGCCGGTATCTGTCTCACACAACAGAGCCGGTATCTGTCTCACACAACAGAGCTGGTATCTGTCTCACACAACAGAGCTGGTATCTGTCTCACACAACAGAGCTGGTATCTGTCTCACACAACAGAGCCGGTATCTGTCTCACACAACAGAGCTGGTATCTGTCTCACACAACAGAGCTGGTATCTGTCTCACACAACAGAGCTGGTATCTGTCTCACACAACAGAGCCGGTATCTGTCTCACACAACAGAGCTGGTATCTGTCTCACACAACAGAGCTGGTATCTGTCTCACACAACAGAGCCGGTATCTGTCTCACACAACAGAGCCGGTATCTGTCTCACACAACAGAGCCGGTATCTGTCTCACACAACAGAGCCGGTATCTGTCTCACACAACAGAGCTGGTATCTGTCTCACACAACAGAGCTGGTATCTGTCTCACACAACAGAGCTGGTATCTGTCTCACACAACAGAGCTGGTATCTATCTCACACAACAGAGCTGGTATCTGTCTCACACAACAGAGCTGGTATCTGTCTCACACAACAGAGCTGGTATCTGTCTCACACAACAGAGCTGGTATCTGTCTCACACAACAGAGCTGGTATCTGTCTCACACAACAGAGCTGGTATCTGTCTCACACAACAGAGCCGGTATCTGTCTCACACAACAGAGCTGGTATCTGTCTCACACAACAGAGCTGGTATCTGTCTCACACAACAGAGCCGGTATCTGTCTCACACAACAGAGCCGGTATCTGTCTCACACAACAGAGCCGGTATCTGTCTCACACAACAGAGCCGGTATCTGTCTCACACAACAGAGCCGGTATCTGTCTCACACAACAGAGCTGGTATCTGTCTCACACAACAGAGCTGGTATCTGTCTGACACAACAGAGCTGGTATCTGTCTGACACAACAGAGCTGGTATCTGTCTGACACAACAGAGCTGGTATCTGTCTGACACAACAGAGCTGGTATCTGTCTGACACAACAGAGCTGGTATCTGTCTCACACAACAGAGCTGGTATCTGTCTCACACAACAGAGCTGGTATCTGTCTCACACAACAGAGCCGGTATCTGTCTCACACAACAGAGCCGGTATCTGTCTCACACAACAGAGCCGGTATCTGTCTCACACAACAGAGCCGGTATCTGTCTCACACAACAGAGCTGGTATCTGTCTCACACAACAGAGCTGGTATCTGTCTCACACAACAGAGCTGGTATCTGTCTCACACAACAGAGCTGGTATCTGTCTCACACAACAGAGCTGGTATCTGTCTCACACAACAGAGCTGGTATCTGTCTCACACAACAGAGCTGGTATCTGTCTCACACAACAGAGCTGGTATCTGTCTCACACAACAGAGCTGGTATCTGTCTCACACAACAGAGCTGGTATCTGTCTCACACAACAGAGCCGGTATCTGTCTCACACAACAGAGCCGGTATCTGTCTCACACAACAGAGCCGGTATCTGTCTCACACAACAGAGCCGGTATCTGTCTGACACAACAGAGCCGGTATCTGTCTCACACAACAGAGCCGGTATCTGTCTGACACAACAGAGCCGGTATCTGTCTCACACAACAGAGCCGGTATCTATCTCACACAACAGAGCTGGTATCTGTCTCACACAACAGAGCCGGTATCTATCTCACACAACAGAGCCGGTATCTGTCTCACACAACAGAGCTGGTATCTGTCTCACACAACAGAGCCGGTATCTGTCTCACACAACAGAGCCGGTATCTGTCTGACACAACAGAGCCGGTATCTGTCTGACACAACAGAGCCGGTATCTGTCTCACACAACAGAGCCGGTATCTGTCTGACACAACAGAGCCGGTATCTGTCTGACACAACAGAGCCGGTATCTGTCTGACACAACAGAGCCGGTATCTATCTCACACAACAGAGCCGGTATCTGTCTGACACAACAGAGCCGGTATCTGTCTGACACAACAGAGCTGGTATCTGTCTGACACAACAGAGCTGGTATCTGTCTCACACAACAGAGCCGGTATCTGTCTCACACAACAGAGCTGGTATCTGTCTCACACAACAGAGCCGGTATCTGTCTCACACAACAGAGCCGGTATCTGTCTCACACAACAGAGCTGGTATCTGTCTCACACAACAGAGCCGGTATCTGTCTCACACAACAGAGCCGGTATCTGTCTGACACAACAGAGCCGGTATCTGTCTGACACAACAGAGCCGGTATCTGTCTCACACAACAGAGCCGGTATCTGTCTGACACAACAGAGCCGGTATCTGTCTGACACAACAGAGCCGGTATCTGTCTGACACAACAGAGCCGGTATCTATCTCACACAACAGAGCCGGTATCTGTCTGACACAACAGAGCCGGTATCTGTCTGACACAACAGAGCTGGTATCTGTCTGACACAACAGAGCTGGTATCTATCTCACACAACAGAGCCGGTATCTGTCTCACACAACAGAGCTGGTATCTGTCTCACACAACAGAGCTGGTATCTGTCTCACACAACAGAGCTGGTATCTGTCTCACACAACAGAGCCGGTATCTGTCTCACACAACAGAGCCGGTATCTGTCTCACACAACAGAGCTGGTATCTGTCTCACACAACAGAGCTGGTATCTGTCTCACACAACAGAGCTGGTATCTGTCTCACACAACAGAGCCGGTATCTGTCTCACACAACAGAGCCGGTATCTGTCTCACACAACAGAGCCGGTATCTGTCTGACACAACAGAGCTGGTATCTGTCTCACACAACAGAGCTGGTATCTGTCTCACACAACAGAGCTGGTATCTGTCTCACACAACAGAGCTGGTATCTGTCTCACACAACAGAGCCGGTATCTGTCTCACACAACAGAGCCGGTATCTGTCTCACACAACAGAGCCGGTATCTGTCTCACACAACAGAGCCGGTATCTGTCTCACACAACAGAGCTGGTATCTGTCTCACACAACAGAGCCGGTATCTGTCTCACACAACAGAGCTGGTATCTGTCTCACACAACAGAGCTGGTATCTGTCTCACACAACAGAGCTGGTATCTGTCTCACACAACAGAGCTGGTATCTGTCTCACACAACAGAGCTGGTATCTGTCTCACACAACAGAGCCGGTATCTGTCTCACACAACAGAGCCGGTATCTGTCTCACACAACAGAGCCGGTATCTGTCTCACACAACAGAGCCGGTATCTGTCTCACACAACAGAGCCGGTATCTGTCTCACACAACAGAGCCGGTATCTGTCTGACACAACAGAGCCGGTATCTGTCTCACACAACAGAGCCGGTATCTGTCTGACACAACAGAGCCGGTATCTGTCTGACACAACAGAGCTGGTATCTGTCTCACACAACAGAGCCGGTATCTGTCTCACACAACAGAGCCGGTATCTGTCTCACACAACAGAGCTGGTATCTGTCTCACACAACAGAGCCGGTATCTGTCTCACACAACAGAGCCGGTATCTGTCTCACACAACAGAGCCGGTATCTGTCTCACACAACAGAGCCGGTATCTGTCTCACACAACAGAGCTGGTATCTGTCTCACACAACAGAGCTGGTATCTATCTCACACAACAGAGCTGGTATCTATCTCACACAACAGAGCTGGTATCTATCTCACACAACAGAGCTGGTATCTATCTCACACAACAGAGCTGGTATCTGTCTCACACAACAGAGCTGGTATCTGTCTCACACAACAGAGCTGGTATCTGTCTCACACAACAGAGCTGGTATCTGTCTCACACAACAGAGCTGGTATCTGTCTCACACAACAGAGCCGGTATCTGTCTCACACAACAGAGCTGGTATCTGTCTCACACAACAGAGCTGGTATCTGTCTCACACAACAGAGCTGGTATCTGTCTCACACAACAGAGCCGGTATCTGTCTCACACAACAGAGCCGGTATCTGTCTCACACAACAGAGCCGGTATCTGTCTCACACAACAGAGCCGGTATCTGTCTCACACAACAGAGCTGGTATCTGTCTCACACAACAGAGCTGGTATCTGTCTGACACAACAGAGCTGGTATCTGTCTGACACAACAGAGCTGGTATCTGTCTGACACAACAGAGCTGGTATCTGTCTGACACAACAGAGCTGGTATCTGTCTGACACAACAGAGCTGGTATCTGTCTCACACAACAGAGCTGGTATCTGTCTCACACAACAGAGCTGGTATCTGTCTCACACAACAGAGCCGGTATCTGTCTCACACAACAGAGCCGGTATCTGTCTCACACAACAGAGCCGGTATCTGTCTCACACAACAGAGCCGGTATCTGTCTCACACAACAGAGCTGGTATCTGTCTCACACAACAGAGCTGGTATCTATCTCACACAACAGAGCTGGTATCTATCTCACACAACAGAGCTGGTATCTATCTCACACAACAGAGCTGGTATCTATCTCACACAACAGAGCTGGTATCTATCTCACACAACAGAGCTGGTATCTGTCTCACACAACAGAGCTGGTATCTGTCTCACACAACAGAGCTGGTATCTGTCTCACACAACAGAGCTGGTATCTATCTCACACAACAGAGCTGGTATCTGTCTCACACAACAGAGCCGGTATCTGTCTCACACAACAGAGCCGGTATCTGTCTCACACAACAGAGCCGGTATCTGTCTCACACAACAGAGCCGGTATCTGTCTGACACAACAGAGCCGGTATCTATCTCACACAACAGAGCCGGTATCTGTCTGACACAACAGAGCCGGTATCTGTCTCACACAACAGAGCCGGTATCTATCTCACACAACAGAGCTGGTATCTATCTCACACAACAGAGCCGGTATCTATCTCACACAACAGAGCCGGTATCTGTCTCACACAACAGAGCTGGTATCTGTCTCACACAACAGAGCCGGTATCTGTCTCACACAACAGAGCCGGTATCTGTCTGACACAACAGAGCCGGTATCTGTCTGACACAACAGAGCCGGTATCTGTCTCACACAACAGAGCCGGTATCTGTCTGACACAACAGAGCCGGTATCTGTCTAACACAACAGAGCCGGTATCTGTCTGACACAACAGAGCCGGTATCTATCTCACACAACAGAGCCGGGATCTGTCTGACACAACAGAGCCGGTATCTGTCTGACACAACAGAGCTGGTATCTGTCTGACACAACAGAGCCGGTATCTATCTCACACAACAGAGCCGGTATCTGTCTCACACAACAGAGCTGGTATCTGTCTCACACAACAGAGCTGGTATCTGTCTCACACAACAGAGCTGGTATCTGTCTCACACAACAGAGCCGGTATCTGTCTCACACAACAGAGCCGGTATCTGTCTCACACAACAGAGCTGGTATCTGTCTCACACAACAGAGCTGGTATCTGTCTCACACAACAGAGCTGGTATCTGTCTCACACAACAGAGCTGGTATCTGTCTCACACAACAGAGCCGGTATCTATCTCACACAACAGAGCTGGTATCTGTCTGACACAACAGAGCTGGTATCTGTCTCACACAACAGAGCTGGTATCTGTCTCACACAACAGAGCTGGTATCTGTCTCACACAACAGAGCTGGTATCTGTCTCACACAACAGAGCCGGTATCTGTCTCACACAACAGAGCCGGTATCTGTCTCACACAACAGAGCCGGTATCTGTCTCACACAACAGAGCCGGTATCTGTCTCACACAACAGAGCTGGTATCTGTCTCACACAACAGAGCCGGTATCTGTCTCACACAACAGAGCTGGTATCTGTCTCACACAACAGAGCTGGTATCTGTCTCACACAACAGAGCTGGTATCTGTCTCACACAACAGAGCTGGTATCTGTCTCACACAACAGAGCTGGTATCTGTCTCACACAACAGAGCCGGTATCTGTCTCACACAACAGAGCCGGTATCTGTCTCACACAACAGAGCCGGTATCTGTCTCACACAACAGAGCCGGTATCTGTCTCACACAACAGAGCCGGTATCTGTCTCACACAACAGAGCCGGTATCTGTCTGACACAACAGAGCCGGTATCTGTCTCACACAACAGAGCCGGTATCTGTCTGACACAACAGAGCCGGTATCTGTCTGACACAACAGAGCTGGTATCTGTCTGACACAACAGAGCCGGTATCTGTCTCACACAACAGAGCTGGTATCTGTCTGACACAACAGAGCCGGTATCTGTCGGACACAACAGAGCCGGTATCTGTCTGACACAACAGAGCTGGTATCTATCTCACACAACAGAGCTGGTATCTATCTCACACAACAGAGCCGGTATCTATCTCACACAACAGAGCCGGTATCTGTCTCACACAACAGAGCTGGTATCTGTCTCACACAACAGAGCCGGTATCTGTCTCACACAACAGAGCCGGTATCTGTCTCACACAACAGAGCCGGTATCTGTCTCACACAACAGAGCCGGTATCTGTCTCACACAACAGAGCTGGTATCTATCTCACACAACAGAGCTGGTATCTATCTCACACAACAGAGCTGGTATCTATCTCACACAACAGAGCTGGTATCTATCTCACACAACAGAGCTGGTATCTATCTCACACAACAGAGCTGGTATCTGTCTCACACAACAGAGCTGGTATCTGTCTCACACAACAGAGCTGGTATCTGTCTCACACAACAGAGCTGGTATCTGTCTCACACAACAGAGCTGGTATCTGTCTCACACAACAGAGCCGGTATCTGTCTCACACAACAGAGCCGGTATCTGTCTCACACAACAGAGCCGGTATCTGTCTCACACAACAGAGCCGGTATCTGTCTGACACAACAGAGCTGGTATCTATCTCACACAACAGAGCCGGTATCTGTCTGACACAACAGAGCCGGTATCTGTCTGACACAACAGAGCCGGTATCTGTCTGACACAACAGAGCCGGTATCTATCTGACACAACAGAGCTGGTATCTATCTCACACAACAGAGCCGGTATCTGTCTCACACAACAGAGCCGGTATCTGTCTGACACAACAGAGCCGGTATCTGTCTGACACAACAGAGCCGGTATCTGTCTCACACAACAGAGCCGGTATCTGTCTGACACAACAGAGCCGGTATCTGTCTCACACAACAGAGCCGGTATCTGTCTGACACAACAGAGCCGGTATCTGTCTCACACAACAGAGCTGGTATCTGTCTCACACAACAGAGCTGGTATCTGTCTCACACAACAGAGCCGGTATCTGTCTCACACAACAGAGCCGGTATCTGTCTCACACAACAGAGCCGGTATCTGTCTCACACAACAGAGCCGGTATCTGTCTTCACACAACAGAGCCGGTATCTGTCTCACACAACAGAGCCGGTATCTGTCTGACACAACAGAGCCGGTATCTGTCTCACACAACAGAGCCGGTATCTGTCTGACACAACAGAGCTGGTATCTGTCTGACACAACAGAGCCGGTATCTGTCTCACACAACAGAGCTGGTATCTGTCTGACACAACAGAGCCGGTATCTGTCGGACACAACAGAGCCGGTATCTGTCTGACACAACAGAGCTGGTATCTATCTCACACAACAGAGCTGGTATCTATCTCACACAACAGAGCCGGTATCTATCTCACACAACAGAGCCGGTATCTGTCTCACACAACAGAGCTGGTATCTGTCTCACACAACAGAGCCGGTATCTGTCTCACACAACAGAGCCGGTATCTGTCTCACACAACAGAGCCGGTATCTGTCTCACACAACAGAGCCGGTATCTGTCTCACACAACAGAGCTGGTATCTATCTCACACAACAGAGCTGGTATCTATCTCACACAACAGAGCTGGTATCTATCTCACACAACAGAGCTGGTATCTATCTCACACAACAGAGCTGGTATCTATCTCACACAACAGAGCTGGTATCTGTCTCACACAACAGAGCTGGTATCTGTCTCACACAACAGAGCTGGTATCTGTCTCACACAACAGAGCTGGTATCTGTCTCACACAACAGAGCTGGTATCTGTCTCACACAACAGAGCCGGTATCTGTCTCACACAACAGAGCTGGTATCTGTCTCACACAACAGAGCTGGTATCTGTCTCACACAACAGAGCTGGTATCTGTCTCACACAACAGAGCCGGTATCTGTCTCACACAACAGAGCCGGTATCTGTCTCACACAACAGAGCCGGTATCTGTCTCACACAACAGAGCCGGTATCTGTCTCACACAACAGAGCTGGTATCTGTCTCACACAACAGAGCTGGTATCTGTCTGACACAACAGAGCTGGTATCTGTCTGACACAACAGAGCTGGTATCTGTCTGACACAACAGAGCTGGTATCTGTCTGACACAACAGAGCTGGTATCTGTCTGACACAACAGAGCTGGTATCTGTCTCACACAACAGAGCTGGTATCTGTCTCACACAACAGAGCTGGTATCTGTCTCACACAACAGAGCTGGTATCTGTCTCACACAACAGAGCCGGTATCTGTCTCACACAACAGAGCCGGTATCTGTCTCACACAACAGAGCCGGTATCTGTCTCACACAACAGAGCTGGTATCTGTCTCACACAACAGAGCTGGTATCTATCTCACACAACAGAGCTGGTATCTATCTCACACAACAGAGCTGGTATCTATCTCACACAACAGAGCTGGTATCTGTCTCACACAACAGAGCTGGTATCTATCTCACACAACAGAGCTGGTATCTGTCTCACACAACAGAGCTGGTATCTGTCTCACACAACAGAGCTGGTATCTGTCTCACACAACAGAGCTGGTATCTATCTCACACAACAGAGCTGGTATCTGTCTCACACAACAGAGCCGGTATCTGTCTCACACAACAGAGCCGGTATCTGTCTCACACAACAGAGCCGGTATCTGTCTCACACAACAGAGCCGGTATCTGTCTGACACAACAGAGCCGGTATCTATCTCACACAACAGAGCCGGTATCTGTCTGACACAACAGAGCCGGTATCTGTCTCACACAACAGAGCCGGTATCTATCTCACACAACAGAGCTGGTATCTATCTCACACAACAGAGCCGGTATCTATCTCACACAACAGAGCCGGTATCTGTCTCACACAACAGAGCTGGTATCTGTCTCACACAACAGAGCCGGTATCTGTCTCACACAACAGAGCCGGTATCTGTCTGACACAACATAGCCGGTATCTGTCTGACACAACAGAGCCGGTATCTGTCTCACACAACAGAGCCGGTATCTGTCTGACACAACAGAGCCGGTATCTGTCTAACACAACAGAGCCGGTATCTGTCTGACACAACAGAGCCGGTATCTATCTCACACAACAGAGCCGGGATCTGTCTGACACAACAGAGCCGGTATCTGTCTGACACAACAGAGCTGGTATCTGTCTGACACAACAGAGCTGGTATCTATCTCACACAACAGAGCCGGTATCTGTCTCACACAACAGAGCTGGTATCTGTCTCACACAACAGAGCTGGTATCTGTCTCACACAACAGAGCTGGTATCTGTCTCACACAACAGAGCCGGTATCTGTCTCACACAACAGAGCCGGT
Organism: Megaustenia siamemsis; assembly: GCA_032433765.1. Taxonomy (NCBI): domain Eukaryota; kingdom Metazoa; phylum Mollusca; class Gastropoda; order Stylommatophora; family Ariophantidae; genus Megaustenia; species Megaustenia siamemsis. The sequence goes on along the minus strand of JAVIAB010000024.1, from coordinate 76,672,254 downwards.
ATCTGTCTCACACAACAGAGCTGGTATCTGTCTCACACAACAGAGCTGGTATCTGTCTCACACAACAGAGCTGGTATCTGTCTCACACAACAGAGCTGGTATCTGTCTCACACAACAGAGCCGGTATCTATCTCACACAACAGAGCTGGTATCTGTCTGACACAACAGAGCTGGTATCTGTCTCACACAACAGAGCTGGTATCTGTCTCACAAAACAGAGCTGGTATCTGTCTCACACAACAGAGCTGGTATCTGTCTCACACAACAGAGCCGGTATCTGTCTCACACAACAGAGCCGGTATCTGTCTCACACAACAGAGCCGGTATCTGTCTCACACAACAGAGCCGGTATCTGTCTCACACAACAGAGCTGGTATCTGTCTCACACAACAGAGCCGGTATCTGTCTCACACAACAGAGCTGGTATCTGTCTCACACAACAGAGCTGGTATCTGTCTCACACAACAGAGCTGGTATCTGTCTCACACAACAGAGCTGGTATCTGTCTCACACAACAGAGCTGGTATCTGTCTCACACAACAGAGCCGGTATCTGTCTCACACAACAGAGCCGGTATCTGTCTCACACAACAGAGCCGGTATCTGTCTCACACAACAGAGCCGGTATCTGTCTTCACACAACAGAGCCGGTATCTGTCTCACACAACAGAGCCGGTATCTGTCTGACACAACAGAGCCGGTATCTGTCTCACACAACAGAGCCGGTATCTGTCTGACACAACAGAGCCGGTATCTGTCTGACACAACAGAGCTGGTATCTGTCTGACACAACAGAGCCGGTATCTGTCTCACACAACAGAGCTGGTATCTGTCTGACACAACAGAGCCGGTATCTGTCGGACACAACAGAGCCGGTATCTGTCTGACACAACAGAGCTGGTATCTATCTCACACAACAGAGCTGGTATCTATCTCACACAACAGAGCCGGTATCTATCTCACACAACAGAGCCGGTATCTGTCTCACACAACAGAGCTGGTATCTGTCTCACACAACAGAGCCGGTATCTGTCTCACACAACAGAGCCGGTATCTGTCTCACACAACAGAGCCGGTATCTGTCTCACACAACAGAGCCGGTATCTGTCTCACACAACAGAGCTGGTATCTATCTCACACAACAGAGCTGGTATCTATCTCACACAACAGAGCTGGTATCTATCTCACACAACAGAGCTGGTATCTATCTCACACAACAGAGCTGGTATCTATCTCACACAACAGAGCTGGTATCTGTCTCACACAACAGAGCTGGTATCTGTCTCACACAACAGAGCTGGTATCTGTCTCACACAACAGAGCTGGTATCTGTCTCACACAACAGAGCTGGTATCTGTCTCACACAACAGAGCCGGTATCTGTCTCACACAACAGAGCCGGTATCTGTCTCACACAACAGAGCCGGTATCTGTCTCACACAACAGAGCCGGTATCTGTCTGACACAACAGAGCCGGTATCTATCTCACACAACAGAGCCGGTATCTGTCTGACACAACAGAGCCGGTATCTGTCTGACACAACAGAGCCGGTATCTGTCTGACACAACAGAGCCGGTATCTGTCTGACACAACAGAGCCGGTATCTATCTCACACAACAGAGCCGGGATCTGTCTGACACAACAGAGCCGGTATCTGTCTGACACAACAGAGCTGGTATCTGTCTCACACAACAGAGCTGGTATCTATCTCACACAACAGAGCCGGTATCTGTCTGACACAACAGAGCCGGTATCTGTCTCACACAACAGAGCCGGTATCTGTCTGACACAACAGAGCCGGTATCTGTCTGACACAACAGAGCCGGTATCTATCTCACACAACAGAGCCGGTATCTGTCTGACACAACAGAGCCGGTATCTGTCTCACACAACAGAGCCGGTATCTGTCTGACACAACAGAGCTGGTATCTGTCTGACACAACAGAGCCGGTATCTGTCTGACACAACAGAGCCGGTATCTGTCTCACACAACAGAGCTGGTATCTGTCTCACACAACAGAGCTGGTATCTGTCTCACACAACAGAGCTGGTATCTGTCTCACACAACAGAGCCGGTATCTATCTCACACAACAGAGCTGGTATCTATCTCACACAACAGAGCCGGTATCTGTCTCACACAACAGAGCCGGTATCTGTCTAACACAACAGAGCCGGTATCTGTCTCACACAACAGAGCCGGTATCTGTCTCACACAACAGAGCTGGTATCTATCTCACACAACAGAGCTGGTATCTGTCTCACACAACAGAGCTGGTATCTATCTCACACAACAGAGCTGGTATCTATCTCACACAACAGAGCTGGTATCTGTCTCACACAACAGAGCTGGTATATATCTCACACAACAGAGCCGGTATCTGTCTCACACAACAGAGCTGGTATCTATCTCACACAACAGAGCCGGTATCTATCTAACATAACAGAGCCGGTATCTGTCTCACACAACAGAGCTGGTATCTATCTCACACAACAGAGCCGGTATCTGTCTGACACAACAGAGCTGGTATCTGTCTCACACAACAGAGCCGGTATCTATCTCACACAACAGAGCTGGTATCTATCTCACACAACAGAGCTGGTATCTATCTCACACAACAGAGCTGGTATCTGTCTGACACAACAGAGCCGGTATCTATCTCACACAACAGAGCCGGTATCTGTCTCACACAACAGAGCCGGTATCTGACTCACATAACAGAGCCGGTATCTATCTCACACAACAGAGCTGGTATCTGTCTGACACAACAGAGCCGGTATCTGTCTCACACAACAGAGCTGGTATCTGTCTGACACAACAGAGCCGGTATCTGTCTGACACAACAGAGCCGGTATCTATCTGACACAACAGAGCTGGTATCTATCTCACACAACAGAGCCGGTATCTGTCTGACACAACAGAGCTGGTATCTGTCTCACACAACAGAGCCGGTATCTGTCTGACACAACAGAGCCGGTATCTGTCTGACACAACAGAGCTGGTATCTGTCTGACACAACAGAGCCGGTATCTGTCTGACACAACAGAGCCGGTATCTGTCTGACACAACAGAGCTGGTATCTGTCTGACACAACAGAGCCGGTATCTGTCTCACACAACAGAGCTGGTATCTGTCTGACACAACAGAGCCGGTATCTGTCTGACACAACAGAGCCGGTATCTGTCTGACACAACAGAGCTGGTATCTATCTCACACAACAGAGCTGGTATCTATCTCACACAACAGAGCTGGTATCTATCTCACACAACAGAGCCGGTATCTGTCTGACACAACAGAGCCGGTATCTGTCTGACACAACAGAGCTGGTATCTGTCTGACACAACAGAGCCGGTATTTGTCTGACACAACAGAGCCGGTATCTGTCTGACACAACAGAGCCGGTATCTGTCTGACACAACAGAGCCGGTATCTGTCTGACACAACAGAGCCGGTATCTGTCTGACACAACAGAGCTGGTATCTGTCTGACACAACAGAGCCGGTATCTATCTCACACAACAGAGCCGGTATCTGTCTGACACAACAGAGCCGGTATCTGTCTGACACAACAGAGCCGGTATTTGTCTGACACAACAGAGCCGGTATCTGTCTGACACAACAGAGCCGGTATTTGTCTGACACAACAGAGCCGGTATTTGTCTAACACAACAGAGCTGGTATCTGTCTCACACAACAGAGCCGGTATCTATCTCACACAACAGAGCTGGTATCTGTCTCACACAACAGAGCTGGTATCTGTCTCACACAACAGAGCCGGTATCTATCTCACACAACAGAGCTGGTATCTGTCTCACACAGCAGAGCCGGTATCTGTCTCACACAACAGAGCCGGTATCTATCTCACACAACAGAGCTGGTATCTGTCTCACACAACAGAGCCGGTATCTGTCTGACACAACAGAGCCGGTATCTGTCTCACACAACAGAGCTGGTATCTGTCTGACACAACAGAGCCGGTATCTGTCTGACACAACAGAGCTGGTATCTGTCTGACACAACAGAGCCGGTATCTGTCTGACACAACAGAGCCGGTATCTGTCTGACACAACAGAGCTGGTATCTGTCTGACACAACAGAGCCGGTATCTGTCTGACACAACAGAGCCGGTATCTGTCTGACACAACAGAGCTGGTATCTGTCTGACACAACAGAGCCGGTATCTGTCTCACACAACAGAGCTGGTATCTGTCTGACACAACAGAGCCGGTATCTGTCTGACACAACAGAGCCGGTATCTGTCTGACACAACAGAGCTGGTATCTATCTCACACAACAGAGCTGGTATCTATCTCACACAACAGAGCTGGTATCTATCTCACACAACAGAGCCGGTATCTGTCTGACACAACAGAGCTGGTATCTGTCTGACACAACAGAGCCGGTATCTGTCTCACACAACAGAGCCGGTATCTATCTCACACAACAGAGCTGGTATCTGTCTCACACAACAGAGCCGGTATCTGTCTGACACAACAGAGCCGGTATCTGTCTCACACAACAGAGCTGGTATCTGTCTGACACAACAGAGCCGGTATCTGTCTGACACAACAGAGCTGGTATCTGTCTCACACAACAGAGCCGGTATCTGTCTGACACAACAGAGCCGGTATCTGTCTGACACAACAGAGCTGGTATCTGTCTGACACAACAGAGCCGGTATCTGTCTGACACAACAGAGCCGGTATCTGTCTGACACAACAGAGCTGGTATCTGTCTGACACAACAGAGCCGGTATCTGTCTCACACAACAGAGCTGGTATCTGTCTGACACAACAGAGCCGGTATCTGTCTGACACAACAGAGCCGGTATCTGTCTGACACAACAGAGCTGGTATCTATCTCACACAACAGAGCTGGTATCTATCTCACACAACAGAGCTGGTATCTATCTCACACAACAGAGCCGGTATCTGTCTGACACAACAGAGCTGGTATCTGTCTGACACAACAGAGCTGGTATCTGTCTGACACAACAGAGCCGGTATTTGTCTGACACAACAGAGCCGGTATCTGTCTGACACAACAGAGCCGGTATCTGTCTGACACAACAGAGCCGGTATCTGTCTGACACAACAGAGCCGGTATCTGTCTGACACAACAGAGCTGGTATCTGTCTGACACAACAGAGCCGGTATCTATCTCACACAACAGAGCCGGTATCTGTCTGACACAACAGAGCCGGTATCTGTCTGACACAACAGAGCCGGTATTTGTCTGACACAACAGAGCCGGTATCTGTCTGACACAACAGAGCCGGTATTTGTCTGACACAACAGAGCCGGTATTTGTCTAACACAACAGAGCCGGTATCTGTCTGACACAACAGAGCCGGTATCTGTCTGACACAACAGAGCTGGTATCTGTCTGACACAACAAATTCTTGGAAACAGAACCGATACATAACTGGCAAAGCTCATTGTTGTATAAGGACACGCACATTTTGTGTTTGTTCAGAGAGGAGATAACTCTCTCATTATTTGATCTGCCTCAAAACATTTCTTGGTTATTTCTCTTTACACTTTACCATCCATGGAGACAATAGGACAACATACACAAAAATCACTGGAGGCTGTAGAAATGTAATTTTATATAAGAACGTTGAGAATACCATGGGCAGCTAAGAAGAGTGATGAAAATGTTCTGAAAGAGACCAAAGCAAAGAGACAGCTAATATCCAATATTAGGAAGAAATAATAATTTTTTTGCCATGTAATGAGAAGGGAACAGCTGGAATATATTGTAACAACTGGGAAAATTGAGGGACGAAGAGATAGAGGGAAGCAAAGAGAAAAGATACCTGACAGCTTGAGAGAATAGCTTGGCAGAAGGTCAACAACATAAATGATAAATAACTGTCGGGATCGATAGTTGTGGAGAGACAAGATCACCTACGCCAGCAGGCCTGGTACTTGATGACGATACTTGGAGAATGCTGCTCCTAGATTTGTTAAAACAACACTATTTTATTTAGGCGTAGATCTTTATTTTATTATTGATCTTGCTCTTTGTTCAAGAATAAGATTATGGATTTGCAATTTGACAGCTGCCCTTTCTTCCAGGGCCTTGCAAGTTCACGGTCACCTCTTGTATCCTTGAACCTGACAGTTGTGCATCCACAGTTTTGTTAATGTCGAAGACAAACAATAGGTTTGCATATAAAGCATCATTACTCTACTACTACTTATGTGCTGCTGCATCATCACTATACTACTACTTATGTGCTGCTGCATCATCACTATACTACTACTTATGTGCTGCTGCATCATTACTCTACTACTACTTATGTGCTGCTGCATCATCACTCTACCACTACTTATGTGCTGCTGCATCATCACTATACTACTACTTATGTGCTGCTGCATCATCACTATACTACTACTTATGTGCTGCTGTATCATCACTCTACCACTACTTATGTGCTGCTGTATCATCACTCTACCACTACTTATGTGCTGCTGCATCATCACTCTACCACTACTTATGTGCTGCTGCATCATCACTCTACTACTACTTATTTTCTGCTGCATCATCACTCTACCACTACTTATGTGCTGCTGCATCATCACTCTACTACTACTTATGTGCTGCTGCATCATCACTCTACTACTACTTGTGTGCTGCTGCATCATCACTCTACTACTACTTATGTGCTGCTGCATCATCACTCTACCACTACTTATGTGCTGCTGCATCATCACTCTACTACTACTTGTGTGCTGCTGCATCATCACTCTACCACTACTTATGTGCTGCTGCATCATCACTCTACTACTACTTGTGTGCTGCTGCATCATCACTCTACTACTACTTATGTACTGCTGCATCATCACTATACTACTACTTATGTGCTGCTGTATCATCACTCTACCACTACTTATGTACTGCTGCATCATCACTCTACTACTACTTATGTGCTGCTGCATCATCACTCTACTACTACTTATGTGCTGCTGCATCATCACTCTACTACTACTTGTGTGCTGCTGCATCATCACTCTACTACTACTTATGTACTGCTGCATCATCACTATACTACTACTTATGTGCTGCTGTATCATCACTCTACCACTACTTATGTACTGCTGCATCATCACTCTACTACTACTTATGTGCTGCTGCATCATCACTCTACCACTACTTATTTTCTGCTGCATCATCACTCTACTACTACTTATGTGCTGCTGTGATCAGAGTAGATTTTCTTTGATTTTTTTCGATTAACGCTAAACCAATGATTGTTTCAGCTTTTCGCAGTCTAATGAGATGTTTGTTCATATTCTTCATGTTGTATACTATTGACCATTTTTGTTCAGTGCATTAATCAATTGTATCTTCTTGTTCAATGTGTTCTATCAATGTTATCTTCTTGTTCGATGTGTTATATTGATTTTATCCTCTTTTTTAATGCTGATTTTTATCCTCTTGTTCGATGTGTTATATCAATTTTATCTTCTTGTTCGGTGTATTATAACAAACTTATCTTCTTGTTCAGTTGTCAATTCTTAATCTTCTTGTTCAGTGCGTCAATTCTTAATCTTCTTGTTCAGTGTAACCATTTTTTAATCTTCTTGTTCAGTGTATCCATTTTTTAATCTTCTTGTTCAGTGCGTCAATTCTTAATCTTCATTTTTCTCTTCTTTGTTCTCCTGACAACAACTGCGATTCATCGTCCGACCCTAAAGTGACGTTAATTGGACGTAAAAGTGTTGTGTTGTTGTTTTCAACACAGAGCTGCGACAAAGCTGGTAGTAAGGAGCTAGTAGTGGGGTTTAACGTATACTCCTACAAAGTATGGTGACAGCTTTACAGATAAGGAACACAACAAAATACTGAAGTTTTGTCCTACATGAAGCATTCTTCAGAAAACGAGAACAACAAACAATGAAATACAACAATTCTACTACATCTAGGATGATTGGAACAAGTAAGTCAAGAACGAAGTAAACAGAGGGATAAGAGATAAGGGATAAAAGGATGAAATGATGAAACGAGAGAGACAGAGAGAGACAGATGAGCAACATATTGGAGGATAGATAATGTGTGGAAATATGAAAGTTAAAATGTCTATAAAATGAAAGCGAGACTTAACTTGTTGGCAAAATGGACCGCTCACAGTGAGAATGACTGTCAAATGTCAGTGAAAGATGATTTTGTAGCTTGATGGAAGGAGGGAATTAATGAATGAAAGCAGAAAGGAAAATAAGCCGTAAATTGAGTTGAAGTTGAATCCTGGGGGTCTACGACTACAAAATATATTTAATGAGGGTCCACGGTAGAGGACAGTTTAAGAACCGCTGATTACCCAGCCCCCTAACAGATGCTTGTGACAAGTTGTGGAAAGGCTATTCCATGAGAAGTTTCGTGCATGTCCTCAACTATTATATTCTGGTAGTCAGCTGGGGAGTTTACTGAGTCAGGACATTTCGTGCGCTTCCATGCTTAGACGCAGCAGGAGTAGGACTCCGAGTCAGGATTCAAGTACCCCGGTACTAAACGGTTGATATACTTGCTCCTTTTCAAAGAATGTCCTTTGCTATAAACTTTATTATACTATTATTATTATACATGATGAAGACTTTAGCCGAAACGTTGTAGTTTGTCTTGTCTCTCTAATAGTTCAGCTGCTCCATACTATTAGATGTTTATTTGTATATCAAATTTATTTGTAGATCAAACACGTTATGACAGAATCTAGGACGCTCACAAATAACATTTAGTTTAACTTTTATTTCTGAAATATTTATTGGAAAATAAATTAGTACAAACCATACATATATATATGCGTTATACAAACATAAAGAATATTCAGATACATTTAGTTAATTGGTGTGTTGACATTTCCAACAATATTTAAGATACAGTTTAAGGTAGAGTTTGTAGAGTGCAAAGATTTTGATTAAAGTAGTACTGCATGCACACGAAGAGACTAGTGGACGCTAAACATGGAGCAATGGAGAACGTTAATCATGGACACAAGAATAGAACAGCTCTTAATAATGATGTGACAAGAGAAATAACAATGATGTTTACATGGACTTTGTCGTCTTGACAGACGGTGGGAAGCAAACAATCATGACAAGTCAGTAGTTTGGTAAAATATGTGTGTATTATGCTGGATGCTGCTTTGCTGAACATCTTCTCTCGTTGATGAATCTGCCAATATTGGATAGACAGATCCATCCGCAGAACGAGCGAGATATATTTGTAGTACCTGGCCTCCTCTCCTTTCTCCTGCGCCTTTTGTTTTCTAAATGTGATATCATCACTGCTTGGAGAATTGCTATGTCAGTTGTTATTTTTGCTCTCCAGGAGCTACGATCTGCAGCCAAATTTACCCAGTTTCTTTCACTGACAGATAATCCCATCAAGGAAGCCCTGCAAACATCCTTTTCTCAGCACAGGCCTGCCATTTAGTCTCTTTCCGTCCTTAAGTTCGACAAATAATATTTTATTGGGGATACAAATGTTTGCCCTTCTTCTTACATGGCCCAGCCACCTTAGTCTACGACTCCTAAGTGTTTGAGAGTTTAGCTCGTTGTAAGACATTATAGTTGGTTACTTTGTCCTGCCATTTGATGTTCATAATCTTTCGAAGGCAACGTACATGAAAGCTATTTAATCTTTTCTCCTGCCCTGCATAGGTAGTCCAAGTTTCTGATCCGTATAGAAGTGTACTAAGTACACAACGTTGGTAATTTAGAATCTTAGTCCTGAGTGCTAATTTGGTGTTTTCTACTAAATGTGGAAGCTACCTTTCCGATTCGGGAATTTATTTCTACTTCAAGGGAGACAATGATTGTGACCATAGAACCGAGTAACGTGAACTTTCTCACAGGTTCAAGGGGTGTTTTATTTAATGATATAATTTCAGGGCTGGCTACTCCTTGTTGAAGCGCCACAGTTTTCTGTAAATTTATTGACAGGGAGAATAAATTACATGGTCTAGCTAGATTGTCAATCTTTGACTGCAGAACGGACTCATCGTGAGCAACCAGCGCTGCATCATGAACGAACTGAATGAAATAGAGTACAAAGTTAGCATGTTATAAATAGAAACATTATATTTTTTAAAAACAGTTACCGGGAGTTATAGACCGAGTGCGCACATCTTTTCATCAATAGGCGTGTGGACGTTATGTCAGTAATTACAGTAACCCGATAGTTCACAGTGTGAAAATCATTCATTTATATCCAAAATAGGAGCGAACATCATTAATATAGAAGGATTTCATATTGTAAAATGGTGACTCATAGATGAATATTTGTTTTTAGATTTCTTTGATCCACTATTTCCCTTTCTTTCGTGCTCTATCTCTGTCACTTTTCCAGTGTCACTTTTCCAGTGTCTCTTTGTCAGTCCTCCATTCTATGTCTATCAGTCCTCCACTCCATTTCTGTCAGTCCTCTACTCTATTTCTGTCAGTCCTCCACTCTACTTCTATCAGTCTTTCCCTATATATTCCACGCAGTCATCCTTTATATATCAGTCTTTTGTTCTTTGTTTTTATTGTATTGTCTCTCTACATTCCTATAATCTTTGTTTCTGTCACTTTTATTCTCAGTCACTTTTATTCTCAGTCACTTTTATTCTCAGTCACTTTTGTACTCTCTGTATCCCTCTGCATATATCCCTGTACATATATATCCCTATACAAATGTACAAATATAGAGAGTCACTGAATCGCTGACTCTGATTAACTCAGTGTCCTACAATCCTTGTTTCATTCACTTTCTCTATCTTCAGATCTTTAGCTCTCACTTCCTAGAATTATTTTAAATTTACAAATCACCTGATCGTTTAGATTAGACATAGTCCCCCACATTAATTTACAAATCACCTGATAGTATAGATTAGACATAGTCCCCACATTAATTTACAAATCACCTGATAGTATAGATTAGACATAGTCCCTCACATTAATTTACAAATCACCTGATAGTATATATTAGACATAGTGCCCCACATTAATTTACAAATCACCTGATAGCATAAATTTGACATCGTAAGTAAAAAAAAAAAAAAGTAAAGTACTCCTGTCATGCCAAGTGGCGTATAGGGAATATGGTGTTAGTGACCATAAATTTTATAGACATTCGGCACATGATTTTTGGGGTAATGTGGTCGGTATTACGCCCGTGCCACTTTACTTTCCCAGAAACAAATCCGGTACCCATTAATGGCTGGGTGAACCCGGAAGCCATCGATTGGGAATGAACCCTACCTCTTGTCCTTTGTAGTCCAGTTTACTAACCACTGAGCTATCGCGGCTCCCTGTATTAACCTCCCTTATTATTATTACAAGGATTGTAGGACATTGAGATTATACATACTGCCCCACATTAATTTACAAATCACCTGATAGTATAGATTAGATAAAGTAAAAATAAGTAAAGTACCCCCGTCACGTCAAGTGGAGTATAGGGAAATATGGTGTTAGTGACCCTATATTTTACAGACCTACAGCACATGATTTTTGGGGTAATGTGGTCGGTATAACGCCCGTGCTGCTTTACTTTCCCAGAAAAAAAATCCGGTACCCATTTAAGGCTGGGTGAACCCGGAAGCCGTCGGTTGGGATCGAACCCTACCCCTTGTCCTTTGTAGTCCAGTTCACTAACCACTGAGCTATCGCGGCTCCCGATTAGACATAGTGCCCCACATTAATTTCCAAATCACATGATAGCATAGATTAGACATAGTCCCCCACATTAATTTACAAATCACCTGATAGCATAGATTAGACATAGTCCCCCACATTAATTTACAAATCACCTGATAGTATAGATTAGACATAGTCCCCACCATTAATTTACAAATCACTTGATAGTATAGATTAGACATAGTCCCCCACATTAATTTACAAATCACCTGATAGTATAGATTAGACATAGTGCCCCACATTAATTTACAAATCACCTGATAGCATAGATTAGACATAATGCCCCAAATTAATTTACAAATCACCTGATAGTATAAATTAGACATAGTCCCTCACATTAATTTACAAATCACCTGATAGTATAGATTAGACATAGTCCCCCACATTAATTTACAAATCACCTGAAAGTATAGATTAGACATAGTCCCCCACATTAATTTACAATTCACCTGATAGTATAGATTAGACATAGTCCCTCACATTAATTTACAAATCACCTGATAGTATAGATTAGACATAGTCCCCCACATTAATTTACAAATCACCTGATAGTATAGATTAGACATAGTCCCTCACATTAATTTACAAATCACCTGATAGTATAGATTAGACATAGTCCCTCACATTAATTTACAAATCACCTGATATTATAGATTAGACATAGTCCCCCACATTAATTTACAAATCACCTGATAGTATAGATTAGACATAGTCCCCCACATTAATTTACAAATCACCTGATAGTAGATTAGACATAGTGCCCCACATTAATTTACAAATCACCTGATAGTATAGATTAGACATAGTCCCCCACATTAATTTACAAATCACCTGATAGTATAGATTAGACATAGTGCCCCACATTAATTTACAAATCACCTGATAGCATAGATTAGACATAATGCCCCAAATTAATTTACAAATCACCTGATAGTATAAATTAGACATAGTCCCTCGCATTAATTTACAAATCACCTGATAGTATAGATTAGACATAGTCCCCCACATTAATTTACAAATCACCTGAAAGTATAGATTAGACATAGTCCCCCACATTAGTTTACAAATCACCTGATAGTATAGAGTAGACATAGTCCCTCACATTAATTTACAAATCACCTGATAGTATAGATTAGACATAGTCCCCCACATTAATTTACAAGTCACCCGATAGTATAGATTAGACATAGTCCCTCACATTAATTTACAAATCACCTGATAGTATAGATTAGACATAGTCCCTCACATTAATTTACAAATCACCTGATAGTATAGATTAGACATAGTCCCCCACATTAATTTACAAATCACCTGATAGTATAGATTAGACATAGTCCCCCACATTAATTTACAAATCACCTGATAGTAGATTAGACATAGTGCCCCACATTAATTTACAAATCACCTGATAGTATAGATTAGACATAGTCCCCCACATTAATTTACAAATCACCTGATAGTATAGATTAGACATAGTGCCCCACATTAATTTACAAATCACCTGATAGCATAGATTAGACATAGTGCCCCACATTAATTTACAAATCACCTGATAGTATAGATTAGACATAGTCCCCCACATTAATTTACAAATAACCTGATAGTATAGATTAGACATAGTGCCCCACATTAATTTACAAATCACCTGATAGCATAGATTAGACATAGTGCCCCACATTAATTTACAAATCACCTGATAGCATAGATTAGACATAGTAAGTAAAAAAAAAGTAAAGTACCCCCCGTCACGCCAAGTGGCGGCGTATAGGGAAATATGGTGTTAGTGACCCTATATTTTACAGACCTTCAGCACATGATTTTTGGGGTAATGTGGTCGGTATTACGCCCGTGCTGCTTTACTTTCCCAGAAACAAATCCGGTACCCATTAATGGCTGGGTGAACCCGGAAGCCATCGATTGGGAATGAACCCTACCTCTTGTCCTTTGTAGTCCAGTTTACTAACCACTGAGCTATCGCGGCTCCCTGTATTAACCTCCCTTATTATTATTACAAGGATTGTAGGACATTGAGATTATACATACTGCCCCACATTAATTTACAAATCACCTGATAGTATAGATTAGATAAAGTAAAAATAAGTAAAGTACCCCCGTCACGTCAAGTGGAGTATAGGGAAATATGGTGTTAGTGACCCTATATTTTACAGACCTACAGCACATGATTTTTGGGGTAATGTGGTCGGTATAACGCCCGTGCTGCTTTACTTTCCCAGAAAAAAAATCCGGTACCCATTTAAGGCTGGGTGAACCCGGAAGCCGTCGGTTGGGATCGAACCCTACCCCTTGTCCTTTGTAGTCCAGTTCACTAACCACTGAGCTATCGCGGCTCCCGATTAGACATAGTGCCCCACATTAATTTCCAAATCACATGATAGCATAGATTAGACATAGTCCCCCACATTAATTTACAAATCACCTGATAGCATAGATTAGACATAGTCCCCCACATTAATTTACAAATCACCTGATAGTATAGATTAGACATAGTCCCCCACATTAATTTACAAATCACCTGATAGTATAGATTAGACATAGTCCCCCACATTAATTTACAAATCACCTGATAGTATAGATTAGACATAGTGCCCCACATTAATTTACAAATCACCTGATAGCATAGATTAGACATAGTCCCCCACATTAATTTACAAATCACCTGATAGTATAGATTAGACATAGTCCCCCACATTAATTTACAAATAACCTGATAGTATAGATTAGACATAGTGCCCCACATTAATTTACAAATCACCTGATAGCATAGATTAGACATAGTGCCCACATTAATTTACAAATCACCTGATAGCATAGATTAGACATAGTAAGTAAAAAAAAAGTAAAGTACCCCCCGTCACGCCAAGTGGCGGCGTATAGGGAAATATGGTGTTAGTGACCCTATATTTTACAGACCTTCAGCACATGATTTTTGGGGTAATGTGGTCGGTATTACGCCCGTGCTGCTTTACTTTCCCAGAAACAAATCCGGTACCCATTAATGGCTGGGTGAACCCGGAAGCCATCGATTGGGAATGAACCCTACCTCTTGTCCTTTGTAGTCCAGTTTACTAACCACTGAGCTATCGCGGCTCCCTGTATTAACCTCCCTTATTATTATTACAAGGATTGTAGGACATTGAGATTATACATACTGCCCCACATTAATTTACAAATCACCTGATAGTATAGATTAGATAAAGTAAAAATAAGTAAAGTACCCCCGTCACGTCAAGTGGAGTATAGGGAAATATGGTGTTAGTGACCCTATATTTTACAGACCTACAGCACATGATTTTTGGGGTAATGTGGTCGGTATAACGCCCGTGCTGCTTTACTTTCCCAGAAAAAAAATCCGGTACCCATTTAAGGCTGGGTGAACCCGGAAGCCGTCGGTTGGGATCGAACCCTACCCCTTGTCCTTTGTAGTCCAGTTCACTAACCACTGAGCTATCGCGGCTCCCGATTAGACATAGTGCCCCACATTAATTTCCAAATCACATGATAGCATAGATTAGACATAGTCCCCCACATTAATTTACAAATCACCTGATAGCATAGATTAGACATAGTCCCCCACATTAATTTACAAATCACCTGATAGTATAGATTAGACATAGTCCCCACCATTAATTTACAAATCACTTGATAGTATAGATTAGACATAGTCCCCCACATTAATTTACAAATCACCTGATAGTATAGATTAGACATAGTCCCCCACATTAATTTACAAATCACCTGAAAGTATAGATTAGACATAGTCCCCCACATTAATTTACAATTCACCTGATAGTATAGATTAGACATAGTCCCCCACATTAATTTACAAATCACCTGATAGTATAGATTAGACATAGTGCCCCACATTAATTTACAAATCACCTGATAGCATAGATTAGACATAGTAAGTAAAAAAAAAGTAAAGTACCCCCCGTCACGCCAAGTGGCGGCGTATAGGGAAATATGGTGTTAGTGACCCTATATTTTACAGACCTTCAGCACATGATTTTTGGGGTAATGTGGTCGGTATTACGCCCGTGCTGCTTTACTTTCCCAGAAACAAATCCGGTACCCATTAATGGCTGGGTGAACCCGGAAGCCATCGATTGGGAATGAACCCTACCTCTTGTCCTTTGTAGTCCAGTTTACTAACCACTGAGCTATCGCGGCTCCCTGTATTAACCTCCCTTATTATTATTACAAGGATTGTAGGACATTGAGATTATACATACTGCCCCACATTAATTTACAAATCACCTGATAGTATAGATTAGATAAAGTAAAAATAAGTAAAGTACCCCCGTCACGTCAAGTGGAGTATAGGGAAATATGGTGTTAGTGACCCTATATTTTACAGACCTACAGCACATGATTTTTGGGGTAATGTGGTCGGTATAACGCCCGTGCTGCTTTACTTTCCCAGAAAAAAAATCCGGTACCCATTTAAGGCTGGGTGAACCCGGAAGCCGTCGGTTGGGATCGAACCCTACCCCTTGTCCTTTGTAGTCCAGTTCACTAACCACTGAGCTATCGCGGCTCCCGATTAGACATAGTGCCCCACATTAATTTCCAAATCACATGATAGCATAGATTAGACATAGTCCCCCACATTAATTTACAAATCACCTGATAGCATAGATTAGACATAGTCCCCCACATTAATTTACAAATCACCTGATAGTATAGATTAGACATAGTCCCCACCATTAATTTACAAATCACTTGATAGTATAGATTAGACATAGTCCCCCACATTAATTTACAAATCACCTGATAGTATAGATTAGACATAGTGCCCCACATTAATTTACAAATCACCTGATAGCATAGATTAGACATAATGCCCCAAATTAATTTACAAATCACCTGATAGTATAAATTAGACATAGTCCCTCACATTAATTTACAAATCACCTGATAGTATAGATTAGACATAGTCCCCCACATTAATTTACAAGTCACCCGATAGTATAGATTAGACATAGTCCCTCACATTAATTTACAAATCACCTGATAGTATAGATTAGACATAGTCCCTCACATTAATTTACAAATCACCTGATAGTATAGATTAGACATAGTCCCCCACATTAATTTACAAATCACCTGATAGTATAGATTAGACATAGTCCCCCACATTAATTTACAAATCACCTGATAGTAGATTAGACATAGTGCCCCACATTAATTTACAAATCACCTGATAGTATAGATTAGACATAGTCCCCCACATTAATTTACAAATCACCTGATAGTATAGATTAGACATAGTGCCCCACATTAATTTACAAATCACCTGATAGCATAGATTAGACATAGTGCCCCACATTAATTTACAAATCACCTGATAGTATAGATTAGACATAGTCCCCCACATTAATTTACAAATAACCTGATAGTATAGATTAGACATAGTGCCCCACATTAATTTACAAATCACCTGATAGCATAGATTAGACATAGTGCCCCACATTAATTTACAAATCACCTGATAGCATAGATTAGACATAGTAAGTAAAAAAAAAGTAAAGTACCCCCCGTCACGCCAAGTGGCGGCGTATAGGGAAATATGGTGTTAGTGACCCTATATTTTACAGACCTTCAGCACATGATTTTTGGGGTAATGTGGTCGGTATTACGCCCGTGCTGCTTTACTTTCCCAGAAACAAATCCGGTACCCATTAATGGCTGGGTGAACCCGGAAGCCATCGATTGGGAATGAACCCTACCTCTTGTCCTTTGTAGTCCAGTTTACTAACCACTGAGCTATCGCGGCTCCCTGTATTAACCTCCCTTATTATTATTACAAGGATTGTAGGACATTGAGATTATACATACTGCCCCACATTAATTTACAAATCACCTGATAGTATAGATTAGATAAAGTAAAAATAAGTAAAGTACCCCCGTCACGTCAAGTGGAGTATAGGGAAATATGGTGTTAGTGACCCTATATTTTACAGACCTACAGCACATGATTTTTGGGGTAATGTGGTCGGTATAACGCCCGTGCTGCTTTACTTTCCCAGAAAAAAAATCCGGTACCCATTTAAGGCTGGGTGAACCCGGAAGCCGTCGGTTGGGATCGAACCCTACCCCTTGTCCTTTGTAGTCCAGTTCACTAACCACTGAGCTATCGCGGCTCCCGATTAGACATAGTGCCCCACATTAATTTCCAAATCACATGATAGCATAGATTAGACATAGTCCCCCACATTAATTTACAAATCACCTGATAGCATAGATTAGACATAGTCCCCCACATTAATTTACAAATCACCTGATAGTATAGATTAGACATAGTCCCCCACATTAATTTACAAATCACCTGATAGTATAGATTAGACATAGTCCCCCACATTAATTTACAAATCACCTGATAGTATAGATTAGACATAGTGCCCCACATTAATTTACAAATCACCTGATAGCATAGATTAGACATAGTCCCCCACTTTAATTTACAAATCACCTGATAGTATAGATTAGACATAGTCCCCCACATTAATTTACAAATAACCTGATAGTATAGATTAGACATAGTGCCCCACATTAATTTACAAATCACCTGATAGCATAGATTAGACATAGTGCCCCACATTAATTTACAAATCACCTGATAGCATAGATTAGACATAGTAAGTAAAAAAAAAGTAAAGTACCCCCCGTCACGCCAAGTGGCGGCGTATAGGGAAATATGGTGTTAGTGACCCTATATTTTACAGACCTTCAGCACATGATTTTTGGGGTAATGTGGTCGGTATTACGCCCGTGCTGCTTTACTTTCCCAGAAACAAATCCGGTACCCATTAATGGCTGGGTGAACCCGGAAGCCATCGATTGGGAATGAACCCTACCTCTTGTCCTTTGTAGTCCAGTTTACTAACCACTGAGCTATCGCGGCTCCCTGTATTAACCTCCCTTATTATTATTACAAGGATTGTAGGACATTGAGATTATACATACTGCCCCACATTAATTTACAAATCACCTGATAGTATAGATTAGATAAAGTAAAAATAAGTAAAGTACCCCCGTCACGTCAAGTGGAGTATAGGGAAATATGGTGTTAGTGACCCTATATTTTACAGACCTACAGCACATGATTTTTGGGGTAATGTGGTCGGTATAACGCCCGTGCTGCTTTACTTTCCCAGAAAAAAAATCCGGTACCCATTTAAGGCTGGGTGAACCCGGAAGCCGTCGGTTGGGATCGAACCCTACCCCTTGTCCTTTGTAGTCCAGTTCACTAACCACTGAGCTATCGCGGCTCCCGATTAGACATAGTGCCCCACATTAATTTCCAAATCACATGATAGCATAGATTAGACATAGTCCCCCACATTAATTTACAAATCACCTGATAGCATAGATTAGACATAGTCCCCCACATTAATTTACAAATCACCTGATAGTATAGATTAGACATAGTCCCCACCATTAATTTACAAATCACTTGATAGTATAGATTAGACATAGTCCCCCACATTAATTTACAAATCACCTGATAGTATAGATTAGACATAGTGCCCCACATTAATTTACAAATCACCTGATAGCATAGATTAGACATAATGCCCCAAATTAATTTACAAATCACCTGATAGTATAAATTAGACATAGTCCCTCACATTAATTTACAAATCACCTGATAGTATAGATTAGACATAGTCCCCCACATTAATTTACAAATCACCTGAAAGTATAGATTAGACATAGTCCCCCACATTAATTTACAATTCACCTGATAGTATAGATTAGACATAGTCCCTCACATTAATTTACAAATCACCTGATAGTATAGATTAGACATAGTCCCCCACATTAATTTACAAATCACCTGATAGTATAGATTAGACATAGTCCCTCACATTAATTTACAAATCACCTGATAGTATAGATTAGACATAGTCCCTCACATTAATTTACAAATCACCTGATAGTATAGATTAGACATAGTCCCCCACATTAATTTACAAATCACCTGATAGTATAGATTAGACATAGTCCCCCACATTAATTTACAAATCACCTGATAGTAGATTAGACATAGTGCCCCACATTAATTTACAAATCACCTGATAGTATAGATTAGACATAGTCCCCCACATTAATTTACAAATCACCTGATAGTATAGATTAGACATAGTGCCCCACATTAATTTACAAATCACCTGATAGCATAGATTAGACATAATGCCCCAAATTAATTTACAAATCACCTGATAGTATAAATTAGACATAGTCCCTCGCATTAATTTACAAATCACCTGATAGTATAGATTAGACATAGTCCCCCACATTAATTTACAAATCACCTGAAAGTATAGATTAGACATAGTCCCCCACATTAGTTTACAAATCACCTGATAGTATAGAGTAGACATAGTCCCTCACATTAATTTACAAATCACCTGATAGTATAGATTAGACATAGTCCCCCACATTAATTTACAAGTCACCCGATAGTATAGATTAGACATAGTCCCTCACATTAATTTACAAATCACCTGATAGTATAGATTAGACATAGTCCCTCACATTAATTTACAAATCACCTGATAGTATAGATTAGACATAGTCCCCCACATTAATTTACAAATCACCTGATAGTATAGATTAGACATAGTCCCCCACATTAATTTACAAATCACCTGATAGTAGATTAGACATAGTGCCCCACATTAATTTACAAATCACCTGATAGTATAGATTAGACATAGTCCCCCACATTAATTTACAAATCACCTGATAGTATAGATTAGACATAGTGCCCCACATTAATTTACAAATCACCTGATAGCATAGATTAGACATAGTGCCCCACATTAATTTACAAATCACCTGATAGTATAGATTAGACATAGTCCCCCACATTAATTTACAAATAACCTGATAGTATAGATTAGACATAGTGCCCCACATTAATTTACAAATCACCTGATAGCATAGATTAGACATAGTGCCCCACATTAATTTACAAATCACCTGATAGCATAGATTAGACATAGTGCCCCACATTAATTTACAAATCACTTGATAGCAAGTCCTTCTGTCATACTTGACTAACACATCGTCATCTCTCACTAACACATCGTCATCACTCACTAATACATCGTCATCACTCACTAATACATCGTCATCACTCACTAATACATCGTCATCACTCACTAACACACCATCATCAATCACTAACACATCGTCATCACTCACTAAAACATCGTCATCCCTCACTAACACACCATCATCAATCACTAACACATCGTCATCACTCACTAAAACATCGTCATCACTCACTAATACATCGTCATCACTCACTAACACACCATCATCAATCACTAACACATCGTCATCACTCACTAAAACATCGTCATCACTCACTAACACATCGTCATCACTCACTAAGAAATCGTCATCACTCACTACATCGTCATCACTCACTAACACATCGTCATCACTCACTAACACATCGTCGTCACTCACTAACACATCGTCATCACTCACTAACACACAGTCATCACTCACTAACACACAGTCATCACTCACTAACACACAGTCATCACTCACTAACACACAGTCATCACTCACTAACACATGACGATGACCAGTATAAAATGTGACAAGAAATGAACTTGAATCAATTGATATCTTGTAACCAACCTGTGAAAACATTGCCTGACCTACTGTCTCAGAATGAGCATCAAATAACGAAATATAAAAACATGTTTCACTTTTCCCCACTTAATAGATAATCACAAACTGGGTATGTTAGAAATCATATTTCTCAAGTATGTGTAAAGAAATCTCCTATGGGACAAATCGGATGAGCAATACTAATAAAATATTACTCGACATAATGGTTCATAGTTAATATTATAAAATAATACCACAGTAGTGATTTGATGTTTGAAAGATATTACTCAAGGTAAGTTATATAAACTCAATTCTCTGTTTAACATGTTGAAACCACATGTATATATCTCCCTGACAAGCGTGACTTGATTACATCAATCATAATACAAGTATATCCATCAATCATAATAATAGTATACCCATCAATCATAATACAAGTATACCCATCAATCAGACAAAGATTGAAAAACAATCAACCCCAAAATTAGACCAGTATTAAATAATCAACCGTTGAATCATGTATATTACCTGTCCTGGAATATCAACTCAACCAGCCCTGTATGTTTGTGTGTGACCTCCTTGTTGGAAGAACGACCTTGACACTTGGCTGAACAGAAGGTCGTGAATGACGCGATGGTTCAGGAGCAGGGCTGACGTTTTTGACCAGGACGTTTAGGGTAACTCAAATATTGACATCTCTAACCTGTAGGGCAGGAAAGAGAAAAAGAAAAACAATAAAGGCAACAAGTCCACGTGAGCATCACGGCATTAAGTGAATCATCATCATCGAGTGTCGTCTCCGCAACGAAGGTTGGCTACCATAGATCGTCATTCTACTCTGTCTCTTGCTTTGATGGTGTAGGTTGTCATAGATTGACTTGTCCATCTTTTGATGTTACTCGTCCATCTTAGTCTTGGTCTGCCTCTGCCTCTTTTACCTTGTATTTTCCCTTCCAATATTACTTGTAGTAGGCTATTGTGTCTTTTACCGTGTCCCAAAAATGTCATTTGTCTTATTAAGTGAATACCTTACGTTATACTCGGGTCGGGTCACGTGTTCGGCAGAAGTGTAAATCTGAAACAGTGACGCAGTGTTGGTTGCCAGGGACTGTGACAACTCATGCATTATGTCCCCTGATACGAGGGCCGCAAGCACTCTCAGGGTCCCTACCTCCAGTTCAGTGTTCAAACTGAGCACATGCATTACATTATAAGAAAACACTTCAACAAGTAGAACATGTTTGTAGTGCCAGGATATACAAACTTTCAACTTCCGGGAAAGATGGCAGCTATTGCTGCTGGGCCCCTTTAGAGAGAGAGCCAACACTAAAACAGTTTCTGTTTTCACTAGTTTATGTGAGTTTTGACTGGTTTCTGTGAGTTTTGACTGGTTTCTGTGAGTTTTGACTGGTTTCTGTGAGTTTTCTTATTTATTCGAGTGGACTGGAGTTTGAAGAGAATGTGGGCATTCTCTTTTCGATAATGTCGTTTGAAATTGTCGCCCACACAAACGACTTGGCCCACACTGTTTCGATCTTGCTAACGGCCGCCAACGAGCAATGCACAAACAAAATGGCGGCATGTCGTCTTCTTTTTGAAGAGGTAACATAGTTGCTTTAGCTGTTTACATTGCTTTGTTTTAAATGTGTGTTTTACCTGTGTGTTTTAAACGTGTGTTTTACATGTGTGTTTTACATGTGTGTTTTAAATGTGTGCTTTACATGCGTGTTTTAAATGTGTGTTTTAAACGTGTGTTTTACATGCGTGTTTTAAATGTGTTTTAAATGTGTGTTTTACATGTGTGTTTTAATGTGTGTTTTACATGTGTGTTTAAATGTTTGTTTTAAATGTTTGTTTTAAATGTGTGTTTTAAACGTGTGTTTTACACGCGTGTTTTAAATGTTTATTTTAAATGTGTGTTTTAAATGTGTGTTTTACATGCGTGTTTTAAATGTTTATTTTAAATGTGTGTTTTAAATGTGCGTTTTACATGCGTGTTTTAAATGTGTGTTTTACATGCGTGTTTTAAATGTTTATTTTAAATGTGTGTTTTAAATGTGTGTTTTTCATGTGTGATTTAAATGTGTGTTTTAAATGCGTGTTTTAAATGTGTGTTTTACATGTGTGTTTTACATGTGTGTTTTAAATGTGTGTTTTTCATGTGTGATTTAAATGTGTGTTTTAAATGCGTGTTTTAAATGTGTGTTTTAATTATGTGTTTTGCATGTGTGTTTTAAATGTGTGTTTTTCATGTGTATTTTAAACGTGTGTTTTGAATTTGTATTTTCGAGGCAACTGCAGTAAGGAAGTGACTGCGCATTCTCTATTCCATGGAAGTCTTTTGGAAATGTCGCCTGCTCGCCGCGATTAAGGCTATCAAGTAGTTGATCATTTCAGCATAATTTACATTGTTTTGGCCAAAGCTGTGCCGACAGTGGAGCGGATATGGGGAACTTCCGACTGCAGTGAAACTGACTCCATGAACAGAACAGATTTCAAATTAATTAATTAATTCATATACATTTATTTAGTTTGATTTTAATTTGTGTAATGTTTCTGTTTTAGTTTTAAGACCAGCATCGCTTTGGCATTAAGTCCCTTTAATAAACTGACAAGAATATTTGGTGACTAAAGAAATACAGGGTGTTTCTAAAGTCGTAGTGCAGTGAATTTATACTCTCGGCAGAAAAAACGTCACGTCACACAAATTGTAAAATAAATGGTATTATTCAAATATACTTGACTGCTATCGGCGAGCTTATAATGGGTAATGTTGGTATTAACACAATAAAGTTGTGTTAACACCATTGTAAGCCAGATCTATCATGTAGCAGTGATGTTTAAATGAACACGTAAATGGTGCTTGAACTATTACGTCATACATAGATAAAATTTAGGTGCGTAATTATTTCAACAACAAAAAATGCACAGTCATTAAAGAGACACCCTATACTTGGCAAGCAGGAAACTCAGACTGTTCAACTTATGATACTTGTGCTAACTCGCGGTTACGAGAGCTGGCATCAACTCAACCTCTAGAAAAGAGCTAATTGCGGTTTATAAATAAATATCATAGAAGACACTTAAACATATAATGGAAGAGACTACATCAAATGAAGCAATAAGAGAAGAAACCAAATAATAATACGTATCAAGCCATATATGGAGAAGACACTGCAAGTACATCGGTCATGTGATCAGGATGGACGAAGACTCCCGTAGCAGGCCGTTACGGAGGCTCCGGGTAGCAACAAAAATAGAGGAAAACTAAAAGAAAATGTAAGAAGAATAATGAATAGAGGGTCTTGACCACATCCAATATAGATTTACTAACGTCCTATGGCACTCAATAACTGAAAACTAACCAACTAGCGTGACGTCTTCAATTGCAATAGATTTAAACGGCTGATTTTACTTTACCAAAAACCAACCCTGCTTGCAAAACTGAAAACGACACAACTAGTTGGTGGTTTTCCGGGAATTCCCGCTCAACCCGCAGGCCTAAGCATATCTGCAGTTGGCTGTGGCTGAACTATGGGTCTAGGAACACAACAAAACCAAGCAGTGAATCGTCAAACATGGGGAGTTACCATTTCTGTCCTATGTGAAGTCATCAGCCGAAGAGAAACAAACTGAAACGACACAAAAACATTGCTCTCACTTGACAGTACCGCTATGCTACTCTTCTTGCCTTCTTTTTCATCCTCGACACGCTTTGATTCATTTCAGTTTTTAGACACTTCTGTTACAACAGTTGGTAGTTTCTGTTACAACTAAGATTGATAGTTTCTGTTACAACTAAGATTGATAGTTTCTGTTACAACTAAGATTGATAGTTTCAGGATTCTTAATGTCACAGCAATGTTGGTTAAACTCGTGTGCAGCTTCCACACCGCACCCACGAAATTGATTCTAAAACTTTCCATTCTTTATTTTCTGATGTTGACTAAATTGGCTGGGTATTGCTTGTCAACGGTTTTATTGTTTATTTGGACATCAATTGTCTTTCATTGAAAACTTGGAGGCAATTAGCAAAAAAACACAACAGATTCTTTTTTGGAATCCCCAGGGGAAAAGACAAAGAGGAATACCAAAGAATTCTTAGAGAATACAGATAGAAGCAGAGATGAAGATGATGGGGAAGACATGGAATGCCCTTAAAAGAATGGCAAGAAACAGAACGAATTGGAAGGTGTTTGTTGAAGTCCTATACTCTACTGGGAGCTGAAAGGTAGAAGAATTAGCAAGAAAAGTACAGTAGAATGTTACTTGTCAACATTGGTCCCAAATGTTCCATTAATAGAAAACTGTAAAACAGTCGAACATTGAGAGAGGTATTAGGTCCAATATCTTTATACTATTTATTAATTATACATTTTTTAAAACTCTAAACATGATCGGCCCTTAGGAATTGAACATCCAGGGCACCAATCATTGGAGTTTCTTTATTTTTTTCTTCGGCCAGCTTTCACCTATGTTCTTCTATTACTGTAGGCTTAGCCATTATTAACTTTATATTATCGTTAACTAATTAACATTCAGATTGGTTTTAGTCATCTTGCTATGGACGGTTCATCGGTGGCCTAAGAAATCGTCATCGTAAAAGATGTTTTTGAAACAAATTTAAAGTATTGAGTAGAGTACAACATCTGCCCATTTTGTCGTCTTCGGTTCGAATAGACATTAGACAGACAGGATTCGATTTGTCTTTAAAGACCGCCATGATTTGATTTGTCTGAGACCGTCAGGATTTGATTTGTCTGAGACCGCCATGATTTGATTTGTCTGAGACCGTCAGGATTCGATTTGTCTGAGACCGTCAGGATTTGATTTGTCTGAGACCGTCAGGATTTGATTTGCCTGAGACCGTCAGGATTCGATTTGTCTGAGACCGTCAGGATTCGATTTGTCTGAGACCGTCAGGATTTGATTTGTCTGAGACCGTCAGGATTTGATTTGCCTGAGACCGTCAGGATTTGATTTGCCTGAGACCGTCAGGATTCGATTTTCGATATTTTTTTTCCAGCAGGTGGCACGACATTGAATTAACTTCTGAGAAAAGGTCATGAGTATTTGCTTTCTTGGAAATGATATAATTAAACATTTAAGAAAGTCATTAACAAACAAACGAATTATCGACAAAACTCACAATTTGTCAAATACATCAATGATGGGAAGGTTAAATTAATATTTTAACAAATATAAAAGTCCCACTTATTTTATTCTGTATTCTACAAGTCTTTCCGTTTGTATGGATGTTTGTTACACTGAACAAGAGCATAAATTACTTGGAGACTCCAACTCCGTACTAGTTTCAAGGTTTTCCTCCCAAACTCCTCCCGTGTGTGGGTAGAGACACAACGCAACCGATGTGTGAAACCAACACTCTCATTCTTCAAATTTTACTTCATTGTGCTAATGTCGCTGTACCCTGGATAACATGACAACAAAACACGTTCTACAGGATTGCCCCCAGTACACAGGCCTGAGGAGGACAATGTGGCCCATATCCCCCTCCCTGGAAGAGAAACGATACAGGGCAACCGAATCACTGAAACAAGACAGCTGCCTTCATAAGAGAGTCCGGGGTCCTGGTCTAAATGAGCCATGATCGCAGAAGAAGAAAAAAAAATTATTTGCTTTAACTTACTGCCAATAACTATTAATACCTTTTTTTGGCTTGGCGGTGGGTTTTCGAGTTGTGGGCTTGGCGGTGGGTTTTCGAGTTGTGGGCTTGGTGGTGGGTTTTCGAGTTGTGGGCTTGGCGGTGGGTTTTCGAGTTGTGGGCTTGGCGGTGGGTTTTCGAGTTGTGGGCTTGGTGGTGGGTTTTCGAGTTGTGGGCTTGGTGGTGGGTTTTCGAGTTGTGGGCTTGGTGGTGGGTTTTCGAGTTGTGGGCTTGGTGGTGGGTTTTCTAGTTGTCGATCTGGCTGTTGTCCTTCTAGTGGTGACTGTTGTTCGGCGTGTTGTGGGTGCCGCTGTAGCTCTTGAGTTCAACACACAAAGTCCATTCAAGCAAACCTTTAAAAATAAACGCAAACAAACATACATAAATAACATTTCTAAGTAATTTAGATTGACGTCACTTTGTACTGACAGTAATGCTTTAAAAAAATACATTTATAGCTGGACTATTAAAAATAATATTTTATATGCTGAACTGATAAATCAATTCCTTTATACAAATTTTAAAATTATTATTCTTATTGTGACAAGACGAAAGAAATAATCAACAATTTTCGGGCACATCATGAGAAGAAAAAAGTTGTAATTCTTCGTTACAACACCTGCAAAGTAAAGGGAGGAGAGATCGCAGATGAAAATGAGAAAACAATATTGGATAGCTTGGTGTTATGACATGTAAAACAGTCAACAGCAGAATTTATACGATGCATGATGGATAGAAGATATTAGTGGTTGATTGGCGATTTCTCTAATTTCCTCGTTTGTTTTGAATTCGTTACACGCTATACCAAGTATAACCAAGTAAAGACGATGGTTATATGTTGGACATGTGATGAGAAGAGATAATAACCGAATAGCAAAGCAAGCCCTCGTATGGGAAACAACAGGTAAGAGAAAAAGAGGAAGACCCAGGGAGACACTGAGAAGAACATTGATGAGAGAGGCATGAGCAGCAGGAATCGGCTCCCTCAATGAGATAGAACTGCTTGCACAGAACAGAGACAGATGGCGAGATCTGATCAAATATCTTTAAAAGAAAACTGCTAGAACAAAAAATTCAGATAGGAGAAGGTGTATCTTGGTCTACGCCCTATGGGCCGGTTACGGCTCGAAAGGTCAATAGATAGATAGATAGATGATGGATAGAAGGTTGTGGAAAGACATGATCACCTACACCAAACGGTAAGGCACATGATGATTGCTCCCCGGTTGTGCTATTTTTGTTTCTTTTTTTTGTGTGTGTTATTGTTTATTGTTCCAGCTGAAGGCCTACTTGGCCGAAACGTCGTTCGCCTTTTGTTTTGTTTCTCACCTTCGTAAAGCTGTTACCATAACACTTTGTTTTCTTTCTTTAAAAATTGTCCCCGGTAACTCTCATTTGCCAATTTGTGGGCTTGTTATTACTATCATTAACTGCTAAAGTTGCATCCAGAAATAAATATTGACTTGAGTTGTAAATCTTATTTTTGTGTCTGATGTCGCAAATTTGAACCACTCCCATAAAGTATTAATTAAAAGAAAGAGGGGAATGTACTATAAAAAGTCCGTTCAGAAATTCATAACCACACTTGAATTAGCTTTACGTGATAACCGTTTGTTATTTTGCTTTCAACTTTTGCATGTAATCTTATAATATTGATGTCGTTATAGAAATATTTTTTGCTCTGAGAAATTTGATCTAGTTTAAAAGTTTTCTTCTTTAGGCTATATTAAATTCACCCTGTTCGAATTTGACACCATTTTAGGATATATACATTAATTTGGTGCGGTCGTTCACGTAAAATAGTTTGGCTATTGCAGAAACACTAAGTTCAGGAAAATCCCGTGCACAAAACTGAATTGTTATTGAACGACATGACGCACCACGACCTGGGCATTAATTACCGAAGGGAAGGCGTATCTTTATTAATTTTGTGAAGACTCAGTAGACAATTTGTTGACTTTAAATACCAACATTTATATCTAAATTACAATGAGTTTGAAATGCAAATTTATAACTATGCAAAAGGTTACTGTTTTACTATATCAGCACTTCCTTAGGGAATTCAAGATGGGACAAAGTGCCTACTGCATCAAATACAAAAGAGCAAATTAGGACATGGCTTGCGAATGAAAATGTCAAATTTGACGACACATATTTAAAACCCGAATTGCTTAGCCTTGTAAAACAGACACAACGTACAAAGATATTTAAAATAGACAAGTTAATTCAAGAACATGGCCATAGATGTTTGAGACTACCTCCATATCATGCACACTTAAATCCTATAGAACTAGTTTGGGCAAAAGTTAAAGGACACGTAGCATATACAAATAAAACTTTCAAATTATGCGATGTTGAGACACTTACAAATCAGGCTCTATCAAATATAAATAAAGACTACTGGGTAAAATGTGAGGATCATGTGTTACGACAAGAAGAGGAATATTGGAAAAAGGATGGTTTGTTGTTTGTTCAGCCGAAAGCAGTAATCGACCTATTTGACTCGTCTGATTCTGAATGATCATTACTCTGATTAAGTCTACAGATAAATAGTTTGATTTGCAAAATTTCCTAGTTGATTTGTTAAACAGTTTATTGTTCAAGACCACCCAAGCAATCAAAAATATGTTATAAGCAAACCAACAACCATTACTTTGAATGGAAGCCTGCTTGAGTCAGTACAGAAGTTCAGCTATCTTGGATCCACTATTACAGCCACACTTTCCTTAGATGAGGAACTAAATGTACGTATTTGAAAGGCAGCGACAACATTTGGGAAACTCACACCAAGAGCATGGAACTATATCAAATTGACTATACGAACAAAAGTTCTATATATAATTTAAAATTTGTATACTTGCCACCCAGTAAAATTTTATGGACACGCCTATGGGTCATCGTTGCACTAGATTACTGTAAAACATTTTGATTAGGGTCAAAATAATAGTTACATGGGCAAAGATCAAAGGAATTCGCCGCTTTAAGAAAACCGTTATAGCTAGACATCGAGTAACACATATGTTCTCGTGACATGGACATTTTAACACCGTATGCCAAAAATCATGTGAAATCATCAAGAACTTTTTGAATTATAAATCATAACATCTCGGCAAACGAATCTGAACGGACTATAGATTCAGGACACCTTCGTCCATAAACGAAGATCAGTTTCGAAGGTTAGAATTAAGATGTCTCTTTGAGACGAAAAAAAAACAACAGATGTGACGCAAAGAAAAATGGACGGCAACACAAAATATGACAAGACAAGATAAGAGAGGACAAGACAGGACGATGCATGAAAACATCCATGTTTGTTGTATACGTGGAACGATTAACTTTAATGTAACAAACACATTGGTAATTTCTATCGATGCCAAAAGAGTTGAAGGAGAGCAATGAAGTACGTAGTCACGTGAACAATGAACATTATAATAACAAAACAGAATAAGATAAGGAGGTTGGTAGCCAAGACGCCGGTCTTGAGACAGAGAGGTTGTGGGTTCAAATCCCGGCTACACCGGTTGGGATTTTTATTTATGATTTCTCTCTGCGGCAACCACTCTTGGTCTCAGCAGCGAGAAAAACACGGCTGCCAGGGAAAAATGGATTAACACGCAAACTTCATTTCCTAGTATCTATGGACTTCGTCAGAGGTAAAAGCTGCCGAACGAAAAACCGGCAAATCAACATTCACGTCATGATACTAAACTCCGTAATTCAAATACCGCGGAAGTATTTTTTAAGGAAATACACACGATTCGGTTAAGAATTTGAATACATGTTGACAGAACTGTACGCATCTGAGCAAATTCTGAAATTTTGGTTAAAATTAAAAAAAAATCCAAAATGGCAAGAAGAATTAACATATAGTAAAGTAGGACAAAATATATGAAAACATATTCGGGCGTAACAAAACACTTAATAACTTGCCATCTGTAGTGGCCAGTCAAAGAAATAGATAAAACAAATTATCTCTCTTTGTTTTTGTTGTTAGGATAATCATCATGCAAATCGGGCACATCCATAGGTTCTCTGATATCCCTCTCAAGAAAATCTGAGAAGAATTTTGGCCCATGTGCACGAACTCCGTAGCACGGCCAGGGATCCACGTTGTCAGTAGGATTTTGATGTCAGTTTGTGCCAGGGATCCGCGTTATCAGTAGGGTTTTGCTGTCAATTTGTGCCCAGGATCCGGTTACATTGATGACCTACTCTTTTCGGTTTTTAACTGCCAAGGATTCTTTAACGCGCGCGAGTGCACACGGATCCTCTTCTTTGTTGCTGTCATTCGAGAGGGATAGACATCGAATCTCACTACCCAAGATATCAGGAGAGGGTCACGTCATAAACCACAGATTCATCATCATTATCGAGTGCCGTCTCCGCAACGAAGGTTGGCTACCATGGAGCCCCATTCTGCTCTGTCTCTTGCTTTGATGGTGCAGGTTGTCATAGGCTGACTTGTCCATCTTTTGATGTTACTCGTCAATGTTAGTCTTGGTCTGCCTTTGCCTCTTTTACCTTGTATTTTCCCCTCCAGGATTACTTTTAGTAGGCTGTTGTGTCTTTTAACATGGCCCAAAAATCGTATTTGTTTTGTCTGAATTGGGCTTAGTAGTTCTCTTTTAATTTTTAGTTATTTTAAGACTTAATGGTATGTTTTCTTTTCCTTCCATCCAATTCTACCTATTCTCCTATATATCCACATTTCAAAGGCTTCAATTCTCTGTTCTGTTTTCTTGTCTGATGTCCTTGTTTCTGCACCATATAGGAATATTAAAACCACAGATTAATTGTTCCTATTTTTTTTTTAAATCACCACTGCCTATGGTGGGTCTTGATTCCATGCCATTCCTGTCATCGGTGCCTTAGCTGTACCTCTAGACTACACATATCTCCCCCTGCCCTCTAAACACAAACGAAAAGAAGAATCCCTGACCTTGTTTTTGCCGCAGGTTGTTCCCTGGACCGCGTGATACCCATAACATTGGTTGCTGGTGCTGGGGTCAAGGCAGTACATGTACGTGCAGATATCCTCGGAAAACTGTTGACACAGGAAGTGACGTTATAGATCAGTTAATGTACAGTACAAGGACACAATAACGTGTCTGAATGTAATGACATTTATGTTCACTTTAGCTACTCACTTAAAATAACAATATTCTCTTTAACCCATTATTAGATAACAAAAGTATCCA
Organism: Megaustenia siamemsis; assembly: GCA_032433765.1. Classification (NCBI taxonomy): domain Eukaryota; kingdom Metazoa; phylum Mollusca; class Gastropoda; order Stylommatophora; family Ariophantidae; genus Megaustenia; species Megaustenia siamemsis. Next base: position 76,640,062 of record JAVIAB010000024.1, on the reverse strand, counting down.
GCAATCTACTCACAGAAATATAACATAAAATATCCACTTTCCACACCATGAGATAATAAACATATATGTTCTAGATACTTTTAGATAATATTATATGTATTAATATATACTAAAATGTAAAACTGAAATAAACAATAGAAAAGAATGGAAAAATTAATTTTAATGCCATGAAAAATATACTAACATCACAACAAATAACACCAGAACTAAAATTATGAATAGGAAAATTATGGTGCAGAAACATAAACATTAGACATTAGATAAGAAAACATAATAGAAAAGTGAAGCCTTTAAAATGTGGATTTATAGAAGAATAGGAAGATTTGGATGGAAAGAAAATTAAACAAAACACGATGACGTCTTAAAACAACTACAAATGAAAAGGGAACTACTAAACACAATTCAAACAAGACAAATGAGATTTTTGAAGCATGTAAAAGACACAACAGTATACTAAAAATAATTTTCGAAGGGAAAATATATGGCAAAAGAGGCAGAGGCAGATCAAGACTAACACGGACGAGTAACAACAAAAGATGGACAAGTCAGCCTATGATATAACCTGCACCATCAAAGCAAGAAACAGAGCACAATGGCGATCCACTGTTTCCAACCTTCGATGCGGGGACGGCACCTTATGATGATGATTTATCTATTCTAGGATAGTAATTTAGGACATATGAAGTGAGACAATGTCCTACTATATGTCATCTTAGAAGGGAATGTATATGGGGAACGAGGCTGAGGCAGACCAAGAATAAAGTTGATTGAAAACATGAAAAGATGATAGATGAACCTATGACAAAGTGCACGATCGGGATAAGCGACACATTAAAATGACGCTCCATAGTAGCCAACCTTTGATGTGGAGACGGCATGTTCCAACCTAATGCATGTTCCTACTCTTAAACAGTAATATATCAACGTTAACTACTCTTTGATGCTACACATGTCCATATTACCTAATCCTAAATAATAAACATCAATTTTACTTTAAAACATATGCAATTGACCTACTAATTTATCTCCAACATATTTGCTGTCCTCAGATGACGAGCGTATCAACCTTCGTTACCTGCCAAAGTGTACAAATATAGAAACTGACAACGCTTATTGTGCGTCCCCTTTACCTAACATTATCTTCACGATTCTATAGGATACTTTTATGTATCACACGTTGTTTACATTAAACGTTTTATTTCAAGCAAACACACAGAATGTTACAGATGACAGTGGCAACAACACGTGCATTAACCTCTGTGCATAACCTCGAAGAGGCTCCATGAATCATTTTACACTGGTCGTCTGCCGAGAACTCCTGCCCTGGGAGTCGGTCACTCACGTCAGGGACCTCGATGACTGGCAACTTCTCCAACAGACATTTCTTTCCTTGCCTGCAGACAGAGTCAGAAAGAGTCAGGCAGACTGAGACAGTCAGACAGAGTCAGACAGAGTCAGACAGTCAGTCAGAGTCAGACAGAGTCAGACTGAGAAATGGATGACACAGTTAGTTTTTAACATTAAAAGAAAAATAACTCCAATTAAAAATTACTCGGATTTAGAATTACTAATAAGCACAATCACTCGGATACAAAATTACTGGGAAATAAAATTACTAGCATACAAATTTACTAAACTGTAACATTATTGTGATATAACATTACCAACGTACTAAACTAATCGGATATATCTTTAATGGGATATAAAATTGCTCGAGTATAAAATTACTCGGATATAAAATAATTAATTCTACCTAATCTGAGTCCAGTCTACTTTGTATTCAGTTTTCACTTATTGCGACGTTCTGTGCTCACTCCACTTTGCTTCTAATGTATTGTTTAAGCAGCTCTAAATGTACGTCACTTCCTTTGAAAACTAATTCTTTATTCAAAATATTCCGTGAAATAAGTGATCGGACGGAACAATGATCTATCTATCTATCTATTGTCCTTTCGAGCCGAAGACGGCACATAGGGCAGAACCACAATCTCAAAAACAGAAACCTTGCGTGCCAAAATGGCACATATTGCAGAGATCACTGCTCTAAAATCTATGGCGCTGTTTCCATAACAATACTTTTTACAATGACAGCTTGTCAAGCCATCGATCAACCTCCTTAGTCGCCTCTTACGACATGCCTGGAAGGTCACAGTGTCACTATTCTTTACCTCCCTCATAATGAGGCCCCGGTAACACACGGGAAATAAGTGATCGGACGGAACAATGATGAGAATGGAAAATTCTGCAGCAAATAATAATTGTTTGATTCTGTTTTTTTAATTGCCAATGCTTCCTTAACGACCAGGAGAGTGAACAGATATCTTTTTTCTTCGTTATCTGATAGGACTTGGTATCCGATCTCACGAACAAGAAATCGGGGCATGTAAAGAATATTGCATCTCCCGAAACTCTCAGACTCGCTAACCTTTGATCTTGATAACAAACATTAACTGCAAATTATGCCTAATACCTAAATGCTGATTTTTAGCTAAAAAAAAAAAATATACACTTTGTGTGTGGTGTCATAAATATTAAAAAAAACATAATAGAATAACAGCATTTAGAATGAGTAGAATGTACTAGATTAGAACTTCTTCATACATAAATGTTGTAACATTTCAAAGATTAGAACTTCTTCATACATAAATGTTGTAACATTTCAAAGATTAGAACTTCTTCATACATAAATGTTGTAACATTTCAAAGATTAGAACTTCTTCATACATAAATGTTGTAACATTTCAAAGGTTAGAACTTCTTCATACATAAATGTTGTAACATTTCAAAGATTAGAACGAAAGTTGCCACTTTGAGATGAAAACAAAATGCTGTAAGGAAATTACATCAGCTTGATTGACTGGAGGGAGACCACGTCAATCATCATCAGTTCTATGTCTATGAGAGCTGTCACGTCCGTCAATCATCATCAGTTTCATGTCTACGAGAGCTGTCACGACAATCATCATCAGTTCTATGTCTACGAGAGCTGTCACTTCAATCATCATCAGTTCTATGTCTACGAGAGCTGTCACGTCAATCATTATCATTTCTATGTCTGCGACAGCTGTCACGACAATCATCATCAGTTCTATGTCTACGAGAGCTGCCACGTCAATCATCATCAGTTCTATGTCTACGAGAGCTGTCACGTCAATCATCATCAGTTCTATGCTTACGAAAGCTGTCACGTCAATCATCATCAGTTCTATGCTTACGAAAGCTGTCACGTCAATCATCATCAGTTTCATGTCTACGAAAGCTGTCACGTCAGTCATCATCAGTTCTATGCTTACGAAAGCTGTCACGTCAATCAATCGTCAATCATGTCTATAGAAAATATCATCTGCTGCCTTGCAGGAAGATTGGGGACAATCAAAGGCTAAGGAAAGCAAACCTGAGCAAAATGCTGGCTGAAATCGGATGCACTGGGCCACTGGCGCAGAACACAGTGCAACGTTTTAACAGGTAATCAAGCGGAGTGGATCTAACAGGCTTAAACAGAAAGCTGTCTTCGTGTGGGAGTCTGGAGTCCTACTCGGATTGAGTCCTAATCGCAGAGAAAGAGAGAGAGAGAGAGAGAGAGAGAGAGAGAGAGAGAGATGTCTATGAAAGCTGTCACGTCAATCATCATCAGTTTCATGTCTTCGAGAGCTGCCACGTCGATCATCATCAGTTTCATGTCTACGAGAGCTGCCACGTCAATCATCATCAGTTTCATGTCTACGAGAGCTGCCAAGCCAATAATCATCAGTTTCATGTCTACGAGAGCTGCCACGTCGATCATCATCAGTTTCATGTCTACAAAAGCTGCCACGTCAATCATCATCAGTTTCATGTCTACGAGAGCTGCCAAGCCAATCATCATCAGTTTCATGTCTACGAGAGCTGCCACGTCGATCATCATCAGTTTCATGTCTACAAAAGCTGCCACGTCAATCATCATCAGTTCTATGTCTACGAGAGCTGCCACGTCAATCATCATCAGTTTCATGTCTACGAGAGCTGATTTTGACAACTCTATTTGGTTGAGTCCATGACGCTTGGTCATTGCCTTCCTCGTTTCATATGACAGGAATAACAGAAGTATTGTTCTTTCTAACCGGCATTTGTCGGGGCGAATAATATGGAGATATGGCTCTGCTTAGTCTAAAGTCCGTGTGAAATGTTTGACTGTTGTCTGGGACCCCTCTTTAACTTCACTTAGATATAAATGTAAGTTTGAATATTTGTTTCTGTGGGCTCCTCTTTAACTCCACACAGTTTTAATTGTAATGTTGAGTCTTTGAGCTAATGATCCTTCTATCTGCTCAGATATTGGGTAATCCTAATTTATGTTATATGTGGTTTGATCACTAAGCCATTATATGCAACATGAAGCGGACCAACAACAAATAAAAGTATACGTGTATCTATTCAGTTCAAAACATAATTGATAGGCGTTATTAGAAAAATAAAGTCAGCTACACAGAGAGTTGATAAATGCCTTGATAAGTGTAACACCTTGAACTCTTTCCCTACGTTTCGACGTACCATGCGCCATGCCTATTTTGGTCATGTACGTTTAGCCGCACAGTGCGTCACTCTCAATTTGATTAGTGTAAAGCGTCATCAAACTATATTCTTTTTACATGTCTCATATTATCTTGGTGTTGGCGAAATCTAATTCCTTGTTTAATTATCTGAAGATTCATATATAATATGTTAAGTGTTAGATAAATATAAACATGTAGATTAATATTTAAAACCTTGAACAATTTTGTCTGTGAAATCTCTACCACTAAATCGATAAAAACCTTCTGAAGTTTTAATGTTAAAATGAGAAGTACTTACGTTGTTGTAAGTTTGTTGTCGATGAAGCTGCTTAATGCTGCGGTGCTACAGCTGCTAAACTTATAAATATTCAGTTTGTTGCTCGACGTAGGCAGGACTCCTCCTGATGACATGATGAAACAGTCACTTGACTGGCAGCTGTTGCCGTCACCGTCATGCTTTAAGTTACAGCTGTGTGGGTGGAGTGACGATCATTATTTGTCAGTAATTGAAATGGTAAACGAGAAGTAGAAAGAGGAATGTCAAACAAAATTTATTCTCAGATGTCTAACTTTTTCTGTGATGTTTGTGAACGTTGTAACATCATTATCTTGCAGCGAGGGAACCACGGACCATTCGATAAATACAGGTCACGAGATGATAGGAGGGGAGAGAACTGACTTCACTGTGGATGTCAGTGACTTTCTCCTGATAGTCAAAGTTAACAAAAAAGAGAATAGATGCAGGAAAGCAAAAGCGGCTGCAAATATAAAAACTTGGACTCAATATGGAAACCAAATATCTATCTATCTATTGACCTTTCGAGCCGTAACCGGCCCATAGGGCGTAGACCAAGATACACCTTCTCCTATATGAATTTTTGTTCTAGCAGTTTTCTTTTAAAGATATTTTATCAAATCTCGCCATCTGTCTCTGTTCTGTGCAAGCAGTTCTATCTCATTGAGGGAGCCGATTCCTGCTGCTCTTGCCTCTCTCATCAATGTTCTTCTCAGTGTCTCCCTGGGTCTTCCTCTTTTTCTTTTACCTGTTGTTTCCCATATGAGGGCTTGCTTTGCTATTCGATTATTATCTCTTCTCATCACATGTCCAACGTATGACCATCGTCTTTTCTTTATTACTGAAGATATTAGTGGTTGATTGGAGATTTCTCTAATTTCCTCGTTTGTTTTGAATTCGTTCCATTCTATACCAAGTATTTTCCTTAGACATTTATTTTCGAATGCGTTCAACTTTGTTTCTATATCTCTTGTTGTTTTCCAGCTTTCACACGCATACGTAAGGGTTGATAGTACATTTGATTTGAATAGCCTAAGTTTTGTGTTTGTGCTAATGAGTTTTGATTTCCACAACTTTTCAAGGCTTCTGAAAGACATTGCTGCTTTAGCCAGTCTGATTCTAATTTCTTTGCTTGTATCCCCTTCTCGATCAATGTGACTTCCAAGATAGATGAAGTGATCGATCTCTTCTACTGGTTTGTTTTCCATGTATATTTTGTCACTTGTTGGAATTAAACTTTTCATGACTTTAGTCTTTTCATGATTGACCTCAAGCCCAATTTTGCTGGCTATTGATGATAGTTCATTTGTGTTTTCCTGCATCGTTTTTATCTGATTGCTGATGAGAACTATGTCATCAGCAAAGTCCAGGTCCTCCAAATGGTCTCCTTGTATCCATTCGATGCCTTTATTACCAGTGCAGCATTTCTTCATTATGAAGTCCATAACAATTCCAAATAACAAGGGCGATAAAATACATCCTTGTTTAACCCCAGTTTCTATTGGGAAACATTCGCTCAGTCCTTCCTCTGTTCGAACTGCACATGTGTAACCATCATACATGTCTTTGATAATATTTATGATTTTTGATGGTAAGCCATATTGCTTCAGAATTTTCCACAAAGAATCTCTATGAATACTATCAAATGCTTTTTTGAAGTCGATGAAGTTAAGTACAAAAGGTTTTTGCTTTTCAATGTGTTCCTCCAATATAAGTCGTAGAGTGAAAATGTGGTCAAGACAGCTTCTCCCTTTTCTAAACCCAGCCTGTTCTTCACGCATTACTGTATCTATTGAATCCTTTATTCTATTTAGGATGATTTTACAGAATAATTTTGAGGCAACTGACAAAAGTGTCACGCCTCTCCAATTGTTACAATCTCTAAGATTGCCCTTTTTTGGGATCTTAACAATGATTCCTTTTTTCCATTTATGAGGCGTCTTCTCTGTTTTCCAAATGATGTTGAACATTTTTTGGAGATGTATTAAATTATGGCTATCAATTGCCTTGAGGATCTCAGCTGTTAACTTATCCTCTCCAGCAGCCTTGTTATTGGTCATTAGCTTTAAGGTGGTTTCTATTTCACTCAAGGTGAAGTCATCTAAATTTACATCTAATTCTGCTGCTGGTGTTTCAGCTTCAAAATCTATTAAACTGTGAGGTAGTGGACGGTTAAGAATTTCTTTGAAGTGTTCCGCCCAACGGGCTTTTATGTCTGCGCTTGTTGTTAGCATTAATCCAGATTTGTCTAGAATTGGTGTTCCACTGGATGTATAGGTGTTTGTCAGCATCTTTTGTACAGTATAAAGAGTTCTGCTGTCTCCTGTAATTGCAGCTGTCTCTGCTTTTTCTGCCAAGTTGTCTATATAAGCTCTTGTATCTCTTCTTGCCGAACTTTTCACTTTGTTGTCTAATTCTTTGTATGTTGCTTTTGCCAGAACCTTTCCAAGATCTGTCTTTACATTAGTCATGGCTCTCTTCGCTTCTCTTCTTTCTTTGATGTATTTCCATGTGGTGTCTGAGATCCAAGCTCGTTTTTCTATTTTCTTCAGTCCAGCATTTGCTTCTGCTGCTGTCATTAGTATTTTGCTCTGTGAGTCCCACATTTCATTGATATCTATCATTGATATATTATGGAAACCAAATATACTAAAAAGGAAAACGAAACATAGTTGTAGTTCTTGATTTTTTCTTAACTCCCATAATTGAACCCTCCGTACTAATTGTTTTATGACAGTTTATGTTGGTCGCCCTTTAGGAATCCCATCTCTGTGGCTAATAATCGTCTTTTCGTTGTTTTTTTGTTGTCTACTGTCCATGATTCGCTTCTATAGGTCAGAATTGACTTTTTATAGCAGCGATAAACTGTCTTTCTCACTTCTATTGACATAGATTAGTTGCAGAAGACATTTTTCATTTTCTGGAATACTATTTTGGCCTGTGCTATTCTGCTCTCTATCTCTGCGGTGCATCTTCCATCTGATGTTACTATTGTACTAAAGTATTTGAGTCGTTGCACCTGTTTCAGATTTATCCCGATTATTTGTATGTTGCGTGATGGTGGTGATTGTTTAGTCGATATGACAATCACTTCTGTTTTCTTACTATTCAGACTGAGACCTCTATGTTTGTGCTAAATAATTGTAAAGAAAACAATCCTATTCAAATGGAGGGTAATAGCAGCAGGTGTGAGAGACCAAAACTCACCTGTGACCAAGCTCGTGGGCAGCAATGTCCGCGGACTGGAAACCAGCGATGTTCTCAACGATGGACAGACTTGTCCCGTCCTTCCTACACAGCGTGGATAAGTAGGCAAGACCTTGACAGTAGCAAGAGGTCAAATAATTACATCAAGTGTCACCTTCATAAACCACACGGTTAAATAGTTGCTAGAAATAACACCAAGTAATTGCATCGTAGAGACTGATCTTTTAATGAACTGCTTCTCATTCTAACGTTACTGAATTATTCGTACGGAAAAAAGAGAATTAACAAGAATAGTAGGGACATTTGACAGTGAAGTAATCTACAGGCAGCACACTTTATGTTTCACCTTCGACCAGTAATAGATTTAATCTGTTATCACTTTAGATACATTTGAAACATGTGATCTATCCCAAACATTTCATTATATTTCTTTGAAATATATTTCGTTGTTTGAATAAAGCTGAACTCTTAAAATAAGTCAGAAGCAGTATTCAATTGCAACTCCTGGCAACTGTTGTTTTTACTCTTACTACTGCAGTCTACCTGTAGACTATTAGTTTAGTGTAAGACCTTCTCAACGATGAAGTTTTAAAACAACTAAAAATAAAAAGAGAACTGCTGAACACAATAAAGACAAGACAAATTAAATTTTTCCTACTAAAAGTAATATTGGAAGGAAAAATACAAGGTAAAAGAGGCAGAGGCAGACCAAGACTAACATGGGCGAGTAACATCAAAAGATGGACAAGTCAATCTATGACAGCCTGCACCATCAAAGCAAGAAACAGAGTAGAATGGCGATCCATGGCAGCCAACCTTCGTTGCGGAGAGGGCACACGATGATGATGATGAAGACCTTCTCTTATTTCAATGCTTTCAGTTCTGGTATTGTCTCACCTGCTACAGTCAATATGGTTCAAAGACATCTCTTACCTGCAGCTCTGATCTTATATCTTCTCCATTGCTGTTTGAGACCGTCAGTAGCGAAGTCATAATGCTCTGGCTAAGAGCTACGAGCTGACTCCGGAACAAGAGCTCAAACGCAGCAGACGCTCTCAGGTCGAGTAAGCTGATATAAGAACGGTTACCTGACTCGTAAAGTTTCGAAAAAAATGTAGTAACAGTGAGTAAGTGATCTGGCCCCCTCACCTTGAAACGCTGTGACTCAAAAGGGTGGGGTTTTATTGTGTCTCACCTGTGCTGTAGCTACGTTCGGTGGGGTTTTATTGTGTCTCACCTGTGCTGTAGCCACGTTCGGTGGGGTTTTATTGTGTCTCACCTGTGCTGTAGCCACGTTCAGTGGGGTTTTATTGTGTCTCACCTGTGCTGTAGCCACGTTCGGTGGGGTTTTATTATGTCTCACCTCTGCTGTAGCCACGTTCGGTGGGGTTTTATTGTGTCTCACCTGTGCTGTAGCCACGTTCAGTGGGGTTTTATTGTGTCTCACCTGTGCTGTAGCCACGTTCGGTGGGGTTTTATTGTGTCTCACCTCTGCTGTAGCCACGTTCGGTGGGGTTTTATTGTGTCTCACCTGTGCTGTAGCCACGTTCAGTGGGGTTTTATTGTGTCTCACCTGTGCTGTAGCCACGTTCGGTGGGGTTTTATATTTGATCTCACCACCGCTTCAGACATGTTACTGGACTGTCATTCTAGTTACTCATGTTTACGTCAAGTAGTGCACTGTTGATAGACTGTCATTCTAGTTACTCATGTTTACGTCAACTAGTGCACTGTTGATAGAGTGTCGTTCTAGTTACTCATGTTTACGTCAAGTAGTGCACTGTTGATAGAGTGTCGTTCTAGTTACTCATGTTTACGTCAAGTAGTGCACTGTTGATAGAGTGTCGTTCTAGTTACTCATGTTTACGTCAAGTAGTGCACTGTTGATAGAGTGTCGTTCTAGTTACTCATGTTTACGTCAAGTAGTGCACTGTTGATAGAGTGTCGTGGTCTATTTGCATTCATCTCCATGTTTTTACTGTTGACAATTGAAGTTAAATGTTCAATCATTTGATTTGTTTTCTAACAGTTCTTGTTCATTTCAGCATGTGTTTCCAGTTCGACAATCCCATACCCCATAAATTACTCCGTAGTTCGATGGTATCTTGTTATTTCCGATCGTTTAAAAGTTAGTTAATTATGTTTCCTTTTGTCTACAGTTACGACCTCTGGTATTGTGTATAAATATCCGCATTTATCTTTGCATGATTCTGTTCAGATTATTTAAGTATTGTAGCAGTTCCGATAAGTGTTGTATTAGTTCTGATAATTGTTGTAGTAGTTCCGATAAGTGTTGTATTAGTTCTGATAATTGTTGTAGTAGTTCTGATAAATGTTGTAGTTCTGATAAGTGTTGTAGTAGTTTTCATAAGTGTTGTAGTACTCATAAGTGTTGTAGTATTTCTGATGAGTGTTGTAATGGTTCTGACAAGTGTTGTAATTATGATACGTGTTGCAGTTCTGACAAATGTTGTAGTACTGATAAGTGTTGTAGTACTGATAAGTGTTGTAATACTGATAGATGTTGTTGTTCTGATAAATTGTGTAGTTCTGTTAAGTGTTATGGTACTGATAAGTGTTGTAGTTCTGATAAGTGTTGTAGTTCTTATAAGTGTTGTAGTTCTGATAAGTGTTGTAGTTCTTATAAGTGTTGTAGTTCTGATAAGTGTTGTAGTAAATGATGCAGTATAGATATCTGCGAGAAATATTTTAGTTATCAGAAACATAAAACGCGATCACACCGCACGAGGTTCCAACCAGAATACTTTGGAGTGTGAGGCAAACTCACTAACCTCACCGCTACAGTATTCGACTGAAAGAGCTTCCATCAGCCACCGAGTAAAACAACAATATGGTATGAGATCAAAGTCTAGCAAAATGTTGCATCATAACGAACAATATGGTATGAGATCAAAGTCTAGCAAAATGTTGCATCATAAACAACAATATGGTATGAGATCAAAGTCTAGCAAAATGTTGCATCATAACCAATAATATGGTATGAGATCAAAGTCTAGCAAAATGTTGCATCATAACCAATAATATGGTATGAGATCAAAGTCTAGCAAAATGTTGCATCATAACCAACAATATGGTTTGAGATCAAAGTCTAGCAAAACGTTGCATTATAAACAACAATATGGTATGAGTTCAAAGTCTAGCAAAAGGTTACATCACAACCAACAATATGGTTTGAGATCAAAGTCTAGCAAAATGTTGCATTATAAACAACAATATGGTATGAGATCAAAGTCTAGCAAAATGTTACATCATAACCAACAATATGGTTTGAGATCAAAGTCTAGCAAAATGTTGCATTATAAACAACAATATGGTATGAGATCAAAGTCTAGCAAAATGTTACATCATAACCAACAATATGGTTTGAGATCAAAGTCTAGCAAAATGTTGCATTATAAACAACAATATGGTATGAGATCAAAGTCTAGCAAAATGTTGCATCATAACCAACAATATGGTATGAGATCAAAGTCTAGCAAAATGTTGCATCATAACCAACAATCAGATCATGTGCTGATCAAATAACTACTCTACGTATAATAGTTGAACAAAGTTTAGAACTAAAATCCCCACTTTATATTGGATTCATAGATTACGAAAAGGCATTTGATAGTTTAGACAGAAGAATGCTTTGGAAGCTGCTTAGTCATTACGGAATCCCCATAAAGTTTATTAACTTGATAAAAACAATGTATGAAGGAACAAAATGTAGTGTGGTGCATGAAGGACAGCTTATAGAAGCATTTGAAATAAGAACAGGAGTAAGGCAAGGATGCCTTCTGTCTCCATTTCTCTTTCTACTGGCCATAGATTGGATTATGAAAATAACTCAAAACAACAGAAACGGGATCCAGTGGTCACTGACCAAACAACTTGATGATTTAGACTTTGCTGATGACATAGCTCTCCTATCACACAGCCACCAACAGATGCAAGATAAAATGAGTATATTAGATGAGAGATCAAAACAGCTAGGACTAAGGATTAATAGAGATAAGACCAACATTATGAGAATTAATGCAGTTGGCAATAACCAAATAAAACTAGGAGAAATACCTCTACTAGACGTACAATCTTATATATATCTGGGCAGTAATATTGATAAAGAAGGAGGAACAGAAAATGATACCAAAATAAGGATATCAAAAGCAAGAGGAGCTTTCATTGCACTGGGAAACATATGGAAATCCAAAGAAATTAGGCTAAATACAAAAATAAAAATTTTCAACTCCAATGTTAAGTCGGTTCTATTATATGGCTGTGAAACATGGAGAATAACAAAATTGACAATCACGAAGGTACAGACTTTCATTAATGGATGCTTGCGTAGAATAAAGGGATGGAAATGGCAGGACAAAGTCACTAACGTGGAATTATGGAAATGTACCAGTCAAATACCAGTGGATAAAGAAATACAGCGAAGACGATGGCGATGGATAGGACACACACTACGGAAGCCAACTGAGAGTATTACACAAAAGGGCCTTTTTTGGAATCCCCAGGGGAAAAGACAAAGAGGAAGACCAAGGAATTCTTGGAGAAGACAGATAGAAGCAGAGATGAAGATGATGGGGAAGACATGGAATGATCTTAAAAGAATTGCAAAAAACACAAACGACTTGGAAAGTGTTTGTTGAAGACCTATGCTCCACTGGGAGCTAAAAGGTAGAAGAGAAGAAGATAACCAACAATGTTCACTACATATATTTTCTTACCAGCTATCGAGTCAAAGACCTCCCCATTTGATAGCGTGCTCGTAAGATCATACCTGTAGACATGAAATGATACATAACCCAGGGTTAAATGATGATAAACTACAGTATCAACACATGTTCATCATTATCATGTGCTGCAAAGCTGATATAATAATCTAGTCTTTTATCTATATCTGTATCAGTCAATCAGATTGTCCATAGCAACAATGCTACCAATATGGAAAGCCTACTATTCCTTTCACCTGTTAATCCTTATCTTAATTAACATTATAGCCTATTGCTTTTTTGAAAAGTAACTGCCTAAAAGTAAATCAAACTCGTAACTTCCTAAAGGTAAAACAAAATCGTAGCTGCCTGAAAGTAAAACAAACTCGTAACTGTCAAACGGTAAATCAAAGTCGTAACTGTCTGTAGGTAAAACAAACTAGTAACTGTCTAAGGGTAAAACAAACTCGTAACTGTCTAAAGTTAATTCAAACTCGTAACTGTCTAAAGGTAAAACAAACTCGCAACTGTCTAAATGTAAATCAAACTCGTAACTGTCTAAGGGTAAATCAAACTCGTAATTGTCTAAGGGTAAAACAAACTCGTAACTGTCTAAAGTTAAAACAAACTCGTAACTGTCTAAAGGTAAATCAAACTCATAACTGTCTAAAGGTAAAACAAACTCGTAACTGTCTAAAGGTAAAACAAACTCGTGTCTAAGGGTAAAACAAACTCGTAACTGTCTAAAGGTAAATCAAACTCGTAAGTGTCTAAAGGTAAAACAAACTCGTAACTGTCTAAAGGTAAATCAAACTCGTAGCTGTCTAAAGGTAAATCAAACTCGTAGCTGTCTAAAGGTAAAACAAACTCGTAACTGTCTAAAGGTAAATCAAACTCGTAACTGTCTAAAGGTAAATCAAACTCGTAAGTGTCTAAAGGTAAAACAAACTCGTAACTGTCTAAAGGTAAAACAAACTATAGCTCGTTTCAAAACATATGCCCAACTTCAAAACGCTATTACTCTCTAACCGTTTGTTAAATACTTTTGAAATTTTCCAAATGTTATTAGAATGCAAAAGACCCTTTAAATGTATATTTAACAAATATCTTGCAGCTGCAGTTTTCTTAAAGCGGCGATATTTCTTTGATGTTTGTCAAAATTGTAAATTGTGAAGCCCTAAAGAATAGAAATTACCGTAGTTGCTGGTCTACGATTAATGTTCACTAGGTAAAGGCGTGGCCGTAATGGGGAAATAACTGGATAAAACAAAACACAAGGAGAATTATTGTCTGCTCAGTTCGAGGACGGACGATAATAATATCAAGGTATACCTGTATGTCCAATTTTCATAGTTGTGTGGTCCTGAAAAGGACCGTTTGTTGAAATAATTTAAGGTAATATAGGGGCCAACATTGTGGGGGCTATATACTTTCATTCTGAATCAGACGAGTCTAAAAGATTAATAACTGTTTGGGGTTGAACATTCCACAAACCATCATTTTTCCAATATTCCTCTTCCTGTTTTAAGACGTGGTCTTCACATTTAGCCCAATAATCTTTGTCTATATTTAATAAAGCGAGATTAGCAAGAGTCTTTACATCGCATATTTTGAATGTTGTATTTTCATCTGCCACTTGTCCTTTTAATTTTGCCCAGATTAGTTCTATTGGATTTAAATGAGCATGGTAAGGTGGCAGCCTCAAACTTATATGACCGTGCTCTTGGATAATCTTATCTATTTGAAAAATCTTTGTCCTCTGTTTTTGCTTTACTAGAGATAGTAATTCAGGTTTTAAGTACATGTTATTAAATTGTCTGTGCTCCTTTGTGAGCCATATCTTAATAGCATCTTTTGTACTGGATGACGTCGGCACTTTATCTTCAAGTGCAACAATGTTGTGGTACGCTGCATTGTCCATTATTAGGCAAGATGGTCGATCTAGTGCTGGGAGAACAGAATTTTCAATCCAATGTCTAAATATGTGACCATTCATCTCAGAGTGATAATCCCGATTGTCTATGGATTTTGAAAGAAAAATGAGCTCTGCATTCTGTATTAGTCCATGATGTCGACTACCTGCATGAGCAATTATCAAGCGCTGTCCTTTGCTGCTAGGTATTAATCTCTTAATCTTTCCATCTGATGACTGCCATTCCCTTTGGTTAGTGTGGTGAGCATTGATCCATGTTTCATCCAAGTACACAATATCATAACCTTGCCTGCGCACCTCTTTTACTTCACGTAAGTACTTGCTTCTCATGACTACTATATGTGGCTTCTCACAGATGATGTTTCGTCCATTGGAATACTTTCTGAATGTAAAGCCTGCAGCTCTCACATTCCTCCATAATGTAGACTTTGATATTTCAATACTGTTGTTCTTTTTCAGCGATACTTTTCATTTTCTTATTGTAACAGTTTCATTCATACCCAACATTTTGCGAATTTCACTTCTAATAAGTTCACTGTCGAAATTATCCAACATTTTTGCTCTTCCTTGTGATTTTGTATATTTGGAACATTGACGGTCACGTGCTTGAATCCAGCGATTAAATGACCGTTTAGATAAATCCAAAATGTGTCTTGTCCTATTCTCAGGGTTTTCTAAAGAATGAAATAATCTTCCTCGTTTAGCCTCTTTGCAAAAATAGTCATACATTTTTATTGCGATGTTTTGTAAACTGCAGAATTTCATTTTAAGACTCATGATAAATGTTATTGTTCCACGTTACGCCGCTGAATGAACGGAAATGGAACACACAATGCCTCGTGTTTACTACAAGTGTCTAATTGTGTCAGAAAACTCACGCGGAAAGCGTGAAAAATCGTAAATTTGAGCGTGTATAGATTTGTAATCGCTATTTTTAACTTAAATACTGTAAACACTAAGTTTTGACTACATCAATGGGTCGTTATAAATTTATATAAATCAAATAAGCAATAATAATAACCAAATGTTTGTTTTTAATGAAATTAATTCCCTGTTGGGTTCTAATCATTATAACTATACATGCAAATTTTGAAAAAAATACAAAAAGCGGTTTAAAAGATATTGATTTTTAAAGTTGGGCACGACTTATGAAACAAGCTATACAATTGATTTGCAACAAAGGCAGATAAATATTTCAGAGTTCACCCTCTAATCAAAAAGGACATTCACATATCAGCTCCACCGTCAGTCCTAGCATTTCTCGAAACACATGCAAACTGACTGTTCCTGTAAGGCGTTGCTTGTAGATACATCCATTTCTCGAGCTTTGCACTACGGATCGACAAAACCCTATTCCCACCTTCAGACTAAACATGTAACAGAACATTGGATATCCAGACAGCAGCCACTCTCGAGTTTGGAGAGATTTGAGCGTAAACATTCGACTTTGAAGTGCTGCGACACTTCAATTGCTTTTTTTTTAAAATTTAGCCATTTTTTGAGAATGCTTACATTATTTAAACACTGAATACAAATAGTAACAATATTCACTTGATAATTTAGTAACAATATTCACTTGATAATTTAGTAACAATATTCACTTGATAATTTAGTAACAATATTCACTTGATAATTTAGTAACAATATTCACTTGATAATTTAGTAACAATGTTCACTTGATAATTTAGTAACAATATTCACTTGATAATTTAGTAACAAATTAAAAAATAGTTTGTTTTGCTAGAATACAAATATGGGTATTATAACCTATCTTCTCTTTATTTAGGAGTAAGGTTGCCCCACCTGTGTCTTGGCTCACCTGGGCGATCGCCTAGGTTGACCAAAATGGTAAAACTGGTACTGGTGGTATTTACGAGTACAAACAACACTCACCATGTTGACTATAAGCACTCACCATATTGACTACAAACACTCACCATATTGACTACAAACACTCACCACGTGAACATTATTGCGTGGTCGTAATCACCAAGTGACTCACTACCAGAGTGCTGAGCAAAATCACTGAAGGCACTCAAGACTTTCTCAGCATCAATCTTGTCCAGGGGGGAGCTACTCTGTCGAAAATTTTCTGTGAACGGACTCGTGGCTGCACTCTGAGGTCAAATTAAACAGAGATGAGATTCTTCACAAAGCGTTATTTTGCGAGAAATGTGACGATAATTACCACAGAGCTTTCACTAAACAACCGACAAAAGATCTTTAACCAACAAGTATTTGCGTTCTTGAAGATTTATGTTCTTCTTGACGAGTATTACTGTAGAAGGTATGTCTCCTGAAGTGAAATATGAAGGTTATCATTTCTAGTGAGATAATAACACGATATCTATATCGACATCAAGTCAGGTGTCATCTCATCAGAAGTGAGCGCTCTACAAAATGAAGATGTCATGTTGTGATGAAGTGCTTTATAGTGGAAACGGCCCGCATCATGAATTTTACAGATACACCACAGATACACCACAGATACACCACATGTACTTGGCGTCATTATATGTGAAATTAATCGAGCTATTTAAATCTTAAGCGTCACGTGACAAATATATTTCTAAGAAACATGACGTGAAATGTGAGAAAGAAGACCAAATAACAAATTAATGATGAACACATAGGATTTATTGGAGTTAAAGGTGCGAACAAAACCACAAACCTGATAAGATGTTCAGAGGGCGGAAGAGCGTTACATAAAAGGTGATGCTCGGAGAAGGATCTTTAGTTCGTTTATAAAGTCGTTAACATCTTTGACAAATCTCAATTTCACAACCATCTGATCTGAGAAAATCAATAGAGACTTGCTATGTCCACTGTTGATCCCTGCCACCATAATCAAATATTTTTTGCCTTTAGAATATTCATCTTCTACAGGATTTGGCTTAATTAGGTGATGTAAAATAATGTTTGTGGCTGCCGGGACAGACAGCTCTACATTTGACCAGCTATTCAAGTCTTCTGTTCAATGAAGACACGCCACTTTCAGTGTTTAGCTTAGACTCAGGGAAGAGAACTATATTTTTACGTGAACCAATCTGCACTGTTTCATCAATGATGTCATTATCGTGTTACCAATGACGTATTTTGTGTTAACGTCTTTATACATTTCGTCATTTGCTATTAATATCTAATTTAAATGGCAACATTTGTGTAATTTTTCTGACATTATATAACAAAAAGTGATTTGTGTAATATCCAGGCAGTCTTTGGCCTTAAAGTTCATAAAATCGATAGGTCGGTGAAAATCGAATACTGCATGCAAAAATTCACCGCAATTCATCAAATAACTTTCGAGAAAATTTGAAGGACATTGTTTTCATGAATTTTTGAAGAGGCTATAACAATACAGCCAAAAAGTAAAAAAAAAAATGATAAACTGATGGCGTCAGAATTAACTTTTGCGCTCTCATGTGAATAGGCCACAGCCAACTATCACTGCGCATCGACAGCAGGGGTCAACGATCTCGCCATAGGAAAAAAAAAGCACAGCAATGACTAGTCAGGTGAATAGACGAGGCACAAAAATCTTGCAGTCACGGTAGCTAACCTTGACCTATGCGACACAAGTGACCCATAACAGAAACTGCATCAAACCACAACTTTCCACTTCAGGCGTACTTGTAACGAGGCAAACCAATCATTTTTATCTTGCCCCGTATCTGTAATTTCCACGCGGCAAAAAAAAAAAAAAAATTGGGCGGGGTTTGCATTTTGAAGGTCACAAAATATTTCCGCCAAGCTGGTGTCATGTGAAGGTTAAAGTTCGATGGCGAATGTTTTCCTTAAAGAGACAACATTTACAACTCGATATCTACATGTCGGTCTGACATTGTTGCAACTAAACCATTCAACACAATTTGACCGCTTACATTCGTTTGAAAAACAATAAACGCCATTAAGATTATGTGGCACAATACAAGCAAACAATAAAATGAAAATAACTGAGGACATGCATCTTCCCGATATATATCAACATATGGTTGTTAATCATGGACAATCTCGCAAACAATAAGGGAGAAATGAATTCATTGCAAACAACAAATTGCTTCAGAAAAATACTTAAATTTCCTTGGATAATGAAAAAGAGCAATGGGGACATAGAAGATTTCAATATTAAAAAGAACTGGATTATAAACCATTCAAGATAGGATGTTCAAATACTATGGTCACGTGAAAGATACAGCGGGCTGGAACAATAATGGAAGGAATGTTCCTGGGCAACGCATCAGGGCAGACCAAGAAGAATTTGATTTAAAGACATCAAGGAGACCATGAACATGACAACAGAAGAACTGAGACATCTGGCTAAAGAAATAGATTCTTTCAGGCGGGCTGGAGTGAATGCAACGCTCTGCAAAGGATATGCGACCTGATGATGAAATATATTTAGTCTTTGACATCTTCCTTCTTCTGTCAGTCGTATGATCGGCCTTATGTCATGTCGTGATATCTGTGTTTATGATGAAATACATTTAGTCTTTGACATCTACCTTCTTCTGTCAGTCGTATGATCGGCCTTATGTCATGTTGTGATATCTGTGTTTATGATGTAGGTTATTTGTTTCGTGTCATTCTCAAGTCTATACGTTTTGGACGCTGAAACCTTGCCTTGGATAATCTGTGAGTCAAGCGCTTTGGAAGGGGATTCTTTGAGAAGTTATCCAGGAGTCAACATGTCTTGGAAGCGCAGTCGTTCAGAGGTTATCCAGCAGTCAATAAATCTAGAAAGCAGAGAAACTTGAGAACCTATCCAGCAGTCAATAAGTCTTGCAGCAGAGAAACTTGAAAAGTTATCCAGCAGTCAATAAGTCTTGGAGCAGAGAAACTTGAGAAGTTATCCAGCAGTCAATAAGTCTTGGAGCAGAGAAACTTGAAAAGTTATCCAGCAGTCAATAAGTCTTGGAGCAGAGAAACTTGAGAAGTTATCCAGCAGTTAATAAGTCTTGGAGCAGAGAAACTTGAAAAGTTATCCAGCAGTCAATAAGTCTTGGAGCAGAGAAACTTGAGAAGTTATCCAGCAGTCAATAAGTCTTGGAGCAGAGAAACTTGAGAAGTTATCCAGCAGTCAATAAGTCTTGGAGCAGAGAAACTTGAGATCCAGCAGTTAATAAGTCTTGGAGCAGAGAAACTTGAGATCCAGCAGTCAATAAGTCTTGGAGCAGAGAAACTTGAGAAGTTATCCAGCAGTCAATGAGTCTTGGAGCAGAGAAACTTGAGATCCAGCAGTTAATAAGTCTTGGAGCAGAGAAACTTGAGATCCAGCAGTTAATAAGTCTTGGAGCAGAGAAACTTGAGATCCAGCAGTCAATAAGTCTTGGAGCAGAGAAACTTGAAAAGTTATCCAGCAGTCAATAAGTCTTGGAGCAGAGAAACTTGAGATCCAGCAGTCAATAAGTCTTGGAGCAGAGAAACTTGAGATCCAGCAGTTAATAAGTCTTGGAGCAGAGAAACTTGAGATCCAGCAGTTAATAAGTCTTGGAGCAGAGAAACTTGAGAAGTTATCCAGCAGTCAATAAGTCTTGGAGCAGAGAAACTTGAGATCCAGCAGTTAATAAGTCTTGGAGCAGAGAAACTTGAGAAGTTATCCAGCAGTCAATAAGTCTTGGAGCAGAGAAACTTGAGATCCAGCAGTTAATAAGTCTTGGAGCAGAGAAACTTGAGATACAGCAGTCAATAAGTCTTGGAGCAGAGAAACTTGAGAAGTTATCCAGCAGTCAATAAGTCTTGGAGTAGAGAAACTTGAGATCCAGCAGTCAATAAGTCTTGGAGCAGAGAAATTTGAGATCCAGCAGTTAATAAGTCTTGGAGCAGAGAAACTTGAGATCCAGCAGTTAATAAGTCTTGGAGCAGAGAAACTTGAGATCCAGCAGTTAATAAGTCTTGGAGCAGAGAAACTTGAGATCCAGCAGTCAATAAGTCTTGGAGCAGAGAAACTTGAGAAGTTATCCAGCAGTCAATAAGTCTTGGAGCAGAGAAACTTGAGATCCAGCAGTTAATAAGTCTTGGAGCAGAGAAATTTGAGATCCAGCAGTTAATAAGTCTTGGAGCAGAGAAACTTGAGAAGTTATCCAGGTGCTATTTCTTGGAAGCTTAGTCTTTGAGGAGTTGAGTCACCATGTCTTGGAAGGAGAGACTGTGAGAAGTTAAATAGGAGTCACCATGTCTTGGAAGGAGAGACGTTGAGAAGTTGCATAGGAGTCACCATGTCTTGGAAGTAGAGACGTTGAGAAGTTACCTAGGAGTCGTCATGTCTTGGCAGGAGAGACGTTGAGAAGTTACATAGGAGTTTTCATGTCTTGGCAGGAGAGACGTTGAGAAGTTACATAGGAGTCATCATGTCTTGGAAGTAGAGACGTTGAGAAGTTACATAGGAGTCATCATGTCTTGGAAGTAGAGACGTTGAGAAGTTACATAGGAGTCATCATGTCTTGGAAGTAGAGACGTTGAGAAGTTACATAGGAGTCATCATGTCTTGGAAGTAGAGACGTTGAGAAGTTACATAGGAGTCATCATGTCTTGGAAGTAGAGACGTTGAGAAGTTACATAGGAGTCATCATGTCTTGGAAGTAGAGACGTTGAGAAGTTACCTAGGAGTCGCCATGTCTTGGCAGGAGAGACGTTGAGAAGTTACCTAGGAGTCATCATGTCTTGGCAGGAGAGACGTTGAGAAGTTACCTAGGAGTCGCCATGTCTTGGCAGGAGAGACGTTGAGAAGTTACCTAGGAGTCGCCATGTCGTGGATATGAGACGTTGAGAAGTTACATAGGAGTCATCATGTCTTGGAAGTAGAGACGTTGAGAAGTTACATAGGAGTCATCATGTCTTGGAAGTAGAGACGTTGAGAAGTTACATAGGAGTCATCATGTCTTGGAAGTAGAGACGTTGAGAAGTTACATAGGAGTCATCATGTCTTAGAAGTAGAGACGTTGAGAAGTTACATAGGAGTCATCATGTCTTGGAAGTAGAGACGTTGAGAAGTTACCTAGGAGTCATAATGTCTTCTAAGTAGAGACGTTGAGAAGTTACAATGGAGTCATCATGTCTTAGAAGTAGAGACGTTGAGAAGTCTAGGAATCAATATATCTTGAAAGCAAAGTCTTTGGGGAGTTGAGTCACCTAGTTTTGGAAGTAGAGACCTTGAGAATTCTAGGAATCAATATATCTTGAAAGCAAAGTCTTTGGGGAGTTGAGTCACCTAGTTTTGGAAGTAGAGACCTTGAGAATTCTAGGAATCAATATATCTTGAAAGCAAAGTCTTTGGGGAGTTGAGTCACCTAGTTTTGGAAGTAGAGACCTTGAGAAGTCTAGGAATCAATATATCTTGAAAGCGAAGTCTTTGGGGAGTTGAGTCACCTAGTTTTGGAAGTAGAGACCTTGAGAAGTCTAGGAATCAATATATCTTGAAAGCGAAGTCTTTGGGGAGTTGAGTCACCTAGTTTTGTAAGTAGAAATGTTGAGAAGTCATCCAGCAGTCAACATGTCTTGGAAGTGGAGTCCATGGGAGATAGGGGGTTTTGGGTCTTCCACGACATCCCACGTTTTGGAAACAAACAGAGCCCTTGAGACAAGTCATTTATATTTCCACAATTTTGTTACCCTAGCTACAAGACACTGTCCACAACTATCGATGTTTCTTACAGAAAGCTATATTTGTGAGTAATTTATGTTGTTACCATTTTACAAGTTTAGAAGCGGTGATTGGATTTGAGATTTACAATGATTCTTTCTTTCTTTCATTCTTTCTTTTCTTTCTTTCTTTCTTTTCTTCTTTCTTTCTTTCTTCACCTCCTCTTCTACCCGTTCGGGTGTCGAGAGAGATACAAAGTTCTGGTTCTCGCCCTTTTGGCGGCTTCACTCGTTGTCACGAATCAACATCAACAAAACAGAAGTCATGAATGTCGCCAAAAATAAACAGAACATCAGCATAACTATAGAAGGCAGACAACTAAAACAAGTAGAGGAATTCAAATACCTAGGAAGCCTAATAACAAACAATAATTCTCAAACAGCAGAGATAGAATCAAGATGCAACAAAGCTTGTCAAATCATCGGACAGTTATCACAACTATTGCCCAACAAGGAAATAACTCTGGAGGCAAAACGAGCACTATACAATACAATCTTCATTCCAACGTTGTGCTACCAATGCCAGACCTGGACTCTAGATGCAAGAACAATAATAAAAATAACCTCTACAGAGATGAAATGTGTCAGACGAATGACAGGAAACAATCTGAGAGATCAGATCAGAAATGAAGAACTGAGAAAAAGCTAGGATTAGCCCCCGCCATAGAATATATAAGGAAACAACAGATAAAATGGTTTGGCCACGTGACAAGGCAGAAAGAACAAAACACAACACAACGATCCTTCAACAAACGTTGTGAGAACACCAGACCCAAGCGTCGACCACGAAAAAGATGGGTCGATGGAATATTAGAAGCACTAGGAAACATAACAGCAGCAGAGGCGAACAGAAGAGCAAAAGACCGCAAATTATATCTCCCCTCGACGCTGAAAGGCAGATGAGGAAGGAGAGAAGAAGAAGAAGAAGAAGACTCATTGTCAATTGACGCTGTAGCAACGTTTCTTTGATGTCCATTTTACTCCAAGTCCTCTCCCGTCTCCTCTTTTAATATATGCTTTGTGTGGTAATAAAAAATCACATAGCATTCTTTCTAGGTGGGCAAACCAGTTTATTTGTTGTTTCTGTATGTAGTTTAGGATTGGTTCAACGCTACTCTCTCTCTCTCTCTCTCTCTCTCTCTCTCTCTCTCTCTCTCTCTCTCTCTCTCTCTCTCTCTCTCTCTTATAATATCATTTCTGATTCTATTTTTTGCTGGTAGCTCCAAGCGTTTTTCTCAGACATCTCATCTCTGTGGTGATAAGCTTTCAACATATATTTGTAAACATACATTTAAATAGCAAATTGTATGTGCAATGGTGTGTTTGTGTACCTGGAGTACAGGTACAAGTGCCAGTAGGAGCTTATATTAGATCAAAGGACAGAAACAGACATATCAAAGGTGGACATCAGACACTTACAACATGGTGTCCCTGCTTACCTCGGATATGATAATTTTGATCAAGCGAACACGGATGCTATATTTCGCGCTGACAACACCTTGGTATCTTAGGTCCACCTGCAATGAATGAACACATCAATTAATTAGTCGTGTCTTAATATGTTCTCTAGTGTATATGTTAATGTTTGTTTTAGCATGTCCCTTATTGTGTGTACTATTTTACACTTAATGATATACTCCCTAAGTTCTTTTAACCATATTTTTCTGCAAATGGACTTGGCTTGTTCACAAAGCTGTAACATTCTAGTTTTCCGGCTTGTTCACAACGCTGTAACATTCTAGTTTTCCGACTTGTTCACAAAGCTGTAACATTCTATTTTTCCGACTTGTTCACAAAGCTGTAACATTCTAGTTATCCGGCTTGTTCACAAAGCTGTAACATTCTAGTTTTCCGGCTTGTTCACAAAGCTGTAACATTCTAGTTTTCCGGCTTGTTCACAAAGCTGTAACATTCTAGTTTTCCTATTCTATCCTAACTTCTCTGGCGTGTCCTTTAACCTTCACTACCCCATGTCTTCTAATCTCTACTGTGTCATGTCTTTTAGTCTTTACTCCGTCATGTTTCTAACATTTTCCTTGTTATACGTTATAACATTGTCTAATCTCTCATGACTTCTAATCTCTACTCTTCTATGCCTTCTGTTCTCTACTCTGCCATGTCTTCTAACGTTCACACCGCTATGTCTTATAATATGTACATTGCCATGTTTTGTACACTGTACTGTGTCATCCCATCTAATCTTTTCTCCGCCATTTCTCTTATGTGTTACATCAATTTGATTCTTATGTTCGACAGCTCAAATGTGTAAATGTTACATAACTTGTACTGCATCACGCAGTGTAACACTCTTTTATATTTTGTACTCCCATTTATGCCAAGGAGATTTATTTTAAATAATTACTTATCTCTTATGGCTTTTAACTTTTCACCTTAATTTATTTTCGTTTAGTTTAATTTATTTTAGTTCAGTTTAATTTAGTTCACCTTAATTTATTTTAGTTTAGTTTAATTTAGTTCACTTTAATTTATTTTAGGTTAGTTTGATTTGTTTTAGTTTAGTTCACTTAATTTATTTTAGTTTAGTTTAATTTGTTTTAGTTTAATTTAACTTATTTTAGTTTAATTTATTTTAGTTTAGTTTAATTTGTTTTAGTTTAATTTAACTTATTTTAGTTTAGTTTAGTTTAACTTATTTTAGTTTATCAGCAGAGCCATATCTATGGAATGTTAATCTGACATTGTTCTTGAATGATGTCCAAGTTAATGAGACATCAGAATCGTGTGGCAGCAGCTACAAGAAGGGAGCGGAGAACATCAAGTTCTGCTGCTATAAAGGAGACTTGCCTTGCTATCCCAGAATTGCCTTAAATGGTATCACTGTAGTTGAAAACTTCTCCTCTTGTGTAAACTACACATTCACATCTAAGAGTGAATCAGTGAAGGTCACAAAATCATATTCTCTCTGTGGTTTTACTAACTACAGGTCATGTGGCTTCTGTTGGATTGGAAATGATAACTTACCACCACTGTGTGTCTATATGTTTGGAATTGGAGTCATCAATGACGGCCTAACATCATCAAGTGCTATGACGATCATCATTTTCGGGAGGACGTGAACTCCCATGGTATATGGTGGATAGGCGGCAGGAACCATTGAAGGCTATGTCTGAAAAGTGTTCCTTCTTGCAGTTTCCTCATATTCCAAGTCCGGCTTGTTGCAGGAGCTACTGAGTTAAGTGCTCTGTGCACACCGTGAGCTGTGTGTCTCATCCATTTTGATCCTGCTTCGATATCCCGCTTGTTTACGATGAATGATGATATCGTATGACAGGGAACAGTTGGCTGTGTTCACTTTCTGCGCAGTTTCGCCTTATGTCTTTTGGCGTGTGCTGAGACTGCTACGATGGGGACTACAGTTACCTTTCTTTGTTTGGGAGATGAGTTGGTAATTCGGATGATTCCACTGGCACGGGCGGTTGAGCAATTATGGATTTTAATTCGTTTGCTGTGATGCCGAGGCCTTCCATAACCAATAACAATAACAATAACAATATTTTAGTTTAATTTATTTTAGTTTAGTTTAGTTTAGTCTAGTTTAGCCCAGAGATCTTTCACATTGCACATCGTACATGTTCAAGAGTGCTCAGATCTCCTCTACAGAATGCCCCTTTAGTGTGTGGAGACTGAAATGTGTTACTTGCTAACAACAGGGATGACGTTTACTCTGCATTTTTAAACATTAACAACGTTGGTGACGGTATAGCGACGATTTACCGTTCTAGTTTAAGATGAAACTCGACATTCACAAGTTTGAAGTGACAATAGACATGATATTTACTTCTCTCATAACGAAGGCAAAATATGCTCTCATGGCCGGCAACGTTGCAGCTCTGGTCGTGTAGCGGGTCAAGAATTGACGGTAGCAGGCGTAATCAACGACCGCCACCACGTCGATAAAGATTGACTGGGTCGTACCAGCCTGTCGACGATGGCGGGTCTGAGATGAAGGAACTGATGAGTTGCGCGATGACCGCTCCGTGGAAAGTCCAGGTATATTTGGAGTGGTTGACTCCACATATTTGGTCTCGACTTCCGGTGCTGAAAGAAACATAAAATGCAGACAAGTAATAAGAAACAAATATTTGGTAGATTCGGAAACTTCCGAGGTGATAGATCAATTACTCATTTTGTGTGTGTGTGGGGGTGGTGGTGGGGGCGGGGGGGTGTGTGAAGGGGCACGTATGTTCACACCTGGAAAAAAAATAAAAAAAAATAAAAAAGGCAAAGAACAATAAACAGTGTGGAGTGGTATTGAACCAGCTCTCCTCATCACAGCGAGTTGCCACGAGATTCTTACGTTACAACCTGCTAAGTTTGTCAGTATGCCCCCCCCCCCGCCCCACCCTGAAATAAGTCGCTAACAATATAATGTACCACATTTGTGAGGTTATTAAAAAGCTATTACTAAGAATGCTTCATAAACAATATCGACGTTCTCAATTACGTTAACCTTTGTGACAATTTATCCACTTCTCTCCACACGAGGTGGGATCCCAAATATCATTCACCATTGACTTAATGTTTCCAGTACATTATCTACACAATCACATGTTTGTACGATTATTTTTAACTAACTTAACCCTGTACTTGTTATAGGATCTTACTACTTTCAGTCCACAAAGATTTCAATCAAATGTTGTTTGACTGCAGCGAAAAATGTCTAAAATGTCAGGTCAGCCAACAGGCACTAGTTATTGATCACGAATAGATTAGAGGTATGTATGTAAATGTGAGCCAAATAGATGTAGAAACATGTGACTTAAATATGACTTGGTAGTATTTGATGATAGACTTTGAGCTGAACAGTCAAGAAGATTGAGGATGTAGAGACATTATACCTGATGGTGAAGTGCTCTTCTTTTTGTGTGAACAAGTCATAAACAGCTGTACTTGGATGTGTGACCCAACACAAAACTGTACTTGGATGTGTGTCCCAACACAAAACTGTACTTGGATGTGTGACCCAACACAAAACTGTACTTGGATGTGTGTCCCAACACAAAACTGTACTTGGATGTGTGTCCCAACACAAAACTGAACTTGGATGTGTGTCCCAACACAAAACTGTACTTGGATGTGTGACCCAACACAAAACTGTACTTGGATATGTGTCCCAACACAAAACTGTACTTGGATGTGTGTCCCAACACAAAACTATACTTGGATGTGTGTCCCAACACAAAACTGTACTTGGATGTGTGTCCCAACACAAAATTGTACTTGGATGTGTGTCCCAACACAAAACTGTACCTAGATGTATGTCCCAACACAAAACTGTACTTGGATGTGTGACCCAACACAAAACTGTACTTGGATGTGTGTCCCAACACAAAACTGTACTTAGATGTGTGTCCCAACACAAAACTGTACTTGGATGTGTGTCCCAACACAAAACTGTACTTAGATGTATGTCCCAACACAAAACTGTACTTGGATGTGTGACCCAACACAAAACTGTACTTGGATGTGTGTCCCAACACAAAACTGTACTTGGATGTGTGTCCCAACACAAAACTGTACTTGGATGTGTGTCCCAACACAAAACTGTACTTAGATGTATGTCCCAACACAAAACTGTACTTGGATGTGTGACCCAACACAAAACTGTACTTGGATGTGTGTCCCAACACAAAACTGTACTTGGATGTGTGTCCCAACACAAAACTGTACTTGGATGTGTGTCCCAACACAAAACTGTACTTAGATGTGTGTCCCAACACAAAACTGTACTCGATGGATGTGTGTATCTTCTGAATGGTTCAGCAAAATGTCATTAATTACGCAAACTTCTGGTCATAATGACATGATCGCAAGTACAGTCCATGCTCGTATCTCTCAGCCCGATAAATGTGGTATACCCTAGCTGTGTGTTCTGAAAGTGTCATCACTAATCTACCCAGGTCCGCAGAGACACCCAACCATTCATTATCAGTTTTATAAGAAAGCAACAATATTATCATGACACTATAGCCAGGATGTATATACGATGTCTACACCGTATTCTTGGTATCACCTGGAAGGATAAAGTGACAAACGTGCGGTCATGACTTGCACAGGCCTCCCGCATATCTACACGCTGCTCAAACAACGTAGGTTACGCTGGCTTGGCCATGTACACCCTATGAAAGATGGCCGCATACGAAAGATATACTCTACGGACAACAGGCATATGGTAAAAGAACTAGGGGGCGCCCAAAACTTCGATTTGTAGATGTGTGTAAACGTGACATGAAGACTCTGAACATAAACCCTGCAGCCTCGGAAGACATAACTGCAGATCGCAATCTCTAAAAACGCACTCTAAAGGTTCACTTCAAACAAGAAGCAGACAGATTCAGAGAGAAAGAGAATATTCGACGAAAGAAAAGAAAAAATAGCATTTCTAGGGCCGCTGAAAAATCCATAATCAACTATGACTGACGGAGACTACTTAAAGCCAGGATGTGCCCTCTGATGATGAAGAAGATGATCTTGAGACTCGAACGAACGCTCTCTTGAGGCACATTAATGTCGACCACATTTGTGGTTCTGCCTTGATGGGTGAAGTCGCTGTAGAGCAGGTCACATAGAGTTGTCTATGAGAGAGGTAGACCTACCTTGCTGGGTGAGGTCGTTGTAGAGCAGGTCACATAGAGTTGTCCATGTGAGAGGTAGACCTCCCTTGCTGGGTGAGGTCATTGTAGAGCAGGTCACATAGAGTTGTCCATGTGAGAGGTAGACCTCCCTTGCTGGGTGAAGTCGCTGTAGAGCAGGTCACATAGAGTTGTCCATGTGAGAGGTAGACCTCCCTTGCTGGGTGAGGTCGTTGTAGAGCAGGTCACATAGAGTTGTCCATGAGAGAGCTAGACCTCCCTTGCTGGGTGAGGTCGCTGTAGAGCAGGTCACATAGAGTTGTCCATGAAAGAGGCAGACCTCCGTTGCTGGGTGAGGTCGCTGTAGAGCAGGTCACATAGAGTTGTCCATGTGAGAGGTAGACCTCCCTTGCTGGGTGAAGTCGCTATAGAGCAGGTCACATAGAGTTGTCGATGAGAGAGGTAGACCTCCCTTGATGGGTGAGGTCGCTGTAGAGCAATTCACATAGAGTTGTCCATGTGAGAGGTAGACCTCCCATGCTTGGTGAGGTCGCTGTAGAGCAGGTCACATAGAGTTGTCCATGAGAGAGGTAGACCTACCTTGCTGGGTGAGGTCGCTGTAGAGTAGGTCACATAGAGTTGTCCATGTGAGAGGTAGACTTCCCTTGCTGGGTGAAGTCGCTGTAGAGCAGGTCACATAGAGTTGTCTATGAGAGAGGTAGACCTCCCTTGCTGGATGAGGTCGCTGTAGAGCATGTCACATAGAGTTGTCCATGTGAGAGGCAGACCTACCTTGCTGGGTGAGGTCGCTATAGAGCAGTCACATAGAGTTGTCCATGTGAGAGGTAGACTTCCCTTCTGGGTGAGGTCGCTGTAGAGCAGGTCACATAGAGTTGTCTATGAGAAAGGTAGACCTCCCTTGCTGGATGAGGTCGCTGTAGAGCAGGTCACATAGAGTTGTCGATGAGAGAGGTAGACCTCCCTTGCTGGGCGAAGTCGCTGTAGAGCATGTCGCATAGAGTTGTCTATGAGAGAGGTAGACCTCCCTTGCTGGATGAGGTCGCTGTAGAGCAGGTCACATTGAGTTGTCCATGAGAGAGGTAGACCTACCTTGCTGGATGAGGTCGCTATAGAGCAGTCACATAGTGTTGTCCATGAGAGAGGTAGACCTCCCTTCTGGGTGAGGGCGCTATAGAGCAGTCACATAGAGTTGTCCATGAGAGAGGTAGACCTCCCTTCTGGGCGAGGTCGCTATAGAGCAGTCACATAGAGTTGTCCATGAGAGAGGTAGACCTACCTTGCTGGGTGAGGTCGCTATAGAGCAGTCACATAGAGTGTCAGTGTGAGAGGTAGACCTCTGTCAAGGCGATATCTGTCAATTTAAGCGACTAGACCACGGATCTGTTGATCGATGATACAAAGCAGAATGAAAAAAATGCATATTCTGGAACTCCCAATCAGTGACAGAAAGTTAGAAAATCTAAAACTCCCAATCAGTGACAGAAAGTTAGAAAATCTAAAACTCTCAATCAGTGACAGAAAGTGAGAAAATCTAAAACTCGCAATTAGTGACAGAAAATGAGAAAATCTAAAACTCTCAAATAGTGACAGAAAGTGAGAAAATCTAAAACTCTCAATTACTGACAGAAAGTGAGAAAATATAAAATTCTCAATTAGTGACAGAAAATGAGTAAAATCTAAAACTCTCAATTAGAGACAGAAAGTGAGAAAATCTAAAACTCTCAATTAGTAAGAGAAAGTGAGAAAATCTAAATCTCTCAATCAGTGACAGAAAATGAGAAAATCGAAAACTCTCAATCAGCGACATAAAATGAGAAAATTTAAAACTCTCAATTAGTGACAGAAAATGAGTAAAATCTAAAACTCTCAAGTAGAGACAGAAAGTGAGAAAATCTAAAACTCTCAATTAGTGACAGAAAGTGAGAAAATCTAAAACTCTCAATCAGTGACAGCAAGTGAGAAAATCTAAAACTCTCAACAGTGACAGAAAATGAGAAAATCTAAAACTCTCAATCAGTGACAGAAAGTGAGAAAATCTAAAACTCTCAATCAGTGATAGAAAATGAGAAAATCTAAAACTCTCAATCAGTGATAGAAAGTGAGAAAATCTAAACTTCTCAATTAGTGACAGAAAGTGAGAAAATCTAAAACTCTCAATTAGTGACAGAAAGTGAGAAAATCTAAAACTCTCAATTAGTGACAGAAAATGAGAAAATCTAAAACTCTCAATTAGTGACAGAAAATGAGAAAATATAAAACTTTCAATTAGTGACATGAAGTGAGAAAATCTATAAGTCTCAATTAGTGACAGAAAGTGAGAAAATCTAAAACTCTCAATTAGTGACAGAACGTGAGAAAACCTAAAACTCTCAATTAGTGACAGAAAATGAGAAAATCTAAAACTCTCAATTAGTGACAGAAAGTGAAAAAATCTAAAACTCTCAATTAGTGACAGAAAGTGAGAAAATCCAAAACTCTCAATTAGTGACAGAAATTTGAAAATCTAAAACTCTCAATTAGTGACAGAAAATGAGAAAATCTAAAACTCTCAATTAGTGACAGAAAATGAGAAAACCTAAAACTCTCAATTAGTGACAGAAAATGAGAAAATCTAAAACTCTCAGTTAGTGACATAAAATGAGAAAATCTAAAACTCCCAATCAGTGACAGAAAGTGAGAAAACCTAAAACTCTCAATTAGTTGCAGAAAATGAGAAAATTTAAAACTCTTAATTAGAGACAGAAATTTGAAAATCTAAAACTCTCAATTAGTGACAGAAAATGAGAAAATCTAAAACTCTCAATTAGTGACAGAAAATGAGAAAATCTAAAACTCTCAATTAGTGACAGAAAGTGAGAAATCTAAAACTCTCAATCAGTGACAGAAAATGAGAAAATCTAAAACTCTCAATTAGTGACAGAAAATGAGAAAATCCTGCAGCACAGGAAAACACAAATACAAAGCGACACACCAACATTCTAGCTATTGTTAGTTTCACAAACAGAAGACAAAAGACGCAAAAGAATGCCGATGAGTTCAGGCACCACACATACATCTAGTTCATTCTGCGGTCGAATTTGTCTTTTCAATATTGGCAGATTCAGTCACGAGAGTAACTGTTCAGTAAAACATTATCCAGCATAACACATTAATGTATGACTTACCTACTGTCAAATCATGGTTGTATGCTACCATCCGTCTCTCAAGAAACCCTACACTATCTTTACGTAGAACACGCAAATATTTAATTACAAATCTGTTTCACACATATAAAGTGGGCTTAACACACACACACACACACACACACACACACACACACACACACACACACACACACACACACACACACACACACACACGTCATCATCATCATCATCATCATCAAGTACAAGGCCTACTGACGTAGGTGATCATGTCTCTCCACAACTTTCGATCTCAGAAGAAATTTATCATTTGACCTTCTGCCAAGCCATTCTCTTAAGCTGTCGGTTATTTTTTCTCTTTGCTTCCCTCTATCTCTTCGTCCCTCAATTTTTCCAGTTGTTACAATATATTCCAGTTGTTCTCTTCTCATTACATGGCCAAAAAATGATGATTGTTTCTTCCTAATATTGGAAATTAGCTCTCTTTTTGCTTTGACCTCTCTCAGAACATCTTCATTACTCTTCTTAGCTGTCCATGGTACTCTCAACATTCTTCTGTAAAACCACATTTCTACAGACTTTAGTGATTTTCTTGTCTGCTGTCCTATTGTCTATGATTCGCATCCATATGTTAAGACTGGCTCTACGTAACATTTAAGAACTCTTTTTCTTGTTTCTATTGTCAAATAGGGATTGCAAAGTATCTTCTTCATTTTTTAGAGAGCTGCTTTTGCCTGAGCCATTCTGCATCTCACATCTTTACACACACATTGCCAAATAATAATTATTGGAACGAAGATTGTGTTGTAGAGTAGCGTTTTGTCTCGAGCTTTATTGTCTAGTTTAAAATGCTACGTTATATTTTGTTATATAAACCTGATAGCTCGAGTCAAAGAAACTACTTACGTGCTTCAATATAATCATGGAACCTCACTGGAGTTGGTTCCCTTGGCAACAGCTTGTACACATTTTCTGATTGTGACGATGGTATAGAAGCATCGCGTTTAAATCTTCCATCAGGACTTAGGATAAATCTTTTATCTCCAATACTTAACTCCCCTTTCTGAAAGAAAAGGTTTCATATTTTTCACATTCAGTTTCAAAAGGTTTCGTATTTTCAGTTCAGAACTACAACTACCTTGGACATACTATAACCAGTGATGGAAAACAACTGAAATAAACAAAAGAAAAAGGAATGGCAAAAAGTAATT
Source organism: Megaustenia siamemsis (assembly GCA_032433765.1). Lineage (NCBI taxonomy): Eukaryota > Metazoa > Mollusca > Gastropoda > Stylommatophora > Ariophantidae > Megaustenia > Megaustenia siamemsis. Next base: position 76,606,768 of record JAVIAB010000024.1, on the reverse strand, counting down.
TTAATGTCATGAAGAAAATACTAACATCAAAACAAACAACACTAGGGCTAAAACTAGGAATAACAAAATGTTATGTCTACTCAACATTCCTATATGGTGCAGAAACATGTACATTAGACAAGAAAATAGTACAGAGAATTGAAACCTTTGAAATGTGGATATATAGAGAATAGGTAGAATTGAATGGAAGGAAAAGAAAACAAACGATGAAGTCTTAAAGCAACTAAAAATGAAAAGAGAACTACTAAAAACAATTCAAACAAGACAAATGCGATTTTTGGGCCATGTTAAAAGACACAACAGCTTACTAAAAGTAATCCTGGAGGGAAAAATAAAAGGTGAAAGAGGCAGAGGCAGACCAAGACTAACATAGACGAGTAACGTCAAAAGATGGACAAACCAGCCTATGACAACCTGCACCATCAAAGAAAGAGACAGAGCAGAATGGCGCTCCATGGTAGCCAACCTTTGTTGCGGAGATGGCACTTGATGATGATGATGAATTTTCACATGTTATGGAATGTAGAGAGAAAGATGACTATTGCACTAGGAAAGAATAAAATAAAATTTGACGAGACATGTTTATCAACCTAAAATACTAGATCAGACTACTTTGTGCTCGATCATATTGTGCCAGAGTAAGGTCTTCGATGGGCTTCAGTGTGAACAGTCAACCCAGTGACCGTAGCTACAACTAGTGATAGCAGTAGGACGGAAGTGACCCTTTGTTAAAAGTCAATTCTGTGCCTGGCGAGTTGTCAGTTCAACTTCAAATAATGAGCAGGCCTGAAACATAGTGGTGACTAAGACAGTAGGGGTTAGAGGCAGGTCAGTGAACAACCATGTAAGGAAACGAATATATAAATGAGTAGATAGCTCGTCTTGTAGGACAAAGTGGTGACTAAGACAGTAGGTGTTAGAGGCAGGTCAGTGAACAACCATGTAAGGAAACGACTATATAAATGAGTGGATAGCTCGTCTTGTAGGACAAAGTGGTGACTAAGACAGCAGGTGTTAGAGGCAGGTCAGTGAAAAATCATGTAAGGAAACGAATATATAAATGAGTAGATAGCTCGTCTTGTAGGACAAAGTGGTGACTAAGACAGTAGGTGTTAGAGGCAGGTCAGTGAACAACCATGTAAGGAAACGACTATATAAATGAGTGGATAGCTCGTCTTGTAGGACAAAGTGGTGACTAAGACAGCAGGTGTTAGAGGCAGGTCAGTGAAAAATCATGTAAGGAAACGAATATATAAATGAGTAGATAGCTCGTCTTGTAGGACAAAGTGGTGACTAAGACAGCAGGTGTTAGAGGCAGGTCAGTGAACAATCATGTAAGGAAACGACTATATAAATGAGTGGACAGCTCGTCTTGTAGGACAAATTGGTGACTAAGACAGTAGGTATTAGAGGCAGGTCAGTGAACAATCATGTAAGGAAACGACTATATAAATGAGTGGATAGCTCGTCCTGTATGACAAAGTGGTGACTAAGACAGTAGGTATTAGAGGCAGGTCAGTGAAAAATCATGTAAGGAAACGAATATATAAATGAGTAGATAGCTCGTCTTGTAGGACAAAGTGGTGACTAAGACAGTAGGTGTTAGAGATAGAGAGATGACGGACGACAAAGAGATAAAGTACTGGATAACTTGGTGTCATGGCATAGACAACTGATAGGATGCGCTGTAGGTAGAAGATTGTGGAGGAACATGATCGCCTACACCATCCGGTGTGGCACATGATGATGATAGATTGAACAAGCTTGGTGATTGGATGTATCGCTGGTCATATCTTAGGTTATTGATTATCTTTCCATTAATTTGTAGGCCTGGCATCTCTATGATGTTTTTAAAGATTTGCTCAGTGTATAGATTGAACAAGCTTGATGATAGGATGCATCCCTGTCTTACTCCTCTTTTTATATCAATGGGTGTAGAGTTCTCTTCGTTATATTTTATTATTGCTTTTTGCCCCCCCAGTATAGATTACATATTAGTCGTAAGTCCATGTCATCGAGATGTATCTCTTTTAGGCATTCTATAAGTTGTTTGTGGTGTACTCTATCAAAATCTTTGGTGTAGCCTATGACGCAGGCATATATTGGTTTGTTTACTTCTGTGTACTTTTCTATTAATGTTCTCATGCAGAATATGGCTTCTTTTGTCACGCTACTTTTCCTAAATCCAAATTGCTGCTCATCTAATTCATTATTGATTTTATTCTGTATCCTTCCTTGTATAGGAAGATTTTATCTTTTGGCAAGATTTTTGTAACATGGCTCATTAGGCTTATTGTTCTAAAGTCACTGCATTCAACTGCACCATTCTTTTTAGGCAATACAATGACAGTTGATGTTTTTGGTTCATTTGGCATGTATCCTGTGTGGTATATGTCGTTGCATATGTCTGTAATCACTTCAATGCCAAAATCTTCTAGTGCCTGTATCACCTCTATCTGTATGCTGTCATGTCCTGCTGCTTTTCCATTTTTCATTGTTTTTATAGCTTTTTCCACCTCAGATTTTAAGATATTATAGCCTGATGTACATTTTATAACTGGTTTCTTGTCCCTTTGATCATGAAATAGTTCTGTTATATATTCCTGCAAACTATCTATAATATCTTTATTGTCTGTTAGCATTTTTCTTTCTTTGTCTGCAATGCATCCACCTTCTGTGGCTTTTTTATTTTTATTAGTCATTCTCTTTATTTCTGTGTGCATTCCTCTTAAGTCTTGTTTGCTTTTCATAGTTTCTATTTCTATACATTTTTGGCTGAGCCAGTCTTCTTTTGCCTTTTTGCACATTTTGCGTATCTCATTATCTATTTTATTGTATTGGGCAGTGTTCTTCGCTTGTCTCCTTTCTTCCATTTTTTCTAAGATGGTGTCAGTTATCCAATTTTGTTTTTTGTTCTTTTCTCTTTTGGATAAGGTGTCGTAGGTTCCTTGTATGCTTTTCTTTATGCATTGCATTTGGTTGTTACTTTTTAATCAGGATTTTCTCTTCTGTATTGTTCAATTCCTTCTTCTAGCAGTTTCTGGTCTGTATACAATTTTCTATTATATATTTATATATAGATATATAAATGTATATATATATATATATATATATATATATATATATATATATCATCATCATCAAGTACCTGGCCTGCTGGACTTGGTGATCATGTCTCTCCACAACTTTCGATCTTCTAAGTTATTTACCATTTATGTTGTTGACCTTCTGCCAAGCCATTGTCTTAAGCTGTCTGGTATTTTCTCTTTGCAACCCTCTATCTCTTCGCCCCTCAATTTTCCCAGTTGTTACAATATATTCCAGCTCTTCTCTTCTAATTACATGGCCAACCTGTGGATGCCCTGCAGCCTTGCAGGTATGCTTAGGAGAGTAAAAGGCTAAGGGAGGGTACCCTGAAATAAAACAACACCACTATCTTGTGGGTGAGACATTTTAGTCAAAGGCGAGCGGAGCCAACCGTAAAGAAACCGACGGAAGGCAACATAAAAAAACCGTCGTAATTTCATAGTACAATCATGAATCATGAATATATATATATGTACAAATGTGTGTATGTGTGTGTACCTGGACAATTAGATGCAGATACAGGCAGAGAAGCGAAAAATCAGACTCTTGTATCAGTTAGTAAACTGATAGACGGACGCTAGTCAATTTACACCGTGAGGCGGCATGTAAACAGGCAGACTGACTGAAGAGTCAGGAAACAGTTAGACTGTTACACGAGGGAAGAAATAGGTTCATTAACAGACAAGCAAACGTACATGCAGATTGGTAGACTAATAATCAGACAGGCAGATTGGTAGACTAATAATCAGACATGCAGATTGGTAGACTAATAAGCTAACAGGCAGATTGGTAGACTAATAATCAGACATGCAGATTGGTAGACTAATAATCAGACATGCAGATTGGTAGACTAATAAGCAGACATGCAGATTGGTAGACTAATAATCAGACATGCAGATTGGTAGACTAATAATCAGACAGGCAGATTGGTAGACTAATAAGCAAACAGGCAGATTGGTAGAGTAATAAGCAAACAGGCAGATTGGTAGACTAATAAGCAAACAGGCAGATTGGTAGAGTAATAAGCAAACAGGCAGATTGGTAGAGTAATAAGCAAACAGGCAGATTGGTAGACTAATAAGCAAACAGGCAGATTGGTAGACTAATAAGCAAACAGGCAGATTGGTAGAGTAATAATCAAACAGGCAGATTGGTAGAGTAATAAGCAGACATGCAGATTGGTAGACTAATAATCAGACAGGCAGATTGGTAGACTAATAAGCAGACATGCAGATTGGTAGACTAATAAGCAAACAGGCAGATTGGTAGACTAATAAGCAGACATGCAGATTGGTAGACTAATAAGCAGACATGCAGATTGGTAGACTAATAATCAGACATGCAGATTGGTAGACTAATAATCAGACAGGCAGATTGGTAGACTAATAAGCAAACAGGCAGATTGGTAGAGTAATAAGCAAACAGGCAGATTGGTAGACTAATAAGCAAACAGGCAGATTGGTAGAGTAATAAGCAAACAGGCAGATTGGTAGAGTAATAAGCAAACAGGCAGATTGGTAGACTAATAAGCAAACAGGCAGATTGGTAGACTAATAAGCAAACAGGCAGATTGGTAGAGTAATAATCAAACAGGCAGATTGGTAGAGTAATAAGCAGACATGCAGATTGGTAGACTAATAATCAGACAGGCAGATTGGTAGACTAATAAGCAGACATGCAGATTGGTAGACTAATAAGCAAACAGGCAGATTGGTAGACTAATAAGCAGACATGCAGATTGGTAGACTAATAAGCAGACATGCAGATTGGTAGACTAATAAGCAAACAGGCAGATTGTTAGACTAATAAGCAGACATGCAGATTGGTAGACTAATAAGCAGACATGCAGATTGTTAGACTAATAAGCAGACATGCAGATTGGTAGACTAATAAGCAAACAGGCAGATTGTTAGTCTAATAAGCAGACATGCAGATTGGTAGACTAATAGTACACAGGCAGATTGACAATAGCCAAGCAATCAGTCAATATTGCATAGAAGAAAAGAAATAGAAGAGGAGACAAATAAACAGACTAGCAGATGAGAAAGGAAACAGAAAGACTGGCAGACAACACAAACTTACCAATTCGAAATTAGCCCCATTATATTCGTCACCATCAATACGGGTAACTTCAATGACGGTCTTTCTGCCCACATCTTGATAGTAGCCTATGTTCTGTTGCCAAGATAGGAGACGTTAAGAGACATGTCTCAGTGTTAAAACAAGACCCGTGCTTCCCAACACATTATTGTTTCACTTATGTTCTTATTGACATGAACAAAAATGAAAGTAAAATATTGTATTGAGAAGCCTAGCTAAGAGACAAACAGAACAACAGAGACCTAAACATTAGTGTTTTATCTTTGCCCGTTAGTTGAGCTGCCCAGTACAGTTTTACGTTAATTTTTTTCAAGTTTTTTTCTCCCAGCGTTACTCGGGGACCTGCACAATATTTATATTCGTGCCGATCTACTCATTCACAGACTATTTCACTCGATGTTATCCCTGGTGTTGTCTTGACTATGTATGTGATAGGGACCTGAATATGTCAATGACTATATGCAATACGAATTTGTATATGTTAATGACAATATGTAATAGAGACCTGAATATGTCAATAACTCTATGTAATAGGGATTTTTACATGTCAATGACTATATGTAATAGAGACATGAACATGCCATTTATCATAAGTACCCAGTACGTGATCATGTCAATTATTATAAGTACCCTGTACATGTTTATGTCAGCGATCATAAGTACCCTGTAAATATGCCCCATAAATAACCTGTACCATTACATGTCAATGTCCGTAAATAATTCGCACTTCTGCGCCTCAATGCCCACCTTTATTGCTGCCCCTTATTGACAGAACACATTTCTTCACTCTAAATTAAATTATTTTGTTTTCTCTCTCTCTGCGATCAAGACTCAATCAGAGTAGGATTCCAGACTCTCACATGAAGTCAGCTGTCTGTTTAAGTGAATCGATTGCCCCATATAGTTTCTCTTCCAGAGAGGTGGGCGTGAACCACATTGCTCTTCTCAGGATTTTGTTTTCAAAATCTGTCATACGTTTAATATTATTCTCTTTTATTGTCCGCACTTTTGAAATATTCCGCACAAGAATATCACTGTTTTATTGCACATTACGGATATTACAGTGTTCTCGACATTACCAGGCAAATGCATTCATGTTTTTGTCCCTTTCGTGACAAAAGTAATTCGGTTACCTCTTTTGATAATGCCTTCTTTTATCGTCCGTTTTTTAAAATTAACTTCGTTCTCAGGAATTTTATTCCTACGATTGAATATTGCATGCTCGTTGTTTTTTTTAACGTTTTCTCGTAACTCTGTAACGTGCCATAACATTAACCCACTAAGATGAAAGTGGATATGTTGTCTGTTATCAACCTCCGATCTAGTCTGACGGAATCTATTTAATGTTTCTTGTGATCCTCTTTCTAATGTTTCTCTTTTATTACTTGGTGTTTATTCAAGCGATGTTAACCGCATCTTTCAAATGTTTGTTTTATTTTAATTTGGTTAATTTTTGTGAACGTTCAGATGTTGTTAATGTCGTTATTTAGGGTGTATTCTGACCACGTGCTCAGTGACACTTTGTCTCCCCGACAATATAATTTGTATGTGTATATCTTTTATGATTAATATACGCTCTGCTTTTTTTGGTTTAATTATTCTATTATAACTTTGCAACATTCGCATAATGGATTATTTTGTTTACCCGTTTGACTGATTTTCTTTATTCGCAACAACAACAAAAATGCATTGTACAGCACAAAGGAAACTGGAGGTAAATAGAAGGCGTGTCAGGGAAAATTGAAGACAGAGGACACAACGAAATACATAATGAAGTTTATCCATACAGTTAACATTATCTCCCCTGGTTTGAGATTTATTCTTTATCATCATGTAGTGGCCTCCACACTCATACACTGAATAAATAAAAATATGGTTTCTATTTTAACTTTCTTTATTTTATCATAGTCGTGGTTGTTGTGTGGAAAGTGAGGGTTGGGGGGATGCTGCAATTTTATATCCTGGCGGATATAATAGAGCCGTACCGTCAGTTTCCTGCTCATACTACCACGAAAATCTTCATCCCAACGTTGTGCTACCAATGCCAGACCTGGACCCTAGAACAAGAACAATAAGCAAAATAACCTCTACTGAGATGAAATGTGTTAGACGAATGACAGGAAACAGCCTGAGAGATAAGATCAGAAATGAAGAACTGAGAAAAAAGCTAGGAAAGGCCCCCGCCATAGAATATATAAAGAAACAACAGATAAAATGGTTTAGCCACGTGACAAGGCAGAGTAATCAAAACACAACACAACAAGCCTTCAATGAACGCTGTGAGAATATAAGACCCAAGGGTCGACCACGAAAAAGATGGGTCGATGGAATATTAAAAGCACTATGAAACATAAAAGCAGCAGATGCGAATAGAAGAGCAAAAGACCGCAAATTATATCTCCCCTCGACGCTGAAAAGTTAGTGAGGAAGGAAAGAGGAAGAGGAGGAAGTCGACTACCACAGAGGACTCTTATAGTTGTCTATTGATCTGAAATGTCTTTCTTGATCCAGAAGCCTGATTGTCGACATACGAAAGCGAATAATTGTAGTTAAGTTCCCATCATCATAATAATTGTTGTTGTTAAACTCCCATCATCATAATAATTGTTGTTGTTAAACTCCCATCATCATAATAATTGTTGTTGTTAAACTCCCATCATCATAATAATTGTTGTTGTTAAACTCCCATCATCATAATAATTGTTGTTGTTAAACTCCCATCATCATAATAATTGTTGTTGTTACGCTCCCATCATCATAATAATTGTTGTTGTTACGCTCTGATCATCATAATAATTGTAGTTGTTAAGTTCCCATCATCATAATAATTGTTGTTGTTACGTTCTCATCATCATGATAATTGTAGTTGTTAAGGTCCCATCATCATAATAATTGTAGTTGTTAAGTTCCCATCATCATAATAATTGTAGTTGTTAAGTTCCCATCATCATAATAATTGTTGTTGTCACGCTCTCATCATCATAATAATTGTAGTTGTTAAGTTCCCATCATCATAATAATTGTAGTTGTTAAGTTCCCATCATTATAATAATTGTAGTTGTTAAGTTCCCATCATCATAATAATTGTAGTTGTTAAGTTCCCATCATCATAATAATTGTAGTTGTTAAGTTCCCATCATCATCATAATTGTTGTTGTCACGCTCTCATCATCATAATAATTGTAGTTGTTAAGTTCACATCATAATAACAATTGTAGTTGTTAAGTTCCCATCATTATAATAATTGTAGTTGTTAAGTTCCCATCATTATAATAATTGTAGTTGTTAAGTTCCCATCATAATAACAATTGTAGTTGTTAAGTTCCTATCATTATAATGATTGTAGTTGTTAAGTTCCCATAATAATAATAATAATAATAATAATTGTATTTGTTAAGTTGCCATCATCATATAATTGTAGTTGTTAAGTTCCCATCATCATAATAATTGTAGTTGTTAAGTTCCCATCATTATAATAATTGTAGTTGTTAAGTTCCCATCATCATAATAATTGTAGTTGTTAAGTTCCCATCATCATAATAATTGTAGTTGTTAAGTTCCCATCATCATAATAATTGTAGTTGTTAAGTTCTCATCATCATAATAATTGTATTTGTTAAGTTCCCATCATCATAATAATTGTATTTGTTAAGTTCCCATCATCATAATAATTGTATTTGTTAAGTTCCCATCATCATAATAATTGTAGTTGTTAAGTTCTCATCATCATAATAATTGTATTTGTTAAGTTCCCATCATCATAATAATTGTAGTTGTTAAGTTCCCATCATCATAATAATTGTAGTTGTTAAGTTCCCATCATCATAATAATTGTAGTTGTTAAGTTCCCATCATTATAATAATTGTAGTTGTTAAGTTTCCATCATCATAATAATTGTAGTTGTTAAGTTCCCATCATCATAATAATTGTAGTTGTTAAGTTCTCATCATCATCATAATTGTTGTTGTCACGCTCTCATCATCATAATAATTGTAGTTGTTAAGTTCCCATCATAATAACAATTGTAGTTGTTAAGTTCCCATCATTATAATAATTGTAGTTGTTAAGTTCCCATCATTATAATAATTGTAGTTGTTAAGTTCCCATCATAATAACAATTGTAGTTGTTAAGTTCCCATCATTATAATGATTGTAGTTGTTAAGTTCCCATAATAATAATAATAATAATAATTGTATTTGTTAAGTTCCCATCATCATAATAATTGTTGCTGTTACGATCTCATCATCATAATAATTGTATTTGTTAAGTTCCCATCATCATAATAATTGTAGTTGTTAAGTTCCCATCATCATAATAATTGTTGTTGTTAAGTTCCCATCATTGTAATAATTGTAGTTGTTAAGTTCCCATCATCATAATAATTGTTGTTGTTACGTTCTCATCATCATAATAATTGTAGTTGTTAAGTTCCCATCATCATAATAATTGTTGTTGTTAAGTTCCCATCATTGTAATAATTGTAGTTGTTAAGTTCCCATCATCATCATAATTGTTGTTGTCACGCTCTCATTATCATAATAATTGTAGTTGTTAAGTTCCCATCATAATAACAATTGTAGTTGTTAAGTTCCCATCATTATAATAATTGTAGTTGTTAAGTTCCCATCATTATAATAATTGTAGTTGTTAAGTTCCCATCATAATAACAATTGTAGTTGTTAAGTTCCCATCATTATAATGATTGTAGTTGTTAAGTTCCCATAATAATAATAATAATAATAATTGTATTTGTTAAGTTCCCATCATCATAATAATTGTAGTTGTTAAGTTCCCATTATCATAATAATTGTAGTTGTTAAGTTCCCATCATTATAATAATTGTAGTTGTTAAGTTCCCATCATCATAATAATTGTAGTTGTTAAGTTCCCATCATCATAATAATTGTAGTTGTTAAGTTCCCATCATCATAATAATTGTAGTTGTTAAGTTTTCATCATCATAATAATTGTAGTTGTTAAGTTCCCATCATTATAATAATTGTAGTTGTTAAGTTCCCATCATCATAATAATTGTAGTTGTTAAGTTCCCATCATCATAATAATTGTAGTAGTTAAGTTCCCATCATCATAATAATTGTAGTTGTTAAGTTCTCATCATCATAATAATTGTATTTGTTAAGTTCCCATCATCATAATAATTGTAGTTGTTAAGTTCCCATCATCATAATAATTGTAGTTGTTAAGTTCCCATCATCATAATAATTGTAGTTGTTAAGTTCCCATCATCATAATAATTGTAGCTGTTAAGTTCCCATCATCATAATAATTGTAGTTGTTAAGTTCCCATCATCATAATAATTGTAGTTGTTAAGTTCCCATCATCATAATAATTGTAGCTGTTAAGTTCCCATCATCATAATAATTGTAGTTGTTAAGTTCCCATCATCATAATAATTGTAGTTGTTAAGTTCCCATCATCATAATAATTATATTGTGATGAACCGTTTTATTTTCCGCCATTTGATATTGGGAGTGGTCTTAACTTTTTTTCTGTCATCATTTACCTTCCTGTTATTTTTTTTTTTTTGCCGTGTGACATGGCTTCTCTCATCATAAACCGTGAGGTCTTCCTTTATTGCTGTGACATGGCTTCTCTCATCATAAACCGTGAGGTCTTCCTTATTGCTGTGACATGGCTTCTCTCATCATAAACCGTGAGGTCTTCCTTTATTGCTGTGACATGGCTTTTCTCATCATAAACCGTGAGGTCTTCCTTTATTGCTGTGACATGGCTTCTCTCATCATAAACCGTGAGGTCTTCCTTTATTGCTGTGACATGGCTTCTCTCATCATAAACCGTGAGATCTTCCTTTATTGCTGTGTCACGTGGTTCTTCACGTCACAAACTATGAAATCTTTCATTCCTACAGTTAGATAACAGTTGTTTGAAATTAATAAATGGGAAGAAGTGCTGAATTACATAAATCAGCATATTTTGTTGTTTTCGTGTTCAACTGGTTTTGGTAACATCAATAGTTGGGACTGGTTAGCTGTGATTGTTAAACCTGTGTTGCTGCTTCTCTCACTACCACCTGCAGGCAACTTCTCCTAACAAGCTCCATGTGGGGTTCTAGTGATGTCCCTAGCGTGATGTTCAACGTTTTGAGGAAGCAACATCATTGAGCTAGGCCCCCTAATCATTCATCTCTGTTTACTTAACAGATTGTTACTCGTCAGTAAATGTGTTACAGTTTCATGAATGCCCATGAAGATATGCGAGCAGATTGTGAAGATTCAAGAATGTTCGAGAATTTGTCATCTCTCACAGATCAGTAAAACTTTGCTGCTGATTTATTTGCTATTACTGTATCTTCTCAACATTCCTGTATGGTGCAGAAACATGGACATTAGACAAGAAAACAGAACAGAAAATGTAAGCCTTTGATTGATTAAATGTGGATTTATAGAAGATTAGGTAGAATTGGAGGGAAATAAAAGAAATCAAACGATGAAGTCTTAAAACAACTAAAAATTAAAAGAGAACTACCAAACACAATTCAGACAAGATAAATAACATTTGTGGGACATGTTAAAAGACACAACAGCCTACTAAAAGTAATCTTGGAAGGGAAAAAAAGAAGGTAAAAGAGACAGAGGCAGACCAAGACTAGCATGAATGAGTAACATCAAAAGATGTATAAATCATCCTATGACAAACTGCAAGAGACAGAGTGGAGTGACGCTCAACGGTAGCCAACCTTCCATGCGGGGACGGCACTGACAGATGATGATGATGCTGTATCTAACTTTGAGATGGATGCCCACCTTGCTGTACACTACGACGCAAAGCAAATTATGTTCAATGTAACCGCCCCCACCCCTACCCACTAACCCCGCAATGAATATAGTTAATCGTCTAATGCTGTTAAGATATTAGGAATGTTTTTTTGTTGTTGTACATACCTGCTTGTCCTGTAGCTTCTCTAGACGTTGCTGGAACCTGCCTCTTTCATCTATCTGGAGTGTGTAGACTGGAACGTTGGGTTCGGCGTACTGGATGAGTCTGAGATGGAGGTAGATAGAGGTCCCTGACTCACCAATAAGAGTCACGTTCAGCTCATCCGGCATTGCATCACCTTTATAGCTGTGGTCCATATGCTTGACGTGAACTAAAGAGTCCACAAAATAAAAATGGGTGACGGCCGTACATGGCGATAGTAACGGTAGTTATTGTACGATGCGTGTTCACATGAAACCCGACTCATTCAGTGGCTTTATGACAAACATGTCAGGTACATCAGTAGGTGTGGCAGGCTTCAAGCAATTGTTATGAAGCTAGTACTCACCAGGGTTCTTTAGACAAATAAAACGTCGCCACAGCATTTAGACATCTACCCCATTGCTTGAAAAACAAGTTCTCCCACTTATTCCTTGATTTCTCAAATTTAGGCAACATCCCCGCTGACAAACATGAAGATCAGGGAGTCGCATCTGGTTGCAGATTCATGACCGGCTTCGAAATCTTTATCATTTCGACCTTCCTTTCGGACGAACGGATAGGGATATATATCGTCTAATTTATGACATGGAACGCAAAACATTGTTAACAAATGAATACACCCACGACGCTTGATTCACACTAAAGAACGCAGCTCGCCTCATGAATCACCGTTTCGCAGGCACTGAATGCTTAAAATGGAACCTTCGATTGGTTTGGCACAACGATCTACATGAAGGAGCTAAAAGTAATTGAGGCCGAACAAATCCAACGGCGGCTTTGAACAGTTCTCAAAATCACGACATAATACGCATATCGACTTCTCGATGAAGGTCGGTCGTTTACATACCACCTGCTTCATCAAACAGGACAGCTGCCAGGTGCATGAATTCCGCAGCACTGGCGCGAATCCGTAAAGTGAAACATTGGACTGACATTAACGCAGAGATCTACATTAGAGAGCTGAAATTAATCAATCTCTAAACGCAAGACCTGCAGCTGTCAATGGACCGCAAACTCTATTCCACTATCTCGCAACCATAAGTACACTTGTCGTAATGATGGCCACATTTTAAAAATATATCACTAAAACGGGGATCCACCACAATGTTCCACACATAGAACACTCAATGCATGGCGGCCATCATTCATGTTTTAATTGACAGGCTGGAAAAAATACAGAATGAAGCCATGCGCATTATCTTTGGGTGTACGAGGGACATTCTCTGTGTAGCAATGAAATATCTTCTTGACTTTCCAACCATGGATGACAGAATCAAGATCTGCAGGGCATTAGCATACCTGAAGTTAAGTGCAGATAAAGAGCATCCATTGCACCACTAGCTCAACACAGGGAAAGTTGACAGGCTAAAAAGAGGCAAATCATGGGTTGGCTGAGCAGAAGATGTCATCAAACAGATCTGTGGGCTTACCAATATCAGCGTTGGTGAGGAGTGGATACCTGTGCCTATGTCATTCAAGGGGACATTCTCGTGTATTGTCACACTCGACAGGAAATGTAGGGAACAGAACTCGTTCGTGGTTAAAGTGGAGGACAACTGCCTCATCTGCGATAACACCGATGCGAAAGATGCAGTCATCTATACAGACGGATCTGTAATACGACACCAAAGGAGAACATGGACATTTACAGCACGCTCGGTAGGCAAAGTGGCCAGAGAAGACAGTGGTGCATACGTCATGACCACGAGTAGCATGACAATGGAGGTGATGGCAATACCAGGGCATTCAACTGGTTAGAGTTACAAGACTACACCCATGCCTGTATACTGAGTGATTCGATGAGCATGATAAAAAAGTGGAGGCGGGCTCTGTGCTCATGCAATGGGTAGAGAAATTGCAGAAGTAATAAATATGTAAGGTCACCTTTGTCTATCTCCCTGGACATTCGGGAGTGCGGGGAAATGAAAGAGCGGACAGGTTGGCTAGCTGCGCTGTCGTTGAGCAGGGTCAACCAATGTATCGGGCGGACATCATCAATGCCCTCCGAGATGTGGGAAGAGCACAGGACTTCGACCACCACAAATCCACGTCACTCCTTCGGATGATGGAAGTGGGAGTTAAGATGGGCACAGCGAGAAATGAGAAACTTAGTGGACGTGTAAGAAGACTTATCAACCAACACAGAACTGGAGTCGTCAGTCGCTGGAAACTGCGAGAATTGCTGAGGAGGGGATCTGAGCACCTATGGACATGTTCTGGGTGCAATGATGATGACCCGCAAATAACTCAATAACTCAATAATTCATGTTTCTTTCCCTCACCAAAGTTGTACCATGTTTCACTCAACTTTATTCTTTCTTTTCTTCTCTTTGCTTAATTCAACAGCAATTTTTTCAAGTTTGAAGGACCAGGTAACGCTTTTACATCCTGAATTATAAATCGACAAAACAATTTTGATCTCTTTTATATATTTTATTTAAAAAAAAACAATAACAAAGAAACTCTGTCTCTAATATATTCTGATTCCATTGTGTTTTCTTCTTTACTATCGACCAACTGATCAGACATTGGCCTACACGTTCTGCAGCTCGGCATCAAAACTCCACCCTTTGCATTGCTCGGATTTTGGTCAGCCATTACTACACACCAAGTCTGGCTCACACTGTCATTCCTGTTTCAACAAGGTTATTTTTGGTCTGCACTCTTCAGCTCTACCTAGGAAAACCACTGTCCATGTGTGCTTGTTCTCGCGATTGTCTCTTCTAAAGGGACATAACCTAACCAGCTCTTGTTTCTGTGCCTATCTTTTATTTCAAGTCTTGAACAATTATTTTGTCATGTCCATTATGCAGATAAAAGACGCCTACTTACCGATCATAGCAGTGGTTAAGTGTAACCAGGCCACGAGGAGGACCATCCAGAACATCGGAGAGTTTTGGGTTAAATGTTGGTTGTTGGACGCCATGTTGTGTCGTGCTATGTCCAAAATGAAGCAACTGCCAGTTCTTGTCTGATACCGCGAGGTAAAAATCAATGGCCGGTGAGGACGTCTGTGTTAACGACGACGACTTATATTAATGTCAAGGTTATAAAGATAAAAAATGTATAAACAAAATCACGAATCAATCTGACCAAGGCTAAATGATAACAAGATTAGAATGAGAAGAAAGAACTTCACAGAAGAAGAAACAGTAGAACATACCTCGTCAAATAACATGCACAAAAGACGAGTTTTTAGAAGGAAAGTAAAGAACCCACATCAAGGCAAGTTGAATGAGAGCTGTAGAAGTAGTACAATAGTGTGGGTCAGACACGGGGCACTCCTCCGAAAGATGACTGCAGACTACACAACGTTGATGGACTTTTTTGTTGCCCTACAGAACGTAGCGGTCACGTGGTTGATCTCAGACAAAGAAAACAGAGAAATGAATCTGCTGACGTAGTGGAAGGCGGGTTAGACAACCGATGGGTAGGTGCCTATAGGCGGCTGAATCAACCATTAACAAAGTGGAATTGAAATGAATTGTTTATTATTCCATGACCATTTATTGATTCATTGAGATCCGCAAGCAGAAAACGGGGAAACCCTCCAATTAGGGTGACGTTATCAGTTATAGTGAGATATTTACGGCTGACGTCACTCTAGTCACAGCCGCCCATGCTTGTAACGCTGAAAACATCACACAGGCCTAAGTAAATCTATAGGTGGCTGTGGTCAAACCTTAGGTCGAGTCTACAAGAGAGGGGGTCCAAGTAATTAATTTTAAGTAGGACCAAGTCTCAATACTAATCAAGAAGTGACAAGAAATACCTGGATGTGGCTAGGCCACCTTCTACGAATAGGACATCATCAACCAGCATTAACATAGACACCACCTGGCATTAACATAGACACCACCTAGCTTTAACATAGACAAAACCTGGTATTAACATAAACAGCACCTGGCATTAACATGGACACAACCTGGCATTAACATGGACACAACCTGGCATTAACATGGACACAACCTGGCATTAACATGGACACAACCTGGCATTAACATGGACACCACCTGGCATTAACATGACCACCATTTGGCATTTTTGGACACCACCTGGCATTAACATGGACACCACCTGGCATTAACATGGCCACCATCTGGCATTTTTTGGACACCACCTGGCATTAACATGGACACCAGCTGGCATTAACATGACCCCCATCTGGCATTTTTTGGACACCACCTGGCATTAACATGGACACCACCTGGCATTAACATGGCCCCCATCTGGCATTTTTTGGACACCACCTGGCATTAACATGGACACCACCTGGCATTAACATGGCCACCATCTGGCATTTTTTGGACACTACCTGACATTAACATGGACACCACCTGGCATTAACATGGCCACCATCTGGCATTTTTTGGACACCACCTGACATTAACATGGACACCACCTGGCATTAACATGGCCACCATCTGGCATTTTTTGGACACCGCCTGACATTAACATGGCCACCATCTGGCATTTTTTGGACACCACCTGGCATTAACATGGACACCACCTGGCATTAACATGGACACCACCTGGCATTAACATGGACACTACCTGGCATTAACATGGACACAACCTGGCATTCGAAGGCGAGGCAGAACGTTGGGGATAGGGCGACGAACCATACATGATGACATGAAAGAGGCTAGCAAGTCCTGGCGAGAATTGTCCATGCTTGTTCCAGACCAGATTGTGTGGAGATCTTTTGTGAGTGCCCTGTGCTCCAACCGGAGTTCAGGGGTTTGAGAAGATAAAGATTGACAGAGTCTATCATCATCTGCTGCGTTTAATGTTGGTGATAACGTTTTAGCAAATAAAATGGTTTTATCACATGAAAGGAATGTCCAGTGAGGCCACACCATACATGGCAAGGAAAGATAGACATAAATATAGCATATATAATATCTTCTTTCGTCTTCCATTCAGCTCCAGGCGAAGCATAGGTCTTCAACAAACACTTTCCAAGCCGTTCTGTTTCTTGCCATTCTTTTAAGATCATTCCATGTCTTTCCCATCATCTTCATCTCTGCTTCCATCGGTCTTCTCCAAAAATATTTTGGTCTACCTCTTTGTCTCTTCCTCTGGGGATTCCAAAAAAATGACCTGTTGTGTAATACTCTCAGTTGTCTTACTCAGTGTGGGTCCTATCCAGCGCCATTGTTTTCGCTGTATTTCTTTGTCCACAAGTATTTGACTGCTACACTTCCATGATTCTATGTTAGTGATTTTGTCGAGAGAGGGAGCAGCTTAAACCTGTAGAGAGACAAGACAAACTAAGACGTTTCGGCAAAAGCATAGACACAAAACACGGAAGAACATAGAGCTCCAGGACAACCGAGAACATCTAAGAACATCAGCAATTGTCAATGACTGAGGTTCCTAGAAGAAAAAGAACCAAAACCGTGTATTTTTCTTGTCAGGCAAAGTGGTAAGGGGAAGAAAGAAGAAAGAAGAGGAAGAAAGAGAGCGAGAGAGAGAGAGAGAGAGAGAGAGATAGAGAGAGAGCGTGTATTTGTGTGCGAGAAGTCAAATGTCCACGGAAAACGTTGACTATATAATGTATGAGAGAGAGAGAGAGAGAGAGAGAGAGAGAGAGAGAGAGAGAGAGTGCGTGTATTTGTGTGTGAGAAGTCAAATGTCCACGGAAAACATTGACTATATAACGTATGAAAGAGAGAGAGAGAGAGAGAGAGAGAGAGAGAGAGAGAGATTTATTGTTTTTTAAATAGATTATGTTTGACCATACTCAAAAAAAGGGTTAAACCGAGTAGTAGATCTGGTGACTGTTTCCCAAACAAAAGAGAGACAACAGTGACTACAATCAGCTTGGCTATACATAGATCAGGAACAAATGCACAAATGTTCTGACCACGCCCAGTTTGGATGTACATAGATAAGGAACAATTACACAAATGTTCTCAACACGCTCAGGTCTTAAAGTTCAAGTTCAAGTGTTCTAGTGACTTAAACTACACATGCTACTTTTAACCAGAGATAATTGTAACACTTTGCCCTGCTGGAGCGAGTCTCTGATCTGATATCTCTAAACATGACAGACAACGATCTGTTCCTTAAAAGTACTGTCCATGATTCAGTCTGTCTGTTAAGGACAACGCCACATCGTATCTTCACATCTGTGCCCCTTGATTGATCAAGTTGATAATTGTGTCTCAGCGTTAAGTGTGACATTGTGACTGAGATATGCAGCTAAGTTATTTGTTGACGTCTTTCATTCCAGGTACAGTGAACTCGTTACGTGTCGTCACATTCACCGCAGAAATATAAGTATTCATAACAGCTTTAGTTACATTTATGTCTTTGATAACAGCAGTAACATCGTTGATAACAGCAGTAACATCGTTGATAACAGCAGTAACATCGTTGATAACACCAGTAACATCGTTGATAACAGCAGTAACATCGTTGATAACACCAGTAACATCGTTGATAACAGCAGTAACATCGTTGATAACAGCAGTAACATCGTTGATAACAGCAGTAACATCGTTGATAACAGCAGTAACATCGTTGATAACAGCTACAATTGCTTTAACGGTTTTGTTAACATCAGTAATAATGTTAACAACAGCAATATTAATCTCATTTACTGAACAGTAATCTCGTTCATCACAGAAAAAGACATCACCTCAGTGCACAATAAAGACAAGTGGAACAATATTAAAACAAGTCAATGAATTTAAATATCTGGGAACATTGTTAACCTCAGATGGTAGATGTATAACAGAGGTGAGATGCAGAATGACTCAGGCAAAAGCAGCTTTCCAACAAATGAGGAAGATAGTGTGCAATCAATTTTTGACAACAGAAAGAAGAAAAAGAGTTCTTAAATCTTATGTAGAGCCAGTCTTAACATATGGATGTGAATCATGGACAATATGATAACAAACAAGAAAATCACTGGAGTCTGTAGAAATGTGGTTTTACAGAAGAATGTTGAGAACACCATGGACAGCTAAAAAGAGTAATGAAACCGTTCTGAAAGAGGTCAAAGCAAAAAGAGAGCTAATTTTCAAAATTAGGAAGAGACAATCATCATTTTTGGCCATGTAATCAGTGGTTAACAATTGGAATATATTGTGACAAATGGGAAAGTTGAGGGACGAAAAGATAGAGGGAAGCAAAGAGAAAAGATAGAGGGAAGCAAAGAGAAAAGATGCCAGACAGCTTAAGAGAATGTGGCTCGACAGAAGACCAACAGCAGTAATGATGCATAACTGTCGAGATCGAAAGTTGTGGAGAAATATGATCACCTACGTCAGCAGACATTGGTACTTGATGATGATGATGAATCTATGTCACAACACCGACTGTTAAAAGCTGTAATCTCATTTATAGTCGCATAATCTCATTTAGAACTAAAAATAGTGTTTATATATGGAGAGAATAATAATAAGAAACATGATTCCGGAAAGACTAGACAGAAGCAAGATGGGTTCAAGACATAAAAAAAAAAATTGATCCTGACACTATACGAAATAAAAGATCTGTCCAGAGACAAGTTTCCTTCAGACGGTTGTGCTGAACGCAACGTTCTGTAAAGGACACACACTCAGATTATATACACGAAAGAATTGTTCAGCGTAAACTATATAGGTTGTATTTTAAAAAATCGCGTGTAAGACCGATAATATTGTCTGTCCAGTGTGCGGAGGCGGTGACTTTAAGTTGCCAGTAGATAGCATTTGCACACCTGAGGAAACGAGTTGTCGAACTGCAACTGTTTTTCTGAACAATTCTTCTCTACTTCCATTTATACGCTTTGCGTTTGTATTGACGTGGAACTCTTGAACGAACACAGTTGCCACCATTTATTATTGTGCACAATCCGTGGTCACGTTTGAGATACTAGTCAACTAGATTTTTCATATAAAAAATGCAATGTGTAAGTAGGAAAGAAGACATGATCCATTATACTCAATGTGTATTTTAGTTTCTACACCTCATACCACACCATTGGAAATGGAGGTGTCGATTTTGTCATGTCAGTCTGAAGCTTTTGTAAGTGTGTCATGGAGAGCTTCTGTAAGTACGTCATGGAGAGCTTCTGTAAGTGTGTCATGGAGAGCTTCTGTAAGTATGTCATAGAGAGCTTCTGCAAGTGTGTCATCGAGAGCTTCCGTAAGTGTGTCATCGACAGATTCTGTAAGTGTGTCATCGAGAACTTTTGTAAGTGTGTCATGGAGAACTTCTGTAAGTGTGTCATAGAGAGCTTATGTATGTGTGTCATCGAGAATTTCTGTAAGTGTGTCATAGAGAGCTTTCGAAAGTGTGCCATTGGAAGCTTCTGTAAGTGTGTCATGGAGAGCTTCTGTAAGCGTGTCATCGAGAATTGCTTTAAGTGTATCATAGAGAGCTTTTGTAAGTGTGTCATTGAGAGCTTCTGTAAGTGTGTCATTGAGAGCTTCTGTAAGTGTGTCATCGAGAATTTCTGTAAGTGTGTCATAGAGAGCTTTTGTAAGTGTTTCACCTAGAGCTTCTGTAAATGTCTCATTGAGAGCTTCTGTAAGTGTGTCATAGAGATCCTCTGTAAGTGTGCCATTGGTTATCTTCTGTAAGTGTGTCATTGAGATCTTCTGTAAGTGTGTCATGGATATCTTCTGTAAGTGTGTCATGGAAATCTTCTGTAAGTGTGTCATTGAGATCTTCTGTAAGTGTGTCATAGAGAGCTTCTGTAAGTGTGTTATGGAGAACTTACGTAAGTGTGTCATGGAGAGCTTCTGTAAGTATGTCATGGAGATCTTCTGTATGTGTGTCATGGAGATCGTCTGCAAGTGTGTCATGGAGACCTTTTGTAAGTGTGTCATTGAGAGCTTCTGTAAGTGTGTCATGGAGGTCTTCTGTAAGTGTGTCATGGAGACCTTCTGTAAGTGTGTCATGGAGACCTTCTGAAAATGTGTCACAGAGAGCTTCTGTAAGTGTGTCATGGAGACCTTCTGAAAATGTGTCACAGAGAGCTTCTGTAAGTGTGTCATGGAGATCAACTGTAAGTTTGTCATGGAGATCTTCTGTAAGGGTATCATAGATAGCTTTTGTAAGATTGTTATTTAGATCTTCTGTAAGTGTGTCATGAAGACCTTCTGTAAGTGTGTCATGGAGACCTTCTGTAAGTGTGTCATGGATACCTTCTGTAAGTGTGTCATGGAGACCTTCTGTAAGTGTGTCATGGAGACCTTCTGTAAGTGTGTCATGAAGACCTTCTGTAAGTGTGTCTTGGAGACCTTCTGTAAGTGTGTCATGTAGACCTTCTGTAAGTGTGTCATGGAGACCTTCTGTAAGTGTGTCATGGAGACCTTCTGTAAGTGTGTCATGGAGACCTTCTGTAAGTGTGTCATGGAGACCTTCTGTAAGTGTGTCATGAAGACCTTCTGTAAGTGTGTCTTGGAGACCTTCTGTAAGTGTGTCATGTAGACCTTCTGTAAGTGTGTCATGGAGACCTTCTGTAAGTGTGTCATGGAGACCTTCTGTAAGTGTGTCATGGAGACCTTCTGTAAGTGTGTCATGAAGACCTTCTGTAAGTGTGTCATGTAGACCTTCTGTAAGTGTGTCATGGAGACCTTCTGTAAGTGTGTCATGGAGACCTTCTGTAAGTGTGTCATGGAGACCTTCTGTAAGTGTGTCATGGAGACCTTCTGTAAGTGTGTCATTGAGACCTTCTGTAAGTGTGTCATGGAGACCTTCTGTAAGTGTGTCATGGAGACCTTCTGTAAGTGTGTCATTGAGACCTTCTGTAAGTGTGTCATGGAGACCTTCTGTAAGTGTGTCATGTAGACCTTCTGTAAGTGTGTCATGGAGACCTTCTGTAAGTGTGTCATGGAGACCTTCTGTAAGTGTGTCATGGAGACCTTCTGTAAGTGTGTCATGGAGACCTTCTGTAAGTGTGTCATGGAGACCTTCTGTAAGTGTGTCATGGAGACCTTCTGTAAGTGTGTCATGGAGACCTTCTGTAAGTGTGTCATTGAGAGCCTCTGTAAGTGTGTCGTAGAGAGCTTCTGTAAGTGTCTCAGCAAGAGCTTCTGTAAGAGTGTCATTGAGAGCTTCTGTGTAATATCGAAAGCTTCCTTAATGTCAGAGTCACATGTTGTTTCTTGCAAGACCTCTACTTTGACAGCGGTTCGTGAGGCATAAATCAGACAAATGTGTCTACACATTCCCACAAAACTTGACTAAACCAGCACGTTTTTGTTACATTATAATGTTGATTATTTACACTTAAGCAACGATAACAACTATTCTCCCTCTATTTGTACATCTAGGGACTGACACCTGTTCAATCTGTTTCATTAGTTTTATTTTTGTTTAATCGCAGTCTGAACCATGATAATATGTGTACAGTAATTTTATTGTAATTAATTATAGTAATTAATTGTTAAATTCTCACTCTATGAAGGGACGTCTAGCTGTGCGCAACATTATACTCAAGCATGAAGCAAGCCTGGGAGCCGCGCTAGCTCAGCAGTTAGTGAACTGGACTACAAAGGGCAAGGGGTAGGGTTCGATCCCAACCGACGGCATCCGTATTCACCCAACCTTAAATGGGTACCTGATTTTTTTTTGGAAAGTAAAGCGGCACGGGCGTAATACCGACCACATTACCCAAAAATCATGAGCTGAAGGTCTGTAATATTTATGGTCACTAACACCATATTCCCTATACGCCACTTGGCGTGACGGGGGCTCTTTACTTTTTACTTTCGAAGCAAGCCTGGGCAGTAATATCAAACTTGTTTGTTATCTTGTGCATCCATTTACTGTGATCGTTAAGTTGTTTCTTTACAGTTACAAGTTCTGTTCTTCTCAGACCAAAGGGAAACACTTATGTCTTACACTTAATGCGATAACGACACTTAATTCACTGACTTTGACTTGAGTGTTACTTTAGTTGATTAAATAGTGACTTTCTTTATTATTATCCACATTTAGAAACGACTTTTCCCACTTTGACAAAACCCTCATGTCGCTGAGCCTGCTCGCTGAGGCGGGATTTCCTGATAACATCCCCAATACTTGTGACGTCTAGAGCTATATATATCTGACCTCATTGTACCCACAACCACCGCTGCTCGCAATGCTGAAAACGTCACAACTTTTGGTCGGGCCACCCACAGGGGAACAGGCTCAGAAATGTCGGTGTGGTTGGGGGGGGGGGGCGATGGAATGTAGTGGGAGGACATTCTCTCCATATTTTATTATATAATAACTTTCTTCTCTTTTCTACCTTCCAGCTCCCTGTGGAGCATAGGTCTTCAACAAACACTTTCAGCTCCCTATTGAGCATAGGTCTTCTACAAACACTTTCAACTCCCTATTGAGCATAGGTCTTCAACACACACTTTCAACTTCTTGTGGAGCATAGGTCTTCAACAAACACTTTCAACTCCCTGTTGTGCATAGGTCTTCTACAAACACCTTCAACTCCCTGTTGAGCATAGGTCTTCAAAACACACTTTTAGCTCCCTGTGGAGCATAGGTCTTCAATAAACACTTTCAACTCCCTGTTGAGCATAGGTCTTCAACACACACTTTTCACTCCCTGAGGTGCATAGGTCTTCAACAAACACTTTCCAATCCGTTCTGTTTCATGCCATTCTTTTAAGATCATTCCATGTCTTCCCCACCATCTTCATCTCTACTTCTATCTGTCTGCTCCAAGAATTCCTTGGTCTTCCTCTTTAGCGTTTTCACTGGGATTCCCAAAAAAAGGCTTGTTGTGTAATACCGTCAGTTGGCTTCGCAGTGGGTGTCCTATCCAGCGCCATCGTCTTCGCTGTATCTCTTTATCCGCTGGTGTTTGACTGGTACATTTCCATAATTCAATGTTAGTGATTTTGTCCTGCCATTTCCATCCCTTTATTCTCCGTAAGCATCCATTAATGAAAGTCGGTACCTGAAAACAATAACTGTTTGGTTTTAATTGTTGGAATTGTGTATGCAAGCTGTTTATTGTCATGGCGTTATATAAACACGAATTCATTGGAAACAAACAGCTGGTTTTAATTTTGTTTTATTTTCGGTATGTAAAACAAATACGCGAATGATGCGTCAAATATAATATTTAGTCTCTACTGGTCATCACTACATGTGCAATTAAAACAAAAAAAAAAATAATTTGTGGGTTTCCCGAACGGATGGAAAAGGGTAAACACAGTTTCGCTTATACTCAAATCTGATTCATCATCATCATCATCATCATCATCGTTATCATCATCAACATCATAATCATCATCATCATCGAGTGTTTTCTCCGTAACGAAGGTTGGCTACCATGGAGCGCCATTCCGCTCTGTCCTCTTGCTTTGCTGGTGCAAGTTGTCATAGGCTGATTTGTCCATCCTTTGATGTTTCTAGTCCATGTTAGTCTTGGTCTGCCACTGCTTCTTTTACCTTGTATTTTCCCCTCTAGGATTACTTTTAGTAGGCTGTTGTGTCTTTTAACATGGTCCAAAAATCGCATTTGTCTTGTTTGAATTGTGTTTAGTAGTTCTCTTTTCATTTTTCCTTATTTTAAGACTTCATCATTATGTGTATTTATTTTATATACCGCAAATTTTAATCTAAGGTATGCTGATGATACAGTCGTAATTGCTAAGACTGAAAATGAGTTACAAGAAATGTTGGATATTATAGTGAATGAAAGCAAAAATAAAGGACTCAGCCTTAATAGCAAAAAGACAGAGGCAATGGTAACAACAAAGAAAAAGACATCACCTCGGTGCAAAATAAAGACAAATGGAACAATATTAAAACAGGTAAATGAATTTAAATATTTGGGAACTTTGTTAACCTCAGACGGAAGATGTACAAAAGAGGTGAGATGCAGAATGGCTCAGGCAAAAGCAGCTTTCCAAAAATGAAGAAGATACTATGCAATCTATTTTTGACAATAGATACAAGAAAAAGAGTTCTTAAATGTTACGTAGAGCCAGTCTTAACATATGGATGCGAATCATGGACAATAGGACAACAGACAAGAAAATCACTGGAGTCTGTAGGAATGTGGTTTTACAGAAGAATGTTGAGAATACCATGGACAGCTAGGAAGAGTAATGTAGAGGTTCTGAGAGAGGTAAAAGCAAAAAGAGAGCTAATTTCCAATATTAGGAAGAGACAATCATCATTTTTGGGCCATGTAATGAGAAGAGAACAACTGGAGTATATTGTAACAACTGGAAAAATTGAGGGACGAAGAGATAGAGGGAAGCAAAGAAAAAAATAACAGACAGCTTAAGACAATGGCTTGGCAGAAGGTCAACAACATAAATGATAAATAGCTGCCGAGATCGAAGGTTGTGGAGAGACATGATCACCTACGCCAGTAGGCCCGGTACTTAATGATGATGATGATACCGCAAATAAGACAAAATTGAAACCATAAATTTGTTTCCAATGGAATTTCTTTTATATAACATGATGACAATAACAAGTTTACATACACAATTTCAACTGAAACCAAACGGTTATTAAGTTATATCATTATGAAGAGGGTATGAGTTTTGTAGCAAACTATAGTAGTTCAGGCCAGGATCTTAGTTCAATGTGTCGTATGAGTTTTGTAGCAAACTATAGTAGTTCAGGCCAGGATCTTAGTTCAATGTGTCGTATGAGTTTTGTAGCAAACTATAGTAGTTCAGGCCAGGATCTTAGTTCAATGTGTCGTATGAGTTTTGTAGCAAACTATAGTAGTTCAGGCCAGGATCTTAGTTCAATGTGTCGTATGAGTTTTGTAGCAAACTATAGTAGTTCAGGCCAGGATCTTAGTTCAATGTGTCGTATGAGTTTTGTAGCAAACTATAGTAGTTCAGGCCAGGATCTTAGTTCAATGTGTCGTATGAGTTTTGTAGCAAACTATAGTAGTTCAGGCCAGGATCTTAGTTCAATGTGTCGTATGAGTTTTGTAGCAAACTATAGTAGTTCAGGCCAGGATCTTAGTTCAATGTGTCGTATGAGTTTTGTAGCAAACTATAGTAGTTCAGGCCAGGATCTTAGTTCAATGTGTCGTATGAGTTTTGTAGCAAACTATAGAAGTTCAGGCCAGGATCTTAGTTCAATGTGTCGTATGAGTCACATGACGAAAGCATTAACAAGAAACAGCCACGATAGTGAGAGATACAAAACATAAATGATGTCTGTGAACTTTATATTCACTGATTATCTAGAAACAAATTAAATCAAATGATCGTTCATTTAAAGAACAAAAGAAATGAAAAGTAGAAGTGTACTTGTGATTAAAAGACTGTGCCAGAACGTTTTATAAGGTAAAATATCAATTAGGGGAAACAATTTTAGAGAGCAGAAATGATGACAGCAAAGAACTAAGATGAAAATGACATGTATTGGTTCTTTACGGCATAAGTCACAAATAACATTGTCTCTTTCTGTTTCTTACACGTCATACAAGACTGTTACACGTCATACAAGACTGTTACACGTCATACAAGACTGTTACACGTCATACAAGACTGTTACACGTCATACAAGACTGTTACACGTCATACAAGACTGTTACACGTTATACAAGACTGTTACGTTCATACAAGACTGTAACACGTGATACTAAATTGGTATGTCAGTAAAAGAATCTTTACTGTTACGTGATACCTTACTGTTACGTGATACCTTATTGTTACGTGATACCTTACTGTTACGTGATACCTTATTGTTACGTGATACCTTACTGTTACGTGATACCTTACTGTTACGTGATACCTTACTGTTACGTGATACCTTACTGTTACGTGATACTAGATTGCTACGACATACTTTACTGTTACGTGATACTTTACTGTTACGTGATACCTTACTGTTACGTGATACTAGATTGCTACATGATACTAGATTGTTACGTGATACTAGATTGTTACATGATACTAGATTGTTACATGATACTAGATTGTTACGTGATACTAGATTGTTACGTGATATTAGATTGTTACATGATACTAGATTGTTACATGATACTAGATTGTTACGTGATACTAGATTGTTACGTGATACTAGATTGTTACATGATACTAGATTGTTATGTGATACTAGATTGTTACATGATACTAGATTGTTACATGATACTAGATTGTTACGTGATACTAGATTGTTACATGATACTTTATTGTTATGTGATACAAGTTTCTTTTGTAATATGTTCATGTTTATAGAAATGATATTGCTCTATTGTGTTTATTATAGCATCAGCTACTCTAATATCAAATCAAGTTCTGCAGTACGTTCTTTCCCCCCCCGCCCCCCCCCCCCCCCCACAGGAACCAACAAACAGACACAACAAGATCAACCAATTTATTGAACAATTCTATCTAGCTGATTTTAGAATTTTGACTTTCAAATGAAAACCATGCATTCACCACTCTTTCCCACCGGATCTAGATTTATTTTATGATGAACAATGTAGAAAAAAAAACCTGCGATGCGACAGCACGAGAAAATGTTCTTCATTTAATGCAGAAACCCTAAAATGACACATTTTGTTTTGAATGAAAGTTACAGGGAAGAATATTTTCCTCGAATTTATTTTCTATAAACTACCATCATCATCATGTACTCTGCCGGTTGGCGTAGGCGATCATGTCCCTCCACAATCTTCTATCCACAGTGCATCGTATCAGTTCTGTTATTGACTGTTTTCCATGCCATGACACCAAGCTATCCAGTATTTTCTCTCTTTGTCGTCCGCGATCTCTCTAACCAAGTATTGGTTATTGGTTATGGAAGGCCTCGGTATCACAGCAAATGAATTAAAATCCATAATTGCTCAACCGCCCGTGCCAGTGGAATCATCCGAATTACTAACTCATCTCCAAAACAAAGAAAGGTAACTGTAGTCCCCATCGTAGCAGTCTCAGCACACGCCAAAAGACATAAGGCGAAACTGCACAGAAAGTGAACACAGCCAACTGTTCCCTGTCATACGATATCATCATTCATCGTAAACAAGCGGGATATCGAAGCAGTATCAAAACGGATGAGACACACAGCTCACGGTGTGCACAGAGCACTTAACTCAGTAGCTCCTGCAACAAGCCGGTCTTGGAATATGAGGAAACTGCAAGAAGGAACACTTTTCAGACATAGCCTTCAATGGTTCCTGCCGCCTATCCACCATACACCATGGGAGTTCACGTCCTCCCGAAAATGATGAACGTACCAAGTATTCTATAAACCAAGTATTTCCTAATTTCAAGATAGATTTAGATGAAAACAGTAATCCTTGAAATTGCTTCAAACAATTTGACATAAATACAAAAATGGAACTCACAGTTTTAAGGCAAGGGGGCCAGTACTAAAGCGCTCACAGGTAATATCTGAAGTTGCGAATTGTTTCCGCTGAATTTATAGTGACACGAAAAGTGACGTTACTCTCTTGTCGTTTCGATATTTTCACGCTTTAGCGATCTGTGACTAAGGCTGATACATTAACTACACATGACGTCAAATTTCGTATTTCATTAGATGTAACGATGGATGACCCATCTGCCCTTCCTGTCACGCGTTTACTTTCAGTTATCTGCTGAAGTGAACAACTGATATAGTTCTTTACGTTCTGGCAAGCAGGGAAAACAAATAATCAAGAGAAAGACGATTAATATAGAAAGAAAAGACATGCAGATCAATACAAATAGTCATACTACACATAGAAAGCGAAAGAGCAGTTCTTTAAAGATCCAGAGAAAACAGTTAACAGACAGACTACACCTTGGATACGAGTTCGATGAAAGAACATGAGTACAAGGTGGTTGGCACATGTTTAACTAATCAGATGCCATAATTACAAGGACTTGCGTATGGAGAATGATCAATATTGTTAAAAGGTCAAGATTGGCTGGACTCGCTATTTAAGAAGAGAAAGGCGATAAAAAGCTCGGCAAATGTTAGTTACCGGAGGTTATTCTGTGTTGTGAATCCGGGAGAAGCTGGGTTTATTTATTTGCTAAGAATTGAACCGTAATGGTGAATCTGGCTCCATAGTCTGCAGGAAATACGTCGCAATGTCAGAGTTGTTTGTTTGAGTAGAAAAGTTGCTGAAAAGCAATAGTTGAAATTGTTCCTGGACAGGGAGATTACATTTTGTTGCGCGAATTTAAAGTCTACTTCTGAAACTAAAGTAAACAGAAATTAGAATATCCTGGATGTCATGATGGAATATGAATTGTGCTCATTTTCTGACAATTCATGGAGCGTTCCAAACATCAAAAGTTGCTTAAGACACTAAAACCCCAACCCCCTGTGATATAGAATTAAATGGACTATCTATAGTTATAATACATATTTTTATTTAGCGATAGACTTTTATATGTAGCGATAAATGTATTCATTCAACAGCATTCATAGAGTTTCTTTGTGGAAAATTCTGAGGCAATATAGTTTAGCATAAAAAATCATAAATATTAACAAAGACATGTATGATGGCTACACATGTGCAGTTCGTAGAGAGGAACGACTGATCGAATGTTTTCCAATAGAAACTGGGGTTAAACAAGGATGTATTTTATCGCCCTTGTTACTTGGACTTGTCATAGACTTCATAAGCAGCTAAAAAGAGTAATGAAGATGTTCTGAGAGAGGCCAAAGCAAAACGAGAGCTAATTTCCAATATTAGGAAGAAACAATCATCATTTTTTGGCCATGTAATGAGAAGAGAACAGCTGGAATATATTGTAACAACTGGGAAAATTAAGGGACGAAGAGAAAGAGGGAAGCAAAGATAAAAAAAAATACCAGACAGCTTAAGAGAATGGCTTGGCAGGAGGTCAACCACAGAAATGATAAATAATTGTCGAGATCGAAAGTTCTGGAGAGGCATGATCACCTACGCCAGCAGGTCCGGTACTTGATGATGATGAACTTCATAATGAAGAAATACTGCACTGGTAAGAAAGGCATCGAATGGATACAAGGAGACCATTTGGAGGACCTCGACTTTGCTGATGACATAGTCCTCATCAGCAGTCAGATAAAAACGATGCAGGAAAACATAAATGAACTATCATCAATAGCCAGCAAAATTGGGCATGAGATCAATCATGAAAAGACTAAAGTCATGAAACACATAAATCCAACAGATAACAGAATATACATGGAAAATAAACCAGTGGAAGAGATCGACCACTTTACCCATCTTGGTTGCCACATTGATCGAGAAGGGGATACAAGCAAAGAAATTAGAATCAGAATAGCTAAAGCAGCAATGTCTTCCAGAAGCCTTGAAAAGTTGTGGAAATCAAAACTCATCAGCACAAACACAAAACTTAGGCTATTCAAATCAAATGTACTATCAACCCTTACATATGCGTGTGAAAGCTGGAAAACAACAAGATATATAAAAACAAAGTTGAACGCATTCGAAAATAAATGTCTAAGGAAAATACTTGGTATAGCGTGGAACGAATTCAAAACAAAAGAAGAAATTAGATAAATCGCCAATCAACCACTAATATCTTCAGTAAACAAGAAAGAAGAAATTCATAGTATGGCGACCAAAATGACGGGTGTTTTATATTCGGAGTGTAGATTGTGTGATTAAAGTGATTTAATATATTGTGTTTCCAACGGGATATAATTTTCGAAAAGCTGTGTAAAGTTTTCTACCAAGGAGGAGGATAAGAACTGATAAGTACTTTTTTTAATGTAACCAGCTAAAGGTTTATATTTAGATCGTAAAAGATCGCATGTGAGACCTTAGCGATCACACACGTGGGGGGAAACATCAGTCGGGCTAAACCCCCAACGTGTGTTTTTCTTAAGTTGAGCCCTTAACTTACGAAGACCTTGGAAGTTAATGACCTAATTTGCGCAGCCGGTTGGTTTGGGGCGAATTGTACGTTACAATGTCACTGCTATAATGACTCAGTTTGTGACAAAACTACAGGGACATGCCCAAACAATGACAGTTGTCAGCACGAATATTTCGGACCCCAGTGTCAGTACTTGGATCTCGTTTATAAACACGCCTAAAAATCTGAACCTACTTTCCTGTTTGATAACAACGACACCCCATGTAATCTGGACACAGATTCTAAATCAGTTGAAGCAACTCTCAATCAATCTTTGCCGTTGTCCTGGTTCAGGATTTATGTGAATGACTAAACTCATCCGGACAGTTTGACGGTAAAACTAAATGGTTCTGCCTCATATAACAATGAATCACGGTTTGTAGTTAGTTCGCACGAGATTGATGTCTTTTGCTCTGGGACTGGTTTGATCAACAAGTTACAGATTGAAGGGGCGATAGTTGCAAATATCTGCTCCATCTACATTGGCGGGGGTAGGAATGTGGCTCTCAAACAAAACACAAACCAGACCGACACATTTAATGCTTGTTATACAGGAGACGGATGTGGACCAGAGCCCGCAGTTAATGGCAAAACAAAGACCAGCCTCTATGACATTGACTGCACACACACACAATGGAGAAGTGGAACCAATTCTGTTTACTGGTATCTGAACTTTGCCACGCCCCAGAAGACTCACACCATTCGAATTTATCACCGAGCTGGCACTATGATTCGTGTAAAGAATGCCACTTTACAGGCTTTCTCTGACAGTGGAGGTGTAGTGTTCCAGTATAATGATATATCATTCCCAAATATTTCTGTGAACACTATTGTAGTCACCACACAAGCGACAATGGCACACATTAAGATTGAGTTCTCACCGAACATTTCGCAGGCCGACAGTGCACTGACGGTGAGTGAGGTGCAAACATTTTTGATCGTTTTATGCAGTATGTAGTGGGTGCTGCAAAGGCTACAACGTCATCATCGGTACGTGTCACGGCAACTGTTCACATGGGATCTATGGACACGACTGCTCCGGGTCTTGTCTTAGTGTCTGTCCTTTATTAAGTGAGGAAAAATCAGGAAAATGCCTACAATGTAAACGTCCTGGCTATACCTGTAGTGACACTTGTCCCGATGGTAATTTTGGGCTACAGTACAAACAGACGTGTTCTGATGGCTGTGACATCATATGTGACCCGGAAAGTACAGACTGTACGTGCAAGGTAACGTACTACGGATCAGACTGCACTCTCAAATGTTCGGACAATTGTTTCAACGACACCTGTAAACAATCAAGCGGGAACTGTACATGCAAGGGAACGTTCTACGGGTCAGACTGCTCTCAAATCTCCGGACAACTGTTTGAACGAAACCTGTGAACAGTTAATCGGGGCCTGCGTCTCGTATGTCGATGATTCCCACGTTAAGAAGAGTCTGCCGACTACAACAAACCCAAGCATATGGATACCTTAATGTGTTTCTGTGCTAGCCATGTATCATATCTTAGCTTGTGTGTGTGTGTGTGTGTGTGCTGCCATGGCTCATATCTTGGTGTGTGTCATGTTAGTCATATCTCATATATTGGTGTGTCCGTGTTAATCATGTCTCATATCTTTATGTGTGTATGTGTTTAGTAATATCTCATATTTTAGTGTGTATCTGTGTTAGTCATGTGTCATACCTTTGTGTGTGCATGTTTTGGTTAGTGATATCTCATATCTTAGTGTGCATGTTTATGTTAGTCATAACTCATATCTTTGTGTGTACATGTCTGTGTATGTCACATCTCATATCCCTGTGTGTGCATGCTATGTTAGTCACATCTCATATCTTTGTGTGTGCATGTCTATGTTGGTCGTATATCATATCTTCGTGTGCATATCTATGTTAGGCATGTGTCATATCTTTGCGTGTGCGTCTATGTCAGTTATAACTCATTTCTTTATGTGCATGTTTATGTTAGTCATGTGTCATATATCTTGATGTGTGCCAGTGTTAGTCATGTCTCGTATCGCTGTGTGCATGTCTGTGATGGTCACATCTCATATCGTTGTGTGTGCATGTCTGTGTTAGTCACCTCTAGTGACTCGGGCAGATGGTGCTCGCAAACCTAGGAGGGTCGACCATCTAAAGGCAGAATCCCCCTACAGAAAAGATCATGCACTGCTGCCTTGCAGGAAGATTGGGGACAATCAAAGGCTAAGAAATGCAAACCTGAATAAAAAGCTGGCTGAAATCGGATGCGCTGGGCCACTGGCGCAGAACACAGTGCAACGTTTTAACGGGTGTTCAATCAGAGTGGGTCTGGCAGACTCTAATTGTGATGTTCTGTCTGTGGGGGCGATCAACACACTTAACCTGACAGCAGACGTCATTTGAGAGTCTGGAATCCTACTCTGATTGAGTCCTGATCGCAGAGAGAGAGAGAGAGAGAGAGAGAGAGAGAAATACCATTCAGAAGGAATTATCACAATTAAACTACTAGAAGACGATCGAAAAACAAATTACATTCAAATCTATGCCCCACGCAAAAACAATAAAAGAGACATCAAAGAATTCTACGACATATTGAATGAAATCATTAACAAGAATGTCGAAAGTGTGGACATGTTAGTGATGGGAGATTTTAATGGAAGGCTTGGGAAACGCAACAGTGAGAACAGTGACATCTTAGGACCCTTTGGCGATAAAACAGCTGAAATAAACGAAAATGGAAGCAGACTGATGGATCTATGCAATCAAAATGATTTATTTATCACCAACACATTCTTCAAACACAGAGAGTCGCAAGTATACACCTGGTACAAATGGAATGACACAACATGCAGAAGCCAGATAGATTTTATACTAACAAGACAACAGAACAAGAAAAGAGCAACCGACAGCTGAGCAATCCTAAATATTACAGACGACACGGATCACAAGATGGTTATGATCACACTAGGACAGCCATAAATAAAGAGAATATACGAAAACAAACAAAAGAAGCGAAAATAATGGACAATAAAAATAAGAGAAGAGGTTATTCACGTGGTTGTGAAGTGTGACTAGAGAGCCGTGTAATTAAAGTTTTGAACGTGATCAAGCCCACATCTTTGAGTTATGACATAAGACGTTGAAGACAAGTGTTGTCGCTGTCCCAGGCGTTCCTCTATTGTGTTAATCATCCATGTATTTGTCATGTCTCATGTAGGTTGACTCGTTGAGTTGGCGTTCAGTGTTTTCTTCGTACAATTCATTATGTGTCAGTCACTAGCCATGACTTTTAATAGCCTCAGTGTTCTACAAACCGGAAGCGTCTGTTTTTAGCGTCCCCATGAAAAAAAGTAGAATGGGGGGTTTTCCCCGTTTTCTAAGGTTATTCCCCGACATTGTTTATTGTGGAGAGTTTTGACACACGTGGTAAAGCTCGTAGGGAGATTATGCTAGAGTCTGTAAGTTGGGATTGCGATCAGTCGAATATTGAGCTAAATCAATTAAAACACCAGCTAGCAGGTCCGCAGTGAGTCTGATCTTTTGTCGACCTTAACTTCCGTGAAAAGTTCGATTTTTTGGTTAACATTTCTCAGCTCATGTTTAACCTCAACTCTACAGACGCTTAATAAAATAGCAATACTCTGTGTCGACTACTTGCATCAGTTCACTGAAATGATGTTGGATATCAAAGACATAACAACAATTCAGAAGCAAGCTAGGAAAACAGAATGGCGGTGTTCCATGGAAAATATCAGCCAGAACTTGACAGCCTAAACAATCTTAGCA
Source organism: Megaustenia siamemsis (assembly GCA_032433765.1). NCBI lineage: Eukaryota > Metazoa > Mollusca > Gastropoda > Stylommatophora > Ariophantidae > Megaustenia > Megaustenia siamemsis. The sequence goes on along the minus strand of JAVIAB010000024.1, from coordinate 76,572,050 downwards.
GCCATGAGCAGACCAAGCTATTCCGACTCAGAACAGGTCATTGTGGCCTCAGAGCACATCCACACAATATGGGACTCAGTGACGTTGCAACATGCGACTGTGGAGCATCCAGACAAACTTTAGATTATATAAAACGAGACAGCAGCACTCTAAACACGCTAACAACACAAATATGGCCGACATAAACAATCCTATATAGCAAGTTATGGGGAACCGGTGATGACCTTAAACACGCCATCTTGTTCGTGACCCAAGCTGGTCTAAATGTCTAAATCCATAGCACGAGCTAATTGCAGGGGAAAAAAGGAGCTGAAGAGGAATAAGAAGATATTGGATGAATTATTTCTACTTTATAAAGTTCACACACGATAAGTATGGTAACCAGCGACTATAAAGGATTTTGGACAAACATCACAATTCAATATAGACAAATAAAACAAACATCATATTGGTTTCCTTTCAAATCTAAGAGGTTCTACCAAGCAGGCTTGCATTTTCCGTCTGTTATAGCTATTGCTTAGTCCCTTGTTTCACGACAATTCTTGTCCTATCACAATGTTTCCTCTTCTTCTTCTTCTACTTCTTCTTCATTTTTAGCTCCCAGTGGAGCATAGGTCTTCAACAAACACTTTCCAAGCCGTTCTGTTTTTTTAAATTCTTTTAAGATCATTCCATGTCTTCCCCATCATCTTCATCTCTGCTTCTATCTGTCTTCTCCAAGAATTCCTTGGTTTTCCTCTTTGTCTTTTCCCCTGGGGAATCCAAAAAAGGGCCTGTTGTGTAATACTCTCAGCTGGCTTCCGTAGTGTGTGTCATATCCAGTGTCATCGTCTTCGCTGTATCTCTTTATCCACTGGTATTTGACTGGTACATTTCCATAATTCTATGTTAGTGATTTTGTCCTGCTATTTCCATCCTTTTATTCTGCGTACGCACCCATTAATGAAAGTCTGTATCTTCGTGATTGTCAATTTTGTTGTTCTCCATGTTTCACAGCCATGTAATAGGACCGCCTTAACATTTGAGTTGAAAATTTTTATTTTTGTATTTAACCTAATTTCTTTGGATTTCCATGTTTCCCAGTGCAACGAAAGCTCATCTTGCTATTGATATCCTGATTTTGGTATCATTTTCAGTTCCTCCCTCTTTATCTATATTACTGCCCAGATATATGTCAGATTGTACGTCTAGTAGAGGTATTTCTCCTAATGTTATTTGGTTATTGCCAACTGCATTAATTCTCATAATGTTGGTCTTATCTATACTAATCTTCAGTCCTAGCTGTTGTGATCTCTCATCAAGTATGCTCATTTTATCCGCATCTGTTGATGGCTGTGTGATAGAAGAGCTATGTCATAAGCAAAGTCTAAATCATCAAGTTGTTTGGTCAGTGATCACTGGATCCTATTTCTGTTGTTTTGAGTTATTTTCATAATCTAATCTATGGTGGCCAGTAGAAAGAATAATGGAGACAGAAGGCATCCCTGTCTTACTCATGTTTTTTTTTCAAATGCTTCTGTAAGTTGTCCTTCATGCACCACACTACATTTTGTTCCTTCATACATTGTTTTTATCAGGTTAATAAACTTTATGGGGATTCCGTAATGACTCAGCAACTTCCAAAGCATTCCTCTGTCTTAACTATCAAATGCCTTTTCGTAATCTATGAATCCAATATAAAGTGGGGATTTTAGTTCTAAACTTTGTTAAACTATAATACATAGAGTAGTTATTTGATCAGCACATGATCTGTTCTTCCTAAAACTTGCTTGTTCATCTCCAAAATGTTTCTCTATGGCCTCTTTTAGTCTCTCCAGAATGATTCTGCTTAATATTTTTCCTGGCACTGATAGTAGCATAATTCCCCTATAATTTGTGCACTCCTGTAAACTTCCTTTGTTTGGTAGTTTGATCATATAACTTTCTTTCCAATCTTTAGGTATTTCTTCCCTCTCCCAAATTTTATCCAATAGATCATGTAACATCTTGGTATTGGTGTTAATATCTGCTTTGATGGCTTCCGAAGGAATTTCCTCTGGTCCTGTAGCTTTAACAGTTTTTAATAGCTTGATGGCTTTCATTATTTCTTCTTTGCTTGGTTTTCCACAGTTAACGTGTAACTCTTCTTCTGCTGGTAGTATATCTGGAGGATTATTTGAGCCGGGTCTGTTCAAAAGTTCTTCGAAGTGCTCTTTCCATCTCTCCATTTGTTCCCTTATATTACTAAGCAGATTTCCTTTCTCATCTTTAATAGAGGCATTGATCTGTTTGTATTTTCTACTTAATTTCTTTGTGCTGTTGTAAGTTCTTTCATATTCCCTTTATTTGCTGCTTCTTCTGCCTCTTTAGCTAGTTCATCTATATATTTCCTCTTATCCCTTTTAATGCATCTTCTCACTTCTTTATTCACCTCTGTGTAAGCTTCCTGTGTCTTGGCTTTATTACTTCTCGTTTTGCTTTTATTTATGTCTGCTTTCTTGTTCTTTCTTTCTTTAATTTTATCCAAGGTCTCTGCTGTCATCCATGCCTTATTCTGGAGTTCTCTTGTCCCCAGTGTTTCTTCGCGTGTCTCTTTCCATATAACCTTTACCTGTTTCCAATGATCTTCTATATTTATTGTATTTTCTAGTTGTTGGAGGACTTGGTATTTGTTTGATATTGTGACTGCAAATTTATCTTTAATTCCTTGTTCTTTAAGAAACCCTACATTGAAATACTTTTTACCCGTATTCGTTGTAGTATATCTTTTTAGTTTAAATTTAAGTTTTGCTATCAGAATAACTGATAGTATCAGTTTTTACATGGCCAAAAAAAAAAAAGATTGTTTCTTCCTAATATTGGAAATTAGCTATCTTTTTGCTTTGACCTCTCTCAGAACATCTTCATTACCCTTCTTAGCTGTCCATGGTACTCTCAACATTCTTCTGTAAAACCACATTTCTACAGACTCCAGTGATTTTCTTGTCTGTTGTCCTATTGTCCATGATTCGCATCCATATGTTAAGACTGGCTCTACATAACATTTAATAACTGTTTTTCTTGTTTCTATTGTCAAAAATGGATTGCATTGTATCTTTCTCATTTTTTGGAAAGCTGCTTTTGCCTGAGCCATTCTGCATCTCACCTCTTTTATACATCTTCCGTCTGAGGTTAACAAAGTTCCCAAATATTTAAATTAATTTACCTGTTTTAATATTGTTCCTCTTGTCTTTATTTTGCACTGAGGTGATGTATTTTTCTTGTAACTCATTTTCACTCTTAGCGATTAAGACTGTATCATCAGCATACCTTAGATTATTTATATTATGACCTCCAATTGTTATTCCAGGCATGTCCCTTATGTATCTTAAAATAATCTCACTATAAATATTAAACAAATCTGGTGACAGCACACAACCTTGTCTAACACCCTGTTTTATTTGTTGAAACATCCCCAATTTGTTTTCAGTTCTTATGGCGCTGTTTGTTGCCAGTACATGTTCTTTATTATTCTTAGATCTTTGCTGTCTACGTTTATGCTTTCTAAAATTTTGATTATTTCTTGGTGCTTTGCTTTGTCAAATGCCTTACTTTAATCTATAAAACATATGTGTAGATCTGTTTTCACCTCTATGGCTCTTTCTACTAAAGATCTTATGATATAAATAGCATTGCTTGTTCCTTTATCTCTAACAAAACCACACTGTTCATCACTAATTTCTGGACTGATTTTGTTTCGCACTCTTCGCATAATATTTCTTAGTAATATCTTAGTCATATGACTCATAAGGCTTATTGTGCGATGATCATCGCATTCAATCGTACCCGATTTCTTTGGTAGGGCTATGAATTTTGATTTGAGCATGTCGTCTGGTATATATCCGCTGTTGTAGATATCATTCAATATTTTTGTTATTATTTCTATTCCAAAATCACCCATGGCTTCAATCTCTTCTTTAGTTATATTATCCGGTCCAGGAGCTTTGCCTGCTTTCATATTGCGCAAGAAACACTTAAACAAACTGAACAACACAGGTACAAAATACATGAAAATCTACATCAACAAAACAGAAGTCATGAATGTCGCCAAAAATAAACAGAAAATCAACATAATTATAGAAGGCAGGCAATTAAAACAAGTAGAGGAATTCAAACACCTAGGAAGTTTAGTGACAAACGATAATTCTCAAACAGCAGAAATAGAATCAAGATGCAACAAAGCTTGTCAAATCATTGGACAGTTATCACCACTATTGTCCAACAAGGAAATAACTCTAGAGGCAAAACGAGCACTATACAATACAATCTTCATCCCAACATTGTGCTACCAATGCCAGACCTGGATCCTAGATGGAAGAACAATAAGAAAATAACCTCTACTGAGATGAAATGTGTTAGACGAATGACATGAAACAGTCTGAGAGATAAGATCAGAAATGAAGAACTGAGAAAAAACCTAGGAATAGCCCCCGCCATAGAATATATAAGGAAACAACAGATAAAATGGTTTGGACATGTGACAAGGCAGAAAGATCAAACCACAACACAACGAGCCTTCATCAAACGTTGTGAGAACACCAGTTCCAAGGGTTGACCACGAAAAAGATGGATCGATGAAATATTAGAAGCACTAGGAAACATAATAGCAGCAGAGGCGAACAGAAGAGCAAAAGACCGCAAATTATATCTCCCCTCGACGCTGAAAGGCAGATGAGGAAGGAAAGAAGAAGAAAGGAGAAGAAGGAGAAGGAGACCTGCAGTTAGACCAGTACTGCCAGGTCGCCATAGACAAGCAACTTGGCCAGGGACAAGCCAGAAGTGGCAAGGTTTGTCATCAATGGCAATGCTTAGTTCTTTGATGATTCAAGATTCTAATTGTAAGTACATTATGCACATTGTTGTACATGCATGAAGGTAGTCGTTTCGTTTGAATCTCTCGTGTCACTATGAGGCGCGATTAGAGAGTCAGAGTATTATTTTAGGGCGAATTCTCGTATTGCCAGAACGGACTTTGTCGCGGTGAATTGTGATATGACGCATATTTGATACATAGATGAGTTTGGAAAGACATTCACATAGCAGTGAACTTAACAGTGGTCAAGTGCAGACAGGTCGTGAGGAGTGCCATCCAGAATATCGGAGAGTGTTGGATTAAAGATTGGTTTTTGGACGCCATGTTGTGTCGTGCGTTACATATTTAGATTATAGGAAATTACAAATTTTAAAACGTGACTGGAAAAGATAGGACACTTGAGGTCTCATTGTGTACAATATGACCGATGTAACAGAACATCTATTGTCAACATATCCTAGATTATATTCAATAATTACATTAGTCATATCTTGACAAAACCGGACACAACAACAATGACTTTTTGTCTCGTTGCACAATATATATCCAGCGTGCACGACCTGCGACTACTGTTATCACTTGTTGGCAGCTCACTACTTGTCATTCCTTTAAAAAAAACGTGAGTTTTATTTTGTTTGTATGTTTTTGCATTGCACCTTTTGTTTTTCAAACTTTTAAATTCATTAACTTTTTCTTTCGAAAATCAACGGTATCGACTTTTTTGTAGTTTAAAATAAAGAACGTCTCGTTCTGTCGCATCGCAGTGTGTGGGTAGGTTTTTACCTATAAAATAAGCATAACATGATATTAAGCAGGAAAACATATGGAGAGACGTGACAATCTACGACGTTCCGGCCGAAGCATTCATCAGGTACAAGACAACAAATATCTATAATTGACACAAAACATACGACATGGAAAGTCTTGCTCTAAAACAAATACAAACACAAAAGTCAAACACTGATCTCAAGATTGACAATGGCGGAATAATAACACGGACAAGGATTTAACGTGCCTGTTGGCCATCAGAAAGATAGTCAATGGTGCAGGTAGATAGTCAATAGGGCAGGAAATAGCCAATGGTGTAGATAGATAGCGAATCAATTCAGAGGAAGAGGTATGTTTACAGCACTCGGAAAAATTGACAAATAATCAACAACAGACAAAATTTTGACCAAAGCGGGATCGAACCAGTACTCAGTGGCACAGCTCCTTGCCACGGAAAGCCAAACGCTAGGGAACACTGCCACTCAGCTAACTAAAAAAATTAGCTTCGTAGGCAATGTCTTTCGCGCATGTGTTCTCATGACTATAGCATACGGTTGCGATCACAGCTCGAAAATACATAGCGTAACTGTATTTTTTCCTGTCAAGACAAGTATCTCCCGGATAGGGTAGGGCTGAATACTTGCGTTGCAGACAAACTTTTAGGACGAAACAGCACGAATAGTAGTTTCCAGTGGTGTAGGCTGGAGACCAATAATTATAAATGAATATTATTATAGAGGGTAGTTAGATTTTGAGGGTAGATAGAGGGTAGATGTTGTAGATAGATAGTCAATAGTGTATGTAGATAGTCAATGGTGTAAGTAGATAGTCAATGGTGTACGTATATAGTCAATCGTATAGATAGATATTCAATAGAGTAAGTAGATGGTCAATGGTGTAGATAGATAGTCAATTGTGTAAGTAGATAGTCAGCAGTGTAGGTATATAGTCAATGGAGTAGATAGATAGTCAATGGTGTAAGTAGATAGTCAATGGTGTAAGTAGATAGTCAATGGTGTAAGTATATAGTTAGTAGTGTAAGTAGATAGTCGATGGTGTAAGTATATAGTTAGTAGTGTAAGTAGATAGTCGATGGTGTAAGTAGATAGTCAATGGTGTAAGTATATAGTCAGTAGTGTAAGTAGATAATCAATAGTGTAGGTAGATAGTCAATGGTGTAAGTATATAGTTAGTAGTGTAAGTAGATAATCAATAGTGTAGGTAGATAGTCAATAGTGTAGGTAGATAATCAATAGTGTAAGTAGATAGTCAATAGTGTAGGTAGATAATCAATAGTGTAAGTAGATAATCAATAGTGTAGGTAGATAGTCAATAGTGTAGGTAGATAGTCAATAGTGTAAGTAGATAATCAATAGGGCAGGTAGAAAGTCAATATTGTACGTATATAGTCAATGAAATTAGAGACTAATTTCTTAATTGTTTACCAGAAGTGCTCATCTGCCCCAACTGTTAAGTTCATCGAGTTATCAGACAACAACTGTTACTTTCATCGAGTTATCAGACAACAACTGTTACTTTCATCGAGTTATCAGACAACAACTGTTACGTTCATCGAGTTATCAGACAAGAACTGGTAGCTGCTTCGTTCGTTCGTTCGTTCGTTCGCTTTCGTCAGCTTTGACCTCTGACGAAGTCCCACCCACTCAATTTTGTGGGACTGAATTTTGCGTGTAAAGTCTGTTTTATCCCATTACAGGATGCCCCTCGCCATGCAGGCAGATTTACTCCGACTTCAGAGGTACTAATTTTTAGGGAATTAGTAAAACCCAGGTGTCCTCGCCAGGGTACGAACCCCGGCTGTTGCCGTGGTAAGCCAACCGCCTATCGATAGCGCTAACCGGACACCCTTGGTAGCTGCTTCGTTGTTGGCACATCACCACATGGCGTCCAAGAACCAACATTTAAACCAACACTCTCCGATGTTCTGGATGGTCCTCCTCGTGGCCTGGCTACACTTGACCACTGCTATGATCGGTAAGTACATGTCTTTTATCCACGTAATGAACATGTGAATAGATTTGATCAATAATTGAAATCAAGGATAAATGCAATATACAAAGGGATAGCAGTGAGATGAGGGAGTTGGGTGAGAAGTTATGTCCCTTCGTGTGGGAGTGGGGGAACTTTAAAAACTATGGCAAGGATTCCAAAGGAAGTACAGTTGGCTTCATAGACAAGGCAAAGAGAGAACAACCAAGGGCAGCCTTGTTCAAACATGTCTTCATGAAAGACTGAAAGTTTGCTGTCAAGCAAAAGGGGGCAATCTACGTTCAGCGGGTCAGAACCAGCTCTCCACACCCCCCCCCCCCCCCCCCCCCAAGATAATTTGACAGACCCATTTGCTTGATTTGAAGATTGCTATACACTCCGTTCCTCGAGTTAATAAAAAATAATAAATAAAAAGTAACACTTTAATGCTGAAACCCCAACCAGTAAGTTTTCTGTTTATAATTTTTTGTTCAATTTTCTCTTTCCCATTTGTTTTCTGTCTCACCCCTCTCCCTTTCATTCCACTTTCTTTTCTGTCTTTGACTCTCCGTCACTAATATGATTTTTACATTACAATCACTTGTGAATATAAATTAGGTCATTTATATAATGGCTATAATGGTGATGGTATCTGGTCCTCGGTGATTCATAGTTTAGGAATGTGGCCCTCAGGAAATAAAATAAGCCCGCCCCTGGCGTAAAGGATGGTCTCGCACGATCAAGGAAAAAGGGCGGAGCTTTGATGTGGAACTGCTGGACATTTAAACCAATCTGTTTCTGGGTGGTTAAGAAGAAGTATTTATTAGAGACACATTTCCTTGGTCATCTGATTCTAAAGAAACACACATTTTCTGGGTTATTTTTTGTTGAAGATATACATATCTTTGTTATTTCGTACTGAAGATATACATATCTTTGTTATTTCTTGCTGAAGATATACATATCTTTGTTATTTCTTGCTGAAGATATACATATCTTTGTTATTTATTACAGAAGATATAAATATCTTTGTTATTTCTTACTGAAGATATAAATATCTTTGTTATTTCTTACTGAAGATATAAATATCTTTGTTATTTCTTACTGAAGATATAAATATATTTGTTATTTCTTGCTGAAGATATACATATCTTTGTTATTTCTTGCTGAAGATATACATATCTTTGTTATTTCTTACTGATGATACACATATCTTTGTTATTTCTTACTGATGATACACATATCTTTGTTATTTCTTACTGATGATACACATATCTTTGTTATTTTTTACTGATGATACACATATCTTTGTTATTTCTTACTGAAGATACACATATCTTTGTTATTTCTTACTGATGATACACATATCTTTGTTATTTCTTACTGAAGATACACATATCTTTGTTATTTCTTACTGATGATACACATATCTTTGTTATCTCTTGCGGATGATACACATATCTTTGTTATTTATTGCTAAAGATATTTTAATGTCTTAGTTATTGAAAGCGGTCAATTATAAGTTGTTAACCGCACAGCTACTCTTAACCACCTTTGATCCTATAATATCTGAAACTGCTAATGCCATAATTAACTCCTTCTACCACTAATTCAGTTACAAATATCTGCAGTTGCCCAGCAAGTCGACAATTTTTACGTGAACAACTAATACAAATGTTGAGAGGTATTTTATCTGTAACTACTAAGAGTACAACTTGCTGTTGAGTAGCTTTTTCTACTACCACCTAAAAAATAGCCATCTGCTTTTATCTATTTATATGTCTTATCATAAAAATAGGCATCTGCTTTTATCTATTTATATGTCTTATCATAAAAATAGGCATCTGCTTTTATCTATCTATATGTCTTATCATAAAAATAGGCATCTGCTTTTATCTATCTATATGTCTTATCATAAAAATAGCCATCTGCTTTTATCTATCTATATGTCTTATCATAAAAATAGGCATCTGCTTTTATCTACCTATATGTCTTATCATAAAAATAGCCACCTGCTTTTATCTATCTATACGTCTATCATGCAAACAGCCATCTGATATTATATTGTATCAACTTCTTAGTTCACGTCGAACATATTGACCCCAGCTATAAAGATGACACAATGCCTGATGAGTTGAACGTGACTCTTATTGACGAGTCAGAGACTCCCATTTATCTGAATCTTCGACTCATGCAGCTGGCCTTCCCCAACGTTCCGGTCTACACCCTTCACATTGACGAAGAAGGCAGGTTTTATCATCATCAGGAGTTGCTTGAGGGTAGGCAGGTATGTAGGCAGCGCAATGGTACAGCCTTACATCACAGTAACCCTTCTTTGTTAAGTATTTTTATTGTTATTACTATACTGCTGGAACAGATCTATGTGACGAGATACAATGCGGATCCTGCGCAAGGTCTGACACATGATAGCAAATAATCGTCGGACACAAGAGTCTAGAATGTCTGTACTTACTGCTATCTTCGGCTCGAAAGGTCAATAGATGGGTAGACAGACAGATAGACAGACAGACAGGCAGACGGACAGGCAGATGGACTGACGGACAGACAGACAGACAGGCAGACAGGCAGACAGACAGACAGACAGACAGACAGGCAGACAGATAAATAGATAGATAGATAGATAGATAAATAGATAGATAGGTAGGTATGTAGGTAGGTAGGTAGGTAGGTAGATAGATAGATAGATAGATAGATAGATAGATAGATAGATAGATAGATAGATAGATAGATAGATAGATAGATAGATAGATAGATAGATAGATAGATAGATAGATAGATAGATAGATAGATAGATCATTATCATCATGTCCCCTGCCGGTTGGCGTAGGCGATCATGTCCCTCCACAATCTTCTATCTACAGTGCATCGTATCAGTTCTGTTGTTGAATGTTTTCCATGCCACGACACCAAGCTATCCAGTATTTTCTCTCTTTGTCGTCCGCGATCTCTCTTTCCTTTTATTTTGCCAGTTGTAACCAAGTATTCCAATTTTCCTCTTCTCATGATGTGCCCGAAAAATGTTGATTGCTTCTTTCTGATGTTTTTAAAGAGCTCCGATAGATAGATAGATAGATAGATAGATAGATAGATAGATAGATAGATAGATAGATAGATAGATAGATAGATAGATAGATAGATAGATAGATAGATAGATAGATAGATAGATAGATAGATAGATAGATAGACAGATAGATAGATAGATAGATAGATAGATATATAGATAGATAGATAGATAGATAGATAGATAGATAGATAGATAGATAGATAGATAGATAGATAGATAGATAGATAGATAGATAGTTAGATAGATAGATAGATTTAAATACTCTTATTTAGTACTTTTGTTTTACAGTTTATTTTTAAGTTAAGAAAAATTAAAGTTGAAACGCTGAAACAATACACGTTTAAAAAAAAAAAAACGTTCCAAAAAAATAGACGACAATCTTATAGGGCTGTTCAGATGATAACATTAACAAAAGGTCCAATAGATAACAATATTATAGTGTTGTTTAGATTATAACATTAACAGAATGCCCAATAGATAACTTTTATAGTGTTGTTCAGATAATAACATTAAATAAAGGTCCAATAGATAATACTCTTAAAGTGTTGTTTAGAGGTGAAAGTTAATTAAAAGAAATAGTCAGACAAACTATGGGCAGGGAGAAATGAAGCATCATGGTCACCACAGCTAGACGACACTGCACAGACTGATTGAAAGTTTATAGCACATTATCGATCTATTAAACCAAGAATTGTGTGTTGTCACCTTTTTATAGAGAAGGACCACACATACTTTTGATTGTTACTGCCTTCGTTATATATCAAAGTCAGCTTTCATATCGGACTGGCTCACTTTAATAAATAAATAAACAAACAGAATCCGAATTAACAACATATTGGTGTTAAAATTAGCACAACATTAATTTTACGTACTTTTTGTTTCCATTTAAAGAATATTACATTTTCTTCTTTCCTTCCTCATTTGCCTTTCAGTGTCGATATAATTTGCGGTCTTTTGCTCTTCTGTTCGCTTCTGCTGCTGTTATGTTTCCTAGTGCTTCTAATATTCCGTCGATCCATCTTTTTCTTGGTCGGCCCCTGGGTCTGGTGTTCTCGCAACGTTTGTTGAAAACTCATTGTGTTGTGTTTTGATTACTCTACCTTGTCACGTGGATATACCATTTTATCGGTTGTTTCTTTATATATTCTATGGCGGGGGCTATTCTTAGTTTTTTTTTCTCAGTTCTTCATTTCGGATCTTATCTCTCAGGCTGTTTTTGTCATTCGTCTAATACATTTCATCTCCGTAGAAGTTATTTTTTGTATCGTTCTTGCATCTAAGGTCCAGGACTGGTATTGGTACCACAGCGTTGGGATGAAGATTGTATTGTACAGTGCCTGTTTTATCTCTAGAGTTATTTCCTTGTTCGACAATAATGATGATCACATTATTGTTCAATGTAATGTGCGCTGTTTGAACATAAAAGTCAATTTGACCAAAAACATGATGTAAAGGGCGTTTGAACATGAAGACTCAGTGCTGCGGTAAAGCTGGTAGCAAGGTGCAAGTGGTGGGGTGTAATGTACACTCCTATAAGGTATGTTGAAACTTGAACAAAAAATGAACAAAACAGAATCACAACGGTTTGCCTGCATGCGGCCTTGTTCAGAAAACTAGAACAACACAGACAGAGAACGGACTGAAGATAAACACTACTACATGTTCTAGAACGCTGCGGAACCAGTAGATAAAGGTGAAATAAAAATGGGATAAGAAGGGAAATGAATTTTTTTTTAAACGAAAGAGAAATGTATAAAACTGTAAGAGAATTAAAAAATAAACTTTAAAAAATTGTAAAATACAACACTTTGTGGAAAATGTATATAGAAGCAAGCAACAGTGTGTAGACAGTCAGTCAGGTTAGGATGCGATGAGAGATGGGGAAGGACAGGGGAACCAAGCCATGTGATTGGATGAAAAGTTCGATAAGAGTTGGAGGGAAGGAGAGGGAAGGTGATGACCGAGGGTGTGAATGACGATCAGGATATAAACGGGTATCGGTTAGGGTAGGAAAATGTACGCTAACGCGTGAAATAAACAAACACAGACAAATATGACTCGGATGAAAAAACAATTTGTTGAGCTTACAAAAAAAATGCAAATTTGCTAAAAATCAATTGTTAACAATCTGTTACTCTTTTTCTTGTTTGTGTTCCATCGATGACTGAGTCAGACGGGTATTTGTTTTATTAAATAAAATCACCAGGGGAGATAAGGCTGTAAACCTAGTTGAGCTCAACTCATTTCTATAATTGTTTCCCCCTTTTAATCGTTAACTTTCGCAGACACAGCGTCCGTTGCAAACTGTCTCCGTTGGCTATAACATTATTTTTTTTTTTTAATGAAAGGTGCGAATTGCATGCGAATCATGGACAGCAGACAAAGGAATGAAAAGACCGTTAGAGCCACAGAGATGAGATCTCTCAGAAGAATATTGAAAGTTTCCTGGACAGCTAAAATAAAAAATGACAACATTCTCAAAGAGGCCAACCCACAAAGGGGCTCCTAAAAAACATCAGAAAAAAACATTACAGAAATTAACATTTTTCGGGTGCATCACGAAAAGAGGAAAGTTGGAATATTCGGTTACAACTGTCAAAATACAGAGAAATAGAGATTGGGGACGACAAAGAGAGAAATTACTAGATAGCTTAGTGTCATGGCATTGAAAACAGTCAACAAGAGAATTGATACGATGCACATTGGATAGAAGATTGTGGAAGGACATGAGTACCTACGTCAAGCGGTATGGCACGTGATGATGATAATAGAATATATACAGAAACAACAGATAAAATGGTTTGGCCACGTGATAAGGCAGAAATATCAAAACAAAACAAAAAGAGCCTTTAATACACGTTACGAGAACCCCAGACCCAAGGGCCGACTATGAAAAAGATGGATTGACTGAATATTATAAACACTAGGAAACATATGAATTGTGCAGTTCAATGCAGTGATTTTAGAGCAATAAGCCTAATGAGGCAGGTAACAACAATTTTACTAAAAGTTATACCGGGAAGGATTCAGAATAAAATCAATACTGAATTAGATGAGCAGCAATTTTAATTCAGGAAAAACAGTGGGACAAAAGAAGCCATATTTAACATGAGAACATTGACTGAAAAATACATAGAAGTAAACAAACCAATATATGCCTGCTTTATAGATTACACCAAAGCTTTCGATAGAATACACTATAATCAACTTATAGACTGCCTAAAAGATTCAATATTCTTCTGAGAGATCTCTGTCGATGCAAACATACGACTAATATGTAACTTTTATTGGGAACAAACAGCAATAATAAAATATAACAAAGATAACCATTTATAAACCACCCATTGATATAAAAAGATGAATAAGACAAGGATGCATCCTATCTCCAAGCTTGTTCAATCTATACACTGAGCACATTTTTAAAAACATCACAGAAATGCCAGGCCTAAACACCGGATGAACACCGCCCCTTTTCCACTGATCGTTTCCGGTCCTGACTGACAGCAACATCCTGGAGGCACAACGGATCATACCCATCACGATCTCTCCACCAAACAAAACCATTTTGGATATCTTTGGTATTCTTTCCTACGTTTGTAGCAGTGCACAGAGATTTGGTAGTTTTCCTCTGTTTGTTAGCAGTGCACAGAGATTTTGTAGTCTTTCCTCTGTTTGTTAGCAGTGCACAGAGATTTTGTAGTCTTTCCTCTGTTTGTTAGCAGTGCACAGAGATTTTGTAGTCTTTCCTCTGTTTGTTAGCAGTGCACAGAGATTTTGTAGTTTTCCTCTGTTTGTTAGCAGCGAGCAAAGATATGGTAATCTTTCCTCTGTTTGTTATCAGTGAGCAAAGATATGGTAGTCTTTCCTCTGTTTGTTATCAGTGGGCGAAGATATGGTAGTCTTTCCTCTGTTTGTTATCAGTGAGCAAAGATATGGTAGTCTTTCCTCTGTTTGTTATCAGTGGGCGAAGATAAGGTAGTCTTTCCTCTGTTTGTTATCAGTGGGCGAAGATATGGTAGTCTTTCCTCTGTTTGTTATCAGTGGGCGAAGATATGGTAGTCTTTCCTCTGTTTGGTATCAGTGGGCGAAGATATGGTAGTCTTTCCTCTGTTTGTTATCAGTGGGCAAAGATATGGTAGTCTTTCCTCTGTTTGTTATCAGTGGGCAAAGATAATCAAAACTATCTGTGCTTTCCAATATTTGCCTATAGATATATACTCGTATATAGTGTTCATATCTACCATTTTTTTTTAGATAACAGTAATGATTTCAATTAGTCATATACTGCCATCAATGAGGTTGACACATGTGCTGTGTTGTCAGCGCATCGTTTCTCTTGTAATGCGTGACCTCCAGTCTTAGTAGCTTCAAATTGATCTGTATTATTTGTGTCCATGAGATTTCTTGTGATATTTTCTGCATATCAGTTGAATGTATAATGTGATACATCATATCCGTATTGAAGTCCTTGACCCATACCAACCTGGTGTGATGCATCATTTACAGTGCGCACGCATGCTTGTTGAGCTATATAAGCATTATATATATATATATATATATATATATATATATATATATATATATATATATATATATATATTATACTTGTCGTAGGTGAGGGGAAGTTCCCATTTCAGTCATGAATTTACATGCTGTTTACGTACTTTGTTGACTATTCAAAAGCATTTGACAGAGAAAACACAATAAATTGTTAAAAGGCAACAACAGTGGTAAGGATTATTGAAATAAAGCTGTAAACGTGTACCCAGGGGAACACACCTTTGAGAACTACTCGTCAAGTGCTACAATCATTTGTATTTAATGTTTGTGTTCTTGTTGTCTCCCATTCGTGACATAGAACACAGATTTCTATCAAGATGTGGACAGCAAGGCTGTCATGCAAGTCACGAGATTGGAAGGTCACGGAGGCAACGGGGATAGCTTCAAATTGGTAAGTTCGCGTTGCCTGTCAGTCTCCTTGTTTGTTCGTCTGTTTATATTTTAATATGCTCATCCAACTACATAAAAACCCACGGACTCATACGGATCATATGCCCCAGCCATCTCATACAAACGAAGCTGGAGATTCAGAGCGCATATGCTGTTTGTGCTTGCTGTCATAAAGCCAGCGGTATATATAAATATTAATATATATTTTTTTGCGTTCGCCAGCTTTTACCTCTGACGAAGTCCCTAGAGACTAGGAACTGAATTGTGCGTGTTAATCCGTTTTTCCCTGGCAGCCGTGTGCACAGGGGTACTTCGCCTATCATCATCATTAGCATCATGTCGCATATCATTTGCAGAGCATTGCATTCACCACAGCAATCTAAGACTTGTTTCACTCTAAGATCGTATTCTTCCACACTAGACTATGACTTCTCTGCTCCTCTCGTCTCCTGTCTCAAATGCTGTGTCTAGGAGTCTTCTATTTTGTGTAGGAGAGACATAATTTTTTTTTACAATTTTTTAACCACACCATTTTTTAACGTCCAGTCGCTGTCCTATTACTTTACTTAATTTTCTCAATCACAAACGATATTTGATCTCCTCATGCACTGATACATTATATCAGAATATCACACCAGCACAAAGTAGTCTGAACTCAAGTATTTTATGTCGATAAACATGTCTTGGCAAATTATGTCTTATTCCTTCTTAGTGTGTCTTTCTGCATAGCCTCTTTAGCGTGTTTAAACTTTGACACTATTTCTTTCAGAAAGGAGAGATAAGTATTGGAGGTCAAAAGTTCACCTTACGTCCTACTGGAAGATCTAAACGAGATGCTACCTTGTCAACGTCACCACCGGAAGATGTAACATACACACTGTTGCCAAGGGAACCAACTCCAGTCAGATTCAATGATTATGTTGAAGCCCGTGAGTAGATCTCTGTGGCGTACGGTGACATCTTCATCATCATCATCATCTTCATCATGTGCCTTACTGGTTGCAGTAGGCGATCATGTCGTTTCATAAATTTCTATCCACAGTGCATCGTATCAATTCTGTTGTTGACTGTTTTCCATGCCGTGACATCAAGCTATCTAGCATTTTCTCTCTTTGTCGACTGCAATCTTTCTTTCCCTGTATTTTGCAAGTTTTAACCAAATATTGGAACTTTCATCTTTTCATCATGTGCCAGAAAAATGTCGATTGTGACTTTCTGATGTTTCTTATAGCCTCCCTTTTTGTGTTGGCCTCTTTGAGAATTTCCTCATTGGGCCTTTTAGCTGCCCAGGGAACTTTCAAAACTCTTCTGAGAAATCCCATCTCTGTGGCCTCTAATCACTCTTTCATCTCTGTGACCACTAATCATTCTTTCATCTCTGTGACCTCTAATCACTCTTTCATCTCTGTGACCTCTAATCATTCTTTCATCTCTGTGACCTCTAATCATTCTTTCATCTCTGTGACCTCTAATCACTCTTTCATCTCTGTGGCCTCTAATCGCTCTTTCATCTCTGTGGCCTCTAATCATTCTTTCATCTCTGTGGCCTCTAATCATTCTTTCATCTCTGTGTGCTCTAATCATTCTTTCATCTCTGTGGCCTCTAATCATTCTTTCATCTCTGTGGACTCTAATCAATCTTTCATCTCTGTGGCCTCTAATCATTCTTTCATTTCTGTGGTCTCTAATCATTCTTTCATTTCTGTGGCCTCTAATCATTCTTTCATATCTGTGGACTCTAATCACTCTTTTATTTCTGTGTGCTCTAATAAATTCTTTTATCTCTGTGGCCTCTAATCATTCATTCATCTCTGTGGCCTCTAATCTTTCTTTCATCTCTGTGGCCTCTAATCTTTCTTTCATCTCTGTGGACTTTAATCACTCTTTCATCTCTGTGGCTTCTAATCTCTTTTTCATCTCTGTGGCCTCTAATCACTCTTTCATCTCTGTGGCCTCTAATCGCTTTTTCATCTCTGTGGCCTCTAATCACTTTTTCATCTCTGTGGCCTCTAATCGCTTTTTCATCTCTGTGGCCTCTAATCGCTCTTTCATCTCTGAGCCCTCTAATCGCTTTTTCATCTCTGTCGCCTCTAATCACTCTTTCATCTCTGTGGCCTCTAATCTTTCTTTCATCTCTGTGGCCTCTAATCATTCTTTCATCTCTGTGGCCTCTAATCTTTCTTTCATCTCTGTGGCCTCTAATCATTCTTTCATCTCTGTGGCCTCTAATCATTCTTTCATCTCTGTGGCCTCTAATCTTTCTTTCATCTCTGTGGCCTCTAATCACTCTTTCATCTCTGTGGCCTCTAATCTTTCTTTCATCTCTGTGGCCTCTAATCTTTCTTTCATCTCTGTGGCCTCTAATCTTTCTTTCATCTCTGTGGCCTCTAATCGCTCTTTCATCTCTGTGGCCTCTAATCGGTCTTTCATCTCTGTGGCCTCTAATCGCCTTTTCATCTCTGTGGCTTCTAATCACTCTTTCATCTCTGTGGACTCTAATCACTCTATCATCTCTGTGGCCTCTAATCACTCTTTCATCTTTGTGACCTCTAATCACTCTTTCATCTCTGTGGCCTCTAATCACTCTTTCATCTCTGTGACCTCTAATCACTCTTTCATCTCTGTGACCTCTAATCATTCTTTCATCTCTGTGACTTCTGATCGTTCTTTCATCTCTGTGGCCTCTAATCGCTGTTTCATCTCTGTGGCCTCTAATCGCTCTTTCATCTCTGTGGCCTCTAATCATTCTTTCATCTCTGTGGCCTCTAATCATTCTTTCATCTCTGTGGCCTCTAATCATTCTTTCATCTCTGTGTGCCCAAATCATTCGTTCATCTCTGTGGCCTCTAATCATTCTTTCATCTCTGTGGCGTCTAATCATTCTTTCATCTCTGTGGCCTCTAATCATTCTTTCATTTCTGTGGTCTCTAATCATTCTTTCATTTCTGTGGCCTCTAATCATTTTTTCATATCTGTGGCCTCTAATCACTCTTTTATTTCTGTGTGCTCTAATAATTCTTTTATCTCTGTGGCCTCTAATCATTCATTCATCTCTTTGGCCTCTAATCTTTCTTTCATCTCTGTGGCCTCTAATCTTTCTTTCATCTCTGTGGACTTTAATCACTCTTTCATCTCTGTGGCTTTTAATCTCTTTTTCATCTCTGTGGCCTCTAATCGCTTTTTCAACTCTGTGGCCTCTAATCGCTCTTTCATCTCTGTGCCCACTAATCGCTTTTTCATCTCTGTCGCCTCTAATCACTCTTTCATCTCTGTGACCTCTAATCACTCTTTCATCTCTGTGGCCTCTAATCTTTCTTTCATCTCTGTGGCCTCTAATCGCTCTTTCATCTCTGTGGCCTCTAATCGCTCTTTCATCTCTGTGGCCTCTAATCGCCTTTTCATCTCTGTGGCTTCTAATCACTCTTTCATCTCTGTGGACTCTAATCACTCTTTCATCTCTGTGGCCTCTAATCACTCTTTCATCTTTGTGACCTCTAATCACTCTTTCATCTCTGTGACCTCTAATAACTCTTTCATCTCTGTGACCTCCAATCACTCTTTCATCTCTGTGACCTCTAATCATTCTTTCATCTCTGTGACTTCTGATCGCTCTTTCATCTCTGTGGCCTCTAATCGCTGTTTCATCTCTGTGGCCTCTAATCGCTCTTTCATCTCTGTGGCCTGTAATCATTCTTTCATCTCTGTGGCCTCTAATCATTCTTTCATCTCTGTGTGCTCTAATCATTCTTTCATCTCTGTGGACTCTAATCATTCTTTCATCTCTGTGGCCTCTAATCATTCTTTCATTTCTGTGGCCTCTAATCATTCTTTCATCTCTGTGGCCTCTAATCATTCTTTCATTTCTGTGGTCTCTTATCATTCTTTCATTTCTGTGGCCTCTAATCATTCTTTCATATCTGTGGCCTCTAATCACTCTTTTATTTCTGTGTGCTCTAATAATTCTTTCATCTCTGTGGCCTCTAATCATTCATTCATCTCTGTGGCCTCTAATCTTTCTTTCATCTCTGTGGCCTCTAATCTTTCTTTCATCTCTGTGGACTTTAATCACTCTTTCATCTCTGTGGCTTCTAATCTTTTTTTATCTCTGCGGCCTCTAATCACTCTTTCATCTCTGTGGCCTCTAATCGCTTTTTCATCTCTGTGGCCTCTAATCGCTCTTTCATCTCTGTGCCCTCTAATCGCTTTTTCATCTCTGTCGCCACTAATCGCTCTTTCATCTCTGTGGCCTCTAATCTTTCTTACATCTCTGTGCCCTCTAATCGCTTTTTCATCTCTGTCGCCTCTAATCACTCTTTCATCTCTGTGGCCTGTAATCATTCTTTCATCTCCGTGGCCTCTAATCATTCTTTCATCTCTGTGTGCTCTAATCATTCTTTCATCTCTGTGGCCTCTAATCATTCTTTCATCTCTGTGGCCTCTAATCATTCTTTCATCTCTGTGGCCTCTAATCATTTTTTATTTCTGTGGCCTCTAATCATTCTTTCATTTCTGTGGCCTCTAATCATTCTTTCATCTCTGTGGCCTCTAATCATTCATTCATCTCTGTGGCCTCTAATCTTTCTTTCATCTCTGTGGCCTCTAATCTTTCTTTCATCTCTGTGGACTTTAATCACTCTTTCATCTCTGTGGCCTCTAATCTTTCTTACATCTCTGTGCCCTCTAATCGCTTTTTCATCTCTGTCGCCTCTAATCACTCTTTCATCTCTGTGGCCTGTAATCATTCTTTCATCTCTGTGGCCTCTAATCATTCTTTCATCTCTGTGTGCTCTAATCATTCTTTCATCTCTGTGGCCTCTAATCATTCTTTCATCTCTGTGGCCTCTAATCATTCTTTCATCTCTGTGGCCTCTAATCATTTTTTATTTCTGTGGCCTCTAATCATTCTTTCATTTCTGTGGCCTCTAATCATTCTTTCATCTCTGTGTGCTCTAATCATTCTTTCATCTCTGTGGCCTCTAATCATTCTTTCATCTCTGTGGCTGCTAATCATTCTTTCATTTCTGTGGCCTCTAATCATTCTTTCATCTCTGTGGCCTCTAATCATTCATTCATTTCTGTGGTCTCTAATCATTCTTTCATTTCTGTGGCCTCTAATCATTCTTTCATATCTGTGGCCTCTAATCACTCTTTTATTTCTGTGTGCTCTAATAATTCTTTCATCTCTGTGGCCTCTAATCATTCATTCATCTCTGTGGCCTCTAATCTTTCTTTCATCTCTGTGGCCTCTAATCTTTCTTTCATCTCTGTGGACTTTAATCACACTTTCATCTCTGTGGCTTCTTATCTTTCTTTCATCTCTGTGGCCTCTAATCGCTTTTTCATCTCTGTGGCCTCTAATCGCTCTTTCATCTCTGTGCCCTCTAATCTTTCTTACATCTCTGTGCCCTCTAATCGCTTTTTCATCTCTGGCGCCTCTAATCACTCTTTCATCTCTGTGGCCTCGAATCTTTCTTTCATCTCTGTGGCCTCTAATCGCTCTTTCATCTCTGTGGCCTCTAATCGCTCTTTCATCTCTGTGGCCTCTAATCATTCTTTCATCTCTGTGGTCTCTAATCACTCTTTCATCTCTGTGGCCTCTAATCATTCTTTCATCTCTGTGGCCTCTAATCATTCTTTCATCTCTGTGGCCTCTAATCATTCTTTCATCTCTGTGGCCTCTAATCATTCTTTCATCTCTGTGGCCTCTAATCATTCTTTCATCTCTGTGTGCTCTAATCATTCTTTCATCTCTGTGGCCTCTAATCATTCTTTCATCTCTGTGGCCTCTAATCATTCTTTCATTTCTGTGGCCTCTAATCATTCTTTCATTTCAGTGGCCTCTAATCATTCTTTCATTTCTGTGGTCTCTAATCATTCTTTCATTTCTGTGGCCTCTAATCATTCTTTCATATCTGTGGCCTCTAATCACTCTTTTATTTCTGTGTGCTCTAATAATTCTTTCATCTCTGTGGCCTCTAATCATTCATTCATCTCTGTGGCCTCTAATCTTTCTTTCATCTCTGTGGCCTCTAATCTTTCTTTCATCTCTGTGGACTTTAATCACTCTTTCATCTCTGTGGCTTCTTAACTTTTTTTATCTCTGCGGCCTCTAATCACTCTTTCATCTCTGTGGCCTCTAATCGCTTTTTCGTCTCTGTGGCCTGTAATCTTTCTTTCATCTCTGTCGCCTCTAATCGCTCTTTCATCTCTGTGGCCTCTAATCTTTCTTACATCTCTGTGCCCTCTAATCGCTTTTTCATCTCTGTCGCCTCTAATCACTCTTTCATCTCTGTGGCCTCTAATCGCTCTTTCATCTCTGTGGCCTCTAATCGCTCTTTCATCTCTGTGGCCTCTAATCGCCTTTTCTTCTCTGTGGCCTCTAATCGCTCTTTCATCTCTGTGGCCTCTAATCGCCTTTTCTTCTCTGTGGCCTCTAATCGCTCTTTCATCTCTGTGGCCTCTAATCGCCTTTTCTTCTCTGTGGCCTCTAATCGCCTTTTCTTCTCTGTGGCCTCTAATCGCTCTTTCATCTCTGTGGCCTCTAATCGCCTTTTCTTTTCTGTGGCCTCTAATCGCTCTTTCATCTCTGTGGCCTCTAATCGCCTTTTCTTCTCTGTGGACTCTAATCACTCTTTCATCTCTGTGGCCTCTAATCGCTCTTTCTTCTCTGTGGCCTCTAATCGCCTTTTCTTCTCTGTGGACTCTAATCACTCTTTCATCTCTGTGGCCTCTAATCACTCTTTCATCTTTGTGACCTCTAATCACTCTTTCATCTCTGTGGCCTCTAATCACTCTTTCATCTCTGTGACCTCTAATCACTCTTTCATCTTTGTGACCTCTAATCACTCTTTCATCTCTGTGGCCTCTAATCACTCTTTCATCTCTGTGACCTCTAATCACTCTTTCATCTTTGTGACCTCTAATCATTCGTTCATCTCTGTGACTTCTGATCGCTCTTTCATCTCAGTGGCCTCTAATCGCTGTTTCATCTCTGTGGCCTCTAATCGCTCTTTCATCTCTGTGGCCTCTAATCATTCATTCATCTCTGTGGCCTCTAATCATTCTTTCATCTCTGTGTGCTCTAATCATTCTTTTATCTCTGTGGCCTCTAATCATTCTTTCATCTCTGTGGCCTCTAATCATTCTTTCATTTCTGTGGTCTCTAATCATTCTTTCATTTCTGTGGCCTCTAATCATTCTTTCATATCTGTGGACTCTAATCACTCTTTTATTTCTGTGTGCTCTAATAAATTCTTTTATCTCTGTGGCCTCTAATCATTCATTCATCTCTGTGGCCTCTAATCTTTCTTTCATCTCTGTGGCCTCTAATCTTTCTTTCATCTCTGTGGACTTTAATCACTCTTTCATCTCTGTGGCTTCTAATCTCTTTTTCATCTCTGTGGCCTCTAATCACTCTTTCATCTCTGTGGCCTCTAATCGCTTTTTAATCTCTGTGGCCTCTAATCTTTCGTTCATCTCTGTGGCCTCTAATCGCTTTTTCATCTCTGTGGCCTCTAATCGCTCTTTCATCTCTGTGCCCTCTAATCGCTTTTTCATCTCTGTCGCCTCTAATCACTCTTTCATCTCTGTGGCCTCTAATCTTTCTTTCATCTCTGTGGCCTCTAATCGCTCTTTCATCTCTGTGGCCTCTAATCACTCTTTCATCTCTGTGACCTCTAATCACTCTTTCATCTTTGTGACCTCTAATCATTCGTTCATCTCTGTGACTTCTGATCGCTCTTTCATCTCAGTGGCCTCTAATCGCTGTTTCATCTCTGTGGCCTCTAATCATTCTTTTATCTCTGTGGCCTCTAATTATTCTTTCATCTCTGTGGCCTCTAATCATTCTTTCATTTCTGTGGTCTCTAATCATTCTTTCATTTCTGTGGCCTCTAATCATTCTTTCATATCTGTGGACTCTAATCACTCTTTTATTTCTGTGTGCTCTAATAAATTCTTTTATCTCTGTGGCCTCTAATCATTCATTCATCTCTGTGGCCTCTAATCTTTCTTTCATCTCTGTGGCCTCTAATCTTTCTTTCATCTCTGTGGACTTTAATCACTCTTTCATCTCTGTGGCTTCTAATCTCTTTTTCATCTCTGTGGCCTCTAATCACTCTTTCATCTCTGTGGCCTCTAATCGCTTTTTCGTCTCTGTGGCCTGTAATCTTTCTTTCATCTCTGTCGCCTCTAATCGCTCTTTCATCTCTGTGGCCTCTAATCTTTCTTACATCTCTGTGCCCTCTAATCGCTTTTTCATCTCTGTCGCCTCTAATCACTCTTTCATCTCTGTGGCCTCTAATCGCTCTTTCATCTCTGTGGCCTCTAATCGCTCTTTCATCTCTGTGGCCTCTAATCGCCTTTTCTTCTCTGTGGCCTCTAATCGCTCTTTCATCTCTGTGGCCTCTAATCGCCTTTTCTTCTCTGTGGCCTCTAATCGCTCTTTCATCTCTGTGGCCTCTAATCGCCTTTTCTTCTCTGTGGCCTCTAATCGCCTTTTCTTCTCTGTGGCCTCTAATCGCTCTTTCATCTCTGTGGCCTCTAATCGCCTTTTCTTCTCTGTGGCCTCTAATCGCTCTTTCATCTCTGTGGCCTCTAATCGCCTTTTCTTCTCTGTGGACTCTAATCACTCTTTCATCTCTGTGGCCTCTAATCGCTCTTTCTTCTCTGTGGCCTCTAATCGCCTTTTCTTCTCTGTGGACTCTAATCACTCTTTCATCTCTGTGGCCTCTAATCACTCTTTCATCTTTGTGACCTCTAATCACTCTTTCATCTCTGTGGCCTCTAATCACTCTTTCATCTCTGTGACCTCTAATCACTCTTTCATCTTTGTGACCTCTAATCACTCTTTCATCTCTGTGGCCTCTAATCACTCTTTCATCTCTGTGACCTCTAATCACTCTTTCATCTTTGTGACCTCTAATCATTCGTTCATCTCTGTGACTTCTGATCGCTCTTTCATCTCAGTGGCCTCTAATCGCTGTTTCATCTCTGTGGCCTCTAATCGCTCTTTCATCTCTGTGGCCTCTAATCATTCATTCATCTCTGTGGCCTCTAATCATTCTTTCATCTCTGTGTGCTCTAATCATTCTTTTATCTCTGTGGCCTCTAATCATTCTTTCATCTCTGTGGCCTCTAATCATTCTTTCATTTCTGTGGTCTCTAATCATTCTTTCATTTCTGTGGCCTCTAATCATTCTTTCATATCTGTGGACTCTAATCACTCTTTTATTTCTGTGTGCTCTAATAAATTCTTTTATCTCTGTGGCCTCTAATCATTCATTCATCTCTGTGGCCTCTAATCACTCTTTCATCTCTGTGACCTCTAATCACTCTTTCATCTTTGTGACCTCTAATCATTCGTTCATCTCTGTGACTTCTGATCGCTCTTTCATCTCAGTGGCCTCTAATCGCTGTTTCATCTCTGTGGCCTCTAATCGCTCTTTCATCTCTGTGGCCTCTAATCATTCATTCATCTCTGTGGCCTCTAATCATTCTTTCATCTCTGTGTGCTCTAATCATTCTTTTATCTCTGTGGCCTCTAATCATTCTTTCATCTCTGTGGCCTCTAATCATTCTTTCATTTCTGTGGTCTCTAATCATTCTTTCATTTCTGTGGCCTCTAATCATTCTTTCATCTCTGTGACCTCTAATCACTCTTTCATCTCTGTGGACTCTAATCACTCTTTCATCTCTGTGGCCTCTAATCACTCTTTCATCTCTGTGACCTCCAATCACTCTTTCATCTCTGTGACCTCCAATCACTCTTTCATCTCTGTGACCTCTAATCATTCGTTCATCTCTGTGACTTCTGATCGCTCTTTCATCTCTGTGGCCTCTAATCGCTGTTTCATCTCTGTGGCCTCTAATCGCTCTTTCATCTCTGTGGCCTGTAATCATTCTTTCATCTCTGTGGCCTCTAATCGCTGTTTCATCTCTGTGGCCTCTAATCGCTGTTTCATCTCTGTGGCCTCTAATCATTCTTTCATCTCTGTGGCCTCTAATCGCTGTTTCATCTCTGTGGCCTCTAATCGCTCTTTCATCTCTGTGGCCTGTAATCATTCTTTCATCTCTGTGGCCTCTAATCATTCTTTCATCTCTGTGTGCTCTAATCATTCTTTCATCTCTGTGGCCTCTAATCATTCTTTCATCTCTGTGGCCTCTAATCATCTCTGTGGCCTCTAATCATTCTTTCATCTCTGTGGCCTCTAATCATTCTTTCATCTCTGTGTGCTCTAATCATTCTTTCATCTCTGTGGCCTCTAATCATTCTTTCATCTCTGTGGCCTCTAATCATTCTTTCATTTCTGTGGCCTCTAATCATTCTTTCATCTCTGTGGCCTTATAATCATTCTTTCATTTCTGTGGTCTCTAATCATTCTTTCATTTCTGTGGCCTCTAATCATTCTTTTATATCTGTGGCCTCTAATCACTCTTTTATTTCTGTGTGCTCTAATAATTCTTTCATCTCTGTGGCCTCTAATCATTCATTCATCTCTGTGGCCTCTAATCTTTCTTTCATCTCTGTGGCCTCTAATCTTTCTTTCATCTCTGTGGACTTTAATCACTCTTTCATCTCTGTGGCTTCCAATCTTTTTTATCTCTGCGGCCTCTAATCACTCTTTCATCTCTGTGGCCTCTAATCGCTTTTTTGTCTCTGTGGACTGTAATCTTTCTTTCATCTCTCTGGCCTCTAATCGCTTTTTCATCTCTGTGGCCTCTAATCGCTCTTTCATCTCTGTGCCCTCTAATCGCTTTTTCATCTCTGTGGCCTCTAATCACTCTTTCATCTCTGTGGCCTCTAATCGCTCTTTCATCTCTGTGGCCTCTAATCTTTCTTACATCTCTGTGCCCTCTAATCGCTTTTTCATCTCTGTCGCCTCTAATCACTCTTTCATCTCTGTGGCCTCGAATCTTTCTTTCATCTCTGTGGCCTCTAATAATTCTTTCATCTCTGTGTGCTCTAATCATTCTTTCATCTCTGTGGCCTCTAATCATTCTTTCATCTCTGTGGCCTCTAATCATTCTTTCATCTCTGTGTGCCCTAATCATTCGTTCATCTCTGTGGCCTCTAATCATTCTTTCATCTCTGTGGCCTCTAATCATTCTTTCATCTCTGTGGCCTCTAATCATTCTTTCATTTCTGTGGTCTCTAATCATTCTTTCATTTCTGTGGCCTCTAATCATTCTTTCATATCTGTGGCCTCTAATCACTCTTTTATTTCTGTGCGCTCTAATAATTCTTTTATCTCTGTGGCCTCTAATCATTCATTCATCTCTTTGGCCTCTAATCTTTCTTTCATCTCTGTGGCCTCTAATCTTTCTTTCATCTCTGTGGCCTCTAATCATTCATTCATCTCTGTGGCCTCTAATCTTTCTTTCATCTCTGTGGCCTCTAATCTTTCTTTCATCTCTGTGGACTTTAATCACTCTTTCATCTCTGTGGCTTCTTATCTTTCTTTCATCTCTGTGGCCTCTAATCGCTTTTTCATCTCTGTGGCCTCTAATCGCTCTTTCATCTCTGTGCCCTCTAATCTTTCTTACATCTCTGTGCCCTCTAATCGCTTTTTCATCTCTGGCGCCTCTAATCACTCTTTCATCTCTGTGGCCTCGAATCTTTCTTTCATCTCTGTGGCCTCTAATCGCTCTTTCATCTCTGTGGCCTCTAATCGCTCTTTCATCTCTGTGGCCTCTAATCATTCTTTCATCTCTGTGGTCTCTAATCACTCTTTCATCTCTGTGGCCTCTAATCATTCTTTCATCTCTGTGGCCTCTAATCATTCTTTCATCTCTGTGGCCTCTAATCATTCTTTCATCTCTGTGGCCTCTAATCATTCTTTCATCTCTGTGGATTCTAATCATTCTTTCATCTCTGTGTGCTCTAATCATTCTTTCATCTCTGTGGCCTCTAATCATTCTTTCATCTCTGTGGCCTCTAATCATTCTTTCATTTCTGTGGCCTCTAATCATTCTTTCATTTCAGTGGCCTCTAATCATTCTTTCATTTCTGTGGTCTCTAATCATTCTTTCATTTCTGTGGCCTCTAATCATTCTTTCATATCTGTGGCCTCTAATCACTCTTTTATTTCTGTGTGCTCTAATAATTCTTTCATCTCTGTGGCCTCTAATCATTCATTCATCTCTGTGGCCTCTAATCTTTCTTTCATCTCTGTGGCCTCTAATCTTTCTTTCATCTCTGTGGACTTTAATCACTCTTTCATCTCTGTGGCTTCTTAACTTTTTTTATCTCTGCGGCCTCTAATCACTCTTTCATCTCTGTGGCCTCTAATCGCTTTTTCGTCTCTGTGGCCTGTAATCTTTCTTTCATCTCTGTCGCCTCTAATCGCTCTTTCATCTCTGTGGCCTCTAATCTTTCTTACATCTCTGTGCCCTCTAATCGCTTTTTCATCTCTGTCGCCTCTAATCACTCTTTCATCTCTGTGGCCTCTAATCGCTCTTTCATCTCTGTGGCCTCTAATCGCTCTTTCATCTCTGTGGCCTCTAATCGCCTTTTCTTCTCTGTGGCCTCTAATCGCTCTTTCATCTCTGTGGCCTCTAATCGCCTTTTCTTCTCTGTGGCCTCTAATCGCTCTTTCATCTCTGTGGCCTCTAATCGCCTTTTCTTCTCTGTGGCCTCTAATCGCCTTTTCTTCTCTGTGGCCTCTAATCGCTCTTTCATCTCTGTGGCCTCTAATCGCCTTTTCTTCTCTGTGGCCTCTAATCGCTCTTTCATCTCTGTGGCCTCTAATCGCCTTTTCTTCTCTGTGGACTCTAATCACTCTTTCATCTCTGTGGCCTCTAATCGCTCTTTCTTCTCTGTGGCCTCTAATCGCCTTTTCTTCTCTGTGGACTCTAATCACTCTTTCATCTCTGTGGCCTCTAATCACTCTTTCATCTTTGTGACCTCTAATCACTCTTTCATCTCTGTGGCCTCTAATCACTCTTTCATCTCTGTGACCTCTAATCACTCTTTCATCTTTGTGACCTCTAATCACTCTTTCATCTCTGTGGCCTCTAATCACTCTTTCATCTCTGTGACCTCTAATCACTCTTTCATCTTTGTGACCTCTAATCATTCGTTCATCTCTGTGACTTCTGATCGCTCTTTCATCTCAGTGGCCTCTAATCGCTGTTTCATCTCTGTGGCCTCTAATCGCTCTTTCATCTCTGTGGCCTCTAATCATTCATTCATCTCTGTGGCCTCTAATCATTCTTTCATCTCTGTGTGCTCTAATCATTCTTTTATCTCTGTGGCCTCTAATCATTCTTTCATCTCTGTGGCCTCTAATCATTCTTTCATTTCTGTGGTCTCTAATCATTCTTTCATTTCTGTGGCCTCTAATCATTCTTTCATATCTGTGGACTCTAATCACTCTTTTATTTCTGTGTGCTCTAATAAATTCTTTTATCTCTGTGGCCTCTAATCATTCATTCATCTCTGTGGCCTCTAATCTTTCTTTCATCTCTGTGGCCTCTAATCTTTCTTTCATCTCTGTGGACTTTAATCACTCTTTCATCTCTGTGGCTTCTAATCTCTTTTTCATCTCTGTGGCCTCTAATCACTCTTTCATCTCTGTGGCCTCTAATCGCTTTTTCATCTCTGTGGCCTCTAATCTTTCGTTCATCTCTGTGGCCTCTAATCGCTTTTTCATCTCTGTGGCCTCTAATCGCTCTTTCATCTCTGTGCCCTCTAATCGCTTTTTCATCTCTGTCGCCTCTAATCACTCTTTCATCTCTGTGGCCTCTAATCTTTCTTTCATCTCTGTGGCCTCTAATCGCTCTTTCATCTCTGTGGCCTCTAATCGCTCTTTCATCTCTGTGGCCTCTAATCGCCTTTTCATCTCTGTGGCTTCTAATCACTCTTTCATCTCTGTGGACTCTAATCACTCTTTCATCTCTGTGGCCTCTAATCACTCTTTCATCTTTGTGACCTCTAATCACTCTTTCATCTCTGTGGCCTCTAATCTTTCTTTCATCTCTGTGGCCTCTAATCACTCTTTCATCTCTGTGGCCTCTAATCACTTTTTCATCTCTGTGGCCTCTAATCACTCTTTCATCTTTGTGACCTCTAATCACTCTTTCATCTCTGTGGCCTCTAATCTTTCTTTCATCTTTGTGACCTCTAATCACTCTTTCATCTCTGTGACCTCCAATCACTCTTTCATCTCTGTGACCTCTAATCACTCTTTCATCTCTGTGACCTCCAATCACTCTTTCATCTCTGTGGACTCTAATCACTCTTTCATCTCTGTGACCTCCAATCACTCTTTCATCTCTGTGACCTCTAATCACTCTTTCATCTCTGTGGACTCTAATCACTCTTTCATCTCTGTGGCCTCTAATCACTCTTTCATCTCTGTGACCTCCAATCACTCTTTCATCTCTGTGACCTCCAATCACTCTTTCATCTCTGTGACCTCTAATCATTCGTTCATCTCTGTGACTTCTGATCGCTCTTTCATCTCTGTGGCCTCTAATCGCTGTTTCATCTCTGTGGCCTCTAATCGCTCTTTCATCTCTGTGGCCTGTAATCATTCTTTCATCTCTGTGGCCTCTAATCGCTGTTTCATCTCTGTGGCCTCTAATCGCTGTTTCATCTCTGTGGCCTCTAATCATTCTTTCATCTCTGTGGCCTCTAATCGCTGTTTCATCTCTGTGGCCTCTAATCGCTCTTTCATCTCTGTGGCCTGTAATCATTCTTTCATCTCTGTGGCCTCTAATCATTCTTTCATCTCTGTGTGCTCTAATCATTCTTTCATCTCTGTGGCCTCTAATCATTCTTTCATCTCTGTGGCCTCTAATCATTCTTTCATTCATGTGGCCTCTAATCATTCTTTCATCTCTGTGGCCTCTAATCATTCTTTCATCTCTGTGTGCTCTAATCATTCTTTCATCTCTGTGGCCTCTAATCATTCTTTCATCTCTGTGGCCTCTAATCATTCTTTCATTTCTGTGGCCTCTAATCATTCTTTCATCTCTGTGGCCTTATAATCATTCTTTCATTTCTGTGGTCTCTAATCATTCTTTCATTTCTGTGGCCTCTAATCATTCTTTTATATCTGTGGCCTCTAATCACTCTTTTATTTCTGTGTGCTCTAATAATTCTTTCATCTCTGTGGCCTCTAATCATTCATTCATCTCTGTGGCCTCTAATCTTTCTTTCATCTCTGTGGACTTTAATCACTCTTTCATCTCTGTGGCTTCCAATCTTTTTTTATCTCTGCGGCCTCTAATCACTCTTTCATCTCTGTGGCCTCTAATCGCTTTTTTGTCTCTGTGGACTGTAATCTTTCTTTCATCTCTCTGGCCTCTAATCGCTTTTTCATCTCTGTGGCCTCTAATCGCTCTTTCATCTCTGTGCCCTCTAATCGCTTTTTCATCTCTGTGGCCTCTAATCACTCTTTCATCTCTGTGGCCTCTAATCGCTCTTTCATCTCTGTGGCCTCTAATCTTTCTTACATCTCTGTGCCCTCTAATCGCTTTTTCATCTCTGTCGCCTCTAATCACTCTTTCATCTCTGTGGCCTCGAATCTTTCTTTCATCTCTGTGGCCTCTAATAATTCTTTCATCTCTGTGTGCTCTAATCATTCTTTCATCTCTGTGGCCTCTAATCATTCTTTCATCTCTGTGGCCTCTAATCATTCTTTCATCTCTGTGTGCCCTAATCATTCGTTCATCTCTGTGGCCTCTAATCATTCTTTCATCTCTGTGGCCTCTAATCGCTCTTTCATCTCTGTGGCCTGTAATCATTCTTTCATCTCTGTGGCCTCTAATCGCTGTTTCATCTCTGTGGCCTCTAATCGCTGTTTCATCTCTGTGGCCTCTAATCATTCTTTCATCTCTGTGGCCTCTAATCGCTGTTTCATCTCTGTGGCCTCTAATCGCTCTTTCATCTCTGTGGCCTGTAATCATTCTTTCATCTCTGTGGCCTCTAATCATTCTTTCATCTCTGTGTGCTCTAATCATTCTTTCATCTCTGTGGCCTCTAATCATTCTTTCATCTCTGTGGCCTCTAATCATTCTTTCATTCATGTGGCCTCTAATCATTCTTTCATCTCTGTGGCCTCTAATCATTCTTTCATCTCTGTGTGCTCTAATCATTCTTTCATCTCTGTGGCCTCTAATCATTCTTTCATCTCTGTGGCCTCTAATCATTCTTTCATTTCTGTGGCCTCTAATCATTCTTTCATCTCTGTGGCCTTATAATCATTCTTTCATTTCTGTGGTCTCTAATCATTCTTTCATTTCTGTGGCCTCTAATCATTCTTTTATATCTGTGGCCTCTAATCACTCTTTTATTTCTGTGTGCTCTAATAATTCTTTCATCTCTGTGGCCTCTAATCATTCATTCATCTCTGTGGCCTCTAATCTTTCTTTCATCTCTGTGGACTTTAATCACTCTTTCATCTCTGTGGCTTCCAATCTTTTTTTATCTCTGCGGCCTCTAATCACTCTTTCATCTCTGTGGCCTCTAATCGCTTTTTTGTCTCTGTGGACTGTAATCTTTCTTTCATCTCTCTGGCCTCTAATCGCTTTTTCATCTCTGTGGCCTCTAATCGCTCTTTCATCTCTGTGCCCTCTAATCGCTTTTTCATCTCTGTGGCCTCTAATCACTCTTTCATCTCTGTGGCCTCTAATCGCTCTTTCATCTCTGTGGCCTCTAATCTTTCTTACATCTCTGTGCCCTCTAATCGCTTTTTCATCTCTGTCGCCTCTAATCACTCTTTCATCTCTGTGGCCTCGAATCTTTCTTTAATCTCTGTGGCCTCTAATAATTCTTTCATCTCTGTGTGCTCTAATCATTCTTTCATCTCTGTGGCCTCTAATCATTCTTTCATCTCTGTGGCCTCTAATCATTCTTTCATCTCTGTGTGCCCTAATCATTCGTTCATCTCTGTGGCCTCTAATCATTCTTTCATCTCTGTGGCCTCTAATCATTCTTTCATCTCTGTGGCCTCTAATCATTCTTTCATTTCTGTGGTCTCTAATCATTCTTTCATTTCTGTGGCCTCTAATCATTCTTTCATATCTGTGGCCTCTAATCACTCTTTTATTTCTGTGCGCTCTAATAATTCTTTTATCTCTGTGGCCTCTAATCATTCATTCATCTCTTTGGCCTCTAATCTTTCTTTCATCTCTGTGGCCTCTAATCTTTCTTTCATCTCTGTGGACTTTAATCACTCATTCATCTATGTGGCTTTTAATCTCTTTTTCATCTCTGTGGCCTCTAATCATTCTTTCATCTCTGTGGCCTCTAATCGCTTTTTCATCTCTGTGGCCTCTAATCTTTCTTTCATTTCTGTGGCCTCTAATCGCTTTTTCATCTCTGTGGCCTCTAATCGCTCTTTCATCTCTGTGCCCTCTAATCGCTTTTTCATCTCTGTCGCCTCTAATCACTCTTTCATCTCTGTGGGCTCTAATCTTTCTTTCATCTCTGTGGCCTCTAATCGCTCTTTCATCTCTGTGGCCTCTAATCGCTCTTTCATCTCTGTGGCCTCTAATCGCCTTTTCATCTCTGTGGCTTCTAATCACTCTTTCATCTCTGTGGCCTCTAATCATTCTTTCATCTCTGTGGCCTCTAATCACTCTTTCATCTCTGTGGCCTCTAATCATTCTTTCATCTCTGTGGCTTCTAATCACTCTTTCATCTCTGTGGCCTCTAATCACTCTTTCATCTCTGTGGCCTCTAATCGCCTTTTCATCTCTGTGGCCTCTAATCGCTCTATCATCTCTGTGGCCTCTAATCATTCTTTCATCTCTGTGGACTCTAATCACTCTTTCATCTCTGTGGCCTCTAATCACTCTTTCATCTTTGTGACCTCTAATCACTCTTTCATCTCTGTGGCCTCTAATCACTCTTTCATCTCTGTGAACTCCAATCACTCTTTCATCTCTGTGACCTCTAAACATTCTTTCATCTCTGTGACTTCTGATCGCTCTTTCATCTCTGTGACCTCTAATCACTCTTTCATCTCTGTGGCTTCTAATCACTCTTTCATCTCTGTGACCTCTAATCATTCGTTCATCTCTGTGACTTCTGATCGCTCTTTCATCTCTATGGCCTCTAATCGCTGTTTCATCTCTGTGGCCTCTAATCGCTCTTTCATCTCTGTGGCCTGTAATCATTCTTTCATCTCTGTGGCCTGTAATCATTCTTTCATCTCTGTGGCCTCTAATCATTCTTTCATCTCTGTGTGCTCTAATCATTCTATCATCTCTGTGGCCTCTAATCATTCTTTCATCTCTGTGGCCTCTAATCATTCTTTCATTTATGTGGCCTCTAATCATTCTTTCATCTCTGTGGCCTCTAATCATTCTTTCATCTCTGTGTGCTCTAATCATTCTTTCATCTCTGTGGCCTCTAATCATTCTTTCATCTCTGTGGCCTCTAATCATTCTTTCATTTCTGTGGCCTCTAATCATTCTTTCATCTCTGTGGCCTCTAATCATTCTTTCATTTCTGTGGTCTCTAATCATTCTTTCATTTCTGTGGCCTCTAATCATTCTTTCATATCTGTGGCCTCTAATCACTCTTTTATTTCTGTGTGCTCTAATAATTCTTTCATCTCTGTGGCCTCTAATCATTCATTCATCTCTGTGGCCTCTAATGTTTCTTTCATCTCTGTGGCCTCTAATCTTTCTTTCATCTCTGTGGACTTTAATCACTCTTTCATCTCTGTGGCTTCTAATCTTTTTTTATCTCTGCGGCCTCTAATCACTCTTTCATTTCTGTGGCCTCTAATCGCTTATTCGTCTCTGTGGCCTGTAATCTTTCTTTCATCTCTGTGGCCTCTAATCGCTTTTTCATCTCTGTGGCCTCTAATCGCTCTTTCATCTCTGTGCCCTCTAATCGCTTTTTCATCTCTGTCGCCTCTAATCGCTCTTTCATCTCTGTGGCCTCTAATCTTTCTTACATCTCTGTGCCCTCTAATCGCTTTTTCATCTCTGTCGCCTCTAATCACTCTTTCATCTCTGTGGCCTCGAATCTTTCTTTCATCTCTGTGGCCTCTAATCGCTCTTTCATCTCTGTGGCCTCTAATCGCTCTTTCATCTCTGTGGCCTCTATTCTTTCTTACATCTCTGTGCCCTCTAATCGCTTTTTCATCTCTGTCGCCTCTAATCACTCTTTCATCTCTGTGGCCTCGAATCTTTCTTTCATCTCTGTGGCCTCTAATCGCTCTTTCATCTCTGTGGCCTCTAATCGCCTTTTCTTCTCTGTGGCTTCTAATCACTCTTTCATCTCTGTGGGCTCTAATCACTCTTTCATCTCTGTGGCCTCTAATCTTTCTTACATCTATGTGCCCTCTAATCGCTTTTTCATCTCTGTCGCCTCTAATCACTCTTTCATCTCTGTGGGCTCTAATCACTCTTTCATCTCTGTGGCCTCTAATCACTCTTTCATCTTTGTGACCTCTATTCACTCTTTCATCTCTGTGGCCTCTAATCACTCTTTCATCTCTGTGACCTCTAATCACTCTTTCATCTTTGTGACCTCTAATCACTCTTTCATCTCTGTGGCCTCTAATCACACTTTCATCTCTGTGGCCTCTAATCACTCTTTCATCTCTGTGACCTCTAATCACTCTTTCATCTCTGTGACCTCTAATCATTCGTTCATCTCTGTGACTTCTGATCGCTCTTTCATCTCTGTGGCCTCTAATCATTCATTCATCTCTGTGGCCTCTAATCATTCTTTCATCTCTGTGTGCTCTAATCATTCTTTTATCTCTGTGGCCTCTAATCATTCTTTCATCTCTGTGGCCTCTAATCATTCTTTCATTTCTGTGGCCTCTAATCATTCTTTCATCTTTGTGGCCTCTAATCATTCTTTCATCTCTGTGTGCTCTAATCATTCTTTCATCTCTGTGGCCGCTAATCATTCTTTCATCTCTGTGGCCACTAATCATTCTTTCATCTCTGTGGTCTCTAATCATTTTTTCATCTCTGTGCCATCTAATCGCTCTTTCATCTCTGTGGACTCTAATCATTCTTTCATCTCTGTGGCCTCTAATCATTCTTTCATCTCTGTGCCCTCTAATCATTCTTTCATCTCTGTGGCCTCAATCGCTCTTTCATCTCTGTGGCCTCTAATCATTCTTTTATCTCTGTGGCCTCTAATCGCTCTTTCATCTCTGTGGCCTCTAATCATTCTTTTATCTCTGTGGCCTCTAATCGCTCTTTCATCTCTGTGCCCTCTAATCATTCTTTCATCTCTGTGGCCTCTAATCGCTCTTTCATCTCTGTGCCCTCTAATCATTCTTTTATCTCTGTGGCCTCTAATCATTCTTTCATCTCTGTGGCCTCTAATCATTCTTTCATTTCTGTGGCCTCTAATCATTCTTTCATCTCTGTGGCCTCTAATCATTCTTTCATCTCTGTGTGCTCTAATCATTCTTTCATCTCTGTGGCCTCTAATCATTCTATCATCTCTGTGGCCTCTAATCATTCTTTCATTTCTGTGGCCTCTAATCATTCTTTCATCTCTGTGGCCTCTAATCATTCTTTCATTTCAGTGGTCTCTAATCATTCTTTCATTTCTGTGGCCTCTAATCATTCTTTCATATCTGTGGCCTCTAATCACTCTTTTATTTCTGTGTGCTCTAATAATTCTTTCATCTCTGTGGCCTCTAATCATTCTTTCATCTCTGTGGCCTCTAATCATTCTTTCATCTCTGTGGCCTCTAATCATTCTTTCATCTCTGTGGCCGCTAATCATTCTTTCATCTCTGTGGCCACTAATCATTCTTTCATCTCTGTGGTCTCTAATCATTTTTTCATCTCTGTGCCATCTAATCGCTCTTTCATCTCTGTGGACTCCAATCATTCTTTCATCTCTGTGGCCTCTAATCATTCTTTCATCTCTGTGGCCTCTAATCATTCTTTCATCTCTGTGGTCTCTAATCGCTCTTTCATCTCTATGGCCCCTAATCATTCTTTGATCTCTGTGCCCTCTAATCATTCTTTCATCTCTATGGCCTCTAATCGCTCTTTCATCTTTGTGACCTCCAATCGCATCTATCATCTCTATGGCCTCTAATCATTCTTTCCTCTCTGTTGCCTGTAATCATTTTTTCATCTCTGTGCCATCTAATCGCTGTTTCATCTCTGTGGACTCTAATCATTCTTTCATCTCTGTGGCCTCTAATCATTCTTTCATCTCTGTGGCCTCTAATCATTCTTTCATCTCTGTGGTCTCTAATCGCTCTTTCATCTCTATGGCCCCTAATCATTCTTTGATCTCTGTGCCCTCTAATCATTCTTTCATCTCTGTGGCCTCTAATCGCTCTTTCATCTTTGTGACCTCCAATCGCATCTATCATCTCTATGGCCTCTAATCACTCTTTCATCTTTGTGGTCTCTAATCGCTCTTTCATCTTTGTGACCTCCAATCGCATCTATCATCTCTATGCCCTCTAATCATTCTTTCATCTCTGTGGTCTCTAATCGCTCTTTCATCTCTATGGCCCCTAATCATTCTTTGATCTCTGTGCCCTCTAATCATTCTTTCATCTCTGTGGCCTCTAATCGCTCTTTCTTCTTTGTGCCCTTCAATCGCTCTATCGTCTCTATGGCCTCTAATCACTCTTTCATCTTTGCGACCTCCCATCGCTCTATAACTCTCTATGGCCTGTAATCACTCTTTCATCTTTGTGACCTCCAATCGCTCTATCATCTATGTGGCCTCTAATCACTCTTTCATCTTTGTGACCTCCAATCGCTCTATCATCTCTATGGCCTCTAATCACTCTTTCATCTTTGTGGCCTCCAATCGCTCTATCATCTCTATGGCCTCTAATTACTCTTTCATCTTTGTGACCTCCAATCGCTCTATCATCTCTATGGCCTCTAATCACTCTTTCATCTTTGTGGCCTCCAATCGCTCTATCATCTCTATGGCCTCTAATCACTCTTTCATCTTTGTGACCTCCAATCGCTCTATCATCTCTATGGCCTCTAATCACTCTTTCATCTTTGTGACCTCCAATCGCTCTATCATCTCTATGGCCTCTAATCACTCTTTCATCTTTGTGACCTCCAATCGCTCTATCATCTCTATGGCCTCTAATCACTCTTTCATCTTTGTGACCTCCAATCGCTCTATCATCTCTATAGCCTCTAATCACTCTTTCATCTTTGTGACCTCCAATCGCTCTTAGATCTCTATGGCCTCTAATCACTCTTTCATCTTTGTGGCCTCCAATCGCTCTATCATCTCTATGGCCTCTAATCACTCTTTCATCTTTGTGGCCTCCAATCGCTCTATCATCTCTATGGCCTCTAATCATTCTTTCATCTCTGTGGCCTCCAATCGCTCTATCATCTCTGTTGCCTCCAATCGCTCTATCATCTCTGTGGCCTCTAATCACTCAGCCAGCTTTATAAAAAGAAGTCGTCTCACATTTCCCACAACTGTTTACAATACTCTTCATCTATCTGTTCAGAGATCTGATGAACATGTTCAAGTAAAGTTTCCTGTTTTTGACTGTTTTGTGATAAAACATAACCCTGTTACATGATCAAAGTTCAGAATGAATTTGTAATGAAATGTTGATAACTTCTCATGTGTTTTTATCTTGTTCTAAATTAACTGTAACCTTTAAGTGTCAACAAACTATTGAGATTCCTTGATATCGGTCGTTTTTAGTCTCACACACGGTACTTTGTGTGGCACCAGTTCTTTGGTTAGTCTCACACATGGTACTTTGTGTGGCACCAGTTCTTTGATTAGTCTCACACATGGTACATTGTGTGGCACCAGTTCTCTGGTTAGTCTCACACATGGTACTTTGTGTGGTACCAGTTCTTTAATGAACCTAACACATGGTACTTTGTGTGGTACCAGTTCTTTAATGAACCTAACACATGGTACTTTGTGTGGTACCAGTTCTTTTATGAACCTAACACATGGTACTTTGTGTGGTACCAGTTCTTTAATGAACCTCACACATGGTACTTTGTGTGGTACCAGTTCTTTAATGAACCTCACACATGGTACTTTGTGTGGTACCAGTTCTTTAATGAACCTCACACATGGTACTTTGTGTGGTACCAGTTCTTTAATGAACATAACACATGGCACTTTGTGTGGTACCAGTTCTTTAATGAATCTAACACATGGTACTTTGTGTGGCACCAGTTTTTTTAATGAACCTCACACATGGTACTTTGTGTGGTACCAGTTCTTTAATGAACCTAACACATGGTACTTTGTGTGGTACCAGTTCTTTAATGAACCTCACACATGGTACTTTGTGTGGTACCAGTTCTTTAATGAACCTCACACATGGTACTTTGTGTGGTACCAGTTCTTTAATGAACCTCACACATGGTACTTTGTGTGGTACCAGTTCTTTAATGAACCTAACACATGGTACTTTGTGTGGTACCAGTTCTTTAATGAACCTAACACATGGTACTTTGTGTGACACCAGTTTTTTAATGAACCTCACATATGGTACTTTGTGTGGTACCAATTCTTTAATGAACCTCACATATGGTACTTAGTTTGGTACCAGTTCTTTAATGTACCTCACACATGGCACTTTGTGTGGTACCAGTTCTTTAATGAATCTAACACATGGTACTTTGTGTGGCACCAGTTTTTTTAATGAATCTAACACATGGTACTTTGTGTGGCACCAGTTTTTTAATGAACCTCACACATGGTACTTTGTGTGGCACCATTTCTTTAAATAACCTCACACGTGGCACTTTGTGTGGCACCAGTTCTTTAATAAATCTCACACATGACACTTTGTGTGGTACCAGTTCTTTAATGAATCTCACACATGGTACTTTATGTGGCACCATTTTTTTAATGATGCTCACACGTTTTACTTTGTGTGGTACCAGTTCTTTAATGAACCTCACACATGTTACTTTGTGTGGTACCAGTTTTTTTAATGAACCTCACACATGGTACTTTGTGTGGCACCATTTTTTTAATGATGCTCACACGTTTTACTTTGTGTGGTACCAGTTCTTTAATGAACCTCACACATGTTACTTTGTGTAACACCAGTTCTTTATTGAACCTCGCACATGGTACTTTGTGTGGCACCGATTCTTTAATGAACCTCACACATGGTACTTTGTGTGGCACCATTTATTTACTGAACCTCGCACATGGTACTTTGTGTGGCACCGATTCTTTAATGAACCTCACATATGTTACTTTGTGTAACACCAGTTCTTTAATGAACCTCACATATGGTACTTTGTGTGGCACCATTTATTTACTGAACCTCGCACATGGTACTTTGTGTGGCACCGATTCTTTAATGAACCTCACATATGGTACTTTGTGTACCACCAGTTCTTTGGTTAGTCTCACACATGGTACTTTGTGTGGCACCGGTTCTTTAATGAACCTCACATATGGTACTTTGTGTACCACCAGTTCTTTGGTTAGTCTCACACATGGTACTTTGTGTGGCACCGGTTCTTTAATGAACCTCACATATGGTACTTTGTGTACCACCAGTTCTTTGGTTAGTCTCACACATGGTACTTTGTGTGGCACCGATTCTTTAATGAACCTCACACATGGTACTTTGTGTGGCACCGATTCTTTAATGAACCTCACATATGGTACTTTGTGTACCACCAGTTCTTTGGTTAGTCTCACACATGGTACTTTGTGTGGCACCAGTTCTTTAATGAACCTCACATATGGTACTTTGTGTACCACCAGTTCTTTGGTTAGTCTCACACATGGTACTTTGTGTGGCACCGGTTCTTTAATGAACCTCACATATGGTACTTTGTGTACCACCAGTTCTTTGGTTAGTCTCACACATGTTACTTTGTGTAACACCAGTTCTTTAATGAACCTCACATATGGTACTTTGTGTACCACCAGTTCTTTGGTTAGTCTCACACATGGTACTTTGTGTGGCACCGGTTCTTTAATGAACCTCACATATGGTACTTTGTGTACCACCAGTTCTTTGGTTAGTCTCACACATGGTACTTTGTGTGGCACCGGTTCTTTAATGAACCTCACATATGGTACTTTGTGTACCACCAGTTCTTTGGTTAGTCTCACACATGTTACTTTGTGTAACACCAGTTCTTTAATGAACCTCACATATGGTACTTTGTGTACCACCAGTTCTTTGGTTAGTCTCACACATGTTACTTTGTGTAACACCAGTTCTTTATTGAACCTCGCACATGGTACTTTGTGTGGCACCGATTCTTTAATGAACCTCACACATGGTACTTTGTGTGGCACCATTTATTTACTGAACCTCGCACATGGTACTTTGTGTAGCACCGATTCTTTAATGAACCTCACATGTGTTACTTTGTGTAACACCAGTTCTTTAATGAACCTCACATATGTTACTTTGTGTGGCACCGGTTCTTTAATGAACCTCACATATGGTACTTTGTGTGGCACCGGTTCTTTAATGAACCTCACATATGTTACTTTGTGTAACACCAGTTCTTTAATGAACCTCACATATGGTACTTTGTGTGGCACCGGTTCTTTAATGAACCTCACATATGGTACTTTGTGTACCACCAGTTCTTTGGTTAGTCTCACACATGGTACTTTGTGTGGCACCGGTTCTTTAATGAACCTCACATATGGTACTTTGTGTACCACCAGTTCTTTGGTTAGTCTCACACATGTTACTTTGTGTAACACCAGTTCTTTAATGAACCTCACATATGGTACTTTGTGTACCACCAGTTCTTTGGTTAGTCTCACACATGGTACTTTGTGTGGCACCGGTTCTTTAATGAACCTCACACATGGTACTTTGTGTGGCACCAGTTCTTTGATTAGTCTCACACATGGTACATTGTGTGGCACCAGTTCTCTGGTTAGTCTCACACATGGTACTTTGTGTGGTACCAGTTCTTTAATGAACCTAACACATGGTACTTTGTGTGGTACCAGTTCTTTAATGAACCTAACACATGGTACTTTGTGTGGTACCAGTTCTTTAATGAACCTAACACATGGTACTTTGTGTGGTACCAGTTCTTTAATGAACCTCACACATGGTACTTTGTGTGGTACCAGTTCTTTAATGAACCTCACACATGGTACTTTGTGTGGTACCAGTTCTTTAATGAACCTCACACATGGTACTTTGTGTGGTACCAGTTCTTTAATGAACCTAACACATGGTACTTTGTGTGGTACCAGTTCTTTAATGAACCTAACACATGGTACTTTGTGTGACACCAGTTTTTTAATGAACCTCACATATGGTACTTTGTGTGGTACCAATTCTTTAATGAACCTCACATATGGTACTTAGTTTGGTACCAGTTCTTTAATGTACCTCACACATGGCACTTTGTGTGGTACCAGTTCTTTAATGAATCTAACACATGGTACTTTGTGTGGCACCAGTTTTTTTAATGAACCTCACACATGGTACTTTGTGTGGCACCAGTTCTTTAATGAACCTCACACGTGGCACTTTGTGTGGCACCAGTTCTTTAATGAATCTCACACATGACACTTTGTGTGGCACCAGTTCTTTAATGAATCTCACACATGGTACTTTATGTGGCACCATTTTTTTAATGATGCTCACACGTTTTACTTTGTGTGGTACCAGTTCTTTAATGAACCTCACACATGTTACTTTGTGTGGTACCAGTTTTTTTAATGAACCTCACACATGGTACTTTGTGTGGCACCATTTTTTTAATGATGCTCACACGTTTTACTTTGTGTGGTACCAGTTCTTTAATGAACCTCACACATGTTACTTTGTGTAACACCAGTTCTTTATTGAACCTCGCACATGGTACTTTGTGTGGCACCGATTCTTTAATGAACCTCACACATGGTACTTTGTGTGGCACCATTTATTTACTGAACCTCGCACATGGTACTTTGTGTGGCACCGATTCTTTAATGATCCTCACATATGG
Organism: Megaustenia siamemsis; assembly: GCA_032433765.1. Lineage (NCBI taxonomy): Eukaryota > Metazoa > Mollusca > Gastropoda > Stylommatophora > Ariophantidae > Megaustenia > Megaustenia siamemsis. The sequence goes on along the minus strand of JAVIAB010000024.1, from coordinate 76,529,523 downwards.
TACTTTGTGTAACACCAGTTCTTTAATGAACCTCACATATGGTACTTTGTGTGGCACCATTTATTTACTGAACCTCGCACATGGTACTTTGTGTGGCACCGATTCTTTAATGAACCTCACATATGGTACTTTGTGTACCACCAGTTCTTTGGTTAGTCTCACATATGGTACTTTGTGTGGCACCGGTTCTTTAATGAACCTCACATATGGTACTTTGTGTACCACCAGTTCTTTGGTTAGTCTCACACATGGTACTTTGTGTGGCACCGGTTCTTTAATGAACCTCACATATGGTACTTTGTGTACCACCAGTTCTTTGGTTAGTCTCACACATGGTACTTTGTGTGGCACCGGTTCTTTAATGAACCTCACATATGGTACTTTGTGTACCACCAGTTCTTTGGTTAGTCTCACACATGGTACTTTGTGTGGCACCGATTCTTTAATGAACCTCACACATGGTACTTTGTGTGGCACCGATTCTTTAATGAACCTCACATATGGTACTTTGTGTACCACCAGTTCTTTGGTTAGTCTCACACATGGTACTTTGTGTGGCACCGGTTCTTTAATGAACCTCACATATGGTACTTTGTGTACCACCAGTTCTTTGGTTAGTCTCACACATGGTACTTTGTGTGGCACCGGTTCTTTAATGAACCTCACATATGGTACTTTGTGTACCACCAGTTCTTTGGTTAGTCTCACACATGTTACTTTGTGTAACACCAGTTCTTTAATGAACCTCACATATGGTACTTTGTGTACCACCAGTTCTTTATTTAGTCTCACACATGGTACTTTGTGTGGCACCGGTTCTTTAATGAACCTCACATATGGTACTTTGTGTACCACCAGTTCTTTGGTTAGTCTCACACATGGTACTTTGTGTGGCACCGGTTCTTTAATGAACCTCACATATGGTACTTTGTGTACCACCAGTTCTTTGGTTAGTCTCACACATGTTACTTTGTGTAACACCAGTTCTTTAATGAACCTCACATATGGTACTTTGTGTACCACCAGTTCTTTGGTTAGTCTCACACATGTTACTTTGTGTAACACCAGTTCTTTATTGAACCTCGCACATGGTACTTTGTGTGGCACCGATTCTTTAATGAACCTCACACATGGTACTTTGTGTGGCACCATTTATTTACTGAACCTCGCACATCGTACTTTGTGTGGCACCGATTCTTTAATGAACCTCACATATGTTACTTTGTGTAACACCAGTTCTTTAATGAACCTCACATATGTTACTTTGTGTGGCACCGGTTCTTTAATGAACCTCACATATGGTACTTTGTGTGGCACCGGTTCTTTAATGAACCTCACATATGTTACTTTGTGTAACACCAGTTCTTTAATGAACCTCACATATGGTACTTTGTGTGGCACCGGTTCTTTAATGAACCTCACATATGGTACTTTGTGTACCACCAGTTCTTTGGTTAGTCTCACACATAGTAGTTTGTGTGACACAGCGATTCTAACTACCAATCACTTGGGGTCTTCCTCTGCTACTTCTTTTGTTGCCCATCTGCCATTACCTGTTGTGAGATACTATTTGCCCGTCACCTCGTTACATCCAAAACATTTCACTTGTTGTCTCAGGGAAAAGCTCAGAACTGGTATTACTCCAATTATTTCTCATTTTGTTTTTCACTCTTACATTGATTCCGAAGACAATTCCCTCCAACAGTTGCTGTTTATTTCTTCTTTACTATTAGATGTCCATGTTTAACACTTGTAGAAGAAAGTTGTCAGAAATACCGAATTGTTTTTTGCTCTTTACATCGTCACTAGTTTGTTTCTAAAACAAATGTAACATCTCCGTTTAATTAATTTTGTTTCTTTCACCGAGTCCCAATTTTGTTTTCAATTTCCCAAATTTCCTGCTACACAAGTTCCCCATTATTTGAAGTGCTTTACTTGTCGCAGTTCTCTCTCCTCATTCTAATCTGATAACATAGCATTATTATGAAATAGTCTAGCGACTCATCTTCGTCATCATCGAGTGCCATCTCCGCAACGAAGGTTGGCTACCATGGAGCCCCATTCCGCTCTGTCTCTTGCTTTGATGCTGCAGGTTTTAGCAAGTACACATTATTATTTACTCTTTTATATTCTATTATCTAGTCTAAACTGGCAGCTGTGATCCAAAGATAATGGGCAAATGTTTTCACTTCCCTTCTCTCAATACTATTTTATTATTTTCGTTTCATGTTCTTTCTTTTTATTCTGTTTTTTTAAAGCATGCTTGTGCTGAATATTATAATCTTTTCTTGGTGATATGTTTGTTGTTTATGTTCTATCCTTGGAGTCTTGTATGTGTTTGTTGTTTATGTTATATCCTTGGAGTCTTGTATGTGTTTGTTGTTTATGTTATATCCTTGGAGTCTTGTATGTGTTTGTTGTTTATGTTCTATCCTTGGAGTCTTGTATGTGTTTGTTGTTTATGTTCTATCCTTGGAGTCTTGTATGTGTTTGTTGTTTATGTTCTATCCTTGAAGTCTTGTATGTGTTTGTTGTTTGTGTTCAATCTTTGGAGTCTTGTATGTGTTTGTTGTTTATGTTCTGTCCTTGAAGTGTTGTATGTGTTTGTTGTTTATGTTCTGTCCTTGAAGTTTTGTATGTGTTTGTTGTTTATGTTCTATCCTTGAAGTCTTGTATGTGTTTTTGTTTATGTTCAATCCTTGAAGTCTTATATGTGTTTGTTGTGTATGTTCTGTCCTTGAAGTCTTGTATGTGTTTGTTGTTTATGTTCTGTCCTTGAAGTCTTGTATATGTTTGTTGTTTATGTTCTATCCTTGAAGTCTTGTATGTGTTTATTGTTTATGTTCTATCCTTGAAGTCTTGTATGTGTTTGTTGCTTATGTTCTGTCCTTGAAGTCTTGTATGTGTTTGTTGTTTATGTTCTGTCCTTGAAGTCTTGTATGTATTTGTTGTTTATCTTCAATCTTTGGAGTCGTGTATGTGTTTGTTGTTTATGTTCTATCCTTGAAGTCTTGTATGTGTTTGTTGTTTATGTTCTATTCTTGGAGTCTTGTATGTGTTTGTTGTTTATGTTCTCTCATTGAAGCCATGTATGTGTTTGTTGTTTATGTTCTATCCTTGAAGTCTTGTATGTGTTTGTTGTTTATGTTCTGTCCTTGAAGTCTTGTATGTATTTGTTGTTTATCTTCAATCTTTGGAGTCGTGTATGTGTTTGTTGTTTATGGTCTATCCTTGGAGCCATGTATCTGCTTGTTGTTCATGGTCTATCATTGGAGGCTTGTATGTGTTTGTTTTTTATATTCTATCATTGAAGTCTTGTATGTGCCTTGTATGAATGATGAGATCAATATGTGAAAACATGAAAAAAGTAACCCCCATCTTTTTAGGAGATTTGTGAAATGATGTGTTTGAAAGAGCCCCACAAAGCCAGCTGATCCGGCGGTCAGTCACCAACCCTTGTAGGAGTGTACGTTACACTCCACCACTTGCTCATTGCTACCAGCTTTACCGCAGCTCTGTAATTATTTGCCTGTTACCTCAACTTTAGCACTAGAAAAATTGGTTTAAACATTTTTCCAACACAAACGTCACCTCAGGGGAGATAAGTAGACGTGATTGTGACTCCATTAACATTAATGAACAACTGTGGGGTATCCTCAATGGATACCAATTAACATTAATGAACAACTGTGGGGTATCCTCAATGGATACCAATTAACATTAATGAACAACTGTGGGGTATCCTCAATGGATACCAATTAACATTAATGGACAACTGTGGGGGTATCCTCAATGGATACCAATTAACATTAATGAACAACTGTGGAGTATCCTCAATGGATACCAATTAACATTAATGAACAACTGTGGGGTTATCCTCAATGGATACCAATTAACATTAATGAACAAGCACATGTCCTCCCTGAGAATCAAAAAATAGAGAAGAAGAATTCAGTGGCTATTGATAAAAGTGGGAGCCGCGGTAGCTCAGTGGTTAGTAAACTGGATAACAAAGAAAAAGAGGTCGGGTTCGATCCTGATCGATGGATCAGGGCTCATCCAGCCTTAAATGGATACCGCATTTTTTTCTGGGAAAGTAAAGTGGCACGGGCCACAAGAGGTCAAAGCAAAAAGGGAGCTAATTTCCAATATTATGAAGAGGCAATGAATATTTTTTTGTCATGTAATGAGAAGAGAACAACTGGAATGTATTGTACCAACTCTGAAAATTGAGGGATGAAGAGATAGAGGGAAGCAAAGAGAGAAGATACAAGACAGCTTAAGAGAATGGCTTGGCAGAAGGTCAACAACAAAAATGATAATTAACTGTCGAGATCCAAAGTTGTGGAGAGACATGACCACCTACGTCAGCAGGCCCGGTACTTGATGATGATGATGATGATGATGATGATGATGAAAGCGGCACTGGCATAATACTAATAACATGACCCCAAAAATCATGTGTCGAAGGTCTATAAAAATTCTTGTCACTAACACCATATTCCCTATACGTCACTTGGCGTGACGGGGGCTTTTTACTCACTTTACTTATTGATAAAAATATGCGCCTCGTCGGGGAGAAGTGGATGGATTACAAGAAAAGTGAACCAAAACTAGATAATTGATATTGTTTGTGAAATGCTCTCACTAATTCATCATCATCAAGTACCGGGCTTAGTGGCGTAGGTGATCATGTCTCTCCACAACCTTCGATCTCGACAGCTATTTATTATTTCTGTTGTTGACCTTCTGCCAAGCCATTCTCTTAAGCTGTCTGTTATTTTTTCTCTTTGCTTCCCTCTACCTCTTCGTCCCTCAATTTGTCCAGTTGTTACAATATATTCAAGTTGTTCTCTTCTCATTACATGGCAAAAAAATGATGATTGTCTCTTCCTAATATTGGAAATTAGCTCTCTTTTTGCTTTGACCTCTCTCAGAACCTCTTCATTACTCTTCTTAGCTGTCAATGGTATTCTCAACATTCTTCTGTAAAACCACATTTCTACAGACTCCAGTGATTTTCTTGTCTGTTGTCCTATTGTCCATGACTCGCACCCATATGTTAAGACTGGCTCTACGTAACATTTAGAGACTAACATCTCACTAATTACTACTTTAAATTCGTTACATTTGATGGTTTCTTCCAGCACCGGAAGTAGTAGTGGATGATGGGGAGCCAAACTATTGGAAAACACATGGACTTATCTTCCCAGACCTGCCACAAGACAGCATATCCGTTCTTTCATCTCAGAGACAGCGTTCTCTACAGTCTGGGGAGGTCCAGCCCATCTATATTGACGTGGCAGTGGTCGCTGATTACGCCGCCTACCGTTTGTTCCAAGGCAACTCCAGAACCAGAACTGAAACGTTGCAGATCATGAGAAAGTATTACTCTTTGTATATGAGTGCCGTAAGTAAGTTGCCTGTCGTAGATTACGCTTTGTATATGAGTGACGTAAGTAAGCTGCCTGTCGTAGATTACGCTTTGTGGCTATGAATCATCTTCGTGACTACAGCTACCGTCCCCGCAAAACCACCATCATTGTTGTGAAGACATTTATAAATTCAGAGTAAAATAAATCTCTGTTGATGGAATCTTCTTCTTGTTCTTTGATCATGGCTCTTTCAGAGTAGGATTCCGGACTCTCTCATGAAGGCAGCTGTCTGTTTAAGTGATTCGGTTGCCCCGTATAAGTACATATTAGAACGTTGCACTGTGTTCTGCGCCAATGACGCAGTGCATCCGATTTCTGCCAGTATTTTATTCAGGTTTGCTTTCCTTAGCCTTTGATTGTACCCAGTCTTCCTGCAAGGCAGCAGATTGTCTTGTCTGTAGGGGGATTCTGCCCTTAGATGTTCTGCCTTCCCGGGTTTACGAGCACCATCTGCCCGAGCATTGTGTAGTTATTCTATATTCGCAGCACGAGTCTATATATAGAGGCCGGCGACTGTTCCACTACTGGACACGTATTGATGGAATGTAGGACAACAACAACAGCAGAAAAATATAACAATCTTCTCTTTGACATAAAATAGAAAATACGATAAAGATGAGAAAAAGTGGCGAAGTAGAATTTAAAAGAAATGGAAAAGTAGATATTAGAAGACATGACCCAGTACAGATTGAAAGATATGATAAAATAGAGATTAGAAGACATGACCAAGTACAGATTGAAACATATGATACAATAGATATTAGAAGACATGACCGAGTACAGATTGAAACATATGATAAAAAAGAGATTAGAAGACATGACCGAGTACAGATTGATACATATGATAAAGTAGAGATTAGAAGGCGTGATGGAGTAGAGATTAGAAGACATAACCGAGTACCGATTGAAACATATGATAAAGTAGAGATTAGAAGACATGGCATTGTACAGAATGTTTGGAAGATATGGCAACGTAGTTATTAGAAGACACGACAGAGAAAAAAAGTAGAAAACATGACAGTGTAGACATTGGATGACACGACACAGTATAGATTGTTTGGGAGATATGGCTAAGTAAAGATTGTAAAACATTACAGTTTTGGCATTGGATGACATGTAAGGGATTTTCTTGTCTGTCGTCCTATTGTTCATGATTCACATCCATATGCTAAGACTGATTCTACATAACATTTAAAATTATTTTTCTTGTTTCAGTTGTCAATAATGGTTTGCGCAGTATCTTCCTCATTTTATTGAAAGCTGCTTTTGCTTGAGCCATTCTACATCACCCTCTGATGTGAACATTGTTGCCAGAAATTTAAATTCATGTACTTGTTGTATTGTTGTTGCATTTGTCTTTTTTGTGCATTGCAGTGATGTCTTTTCCTTTGTCAGATGGTTCGATACAACAAAAGACGAAGGTTAGGATATGGCAACTTTGCCAACAAGACAAAGCCAAACAAAACACAAACATTTCGAAAATCTAAGGTCTTCAAAGTTAAACTCTCATAGCAAACAAAAAATTTATAAAGAAGAATAATCATATTAATATTTGTAATAAAGAACATTATAAATAACTCATAAAAATGGATTAAATATATAACAGAGTGCGAGAAATGGGAAAAATGTAATCATGCAAAGATTTAAATTTGCAATAGAGAGTGACAGAGAGGCAGAGAGAGAAAGAGAGAGAGAGAGAGAGATAAAGAAAGGGAGGGAGGTAGAGACAGAGAGAAAGATAAAATAAAAATATGTAATTGAATACATTAAAATATGTAAAAGGAATACAAATTAAAATATGCAACTAATCACGTATTAAAATATGTAACAGATGACAAATTAGAATATGTAACAGATGAAAAATTAAAATATGTAATAGATGACAAATTAAAATATGAAACAGATGAAAAATTTGAATATGTAACAGATGACAAATTAGAATATGTAACAGATGAAAAATTAAAATATGTAACAGATGACAAATTAAAATATGAAACAGATGAAAAATTTGAATATGTAACAGATGACAAATTAGAATATGTAACAGATGACAAATTAAAATATGTAATAGATGACAAATTAAAATATGTAACAGATGATAAATTAGAATATGTAACAGATGACAAATTAGAATATGTAACAGACGACAAATTAGAATATGTAACAGATGACAAATTAGAATATGTAACAGATGACAAATTAAAATATGTAATAGATGACAAATTAAAACATGTAATAGATGACAAATTAAAATATGTAACAGATGACAAATTATAATATGTAACAGATGACAAATTAGAATATGTAACAGATGACAAATTAGAATATGTAACAGATGACAAATTAGAATATGTAACGGATGACAAATTTAAATATGTAATAGATGACATATTAGAATATGTAACAGATGACAAATTAGAATATATAACAGATGACAAATTAGAATACGTAATAGATGACAAATTAAAATATGTAATAGATGACAAATTAAAATATGTAATAGATGACAAATTAAAATATGTAATAGATTACATATTAGAATATGTAACAGATGACAAATTTGAATATGTAACAGATGACATATTAGAATATGTAATAGATGACAAATTAAAATATGTAACAGATGACATAGTAGAATATGTAACAGATGACAAAATAGAATATGTAACAGATGACAAATTAGAATATGTAACAGATGACAAATTAGAATATGCAACAGATGGCAAATTAAAATATGTAACAGATGACATATTAGAATATGTAATAGATGACAAATTAAAATATGTAACAGATGACATAGTAGAATATGTAACAGATGGCAAAATAGAATATGCAACAGATGACAAATTAGAATATGTAACAGATGACAAATTAGAATATGCAACAGATGGCAAATTAAAATATGTAATAGATGACAAATTAGAATATGTAACAGATGACAAATTAGAATATATAACAGATGACAAATTAGAATATGTAACAGATGACAAATTAGAATATGTAACAGATGACAAATTAGAATATGTAACAGATGACAAATTAAAATATGTAACAGATGACAAATTAGAATTTGTAACAGATGACAAATTAAAATATGAAACAGATGACAAATTAGAATATGTAATAGATGACAAATTAAAATATGAAATAGATGACAAATTAAAATATGTAACAGATGACAAATTAGAATATGTAACAGATGACAAATTAGAATATGTAACAGATGACAAATTAGAATATGTAACAGATGACAAATTAGAATATGTAATAGATGACAAATTAAAATATGTAATAGATGACAAATTAAAATATGTAACAGATGACATAGTAGAATATGTAACAGATGGCAAATTAGAATATGTAGCAGATGACAAATTAGAATATGTAACAGATGACAAGTTCGAATATTTAATAAAGGCTACTTTAAAACATGCAATAGAGTAGGTGAACAATGTGGTTGCCATTGTCCTTGCTATGAACTGGTCGCAGTTAGTCAAGCTTATGATCGTACATCTACAGATTATATAAGAGAATCAAAGCTGACCAAGACATAACTCATGTACTGATGTGTTCATTATTACAGGTCGACTTAAAATACAGATCTATTGTGAACGACAGATATAGCTTCAATGTCCGTCTGGTAAAAATTATCATTTGTGAGGTAAGAAGACATGTAACTTATTTTGTGTGTGAATGTTCACTGCTACATTTGTGCATGTCTCTGCTATGTCTCTAAACAACGACAGACACAAAACATGCTCCTTACTCCAGTACGTACAAACACATCGGAACACATACTATCTGTTCTAGAAAACTATTTCTACAGGTCTTAGTTAATACAAGAAAATTGAGAAAACCGTGTCCAAACAAGCTAGGAGAAATGAAAACACATACAGAAAAATGTTGTTAAAAAAGGTATGTTTAAAGTTTACATAATAAGTGGACGTCATAAATTAGAACGGCTAAAAAAAGGCCTTCAGTAGGAACACACACACACACGCACGCACGCACACACGCACACACACACAAACACACACACACACGCACACACACACACACACACACATATAGATATTTAAAATACAATGTAACAAATAATAATTTTATAAATGTTATTATTTGTTTTTATTTCATTATTTTAATTATTTAATTATTAATAAATAATTATATCTGTGTGTGTTGTATGTGTCTGTTCCTGCTGACGGCCGTTTTTAGCCGAAACGTCGTTCTAATTTGTGTCGTCCACATATTACGTTAACTTTAATCATACCGTTTTTTTCTATTTTTTTTTTATTTCTCTTTACAATTAGCAATACTGCAGCTTCACTTGTGTATGCATTCCTTTGCTTTGACCGTCCGAACTAACAAAAGGGACACAATGAATTTACTCAAGAATTCATTTCGTGAAGAAAGTTATCCTTGTTTGTGGGTCTGTGTCAAGTAGGTGGAGTACATGGCCTTCACATGTCGAAGTGATCAGTTATGGTCTGTCACAGAGTTAGTGTTTTCTTCAAACTTTTGGAATCTTGGATGATCTGCCTCAAGATATTACGCTGAAATGGAGCTTTCATACATATGTCATAAGGGCGGTTTGTGAACGGTTTTACGTTGGATGAAATAATGGTTTTACGTTTGATAGAAGAACGGTTTTACGTTTGATGGGAGAACTGTTTTACGTTTGATGGAATAACGGTTTTACGTTTAATAGAAGAACGGTTTTACGTTTGATGGGAGAACTGTTTTACGTTTGATGGAAGAACGGTTTTACGTTTGATGGGAGAATGGATTTACATTTGATGGGAAAACGTTTTAACGTTTAATAGAAGAATGGTTTTACGTTTGATAGAAGAACGGTTTTACGTTTGATAGAAGAACGGTTTTACGTTTGATAGAAGAACGGTTTTACGTTTGATAGAAGAATAGTTTTACGTTTGATAGAAGAACGGTTTTACGTTTGATAGAAGAACGGTTTTACGTTTGATAGAAGAACCGTTTTACGTTTGATAGAAGAACGGTTTTACGTTTGATAGAAGAACCGTTTTACGTTTGATAGAAGAACGGTTTTACGTTTGATAGAAGAACGGTTTTACGTTTGATAGAAGAACGGTTTTACGTTTGATAGAAGAACGGTTTTACGTTTGATAGAAGAACGGTTTTACGTTTGATAGAAGAACGGTTTTACGTTTGATAGGAGAACGGTTTTAGGTCTGAACAGAGAAATGCGATGTAAAACTCTGAACCTGGAAATTATCTCTGTTGAACGATCAAATGAAAATAAATCATATGTGACATAACACTAGATGCCAAGTTTTATTATATTGTCCAGAGAAATACCTTCCGTTTCAGTTTAATTGTTACATGACTCATCTATCATCATCATTTTCATCACCATTTTCGTCATCATTACGTTATACTGTTTTTCATGCCATGACACCAAGCTATCTAGTCTCTTCTTTCTTTATCGCCCGCGATCTCTCTTTCCCTGTAATTTTCATGTTGTAACCAAGTATCATGATGTGCCAGAAATAAAATGTTAACACTTACACATACATACATATAGTTTCGTTTAATCTGCGGATTATCCTCATTGCACATCAGACATATCTATAAGTTCTCAAATATACATAAATAATATTATATACATACATACATGTATACGTACATATACACAGTTAGAACAATTATTTGTTTTCTACTCTCACTTTTTTCTCTCGTGTACATTCTACGTCATCCACTTGTGGAGGGAGAACTGGGATACCACTGGTAGCTAAGTCTTGATGTTTACTCTTTCTATGTATTGTTTTCTATGTAGCCTTGTTTAGTTGCTTTCTATCATGTAGAATAATCTTAACACATTTCTCGTGATTGTTTTTTTGTTCTGTTATTTTTAAAATTGTTGTTACTGCAGAAGGGATATGAGTGCCGAAACGTTGTCTTTTGTTGGTGTGTTCTCTCACGTAACAATATTTGTAAACACGATATCCACCTTGTTCCCTTCCAGAGTTATGATCGTGTTCAACCAGAAATGTCTTCAGGGAAGTTGATACTTGAAGGAACAAGCTTTTTATGTCGGTTGTTGAGTGAAAGCTCTATGAAAGATTAACATTCTGTAACTTCTTCTTCTTCTTTTCTCTCTCTCACTGATACCTACAAGGTGTTGTGGTTTATATCATTTGTCGTTCTTGAGCTGCTCGAATAGTCTGAATTAGTGATTCTTCCTTTGTTGTTACATATCTCTGTCACTGCATCTATCCACAGTTTTTGTTGTTCTATATATTCTTGGCAGGGTTTTGTTCCTACCATTTTTCTTATGGTTTCATTTGGTATTCTATCTCTTCTTGTGTTTGTTACTTTTCTCAAACATCGCATCTCACATGTATTGATCCTTCTTAATTGTGATTTAGAAAGGGTCCATGTTTGACTTTCATAGAACAAAGTTGGTATGAAAATGCTATTTATCATTTGTTGTTTAGCTGGCATAGAAATGTTTGGATGTTTTAGCAATGGTGAAAGCTGGTATGTGACAGCATTTGCTTTTTGTATTCTCATGTCAATTTCTCTGTCTAGTTTTCCGTCTTAGAACGCTTGAATTTCTTTTACTACAGGCATTGAGATTCATTTATAATTTAAATTTGACTCTCATCGAAAATTGCATCGTGTTGCCAACACAGTCACAAACCGGAAGTCAACCCAAAAAACATTCTATAACTAACTGGTCAAATAGTGATATCTGAACAATCCAAATTGTGTTTGTTTAACTTTACCTCAGAGCGCAGCCACGAGTCCGTTCACAGAAGATTTTATTTTGCTTGGCCAGTCCATGAAAGTTAATGCAGGAAAGGCCTTGGAAGCTTACAGTAATTTCATTGGAACCGATGGACGTGAAGCACTTGGCGATCACGACCATGCAATGCTGTTCACAGGGTGAGTGTTTGTAGTCAGCACAGTACACTTACTAACCATAGTCACCATGATCACTTAACCGCCACGCACACACACACACACACATACACACATTTACAAGTCAGTGTTTGTAGTCACCACAGTACACTTACTAACATACAACTCTCGCAGGTCAATGTTTGTAGTCACCATACAACACTTACTACAACACGCAACTCTCGCAGGTCAAAGTTTATAGTCACCATACAACACTTAATACAACACACAACTCTCGCAGGTCAAAGTTTATAGTCACCATACAACACTTAATACAACACACAACTCTCGCAGGTCTATGTTTGTAGTCACCATACAACACTTACTACAACACACAACTCTTGCAGGTCAAAGTTTTTAGTCACCATACAACACTTACTACAACACACAACTCTCGCAAATAAATGTTTGTACTCACCACACCACACTTACTACAACACACAACTGTCGCAGGTCCATGTTTGTAGTAGCCACACTACACTGACAACACAAAAAAGCGAGCCTTCATTAAACGTTGCGAGAACACGGGACCCAAGGACCGACCACGAACAATGATGGATTGATGAAATACTAGAATCACTAGGAAACATAACTGAAGCAGGACTTCGGCAACCATGAGATACGTCACTCCATGGGATGAAAGAGATGGGAGTTAAGATGGGCACAGCCAGAAACGAAAAACTTAGTGGACGTGTAAGAAGACTAATTAACCAACACAGAACTGAAGTTGTCAGTCGCTGAACACTGTGAGATGCTGAGGAGGTGATCTGAGCAGCCATAGACATGTTCGGAGTGCAATGATGATGACCCGCTAATAACTCAATAACTGAAGCAGAGGCCAAGATAAGAGCAAAATACCACAGATGGTGTCTCTCCTCGACGCTGAAAGGATAATGAGAGGAGGGTAGGAAAGCAGAATATATATATATATATATATATGTGTGTGTGTGTGTGTGTGTGTGTGTGTGTGCATGTAATATAGAGTATCTGATAAGAAATACAGATGGACGATTGATGATGAAAGACGTTAGTGCAGCTCGATGTGATACACGATGCTGTTGAGTGTGTGTTGAATTGACACATGATAATGTCATTACCTCTAACATTTCATCTCCGTAGGTATGACCTAACAAGGGTGAAAGTGGAAGGGAACAATTACTCTATTGTTGGTAAGTCAATATTCACAACAAAAGTGTTTAGATGTGATGCTGCAGCTTGTTGGCATTTGCCCTAAAGCATTACAGTTGTATCAGTGTGGAGAATGACTATAGAACACACAGTGGACTGCTGCAGCATTGAAGATAGAGCCTTCGCCTCTCACACTTTTAAATGTCCTGTTCCAATCTCATTCTGTGAGATCGGGTGTTATGTTGCTTCATAACTAAACTATTTCTTGTAGCTGTCACGAACTACAACACAAATGACAACAACAAAATTTACATGACAACTACAACACAAATGACAACAACAGTATTTACATCACGACTACAACACAAATGACAACAACAGTATTTACGTCACAACTACAATACAAATGACAACAACAGTATTTGCATTACAAATGACACCTACAGTATTTGCATCACAATAATAACATTTAAATAATCAAAACAGAGCATACAAAAATGTGGATATTAATACAGATAAATAGATGTCGTGACCGTTGACAAAAGTAAAATAAAATTCTATTGAAAATAAAGAAGTGAAACAGACGAAATATTTCAAGTATGAAGGAAGTGTGGCTTAGTGTAACGAGAAATAGGGGCCGAGTAATAAACATAAAAAAGGTGAATTAACATGAATTATCACACATAAATATGTGAAGATTTAAGCAGGTAGAACATCACATATCACATTAACCTAAGGTAAAGATGTACATAATGAGCAACAGAAAGTTCACAGTTTCTGACAGTTAAGAAATGTCTAACAACGTTTTTAACAATCAAGCCAAACTCCAAGGTACTAAGCCTAGGCTTAATGACGTTCATGCATTAGGCAGCGCTATCTGTAGAAGTAGGCCTTAAGGTTCAAAGGGAAACTCCAGAAAACCCCCATCTAATGTGACGTTTTAAGGATTGTGATCATGGAAGGTTGTGGATAGAATGGCGTCAGCCGTCTACAGTTCCTATAGCTGAAAGCGTCAGGCGGTGTTTTGGAGTTTCCCTTTCAGGATCACATACTTAGTTCTAGAGATGGCGATGATCAGATCTCCTTGCTCACCCCAGCCCGTCGATCCAAGGAACGAGCTAGATGATGCAGCTTGGAGGTTTTCTTGAATTGAGTTATTTGCGGTTATCATCATTGCACTCCGAACATGTCCATAGGTGCTCAGATCCACTCCTCAGTTATTGAGTTATTTGCGGTTATCATCATTGCACTCCGAACATGTCCATAGGTGCTCAGATCCACTCCTCAGTTATTGAGTTATTTGCGGTTATCATCATTGCACTCCGAACATGTCCATAGGTGCTCAGATCCACTCCTCAGTTATTGAGTTATTTGCGGTCATCATCATTGCACTCCCAACATGTCCATAGGTGCTCAGATCCCCTCCTCAGCAAGTCCCGCAGTGTCCAGCGATTGACGACTCCAGTTCTGTGTTGGTTGATAAGTCTTCTTACATGCCCACTAAGTTTCTCGTTTCTAACTGTGCCCATCTTAACTCCCATCTCTTTTTTCAGAAGGAGTGACGTGGACTCATGGTTGTCGAAGTCCTGTGCTCTACCCACATTTCGGAGGGCATTGATAATGTCCGCCGATCAATTTGTTGACCCGTCTTCAACGACAGCACATCTAGCCAACCTGTCCGCTCTTTCATTTCCACGTACTACCGCATGTCCAGTGACGTAGACAAAGGTGACCCTACGTATTTTTGACTTTTGCAATGACTCTGCCCATTGCATGTGTATAGATCCCGCCTCCACATTTCTTATCATACTCATCGAATCACTCAGTATACAGGCGTGGGTGTAGTCTTGAGACTCTAACCATTTGAATGCCTTGGTCACTGCCATCACCTCCATTGTCATGCTACTCGTGGTAATGACATATTCACCACTATCTTCTTTTACTATTGTGCCTGCTGAGCGTGCTGTAAATTCCCATGCACTTCTTTGGTGTCGTATTACAGATCCGTCTGTATAGATGACTGCATCTTTCTCATCGGTGTTATCCCATATGACACTGTTGACCTCCGCATTGACCACGACTGAGTTCTGTTCCCTACATGTCCTGTCGAGTGTGGCAATACACGAGAATGTGCCACTGAATGACGTAGGCACCGGTGTCCACTCCTCGTCAGCATTGATATTGGTAAGCCCACAGACCTGTTTGATGACATCCTTTGCTCGGTCACTCATGATTTGTCTCTTTTTAGCCTGACACCTTTTCCTGTTTTGAACTCGTTGTTCAATTGATTCTCTTTATCTGCTCTTGTCTTCAGATATGCTCATGTCCTCTAGATCTTGATTCTGTCATCCATGGCTGAAAATTCAAGAAGATACCTCATTGCTACACAGGGAGTGTCCCTCGTACACCCAAAATTAATGTTTCCATGACGACAGCGAGAACTGTGTCTGACTACTTTCTGAACTCCTCAAACACCAAACATACGTCAGTGATCAAATATAATTCTAAGTTAAAGAATATTTATATCAAGTTTTTTTTAGTTTTTTTTTACCCCAGATTTATTGAAAGTAATGGCAGATTAAATAGACTTGTTTACGTGAAGCATGAAGTGTGGTACGTGTAGTTGACGTCACTGACATGTCCCCACAACTCTCATGAATTCCCATTTTCCTTCAGGAATAATTCAGGGACGCTAAAGTGAGAAGCAATTCGCTGAAAGTTCAGCTTCTACAATGCAATTACTTGAAGTTATTTCTGGCAACTATTCTAACCATGTGGTTTATGAAGGTGGCGTTTGATTTGATCGTTTGACTTCTTGCTACTGTCCAGGTATTGCCTACTCATCCTCGCTGTGTAGGAAGGACGGCACAAGTGTTTCCATTATTATTGAAAGCCGTGATTTTGAGGAAACTGACACTGCCGCCCACGAGCTTGGTCACAGGTAAGTTTGTCTCTCTCTCTCACCTGCTTCTGTTTACATCTACACCTTGAACATTACTCAGACAACGATGAACTTGAATTATCTTAGGTTCATAACTTTTAACAGTGAATTTGAACTATCTTAGGTTCATAACTTTCAACAGTGAATTTGAACTATCTTAGGTTCATAACTTTCAACAGTGAATCGCTTTAAGTTCACAACTTTCAGCTGTAAATCAACTTTAAGCTCACACCTTTCAACATTAAATCATTTTACGAGTACAACTGTCAGCGGTAAATCTCAATTAAACACAACTCGTTGGAATATTTATTTTCTCACTACATTATAAATGACGAAAAACATAACACAACCTTTGAAGTAAGGTAACTTTATAATTAAGTGGACACAAATATACAATTTTATTGGGAAATACAAAGGAAGGACCAGTGGTGGCAACTATGGTCACAGCTATGTTGTGGTACATAACGAAAAATAAGGAGCTGAGCTGTGAATGTGCACCACACCCCACTACTGGCTCCTTGCTATCAGCTTTACCGCAGCACTGCAGTTAGTTGCCTGTTCCCTACTCACTTTATACCTCTGCTACTTTATGTTTGTTTAACGTCATCCATCTCTCTGTACTGTATTAGTTAGACTCATCACCATAGCAACTTCATCATCCGACATGTAGCTATAGGTATTTGTGCCTCACCGTTTGTTGTCGTTGTCCCCACCTTCTGAAGAAGGCTGCAGACCGAAGCGTCAGTATTTTGTTGTTCATTTTTTGTAAAGTTGTCACCATTCATTGGAGTGTATGCCACACCCCACTTTTGGTTCCTTTTAAAGTATCCCACCTGAATGCAACCAGTAAAATGTGCCCAAAAAAAAACAAACTGCAGGAGAATGCCAAAAGAGTGAAGACAATGACTAAAAAGGAAAAGAATTTTCTCATTATTAGAAGAAATGCAAGAACATCCAGACAGACTTGACAGAGTCGGGAAACTACATAATATAAAGATCAACATAAACAAGACTGAATTAAAGACAATATGAACAGAAACACAAAACACCAACATAACGACAGATGACAGTATCCAAAAATAAGTGGAGGAATTCTAATATGTAGGCAGTACCCTGACAATTAATAACATGCAAGCAGCAGAAATAGACTCGCGATGTAACAAAGCTTGTCAAGTTATCGAACAGATCTCACCACTATTGTCCAATAAAGGAGTTGATAGCGACGAGAGCTATTCGTAAGAACATCTTTACCCCAATGTTGTGCTACAAGTGCCAGACATGGATCTTAGCTTCAAGATCTATTTGAAAAAGAACCACCACAGATGTCGGGTGTGGAAGTGTGTCAGACGCATGGCAAGAAACAGCCTGACAGATAAGACCAGAAGTGAAGGTATACAATGAAGACTAGGAATGGAATCAGTTCTTGATTACATAAAGCGATAATAGATCAAGGGGTTCGGGCATGTGATAAGACACAAAGAACTAAACCTAATACAACGAGTTACCAACAAACGGTACCAGAACAACAAACCAAGAGGCTGACCAAGAAAAAAGTGGATAAACAGAATACTAGAAACACTCGGAGATAGAACACCAGAAGAGGCCAATAGAGGAGCAAGAAACCGCGAATCATATACCTCGACGCTGGAAGGCAAATAAGAAAAGAAAGAAAAAGCTAGAAGGGCAGATAACAAAAAAAGGATTGTATATAGACATGAAAAGTGGAAAAAGAAAATACTGCAAAACGAGCTCGATCTCATCTCTTCCTGGTGTGGAGTATCAAGTACATTGGTTAATCCTAATAAAGCATCAGTTGCATGGTTCTCCCTTAACAATCATATCGTTAACACGGAAACACCGGTGGTACTAAGGGGACCCGATGAGGTGACCAGGGACAGGTTGATGACGAATCTAGCAATTACGTGTGATCGCAGTCTGTGTTTCAGAGCCACATCTACCAAGTGATTAAAAAACGTCCGCAAAGGATTAGCCGCCTTGAAGGTCATGGCAGCTGCCAACATCGAGCAGGTTACTTACGCTTCTGTTGCAGGGACTGGGACTCTCACTAATCTAGTGTGCCCTAGCAAATCTTACTGTCACTACGACGCAAACTGACAGGCTGGAAAAATATACAGAATGCAGCTATGCGTATTATCTTGGGGTGTAAGAGGGACGCTCCCTGTGTAGCAATAAGAAATCTTCTGGACTCTTCAACCATGGACGACAGAATCAAGATTTTGATGGCAGGAGCCTACCCGAAAATAAGTGCAGATAAAGAGCATCCATTGCACCACGAGCTCAACACAGGGAAAGGTGCCAGGCTAAAAAAGATACAAATCATGGGTTGGCCGAGCAGAAGATGTAATCAAACAGGTCTGTGGGCTTACCAATATCAACGCTGGCGAGGAGTGGACACTGGTGTCTACGTCATTCAGGGGCACATTCTTGTGTATTGTCTAATTCGACAGGAAATGCAGGGAACAGTACTCAGTCGTGGTCAATGCGGAGGTCAACGGTCATCTATACAGACGAATACAGAAATGATACCACACCAAATGAGTGCATGGGCATCTACATCACGCTCGACCGGCAGAATAGTCAAAAAAGACAGTGTGCATACATTATGACCATGAGTAGCATAACGATGGAGGTGAAGGCAGTGACCCGGCCATTCATCTGCTTAGAGTCTGAAGACCACACCCACGCCTTCAAACTAAGTGATTCGAAAAGCATAATAAGAAAAGTGGAGACGGGCACTGTACGTAGACAATCGGTAGTGTCTTCTTTATCTACGTTTAGGACATGCGGCAGTACGGGGAAATGAAAGAACGGTCAGGTTGGCTAGCTGTGCTGACATTAAAGACTGTCAACCATTGGATCGGATGGGCGTCATTAATGTCCTC
The DNA here is from genome assembly GCA_032433765.1 of Megaustenia siamemsis. Classification (NCBI taxonomy): domain Eukaryota; kingdom Metazoa; phylum Mollusca; class Gastropoda; order Stylommatophora; family Ariophantidae; genus Megaustenia; species Megaustenia siamemsis. Next base: position 76,510,177 of record JAVIAB010000024.1, on the reverse strand, counting down.
CGAGATGTGGGAACAGCTCAGGACTTCGACCACGGTGAGTCCACGTCACTCCTTCAGATGAAAGAGATGGGAGTTAAGATGGGCACAACCAGAAACAAGAAACTTAATGGGCGTGTATGAGAACTTATCAACCAACACAGAACTGGAGTCGTCAGTCGCTGGACACTGCGAGACTTGCTGAGGAGGGGATTTGAGCACTTATGGACATGTTCGGAGTTCAATGATGATGACCCGCAAATAACTCAATAACTCAACAAAAAGTGGAATTTTGTGAAAGTTAAATGGTGATATAGAAAGTGGAATTCGTGAAAATAAAGTTACGGGGTGATAAAGAAAGTGGATTTTGAAACAAAAATAAAGGATGAATAATAATAAGGATGAATAAAAGGATAAATCATGGCAATAGGAAAAGCAACTCACAACATGAAGAGATGGCAAAGATCATTTATGAAAATGTGTATCATCATGAAAAGAGGCAATGAAGTAGCGATCTATGGTAGTTAACCTTTTATGGAGGTGACACATGATGATGGATGTGGCACAAGATGATGGAGGTGACACAAGATGATGAAGGTGTCACAAGATAATGGAGGTGTCACAAGATGATGGAGGTGTCACAAGATGATGGAGGTGGCACAAGATGATGGAGGTGTCACAAGATGACGAGGAAAAGAAAGTTAACTTTAACAATTCATTTATTTTGCTTGCTAGAGCAACAACCAGACTTGCATCAAGTATGTTGGAATCTCAGTCTCATATCGTTATCTCATGTCGTTATATCTTCCAGGCGTTCAATCCTTTTAAACATATCTTCAAATTTTTAGATAACGAGATGAAGTCATGATTGGTGTTTTCTGCAGCGACTATTACCACAACTCACCAGCTTATTGACTGCCGAACTGAGTTTACTTAGTAAAGTAATGACCATAACTCTCAAGGAAAGATCACTGCCATTTTGAATCCACTGAGACTACTCTCCCCCGTCTATCATCTTCCATCACGTGTACATCAAAACAGAAGCAGAAAGTCATTTGGGAGGAACGCGTTTTGCCCTTCTGTTATTCGTCTCCTATGTTTATGGACTCCCTAGAAATAAATGGTTTTACTCTACCCTCAACAGCCTTTCAGCGAAACACGACGGGGATGGCAACAACTGCCAGTCAAGTGACAGCTTCATCATGCAAACAGGAGAATTCACGCCATCACCGAACAACGAGCTGAACCAAAACAAGTTCTCAAACTGCAGCATCGATTATTTCATCAACTACATCGAGAGTCTTAAATCAGAGTAAGTTCGATTGCTTCTCATTCTATCATTTCATGTTTCAAGGACTTCCACTTATCACGCTAGACACCAACTCTCTGAGCAACTTTCATTGTTCTAATGATGTGATAAGTTTTCTTGCTAACTTGATAAACACATGCCTACTATAGATTGTCTCACTCACCACAATGTACATCTACTCTCAGTGAGCAAACCGCAGATGGCAAGTATGCAAGATTATGAAATATCAGAATAGCTAAGGAGAATCCATGGAGCCAAATACCGAACATAATAAACAAAGCTGTATAGACCAAACGAGGAGCTCATCTCTACACTCGAATTTATCTTATCGCAAGTACTTTGCTTGATCAAGGGAGCCGCGATAGCTCAGTGGTTAGTCAACTGGACTACAAAGGACAAGAGGTAGGGTTCTATCCCAAGCGACGGCTTCCAGGTTCACCTAGCCTTTAATGGGTACCGGATTTTTTCTGGGAAAGTAAAGCGGCACGGGTGTAATACCGACCACGTTACCCCAAAAATCATGTGCTGGATGTCTGTAAAATGTATGGTCACTAAAACCATATTCCCTACAGGGCACTTGGCGTGACGGGGGTACTTTACTATTTTTTTTTTACTTTGCCTGATCAAGAGTTCGAGTAACAAAGAAAACAAATGTCTGTTGTTGATGTGCACACTTATATATTGATTCTATCTATCTATCTATTGACCTTTCGAGCCGTAACCGGCCCATAGGGCGTAGACCAAGATACACCTACACATTCTGTATCAGGTCTACGTTTCATTAACAACATCGTTTTTACGATAGCGGCTTGTTAAACCTCTGATCAACGGTTCTATACCAAGCCGGAGAAAAATAATTCCTCCATTTTGGAAACAACCGGAAACGATTGATATATTGATTATTAATTAGTAATTGCCTGTTCGTTATGTCGTCATACACTCACCAAACTGTTGCTCACTCAGACCAGCTATTGACTGCAATGGTTCGGCCATATTGGTTGTGTAATCTGGGAAACGGTTTCACTTTCATCTATTTGGTTTACTCCCCGTCTATACCATGGTTATTCTCTTCAGTAGTTCTTTACAAAAAAAAAAAAAGACTCAGCCTTAATAGCAAAAAGACAGAGTTAATGGTAACAACAAAGGAAAAGACATCACCTCAGTGCAAAATAAATACAGGTGGAACAATGTTAAAACAGGTAAATGAATTTAAATATTTGTGAACTTTGTTAACCTCAGATGGTAGATGTATAACAGAGGTGAGATGCAGAATGGCTCAGGCAAAAGCAGCTTTCCAAAAAATGAGGAAGATACTATGCACTCCATTTTTGACAATAGAAACAAGAAAAAAGAGTTCTTAAATGCTGTGTAGAGCCAGTCTTAATATATGGATGTGAATCATGGACAATAGGACAACAGACAAGAAAATCACTGGTCTGTAGAAATGTAGTTTTACAGAAGAATGTTGAGAATACCATGGACAGCTAAAAAGAGTAATGAAAACGTTCTGGAAGAGACCAAAACAAAGAGAGCTAATTTCATATATTAGGTAGAAACAATCATAATTTTTTTTGGCCATGTAATGAGAAGAGTACAGCTGGAATATATTGTACAAACCGGGAAAAGTGAGGGACGAAGAGATAGAGGGATGCTAAGGAAAAATATGCCAGACAGCTTAAGAGAATAGCTTGGCAGAAGGTCAGCAACAGAAATGATAAATAACAGTCGTGATCGAAAGTTGTGGAGAGACATGATCACCTACGCCAGCAGGCCCGGTACTTGATGATGAGTCTTTACAACTGGTGTTGGAAGTCCTAGACATTGGAGGTCACGCAGTGGACGTGTGGTATCTACTTCTCTGAATGCTCTATCATATCAACTTGATACTTGCTTGCACAGCTCAATTATCAATATCCCTAGGAATTCTGTAGACAGCTCTTCTCTGGTTAATAATAACTCCATTGTTCTGGAATTCACTGATTGCTTCTATATCTCCTTCTAACTCTATTACTATTCTAATATTTCTAGAGTTCTACGGGTAACTTCTAAAACTTCCAAACTCTCTAACTAACTACACTCCTCTACCTTGAGTCAGATTTCTAAATCAGTCTTAACTTTACATCTTCCTGGCATCTCCTACACGCTTCGAAGGAGCAACTGAAAGTCCCTAAAAATTCTCCGCTTCGTGTTTTGTTGCCAGTTAGACCACTCCTATTTCTTGAGCATTCTGGGTAACTGGCGTGGTCAGCCCCTGGGAACTCCGCCCTACAATCCAAGGACTATCGTCACACTTACTGATTGCTTATCAATCGATGATCATTTAATAACAGGTCTTGACAAACATCTGTCAATCACTCCTCTCAGCTGATGCCTTAAAACAAAGCTGTCTTATCTAAGATTCCATCGTAGAAGTCTTTTGTTCTTATTCACTCTCGCCGGACATCAGAGAACTCTTCGTGTCTACTACCGCTGGACATCAGAGAACTCTTCCTGTCTACCACCGCTGGACATCAGAGAACTCTTCGTGTCTACCACCGCCGGACATCAGATAACTCTTCGTGTCTACCACCGCCGGACATCAGATAACTCTTCCTGTCTACTACCGCTGGACATCAGAAAACTCTTCCTGTCTACTACCGCCGGACATCAGATAACTCTTCCTGTCTACTACCGCTGGACATCAGAGAACTCTTCCTGTCTACTACCGCTGGACATCAGAGAACTCTTCCTGTCTACCACCGCCGGACATCAGATAACTCTTCGTGTCTACCACCGCCGGACATCAGATAACTCTTCGTGTCTACCACCGCTGGACATCAGAGAACTCTTCCTGTCTACTACCGCTGGACATCAGAGAACTCTTCGTGTCTACCACCGCCGGACATCAGATAACTCTTCGTGTCTACCACCGCCGGACATCAGATAACTCTTCGTGTCTACTACCGCTGGACATCAGATAACTCTTCGTGTCTACCACCGCTGGACATCAGAGAACTCTTCGTGTCTACTACCGCTGGACATCAGATAACTCTTCGTGTCTACTACCGCTGGACATCAGATAACTCTTCGTGTCTACTACCGCTGGACATCAGATAACTCTTCGTGTCTACTACCGCTGGACATCAGAGAACTCTTCGTGTCTACTACCGCTGGACATCAAATAACTCTTCGTGTCTACCACCACTGGACATCAAAGGATATCTTCGGCCCATAGAACCTTCCATTCGGTCCTTTCATCGAACCAGCATGTCCCCCTGAGAACCATCTACGCTACGTTTTGCACTGTTATTTACGTCTTCCACCTGTGTTCGTGGAATGCTAGAGAAGCCTCTGTCTCCCTCCTACGGCCATGGTTACATTAACTATCTCGGCTGGTTATCTCCAAATATTTCCGAGTCCATCCAGCGATCTCTCTGTCAAAGTGTGACGACATACGTGGAATCGCCGTCATTTTGATCGCTAACTTCTTCATCTCTTTGACACTTGTTTCTTCTTGTTTTATTCCTTTCTTCTTTTATCTCTTCAAATTGCTCACACTATTACATGTGCTCCACCCCCTCAGTCTGAACTAAAAAATACCTGTCTGCTCCATCACCTCAGTCTGAACTCAAATTTACCTGTCTGCTCCATCACCTCAGTCTGAACTCAAACTTACCTGTCTGCTCCATCACCTCAGTCTGAACTCAAACTTACCTGTCTGCTCCATCACCTCAGTTTGAACTCAACCTTACCTGTCTGCTCCATCACCTCAGTCTGAACTCAAATTTACCTGTCTGCTCCATCACCTCAGTCTGAACTCAAACTTACTTGTCTGCTCCATCACCTCAGTCTGAACTCAAACTTACCTGTCTGCTCCATCACCTCAGTTTGAACTCAAACTTACCTGTCTGCTCCACCACCGCGGAGATGCTGCGAGCAACACTCTAGACTGACGCTGGCATGTCAGCATACTGCAGCTGGTAGACCGTCCTTGGTGGGGACCCTATTCCTTATGGGAACATTTCTCTAATAGGAAGTCAGCAGAAATCTATTACAGTCAAGCGATGAAACTCTTTGTTCTTTTGTATAAAGAGTTTGGTATGTGCACCTTTACGAATTAGGGCTGAGTGCACCTTAAAGTACTCAGACAGAAGTAGGTCTGAGTGCACCTTAAAGTACTGTCTCAGACCGAAGTAGGGCTGAGTGCACGTAAAATACTGTTTCAGACTGAAGTAGGGCTGAGTGCACGTAAAATACTGTTTCAGACTGAAGTAGGGCTGAGTGTACGTAAAATACTGTTTCAGACTGAAGTAGGGCTGAGTGCACGTAAAATACTGTTTCAGACTGAAGTAGAGCTGAGTGCACGTAAAATTATGTTTCAGACTGAAGTAGGGCTGAGTGCACGTAAAATACTGTTTCAGACTGAAGTAGGACTGAGTGCACGTAAAATACTGTTTCAGATTGAAGTAGGGCTGAGTACACCTTACAGTACTGTCTCAGACCGAAGTAGGGCTGAGTACACCTTACAGTACTGTCTCAGACCGAAGTAGGGCTGAGTACACCTAACAGTACTGTCTCAGACTGAAGTAGGGCTGAGTACACCTTACAGTACTGTCTCAGACCGAAGTAGGGCTGAGTACACCTTACAGTACTGTCTCAGACTGAAGTAGGGCTGAGTGCACCTTACAGCGGCGAATAGCACCTATTTTTCAGAATCGCACATTTGTCCAGTTGACTGCCTTGTGAATATCTGAGAAGAAACAAAGGCAACGTGAGTAAACCCTGAAATGAGGTCCAAATAGAGGGACACAGATGTCATCGGTGGTGTATGTTTTCTTGCATCCCCTAATTCAGCTTTGGTTCCTAGAGGTAAAGTACGAGACATGAATCGACGTCTTAGCACGCGAGTTTTCACCCATATGTGCTCGGTCGACTATCCAGAAGTGTTCGGAGACTTCGGGATAGTGTCACTTGAAGCATGGAAACGCATGATGCAAGGCGGCATTCCTCACCTTTCCAGAGTACTATCCTGGTACCCATTTCTGCCAGCGGATGGGTCGACTGCCGGGGTGGTTATTTCCCCAACCACAAGTACAACTCACACTGCTTCTAGGGGGAATCGAACACGGGTTGTCTGAACGTCGGTAGCCCAGGCGGGTGATTTTCCCAACTAGGTCACCGAGGCCCCTAAAGGTCAGTTCCTTTGGTACCTAAGGTCAGTACCTCTTCCATGTTTCGAACATTTCAAAGAGAAGTCCTGTGTGGGTAGTACGAGTTGAGACTTACACTATCTCCATATGATTCACACAAGCAAAAGCAGAGATTAATGGTTGCCAAGAAAACGAAATCCTTCGCACAAGTAGCATGGACACTACAAATTAGACTAATCGAAATGAGGTCACAATAGAAAAAAACAGGTGAAACAGCTACAGGTCGGTCCACGTGATTATGTCTCTCCACAATTTCCCTTCCATCTCTCCCTCTGTCTGTTTGTCTATTTATCTCTCCCTGTTAATCAGTTCTGTAGTGAACCTTGCCAACCCATTCTCATATCCTTCCCTGCCTATGTTCCCGTCGTCTATCTGATAAAAACTAACTATATGTGTGTAAGTCCATAACTATTCTATTAGCACTCACGTATCCTTTATGGCACTTTCAGCCGAAGCTGGACTAATCTTGTCTACGTTACATCTCTCTGTCTATCTATCTATCTATCTATCTATCTATCTATCTATCTATCTATCTATCTATCTATCTATCTATCTATCTATCTATCTATCTATCTATCTATCTATCTATCTATCTATCTATCTATCTATCTATCTATCTATCTATCTATCTATCTATCTATCTATCTATCTATCTATCTATCTATCTATCTATCTATCTATCTATCTATCTATCTATCTATCTATCTATCTGTATGTCTGTCTATCTGTCTGTCTATCTGTCTGTCTGTCTGTCTGTATGTCTGTCTGTATGTCTGTCTGTCTGTCTGTCTGTCTGACTGTCTGTCTGTCTGTCTGTCTGTCTGTCTGTCTGTCTGTCTGTCTGTCTGTCTGTCTGTCTGTCTGTCTGTCTGTCTATCTATCTATCTATCTATCTATCTATCTATCTATCTATCTATCTATCTATCTATCTATCTATCTATCTATCTATCTATCTATCTATCTATCTATCTATCTATCTATCTATCTATCTATCTATCTATCTATCTATCTATCTATCTATCTATCTATCTATCTATCTATCTATCTATCTATCTACCTATCTATCTATCTATCTATCTATATATATATATATATATATATATATGATTATATATATATATATGTCTTGATCTTGTTCTCTATATCTCTATCTCTAATTCTGTTAATGCACGTGATTCATTTGCCTAATTTATTGGCTGAGTCGCAGGCTGTTAAATTATTAGCCAATATCAAAAGTCGAGATTCACCTCTGGATGACTTTTGGGTCAAATTTTGCACAAAACTCCATCTTGACATTTTGGTTAATCTCTGAGTTAAAAAAAATAATGGTATAGTATGTTCTCTAATAGTGACTTCTCTCTCTCTCTCTCTCTCTCTCTCTCTCTCTCTCTCTCTCTCTCATAAACATAATGTCCCTTCTCCAGTTTTAAGTTTGTTTTTCAACCTAATTTCTAGACATGTGACATCGACATTTCAGGAAAAAAAGTCTAAACCTGGTTAACTCTATTCCCGTACATTTAATTCTGTTCTCCATTATTTAATTCTAATACCCTACATTTAATTCCATTCCTCTATGTTTAATTATGTTCCTCTACATTTAATTCTATTCCCTTACATTTAAATTATGTTCCCCTACATTTAATTCTATTCCCTTATCTATCATATAATAGCTAAAGTTATCCCATTCCTAAAAATTGCCACTGTTCTCTATTTAGGAGAAAGATTAATACAATTCTGTGAAGAAAACAGGCTGATAATATGTAACACCTAATTTGAGCAAGAGAAAAGGAAACTATACACATGGAAAAGCCCTGGAGATAGGAAGAGGAATCAAATAGATTACATAATGATAAAAGAAAGGTTCCGTAACAGCGTAAAGAAAGCCAAAACCTACCCAGGAGCAGATATTAATTCTGATCACAATCCTGTAATGATTAAAATGAAAATCAAACTAAAGAGAAACAAGCAAAAATCTAATTCATCAACAAACCCACTCGACATAACAGCTTTAAATCAAAAAGATATTAAAGATACCTATACAATACAAGTAAAGAACACATACCAGAAGCTGCTAGAGGAAGGAATTGAACAATACAGAAGAGAAAATCCTGATGAAAAAGTAACAACCAAATGGCAATGCATAAAGAAAAGCATACAAAAAGCCTGCGACACCTTACCCAAAAGAGAAAAGAACAAAAAACAAAAATGGATAACTAACACCATCTTAGAAAAAATGGAAGAAAGGAGACAAGCGAAGAACACTGCCCAATACAATAAAATAGATAATGAGATACGCAAAATGTGCAAAAAGGCAAAAGAAGACTGGCTCAGCCAAAAATGTATAGAAATAGAAACTATGGAAAGCAAACAAGACCTAAGAGGAATGCACACAGAAATAAAGAGAATGACTAAAAAAATAAAAAAGCCACAGAAGGTGGATGCATTGCAGACAAAAAAGGAAAAATGCTAACAGACAATAAGAATATCATAGATAGATGGCAGGAATATATAACAGAACTATTTCATGATCAAAGGGACAAGAAACCAATTATAAAATGTACATCAGGCTATAAAATCTTAAAATCTGAGGTGGAAAAAGCTATAAAAACAATGAAAAGGGGAAAAGCAGCAGGACCTGAAAGCATACATACAGATAGAGATGATACAGGCACTTGAAGATTTTGGCATTGAAGTGATTACAGACATATGCAACGACATATACCACACAGGATACATACCAAATGAACTAAAAACATCAACTTTCATTGCATTGCCTAAAAAGAATGGTGCAGTTGAATGCAGTGACTTTAGAACAATAAGCCTAATGAGCCATGTTACAAAAATCTTGCTAAAAGTTATACAAGGAAGGATACAGAATAAAATCAATACTGAATTAGATGAGCAGCAATTTGGATTTAGGAAAAATAGCGGGACAAAAGAAGCCATATTCTGCATGAGAACATTAATCGAAAAATACACAGAAGTAAACAAACCAATATATGCCTGCTTCATAGACTACACCAAAGCTTTTGATAGAGTACACCACAAACAACTTATAGAATGCCTAAAAGAGATACATCTAGATGACATGGATATACGACTAATATGCAATCTATACTGGGAGCAAACAGCAATAATAAAATATAACAAAGAGTTCTCTACACCCATTGATATAAAAAGAGGAGTAAGACAAGGATGCATCCTATCACCAAGCTTGTTCAATCTATACACTGAGCAAATCTTTAAAAACATCATAGAGATGCCAGGCCTACAAATTAATGGAAAGATAATCAATAACCTAAGATATGCTGACGATACTGTACTACTAGCAGAAAATCCTAAAGACCTACAACAATTACTTAATGAAATAAACACGACAAGCAAAAAATATTGACTAAATATGAATATGAAAAAGACTAAAACTATGATCATAAACAAAGAAAATACTCAAAACCCACAAGTGGATATCAAAATTGAAGGAATAGACCTTGAGACAGTTCAGAACTATAACTACCTTGGACATACTATAACCAGTGATGGAAAATGTACAACTGAAATAAACAAAAGAATAGGAATGGCAAAAAGTAATTTTAATGTCATGAAGGACATACTAACATAAAAACAAATACCACCAGAGCTAAAACTAAGAATAGCAAAATGTTACATCTTCTCAATATTCCTATATGGTGCTGAAACATGGACATTAGACAAGAAAACAGAACAGAGAATTGAAGCCTTTGAAATGTGGATATATAGAAGAATAGGTAGAATTGGATGGAAGGAAAAGAAAACAAACGACAAAGTCTTAAAACAACTAAAAATGAAAAGAGAACTTCTGAACACAATTAGAACAAGACAAATGCGATTCTTAGGCCATGTTAAAAGACACAACAGCCTACTGAAAGTGATCCTGGAGGGAAAAATACAAGGTAAAAGAGGCAGAGGCAGACCAAGATTAGCATGGACGAGTAACATCAAAAGATGGACAAATCAACCGATGACAACCTGCACCATCAAAGCAAGAGATAGAGCAAAATGGCGCTCCATGGTAGCCAACCTTCGTTGCGGAGACGGCACACAATGATGAATGGTGTTCTCTATTTATGTTACTGCTTCCTTCCACATTGTAATTGGTAACTAATAACATACCAAACGCAAGCTATATATGTCATTCTATAATTCTATTCTATTCCTAGTCGGTATCATCGTCAAGTACTGGGCTTATTGGCGTAGGTGATCATGTCTCTCCACAACTTTCGATCTCGGTAGCTATTTATCATTTCTGTTGTTGACCTTCTGCCAAGCCATTCTCTTAAGCTGTCTGTTATTTTTTCTCTTTGCTTCCCTCTATCTCTTCGTCCTTCAATTTTTCCAGTTGTTACAATATATTCCAGTTGTCTCTTCTCATTACATGGCCAAAAAATGATGATTGTCTCTTACTAATATTGGAAATTAGCTCTCTTTTTGCTTTGAACTCTCTCAGAACATTTTCATTACTCTTCTTAGGTGTCCATGGTACTCTCAACATTCTTCTGTAAAACCACATTTCTACAGACTCCAGTGATTTTCTTGTCTGTTATCCTATTGTCCATGATTCGCATCCATATGTTAAGACTGGATCTACATAACATTTAAGAACTCTTGTTTCTATTGTCAAAAATGGATTGCGTAGTATCTTCCTCATTTTTTTGGAAAGCTGCTTTTGCCTAAGCCATTCTGCATCTCACCTCTTTTGTACATCTTTCGTCTGAGGTTAACAAAGTTCCCAAATATTTAAATTCATTTACCCGATTTAATATTGTTCCACTTGTCTTTATATCGCACTGAGGTGATGTCTTTTTCTTTGTTGTTACCATTACCTCTGTCTTTTTGCTATTAAGGCTGAGTCCTTTATGTTTGCTTTCTTTCACTATAATATCTAACATTTCTTGTAACTCATTTTCAATCTTAGCGATTAAGACTGTATCATCAGCATACCTTAGATTATTTATATTATGACCTCCAATTGTTATTCCAGGCATGTCCCTTATGAATCTTAAAATAATCTCACTATAAATATTAAACAAATCTGGTGACAGCAAACAGTCTTGTCTAACACCCTGTTTTATTTGTTGAAACATTCCCAAATGGTTTCCAGTTCTTATGTCCGCCATTTGTTGCCAGTACATGTTCTTTATTATTCTTAGATCTTTGCTGTCTACGTTTATGCTTTCTAAAATTTTGATTATTTCTTGGTGCTTTACTTTGTCAAATGCCTTGGTGTAATCTATGAAACATAGGTATAGATATGTTTTCACCTCTATGGCTCTTTCTACTAAAGATCTTATGATATAAATGGCATTGCTTGTTCCTTTATCTCTAACAAAACCACACTGTTCATCGTTAATTTCTGGACTGATTTTCTCGGTATACTATACAATATTAAGACTGGTTCGACTTAACTGTTATTGACTTAAGTCTATCTAGTCACTTGTAACATTTTGAGTATTTGGGAAATACAAATCCGAAGTTTAAGGAGAAAGTAGATTTTAATATTTGGCCAGTTTTAACAGCAAACTAAAAATAGTATCATCATCATCATCATATGCCATATCGGTTGGCGTTGACGATCATATCCTTCCACAATCTTCTTTCCACCGAGCATCGTATCAATTCTGTTGTTAACTGTTTTCCATGCCATTACACCAAGCTATCTAGTATCTTCTCTCTTTGTCTTCCGCGATCTCTCTTTCCCTGTATTTTGCCAGTTGTAACCAAGTATTCCAACTTTCTTTCTCCCATGATGTGCTCGAAAAATGTTGATTGTTTCATTCATATTTTTTTATGAACTTCCTTTTTGTGTTGGTCTCTTTGAGAATGTCCTATTTGGTCCGTTTTAGCTGTTCAAAGAATTGTCAACATTCTTCTGAGAAATAGTGTAGGCAGAGTAATCTGAATACTTCATATTTTGAAAACCTATTAGGTTGTGGAGTTAGAGCAAGCTGAAGTGAACAGCAGGTAAATGAACGTCCATTAATTGTGTCTAATTGTAATATTAAACTCGGGACGATTCGAAACAAAAAATAAGTGAAACAATAATTATTATCACCCACATCTACTATCTACAGGAGGCATAGAAAATGTCTGCTGGAGGAGTTGCCAGTGAGCGAAGAGGTACCAGACGTGAGTGACCCTCTCCCAGGGCAGATCTTCTCACCAGACGACCAGTGTAGAAATATGTTTGGCAGCTCTTCTTACTGGTGCAGAGAGGTTTGTTGTATTTGTTATTTCTTTCATCATTATTCCAACACTGTATACTTGTTGTAGATTATGAGTAAAGTCAGAACTGAATCTGATATGTGGCTCTGTAGCGTAACACAGATAATGTTATTTTACTAGCTCAGAAATTCAGCGTTGACAATTCAAAGTTGGTGTCTCCCACCTTGACATATTCAATGTATAAATACTCGTGGAGTCTTTTCACCGCTGCGGATTAAGGGTAATGTTTTTGGGTCCTTTATTCGTCCATCTTCCCTGAGGGCATTCAGAATGGCCCAGTGGTCCATTTCTCTTCGGCACTTAACATCGGTCAAACTGGCAAGTCTGTCAGCACGCACGTTACCTCTTACACTCGCGTGCTCCAGTACTGGCAAGTCTGTCAGCACGCACGTTACCTCTTACACTCGCGTGCTCCAGTACTGGCAAGTCTGTCAGCACGCACGTTACCTCTTACACTCGCGTGCTCCAGTACTGGCAAGTCTGTCAGCACGCACGTTACCTCTTACACTCGTGTGCTCCAGTACTGGCAAGTCTGTCAGCACGCACGTTACCTCTTACACTCGCGTGCTCCAGTACAAAAATGAAGCAGACACTTTAGGGAATAGACCTCCCCACAGACTCTCACCATTGCCGTCGAACACGGCCAGTTGTGAACTTTTTGAGAATACTCATTGGGTCGCCGAGGAAACACGTATGTTATTTGGTTCTTTGGTAATGTGTACAACATGATATGTCTCAATCCATGCTAATGTTTTTGTTGCCATACTTTCCATGGTGAGCCGCGATAGCTCAGTGGTTAGTGAACTGGACTACAAAGGACAAGGGGTAGGGTTCGATCCCAACCGACGGCTTCCGTGTTCACCCAGCCTTTAATGGGTACCGGATTTTTTTCTGGGAAAATGAAGCGGCACGGGCGTAATACTGACCACATTACCCCAAAAATCATGGGCCGAAGGTCTGTAAAATTTATGGTCACTAACACCATATTCCCTATACGCCACTTGGCGTGACGGGGGTACTTTTTTTTATCCCATTACACCGACTGTTAATGTACGCACAATTTATCCAATTTCGTCTTAGAACAGACCAGTGAATACATGGCAGCCACTTTTATCTAATGTGTGAATCACCTACACCAACGAATGCAACTGCGGAGGAGAGGCCCAGGCCACAGAAACACCTTCCTCAAGAAGGCCCACGTGTTCCACGTTAAAATTGGCACAACAGGAAACACTATAGGGACACAATGATGACCTGTAGGCGACTGTAAACTTTGTCTTTGCGACAATGTCAAAGACATAGCAGGGTCAAGGACTTCTCGAACGTTGAGAAATTAGCTAAAACTGATTTGTGTTTATATATCTAAAAGTGTAACAGAAATAATAGATGTATGTTTTGTGTATCTAAATGTAGCAGTTAAAATAGATGTATGTTTTGTGTATCTAGATGTAGCAGTTAAAATAGATATATGTTTTGTGTATCTAAATGTAGCAGTTAAACTAGATGTATGTTTTGTGTATCTAGATGTAGTATCTAAAATAGATGTATGTTTTGTGTATCTAGATGTAGCAGCTAAAATAGATGTCTGTTTTGTGTTTCTAGATGTAGCAGCTAAAATAGATGTGTGTTTCGTGTATCTAGATGTAGTAGCAAAAGTAGATGTATGTTTTGTGTATCTAGATGTAGCAATAAAATATAATTGTATGCTTTGTTTATGTAAGTGTAGCACCAAAAATAGATGTATGGTTTGTTTATCTAAGTGTAGCACCAAAAATAGATGCATGGTTTGTTTATCTAAGTGTAGCAGTTAAAATCGAGTTGTTAAATATGATGAATGTGAAACACATATGTTGGAAGCAAGAAATAGCGATTAGAATTGACAAAAAAAAACCGTGGAGAATGTCAACAAATAACACGGCGCGCGACATGAGTACGACATGAGTGCGTATTTTCTCCAGATCTATTTTCTTTGTAAAGTGAACATATTTTAAGAACTACGAACACACCTGGGAGAGCAACATAAAAAAACCTCAGGTAAGTAGACAACATAGTATTGAAGCAGAAAACCAACAAGAAGTACAAAATGTATTAGACGAAACTGTGAGAAAAAGTGAACATAAAAGCCTGACTCTCAACATAAAAAAGACTAATAATATCAGAGAAAATTAACACACAAGAATGTTGAGTAAAACTAAATAGAACAATCCTGAAAACAAGTGAAAAGATTTAAATAACTTGAATCAATAATAATATCAAATGGCTGATGCACTGCAAAAATTAGAAGCAGGATAGAATAAGGAAAGACATAATTCCATCGAATCTCTCTCTCTGCGATCATGACTCAATCACAGTAGGATTCCAGACTCTCACATGAAGTCAGCTGTCAGGTTAAGTGTGTTGATCGCCCCCACAGACAGAACATCACAATTAGAGTCTGCCAGATCCACTCTGATTGAACACCCGTTAAAACGTTGCACTGTGTTCTGCGCTAGTGACCCAGTGCATCCGATATCAGCCAGCATTTTACTCAGGCTTGCTTTCCTTAGCCTTTGATTGTCCCCAATCTTCCTGCAAGGCAGCAGATGACTAACATAGACATTCACACAAAGATATGAGATATGACTAACATAGATATGCACACACAAAGATATGGCACATGCCTAACATAGACATGCACACAAAGATATGATATATGACTGGCATAGATATGCACACACAAAGATATGACACATGACTAACATAGACATGCATACACAAAGATATTACACATGCCTAAAATAGACATGCACACAAAGATATGAGATATGGCTAACATAGACATGCACACAAAAATATGACTAACACAGATACACACAAAGATATGAGCATGATTAACACGGACACACCAAGATATGAGATATGACTAACATGACACACACCAAGATATGAGCCATGGCTAGCACACACACACACACACAAGCTAAGATATGAGCCATGGCTAGCACAGAAACATACTGATATGAGCCATGGCTAGCACAGAAACACATTAAGATATGAGCCATGGCTTCACGGAAACACACCAAGATATGAACCATGTCTAGCACAGAAACACATTAAAATATGAGTCATGGCTAGCACGCACGGAAATACACTATGATATGAATCATGGCCAGCCCAGACACACACTGAGATATGAGCCATGGCCAGCACATGCACCCACTAAGATATCAGCCATGGCTATCGCAGACACCCACTAAGATATAAGCTACGACTAGCACGGATATACACTGAGAATTGAGCCATGGCTCAATACAAGAGAAGCAGAAGAGGAGGTAGAAGAGCAGCGATCGTGATAGGTATCCATATGCTTGGGTTTGTTGTAGTCGGCAGACTCTTCTTAACGTGGGAATCATCGACATACGGGACGCAGTTCCCGGTTGACTGTTCACAGGTGTCGTTAAAACAGTTGTCCGGACATTTGAGAGTGCAGTCTGACCCGTAGTACGTTACCTTGCACGAATATTCTGTACTTTCCAGGTCACATATGATGTAACAGCCCTCAGAACACGTCTGTTCCATAGAATAAAAAACATCCTATGTAACAAATCAAAGTTACTTAATGTTAGAAAACGTGTCCTAAAGTGCTGCATCAAAACTATACTTCTATATGGAGGTGAGTCATGTCGATAAGCAAGACAACACAGAGAACATTAGAGGCAGCCGAGATGTGGGTGATCAGAAGAATACTAATAACTCTATAGATAACAAAGATTAGTCATGATGAATGGTTAAGATGAGCTGGCAATACAAGAAATATCAAAATCGTTAGAAAAAGACAATCTACGTTTATTGGATATGTGATGCGAATAAGAAGGATTGAGAATGATATAACAACGGGCAGAATGAAAGGAAAGAAGAGCAGTGAAGAACGAGGATTAAAAATATTAAACGGCTTATCTAACAAATTATAGATCATTGACTGCATTTTAACATGCAAGACAAATCGAGAGATGTGGAGAGAGATGATCGCCTGCACTGACCGGCATTGCACTTGATGATGGCGATGAGCTAAAATTGATAGGGACCAGGCAAATGTTTGCAGAGCTGCGGTAAAGCTGGTAGCAAGGAGCAAGTGGTGGGGTGTAACGTACACTCCTACAAGGTATAGTGACAGCTTTACAAAAAACACAACTAAATTCTGATGTTTCAGCCAAGACTTCAGAAAACGAGAACAACATACACTGACAACGGAATAAAGATAAACTCAACTACATCTAGAATAAGCGTGCAGGGAAATCAAAGAGAGATAAAAAGAGGAATAAGAAATAACATAATAAGATAAAAGGGAGATGTACAATATATTAAGGGAATTAAACAAATGACACTATATAAATTTAGTCGAGGTTTAGGAAAAAGAAATGACAGAGGAGAAAGATTAATGCAACTTTGTGAAGAAAACAGGCTGATAATATGTAACACCTACTTTGAGCAGGAGAAAAAAGTAATTATACACATGGAAAAACCCTGGAGATGGAAAGAGGAATCACATAGATTACATAATGATAAAAGACAGATTCCGTACAGCGTCAAGAAAGCCAAAACCTATCCAGGAGCTGACATTAACTCAGATCATAATCCTGTAATGATTAAAATGAAAATCAAACTAAAGAGAAACCAATAAAAGTCTAATTCATCAAACAATACCACTATATTAATAGCTTTAAATCAAAAAGTTATTAAAGATACTTATACAATACAAGTAAAGAATACATATCAGAAGCTGCTAGAAGAAGGGACTGAGCAGCATAGAAGAGAAAATCCTGATGAAAAAGTTAAACTAAATGGCAATTCATAAAGAAAAACATACAAATAACTTGCGATATTTTACCCAAAACAGAAAAGAACCAAAACCAAAAATGCATAACTGGCACCATCATCGTATAAATGGAAGAGAGAAGACAAGCAAACACTGCCCTGTGCAAGAAAATAGATAATGAAATACACAAAACGGCAAAAGAAAGCAAAAGAAGTCTGGCTCAGTCAAAGATGTCTAGAAATAGAAACTATGGAAAGCAAACTAAACTTAAGAGGAATGCACACAGAAATAAAGAGAATGACTAGTAACAATTAGAAAGCCACAGAAAGTTGATATAATGCAAAAAAAAATTAAAAATACTAACAGACAACAAAGATATAATCGATATATGGCAGGAATATATAACATAATTATTTCATGACGAAAGAGACAAAAAACCATTTATAAAATGTACGTCCAGCTATAAAATCATGAAATCGGAAGTGGAAAAAGCTATAAAAACAATGAAAAAAAGGAAAAGCAGCAGGACCTGACAGCATAAAGATAAAAAGGATACAGGCACTAAAAGATTTTGGCATTGAAGTGATTACAGACATACGCAACGACATATAACACACATGACACATACCAAATGAACTAAAAACATCAACTTTCCTTGCATTGCCTAAAAAGAATGGTGCAGTTGAATGCAGTGATTTTAGAACAATAAGCCTAATGAGCCATGTTACAAAAATATTGCTAAAGGTTATACAGGGAAGGATTCAGAATAAAATCAATACTGAATTAGATGAGCAGCAATTTGGATTCAGAAAAAACAGTGGGACAAAAGAAGCCATATTCTGCATGAGAACATTAATCGAAAAGTACACAGAAGTAAACAAACCAATAGATGCCTGCTTCATAGACTACACCAAAGCTTTTGATAGAATATACCAGAAACAACATATAGAATACATAAAAGAAATACATCTAGATGACATGGACATACGACTAATATATAATTTATACTATGACCAAAGAGCAATTATAAAATATAACAAAGAGAACTCTACACCCATTGATATGAAAAGAGGAGTAAGGCAGGGTAGCAACCTATCACCAAGCTTGTTCAATCTATACACTAAGCAAATCTTTAAAAACATCACAGAGATGCCAGGCCTAAACAGTAATAGAAAGATAATCAATAACCTAAGATATGCTGATGATACTGTATTACTTGCAGAAAATCCTAAAGATCTACAACAATTACTTAATTAAATAAACATGACAAGCAAAAAGTATATATTAGATATGAATATCAAAAGACTGCAACTATGATTATAAAAAGATAATACTCAATACCTACAACCAAAAGTGAATGTCAAAGTTGAAGGAATAGACTTGGAGACAGTTCAAAGATACAACTACCTTGGACATACTATAACCAGTGATGAAAAATGTTAACCTGAAATAAACAAAAGAATAGGAATGGCAAAAAGTAATTTTAATGTCATGAAGACCATACTAACATCATCATTATCATCAAGTACCGGGCCTACTGGCGTAGTTGTTCATGTCTCTCCACAGCTTTCGATCTCGGCAGCTATTTATCATTTCTGTTGTTGACCCTCTGCCAAGCCATTCTCTTAAGCTGTCTGTTATTTTTCTCTTTGCTTCCCTCTATCTCTTCGTTCCTCAATTTTTCCAGTTGTTACAATATATTCCAGTTGTTATAACATACTAACATCAAAACAAATAACACCAAGGCTAAAATAAAGAATAGCAAAATGTTATATCTTCTCCACATTCATGGATGTTGCAGAAACATGATCATTAGACAAGAAAACAGAACAGAGAATTGAAGCCTTTGAAATGTGGATTTATATTTAGTAAAGATAGAATTAGATGGAAGGAAAAGAAAACAAACGATGAAGTCTTAAAACAAATAAAAATGAAAAGAGAACTATTAAACACAATTCAAACAATAGAAATGCGATTTTTAGGCCATGTTAAAAGACACAACAGTCTACTAAAAGTAATATTGGCACGGAAAATACAGGGTTTAACTAAACATTAACTAAAACTGATCTGTTATATGATTGTTATCTAACATTAACTAAAACTGATCTGTTATATGATTGTTATCTAACATTAACTAAAACTGATCTGTTATATGATTGCTATCTAACATTAACTAAAACTGATCTGCTATATGATTGCTATCTAACATTAACTAAAACTGATATGTTATATGATTGCTATATAACATTAACTAAAACTGATCTGTTATATGATTGCTATCTAACATTAACTAAAATTAATCTGTTATATGATTGCTATCTAACATTAACTAAAATTAATCTGTTATATGATTGCTATCTAACATTAACTAAAATTAATCTGTTATATGATTGCTATCTAACATTAACTAAAATTAATCTGTTATATGATTGCTATCTAACATTAACTAAAATTAATCTGTTATATGATTGCTATCTAACATTAACTAAAATTAATCTGTTATATGATTGCTATCTAACATTAACTAAAATTGTTCTGTTATATGATTGCTATCTAACATTAACTAAAATTAATCTGTTATATGATTGCTATCTAACATTAACTAAAATTGTTCTGTTATATGATTGCTATCTAACATTAACTAAAATTAATCTGTTATATGATTGCTATCTAACATTAACTAAAATTAATCTGTTATATGATTGTTATCTAACATTAACTAAAATTGATCTGTTATATGATTGCTATCTAACATTAACTAAAACTGATCTGTTATATGATTGCTATCTAACATTATCTTAAATGGATACATCCGTTATTACTTCCCGCCATTTTGTTTTGTCCTAATGTTCCTAACCTAACAACATTTTTATTCCCTATGTAAAATCAGGATCAGCAATCCGAAGCTATATGTACGTCCTTGTACTGCTATGTCCCATATGGTTTTGACATATGTATTTCGGCCCCACCACTTCCAGGAACCAACTGTGACAATGGCAAGGTCAGTAAACATTCTTTAATTGCTTTTCTCTGTGACATAGGAAGAGATATGTTATTGTCTATTTTACCTGACCTGTTCTGTTGTTAAGATTTCTAGTGTTTCGTTAAATATGAACATGTTTTTATATTTCCTTCATTTACTAAATGTTAATTGTTTAAGTATTTGAGCATGGACTCTCTGATATCTTCATCTGACACATTTCTTTACTCGAGTCTTGTGCATTTTGTGAAACACATTTAGATGTATTAAAAGAGTAGAATGAACCATGGCATGAATTTTGATTTTTTGTGTTTCCCTAATTATCCTTTTAGCTTATGTTTTATATATGATCTTAGTTGTTGGTTCTCAATCTGTCACTGGAAAAATTGGGAATGGTGTTTGAGTTTTCCTTCTTTAGTTACGTGGCTACTTATTTCTGTCATTGGCTGAATGGGGAATGGTGTTTGAGTTTTCCTTCTTTAGTTACGTGGCTACTTATTTCTGTCATTGGCTGAATGGGGAATGGTGTTTGAATTGTCCTTCTTTAGTTACGTGGCTACTTATTTCTTTCACTGGCGGAATTGGGAATGGTGTTTGAGTTGTCCTTCTTTAGTTACGTGGCTACTTATTTCTTTCACTGGCGGAATTGGGAATGGTGTTTGAGTTGTCCTTCTTTAGTTACGTGGCTACTTATTTCTTTCACTGGCGGAATTGGGAATGGTGTTTGAGTTGTCCTTCATTAGTTACGTGGCTACTTATTTCTTTCACTTTCCTATGCCACTGCCGACGTTCCCGTAGTGCTTGTTATATTAACCGTCGTGGTCTGATGTTTGTGTCGACATTAGAGTAGACGTGGTTCGTGCCTCGCCAGCTAACATGAAAGTTTGGAGTTAAAATTTCCCCGACTTAAAAAAGGCTTCCGGGTTTCACAAGCCACCTTAAATGGGTACCAGAGGAATTCTCTGACAATGAAATGCAGCAAGGAAGGGAAGTGGCTATCTCATTCCATGAAGATTAGACTTAGTAAAGTGACGTCACTAATACGTGATTACATAACACCGGTTGCTATGGGACCATCTTTATCTTTACGTTGTCTTCCTTGACCATCAGGCTTGCTGTAATTATTACACTTCACAATCTCTCTCTCTCTCTCTCTCTCTCTCTCTCTCTCTCTCTCTCTGTTATTCTCTCTTTCGTCCTTCGTTGTGCACTAACACAATCTAGACTGATTTATTATCGTAAATATCTTCTAATCTAATATGTAGTTTTCTTTCATCGATGATTGTGACATGAGGAAGGATCCTTCCACGCCTGTTAATATGTGGCAGTGCAAATCAGGACCAACCTGCAAGTCAGAAAAGACGAAAGGGCTAGTGTATATGTTAGTCTTGAACTTTAATTAGAAAATACTATCTTGCATGTTAGTCTTGAACTTTAATTAGAAAATACTATCTTGCATGTTAGTCACTAACTTGGAACACAATGGATCGAGTATTTACGATGATCACTTTACACGGAAGGGATAACTTAGCTCCAGACGTAATAAAGAATGATATATACCCGACAAGTCAATCACTAGACTAGCCGATGAGTTGTTCTGAGGTCAGCAATTAGAGACTGTGATACGTCTATGTATCTAGTGAGTGGCATGAATGGTCGGTTGGTAACCAACGTTTCGACTGTGACATGTCTAAAGTGAGTGGCATGCATGGTTGGTTGGTAACCAAAGTTTCTACTGTAACATGTCTACAGTGAGTGGCATGAATGGTTGGTTGGTAACCAAAGTTTCTACTGTAACATGTCTACAGTGAGTGGCATGAATGGTTGGTTGGTAACCAAAGTTTCTACTGTAACATGTCTACAGTGAGTGGCATGAATGGTTGGTTGGTAACCAAAGTTTCGACTCTAATCTGCTACAGAGAATATGAGTTGAGAAGTGACAAGAGGGCAACGCCCTATCTGAGTTTATGATACTTATATGGCCAGTCAATAGAGAAGCTACAAAGCATTGATGAACAGTAGGAAATGCTAAAAGAATCAATGCAACAAACATCAAAAGAGTTCATACCACCAGTGAGGACAAATTCAAGAAAGAAATGGATGACAGATGACATTTTGCAGCTAATGGATACAGGAAGCAGAAATAAAGAAAATAAAGCTGAGTATAAGAGATTAAATAAAGAAATTGTAGTAAAATGCAATGAAGCAAAAGAAGCATGGCTAAAAGAGAGATGCAAAGAAATTAAAATGCAACAAAAAGGAGATGCTAAAGCTATATACAAACAAATTGAGGAATTAACAGGAAGAAAACCGTAATAAAAACATGGATATCTAAGATCAAAGGAAGGAGAACTGTTGATTGATCAAGAAAACATAAGGGAACGATGGACAGAATACATTAAAGATCTTTATAATGATGAACGAACTGAAGCAAACATTAAGGATAATGAAGAAGGACCAGAAATACTCAGAGAAGAAGTGGAAGACGCCTTGCGCAATATGAAATCAGGCAAAGCTCCTGGACCAGATAATATAACTAAAGAAGAGATTGACGCCATGGGTGATTTTGGAATAAGATTAATAACAAAAATATTGAATGATATCTACAATAGCGGATATATACCAGACGGCACGCTCAAATCAATATTCATAGCCCTACCAAAGAAATCGGGTGCGATTGAATGCGATGATCATCGCACAATAAGCCTTATGAGTCATATGACTAAGATATTACTAAGAATAATCATGCGAAGAGTGCGAAACAAAATCAGTCCAGAAATTAGCGATGAACAGTGTGGTTTTGTTAGAGATAAAGGAACAAAGAAATGCCATTTATATCATAAGATCTTTAGTAGAAAGGGCCATGTAGGTGAAAACAGATCTATACATATGTTTCATAGATTATACCAAAGCATTTGACAAAGTAAAGCACCAAGAAATAATCAAAATTTTAGAAAGCATAAACGTAGACAGCAAAGATCTAAGAATAATAAAGAACATGTACTAGCAACAAACAGCGGCCATAAGAACTGGAAACCAATTGGGAATGTTTCAACAAATAAAACAGGGTGTTAGACAAGGTTGTGTGCTATCACCAGATTTGTTTAATATTTATAGTGAGATTATTTTAAGGTCCATAAGGGGCATGCCTGGAATATCAATTGGAGCTCATAATATAAATAATCTAAGGTATGCTGATGATACAGTATTAATCGCTAAGAGTGAAAATGAGTTACAAGAAATGTTGGACATTATAGTGAAGAAAGGCAAAAATAAAGGACTCAGCCTTAATAGCAAAAAGACAGATGTAATGGTAACAACAAAGAAAAAGACATCACCTCAGTGCAAAATAAAGACAAGTGGAACAATATTAAAACAGGTAAATGAATTTAAATATTTGGGAACTTTGTTAACCTCAGACGGAAGATGTACAAAAGAGGTGAGATGCAGAATAGCTCAGGCAAAAGAAGCTTTCCAAAAAATGAGGAAGACACTATGCAAAACATTTTTGACAATAGAAACAAGAAAAAGAGTTATTTAATGTTACGTAAGGCCAGTCTTAACTTATGGATGCGAATCATGGACAATAGGACAACAGACTAGAAAATCACAGGAGTCTGTAGAAATGTGGTTTTACAGAAGAATGTTGAGAGTACCATGGACAGCTAAGAAAAGTAATGAAGATGTTCTGAGAGAGGTCAAAGCAAAAGGAGAGCTAATTTCCAATATTAGGAAGAGACAATCATCATTTTTTGACCATGTAATGAGAAGAGAACAACTGGAATATATTATAACAGCTGGAAAATTTGAGGGACGAAGAGATAGAGGGAAGCAAAGAGAAAAAAATAACAGACAGCATAAGAGAATGGCTTGGCAGAAGGTCAACAACAGAAATGATAAACAGCAGCCGAGATCGAAAGTTGTGGAGAGACATGATCACCTACGCCAGCAGGCCCGGTACTTGATGATGATGATGGTGGCTAGTCACAAGAGTAAGGATTTCAAAACTAGTTATAGAAGTCATTGATTCATTACCTAGTAAAATAAAATGTTTGTATAGTCTAATTGTGCAGGTATTTATGTAAGTGTTACTCTGTCAATACACGGTGACGTGAATTTTAATTATTCATCAATGTTAACCTGCTCTGTTTCTTTACGTTTTTTTTACAGATTTGCTTGAATGGACTGTGTGTGTCGGACCCTAGTGCTACAATGGCGCCAACAACACGCCAATCAACAGTCACAACCAGAAAGACTACTGTCAGGCCTACAACGCGTCGATCAACAGTCACAACCAGAAAGACTACTGTCAGGCCTACAACACGTCGATCAACAGTCACCACCAGAAAGACCACTGTCAGGCCTACAACAACTCAACAAACAACTGTCAGGTCTACAACGACTCAACAAACAACTGTCAGGTCTACAACAACTCAACAAACAACTGTAAGAAATACAACCCCAAAAGCAACTGCCACACCTACAGCAACTCAACAAACAACTGCTACACCTACAGCAACTCAACAAACAACTGCTACACCTACAGCAACTCAACAAACAACTGTCACACCTTTAACAACTCAACAAACAACTGCTACACCTACAGCAACTCAACAAACAACTGTGGGGCCTACAACTCAAAAGACAACTATGGGACCTACAACTCAAAAAATAACTGTGAGACCTACAACTCAACAAACAACTGTCAGACCTACACCAACTCGACCCACTGTCAGGCGTACAACTCGACGACCCACTGTCAGGCGTACAACTCGACGACCCACTGTCAGGCGTACAACTCGACGACCCACTGTCAGGCGTACAACTCCACAATAAATACCAAGTGTACACGTCGACGAGGCAATAGGAAACCATAAACAGGTATTTACCGCAACTGCTGTAAAGTAAATAATTGTTATTAAAAAAGTAAACAAACTAAAACTAACGAACTGAAATAAAATTCAAGTGCGCAAACGTTACAATCCTTTTCTCCTTTCATTCCTTGTAAATGTTCTAAAAATAAATGCTTCAGGGCAAAGATTTTAGCTAAACCGTTGGAAGGAATCAGGGATTAATAACGATCGACAGATAGATGACGCAATGCGTCCGTTTTGGACGTTGCTAACACTCGTTACGTCATTGCTTTAGTTAGCACTTTTCCAGAACACGTGACCGGACCAAGTTAATAATCATCATCAGGTACCGAGCCTCCTGGCGTAGGTGATCATGTCTCTTCACAACTTTTGATCACGACTGTTATTTGTCATTCTGTTGTTAACCTTCTGCCAAGCCATATTCTTAAAAAAAAAAGTAAAGTACCCCCGTCACGTCAAGTGGCGTATAGGGAATATGGCGTTAGTGAACATACATTTTACAGACCTTCAGCACATGGTTTTTGGGGTAATGTGGTCGGTATTACGCCCGTGCCGCTTTACTTTCCCAGAAAAAAATTCGGTACCCATTACAGGCTGGGTGAACCGCACCCCGTCGGTTGGGATCGAACCCTGCCCCTTATCCTTTGTAGTCCAGTTCACTAACCACTGAGCTATCGCGGCTCCCCATTTTCTTAATATGTCTGGTATCTTTTCTCTTTGCTTCCCTCTATTTCTTCGTCCCTCGAATTTTCCAATTGTTACAATATATTCCAGTTGTTCCCTTCTCATTACATGGCCAAAAAATGATGATTGTTTCTTCCTAATATTGGAAATTAGCTCTCTTTTTGCCTTGACCTCTTTCAGAACGTTTCCTTTACTATTTTTAGCTGTCCATGGTATTCTCAACATTCTTCTGTAAAACCACATTTCTACAGCCTCATGAGATTTTCTTATCTGTTGTCCTATTGTCCATGATTAACACCCATATGATAAGACTGGCTCTACATAACATTTAAGAACTCATTTTCTTGTTTCTATTGTCAAAAATGTATTGTACAGTATCTCCCTCATTTTTGGAAAGCTTCTTTTGCCTGAGCCATTCTATATCTCACCTTTGTTGCCAAGTTATCAATACTTTCACGCAAACTTTACAACTTAATGTGCGACATTGAAGTAAACTTTACAATATAGTGCGACATTGACGTAACATTTACAAGTTATAGTGCGACATTGACGTAAACTTTACAATTTATAGTGCGACATGGACGTAAACTATACAATTTATAGTGCGACATTGACGTAAACTTTACAATATAGTGCGACATTGACGTAACATTTACAAGTTATAGTGCGACATTGACGTAAACTTTACAATTTATAGTGCGACATTGACGTAAACTTTACAATATAGTGCGACATTGACGTAACATTTACAAGTTATAGTGCGACATTGACATAAACTTTACAATTTATAGTGCGGCATTGACGTAAACTTTACAATATAGTGCGACATTGACGTAAACTTTACAATTTATAGTACGACATTGACGTAATCTTTACAATTTATAGTGCGACATTGACGTAAACTTTAAAATTTATAGTGCGTCATTGACGTAAACATTACAATTTATAGTGCGGCATTGACGTAAACTTTAAAGTTTATAGTGCGACATTGACGTGGACTTTACAATTTATAGTGCGACATTGACGTAATCTTTACAATTTATAGTGCGACATTGACGTAAACTTTACAATTTATAATACGACATTCACGTAAACTTTACAATTTATAGTGCGACATTGACGTAAACTATACAATTTATAGTGCGACATTGACGTAAACTATACAATTTATAGTACGACATTGACGTAAACTTTACAATTTATAGTGCGACATTGACGTAAACTATACAATTTATAGTGCGACATTGACGTAAACTTTACAATTTATAGTGCGACATTGACGTAAACTTTACAATTTATAGTGCGACATTGACGTGAACTTTACAATTTATGGTGCGACATTGACGTAAACTTTACAATTTATAGTGCGACATTCACATAAACTATACAACTTATAGTGCGACATTGACGTAAACTTTACAATTTATAGTGCGACATTGACGTAAACTTTACAATTTATAGTGCGACATTGACGTGAACTTTACAATTTATGGTGCGACATTGACGTAAAATTTACAATTTATAGTGCGACATTGACGTAAACTTTACAATTTATAGTGCGACATTGACGTGAACTTTATAATTTATAGTGCGACATTGACGTAAACTTTACATTTTATAGTGCGACATTCACGTAAACTATACAATTTATAGTGTGACATTCACGTGGACATATTTATATATTGCCTTTCTTCTTTTGTGTGTACCCGCAACAGGTTAGAGATATCAGAGTGTTGATAACCGCAGATGTCCTGTCAAACGTCAGCCATGTTCTTCGATCATCACAACCAGCCCTTGTGTTCCAACAAGTCTCAAGGACGTTTGTTGTCTTGTTGCAAAGAGATCGGCTCAAACACACATGGATAGTTGAGTTGATAACCCATGACAAGTCATCAACGTGATTCAACGGTTGATTATTAACAACATTCTGATTTATATGTTGATTACTTTGTCAATCTTTGTCTGGCTGAAGACTTGGTTGTATAATGATTGAAGAGTTGATTGTGTCATGATTGAAGAGTTGGTTGTATCATGATTGAAGAGTTGGTTGTATCATGGTTGATGAGTTGGTTGTATCATGATTGATGAGTTGGTTGTATCATGATTGAAGAGTTGGTTGTATCATGATTGAAGAGTTGGTTGTATCATGATTGAAGAGTTGGTTGTATCATGATTGAAGAGTTGGTTGTATCATGATTGAAGAGTTGGTTGCATTATGACTGACGAAACACGTCAACTGACGTTTGAGAGAAGAATATGTTATATTTCTTTTCAGAACATTACGTCCCTAGGGCTTCATTTTATTAATTGCACGTTTTTTCACAGATCAGATTATTGTGAACCTTATTCAAATGCTGTGTGTGTGTAACATCTCCTGGTATATTTTTTCGGTCAAACTTCGCTCTATTTGTTCCCACTAAAAAAATATTTTAAACTCACCTTGTAGGGTGAAGGTCAAGTTAATGTTTTTATTTCTTCATTATTCAATGTAAGGGCAAGGATTGCAACAAGTAGAGTAGCTTCTCAATTAATCAATGTAAGGGCAAGGATTGCAACAAGTAGAGTAGCTTCTCAATTAATCAATGTAAGGGCAAGGATTGCAACAAGTAGAGTAGCTTCTCAATTAATCAATGTAAGAGGCAAGGATTACAACAAGTAGAGTAGCTTCTCAATTAATCAATGTAAGGGCAAGGATTGCAACAAGTAGAGTAGCTTCTCAATTAATCAATGTAAGAGGCAAGGATTGCAACAAGTAGAGTAGCTTCTCAATTAATCAATGTAAGGGAAAGGATTGCAACAAGTAGAGTAGCTTCTCAATTAATCAATGTAAGGACAAGGATTGCAACAAGTAGAGAGGCTTGTTCCATCACAGGCAAATTATATATCCGGTTTGTAACTACGTGTTTCAATACAATAAGCCAATTGCTTTATCAGAAATTAGTCAGACTTCACCGATAGTTCGAAGGAGACATACGTTGTTAGAATCTGGCGAGGTAAGATGACGCCTATTAGATTGAAATATAGCATAGAACGGCTTAGATAGATAGTTTGAACTACAGAAGATCAGCCAATGGTTTTGAGAGAAGTACAGTTAAGTTATGTTTAGGAGGATAAAAATATGGGTGCACCTTGGACAGTGTTAATGAACTCAGAGTTCTGGTAGACTTAGGTAGACATGAACAACTGAGTAGCAGTTGGATAACCTGGGAATTTATAGAAGAAGAAGTGGGTATGTCTGAATACTGGCAGATCTTTGTCTTGCTATGACCAGATCTTTGTCTTGCTATGACGCAGATCTTTGTCTTGCTATGACCAGATCTTTGTCTTGCTATGACGCAGATCTTTGTCTTGCTATGACGCAGATCTTTGTCTTGCTATGACGTAGATCTTTGTCTTGCTATGACCAGATCTTTGTCTCGCTATGACGTAGATCTTTGTCTTGCTATGACCAGATCTTTGTCTTGCTATGAGGCAGATCTTTGTCTTGCTATGACGCAGATCTTTGTCTTGCTATGACGCAGATCTTTGTCTTGCATGACCAGATCTTTGTCTTGCTATGACGCAGATCTTTGTCTTGCTATGACGTAGATCTTTGTCTTGCTATGACGCAGATCTTTGTCTTGCTATGACGTAGATCTTTGTCTTGCTATGACCAGATCTTTGTCTTGCTATGACGCAGATCTTTGTCTTGCTATGACGTAGATCTTTGTCTTGCTATGACCAGATCTTTGTCTTGCTATGACGCAGATCTTTGTCTTGCTATGACGCAGATCTTTGTCTTGCTATGACGCAGATCTTTGTCTTGCATGACCAGATCTTTGTCTTGCTATGACGCAGATCTTTGCCTTGCTATGACGTAGATCTTTGTCTTGCTATGACGCAGATCTTTGTCTTGCTATAACGTAGATCTTTGTCTTGCTATGACCAGATCTTTGTCTTGCTATGACGTATAGCTTTGTATTGCTTCGACTATTGTGATCTGTTAAATTAACCTTATGGGAGAGAAGGACAGTTGGAGCCGGTCTCCTGACATTGCTACTATCGAGTGGTTGAGCATGTTGTTGTCTCATTGTAATTGTCAAATGTGGACAAGTGTCTTGAGAGATTCAACCAAGACGCCACAAACAAGCAGTGACTCCATCATCTCACACAGGATAGAACGAGCTATTGAGAAATTCTGCCAATACGTCACAAACAAGCAGTGACTCCATCATCTCACACAGGATAGAACGAGCTATTGAGAGATTCAGCAAAGACGCCACAAACAAGCAGTGACTCCATCATCTCACACAGGATAGAACGAGCTATTGAGAAATTCTGCTAATACGTCACAAACAAGCAGTGACTCCATCATCTCACACATGATAGAACGAACTATTGAGAGATTCAGCAAAGACGTCACAAACAATCAGTGACTCCATCATCTCCCACATGATAGAACAAACTATTGAGAGATTCAGCAAAGACGTCACAAACAAGCAATGACTCCATCATCTCCCACAGGATAGAACGAACTATTTAGATATTCAGCACAGACGTCACAAACAAGCAGCGACTCCATCATCTCACACATGATAGAATGAACTATTGAGAGATTCAGCCAAGACGTCACAAACAAGCAGTGACTCCATCATCTCACACATGATAGAACGAACTATTCAACAAATGCTTTGGCAAGTTATCATCATCATGTGTCATACCGGTCGATGTAGGTGATCATGTTCCTCCACAATCATCTATCTCCAGTGCATCGTATCAGTTCTGTTGTTGACTGTTTTCCATGCCATGACACCAAGCTAACCAGTATTTTCTCTCTTTGTCGTCCGCGATCCCACTTTCCTTTCATTTTGCCAGTTGTAACTAAGTATTCTAACTTTCCTCTTCTCATGATGTGCCCGAAAAAATGTTGATTGTTTCTATCTGATGTTTTTTAGGAGTTCCTTTTTTGTGTTGTTTCTCAATGATTGCGTTGAAATTTTAGAAAGCATTAACGTAGACAGCAAAGATCTTAGAATAATAAAGAACATGTACTGACAACACACAGCGGCCATAAGAACTAGAAACCAATTGGGAATGATTCAACAAATAAAACAGGGTGTTAGACAAGGTTGTGTGCTGTCACCATATTTATTTAATATTTATAGTGAGATTATTGTATGATCCATAAAGGGCATTTCTGGAATAACAACTGGAGGTCATAATGTAAATAATATAAGGTATGCTAATGATACAGTCTTAATCGCTAAGAGTGAAAATGAATTACAAGAAATGTGGACATTTTGTGAATGAAAGCAAAAATAGAGGACTCAGCCTTAATAGCAAAGTGACAGAAGTAATGGTAACAACAAAGAAAAAGACATCACCTCAGTGCAAAAAATAAAGACGAAGTGGAACAATATTAAAACAGGTAAATGAATTTAAATATTTGGGAACATTGTTAACCTCAGACGGAAGATGTACAACAGAGGTGAGATGCAGAATGACTTAGACAAAAGCAGCTTTCCAAAAGGAAGACAACAGTTAAATATGTTCACGCATTGTTATATCTAGTTAGTAGTTTGCACAACATAATTAATCTCATCAACGTTTTGTTGGCCGACATTTTTTCCCGGTTTTACCTGATTTTTTTTTCTTAAAAATACTTCTTGTACTATATCGGTCACATTTTAGCTACTGCAAGTCACAGGCACGTGTATTTGGCATAGGTTACAAGAGGATACTATACAGTTTCATATGTAAACGTTTCTTCTCCTAATGTTAATGTTCTTGAGAAAGCCCGTTACTTGTGACAAAACGGGTTCACCGTCTTTATACCCAGCTCAACTGTTCGTTCGAATGCTCAATATGATCAAAATGAGACTGTTAATGAAACTTTCATGGGAACACATTCTAGTTCATTCTATTGATGGATTGCTTGCTGGGATTGACTTGATTCTGTCAACTTGTTCACCTCGACAAACATGCCGCTGATCAACTCTTTCTCTCCCGACAACACTTTAGTTACTGTTGACAATCTGTTTATCTGCCACATGTATTACGTGTGCTGCACTGTGATATTACGTGTGCTGCACCGTGATGTTACGTGTGCTGCACCGTTTTGTTACAACGGTTGAACCGTGAATGGCCAGGACACGAACCTCGCGTTGATATTTCTGCTGTTCCGGCTCCACAGAACTCTGAGGACCAGATCTTCTTGGCATAATGAGTGTTCGTTCTTCGCTACGCCACATACACTCAAACATTGAAGAGGTTAGACTGTTCTAAGAAGTCCACTCTTAAAACATGACTCGAGTTTATTCATGAATAGTTTGCAAATGAACACCACCGTTTTAAAAAAAAATCAGCCAACTCCTTAGTTCTCGGCTGCTAGCATACACTACTAAATTTTCAGACACTGAGCTTCACAATTGTGCCTTCAATCTTCTATCACTCTCGCTTTCTAATCTTCCATACAGGAAAGTTCTTCTTAGTCTGGATGAAAATCAACTCACTACGGTAACTCACACAACTGTCTTGAGTTTACCCTGGAACCGTAGTTCTACACTTGAAAAACTCTTTCATTAACATTATCAACCAATAGACTCTTGGTTTAGCATAACTCACTGGAACAAAATAAACTTAACACTGTGAAGGTTTGGTAACTGCCTCCCGAAAATGACATTGCTCTCATGTTAGCTGCATGAGCACGATCTAGTTACAACGCTTAACTGAACAACACTCAATAACGTTGTCGAACTCCGCTCGACCTAACTATTCACCTTAAACTAAGGAGGTTGGTAAGCCTGTCATGGCTACCGACTCCTACGGCACGGCTCTCAAGCCGTCCGCCTGAGTAAGTCTCACTTCTCGTCAGATTGTACTTTGCATGTATATTTGACTATATATTTTCCCTCAAGCCAATCGTAATTCTTCTCACATTCTTCCCCTTCTCTGACTGACTCTCACTTATTCACAGAAAATTCGATGTTTTTGTCTGAGTTAACTTTCCACCTCTTTCCCGAGACTTCACTCTCTGTTAGTGATGGGGAGATTTTAATGGAAAGTTTGGGACACGCATCTACAAAAACAGAGATATCCTTGAATCGTTTTGCGATATGACAGATGACATAAATGAAAATGGAAGCAGACTGCTGGATGTAATAGAAAAGGTGAATGAAAGAATAGGGCAGGTAACAGGGCCGGTACCTATTAAATAGACTATGACAATAGCACAGAATAGCGGTCATCAGTTTTAGAGACAGAATAACAAGTTGTGGGAATGGAAGTTCATAGAGGGTAGGGACAACACACGGAGGGTGGAGGTAAAGGAAAGGTAGAATAGTACTGGACATATTAAGTTTAGGGAACGGAAATTGTCCAGGTTGTGGAAGTAGGTATAATGCATGGCTTGAACGACAGGTCAAAGTCATAAAATAAATATTCATTATTTGGAAACTCAGGAGAGGTCAGAACTGACCAGAGGTTATACAGAAGTCTTGGAGCGATCAAGTTCAGAGGTTGCTCACGGAGTCATAAACAACTTGTTGTTGTAAATTCTGAGATGGAAATTGGAGGTGGAATCATGGTTGTGAGATTTGATTGGCTCAAAGGGTTGCAAATTGTCACTTCGCGATATTGCGACATTTTCATTGGTTACAGATATTCCACACGAAGAATTGTGATCGAGTATTTAACCAAGAGAAGATACGCCAAATATCAAAAGAAGCAATAAGAACAGACAATAACAAAAAAACAATTACAAGACCAAGGATTAAGGAAAACTCTATAAAAAAAAATTAGCAGAGGCATTCAAAAAGCTCCTTAACGAAATAAGCACAGTAGAAGAAAAGTGGAGGCAGTTTAAGAAAACAATAACCAATATTGCAACAACAGTATGTGGAACAGAAGTAAGGACAAAAGAAAGGAAAAGGAGAACCCCATGGTGGAACGAAGTAATGAGAGAAGCAATTAATGAAAATAAGAAACTATTTAAAGATTTGGAGGGAAAAGGAGAACCAAGAAGAATGTGAAAAAAATGCTTTAGTTCGGAAAAAAAAGTTAAAAAATTGTGATAAAAGAAAAATGTAAAACACCTGGACATAATTCGGACAAATAATACGCAGAGACATCAGGACAGCCAAACCGGGACTTCTACAAGGTAGTAAACGCAGCAAGAACGGGAAAATAAAACCACGATCTCATAAATCATACAAACTGACGGTCAAACCAACATATGTAACAGGGATAGAATAAATATTTTGAAGACCTGTTGAACATAGCACCAACAACCATCAACAAAATAAAAACCACGCAAGAATGTTTACACTCTTAGTCCAACATCATGAAAGAGGAAATAGAAGAAGTAATAAAGTATGCACCACGAGGAAAAGCTCTAGGGATAGATAACATACCCTTAGAAATAACTGCAGCAGCAGGAGAAACAGGAGTTTAATGGCTGCACAGAATATTCATGCAGCATGGCACCAACAGAAAGCCCCAGAAGACTGGCAATAGGCAATCACTTTACCCATATGGAAAAAGAAAGGAAGCAAGAGAGACTGTAATCAATACAGAGGTATATCACTTCTATTAAGTTTTGGAGCATCTTAAAAGACACAACAGCCTACTGAAAGTAATATTAGAAGGGAAAATACAAGGTAAAAGAGGCAGAGGCAGACCAACACTAACATGGACGAGTAACATCAAAAGATGGATAAGTCAGCCTATGACAATCTGCACAATCACAGCAAGAAAAAGAAGGACTGGCTCTCCATGGTAGCCAACCTCCGATGCGGCACTCGATGATGATAATGATGATCTCTTCTCAATTATGTAGGAAAGTTATACCCCATAATTATTCAAAAAAGGATGAGACCAATAACAGAACTGCAGCTTAGAGATTCTTAAATGGGCTTCCAAACAAGAAAAAAAACAGTGGACGTTTCGACGCTCTATTCACCAGGAAAAAAAAGCTTGTAGAAAAGACGACAGATCTAAATAAACATTTGTACATAGCCTTCATTGACCAGGAAACATTATTCGCCCGAGTGAACAGAAAACAACTGTGGGAGATACTAACAACATGCGGAGTAAGCCAACATTTAACCAACCTAATTAAAAGTCTCTACATAAACAGCAGCTGCAGGGTCAGAATAGCAGCAGGCTACACAGACCACTTCGAAGTTATAGCAGGTGTAAGACAGGGGTGCGTACTATCCCCCTACTGTTTAGTACATACATGGACCATATATGCAAGCTAGCCAACCCATCAGAGACAGAGGAGATCAAGGAGCTTTTATTTACAGACGATCAGGCATTAATACATGAAACAATAGAAGACCTACAAGAACACTTAAATAAACTCAACAGCACAGGCACAAAATACAACATGGCAATCAACATCAACAAAACCTAAGCCATGAATATCTCAAAATAGAAACAGAACATCAACATAACTATAGACGGCAGACAACTAAAACAAATGTGTGCATGACAAATCAACATAATAAAGTGTTTGTGACAAGATAGCTTAACAAAGTGTTTGTGATAAACCAACATAACAAAGTGTTTGTGATGTACTACAATAAAAAAATCTGTGACAAGCCAACATAACAAAGTCTCTGACAAGAAACATAACAAAGTCTGTGACAAGTCAACATTCCAAAGTCTGTAACAAGCCAACATAACAATGTCTGTGACAAGCCAACATAACAACGTTTGTGACCAGCCAACATAACAAAGTCTGTGACCAGCCAATGTAAACAAAGTCTGACAAGCCAACATAACAAAGTGTTTGTGACCAGTCAACATAACAAAGTCTGTGACCAGTCAACATAACAAAGTCTGTGACCAGCCAACATAACAAAGTCTGTGACCAGTCAACATAACAAAGTCTGTGACCAGCCAACATAACAAAGTATGTGACCAGCCAACACAACAAAGTCTGTGACCAGTCAACATAACAAAGTCTGTGACCAGTCAACATAACAAAGTCTGTGACCAGCCAACATAACAAAGTCTGTGACCAGTCAACATAACAAAGTCTGTGACCAGCCAACATAACAAAGTATGTGACCAGCCAACACAACAACACAATTAAACTCACGATGTTTAATTAGTCGTCTGCTACCAGCAGACAATATTGAAGACACAATTCGCTCATGCTGGATTTAAACACTTTCACCAGAAGTGAAAACCACTTTTGTCATGTCCGGGTTTACTACGCTGCGACAGTTCAAAAAATTTCTGACCGGAAGTGGTGTTAAGTTTAGTATATATTACCACATAAACAATATGTAATCAGACGCAGTAATAATGACTCGTACATACTGTAGCTAGAAGTATGAGAGCGAAGTGATCTCATGAATATTCTCAGAAAGAACAATCATGTTTATGTGGACATTTTGAGAGAAGAAAGGACACGGTTCATCAACGCAGAGAAAACAGGCAAGGATGTGAGGAAGATGATGAAATCTGATAGGATCCATAACGCCATGTTTCGTTTTCGGTAGACCTATATTTATAGATCAGAGCCAACTAGTCCTCACTTCAAAGCCAACAATAATTCTGGTAAGACTTAGAAGAGCTACGACTTCTGACCAATACAGGTGTGTGACCCTCTTTAATATCTGTTGTTTTATATTTATCGAGTTTATGACCATGATGTATGATGTAGTACGATATCTTTGTCGTCACCTTTTGAGACCACCTTTGTGTGTGCCTGCTACTTACACTTGTGCGCGTATACACCCTCGTGACTTTATTGAGAGACTAAACTTGGTGAGAGACTGAACTTTGTGTGTTTGCTTTTCGTTCTCAACAGCTTGTTCCGTTCGTCCCCTTCGACCAACTTGAGAGACTTTTCTGCGTGTTATACATAACAACAATTAACAACACATCGATAACACATTGACCATTGATCGGCTGTCTTTATTTCTTCTTTTCTCACATCTTCTGTTATGACAATTGTTGTTTATCTATTCAATTTCTCTCCTTTTATTCTCTATTACATTATTATTTATTCTATTGTAATCCTCCTATTCATGTTCCTTGCTAACTTTTGTAGGACTGTTCCCCATCGAACGGCCCTCCCAACTCTATCTATTGCTGTTGCCGGTTCTTTTACTTCTGTTAGACCAGTTCCTTAATTGTCTGTTGCTGCTGGCATTTGTTTTATACTCATCTGCTGATTGGACCTCTCTGCTTGTTCCTCCTTTTATCTCAAGCTGTCCTCTTGGACTTGTATCCCAACTGGTCTCTGCTTATAGGCTTCTACTGTCGTTCTTGCTTTACACGACTATCAATTTTCCAACTGCTCTCTGCGGCTGTCGATCTCTAACTGAATTATATTCTCCTCTCCTTTCCATCCGTCCAGCAAACTACGTCTTGTTATTTTTCTACGTCATCTCTTTTCCACGTCACTTCTCTCTTTATGCGCATTGTATTGCACCAATTTTGCCTCTACCTCCTTTGGTGCGCAATTCTCTTCTACAGGTGTACGTGAGTACGTCTGTGTGCTCATGGCGGTGTGGCTGGTAAAGAGTGGGGACACAGAAGCATGGTTGGAAAGGGAAACAAATGATATGACTTTCAGATGGAACAATGGACAATACATACACACAAATAAGTCAGTGAATAAACTAAAACTACATATGGACTACATTATGAAATATCTGGGGGGGGGGGCGGGGAGATATTTTAAACGAATGACAAGAAACTTCTCTGCAGTGCTTGCTGTGATCCGGTTGGAAGGCGAACTGGGCCCACTGGTCGGTGGGGCTGGGTAAAGGAGGCTGGAGACAAAGGACAACAGGTGAGATGTCACAAGGGTCCTAATTATAGTTATATTTTATTCGAAGGCCCCGGTATCACTGCGAACGAATTAAAATCCATAGTTGCTCAACCGCCCGTACCAGTGGAATCATCAGAATTAACATTTCATCGAATACCCAAACAAAAAATGAAGCTACAGTCCCCATCGTAGCAAACACAGCACACGTTAAAAGACACAATGTATAGTAACACCGTTAGTCAACGCAACTGACCTGTCCTTCGTCATAAATATCCTCATTCATCGTAAGCAATCTGAATATAGAAACTACATCCGATGAAACACACAGCTCACGGTGTGCACAGAGTACTAATCTCAGTAGTTCCTGCAACAAGCCGAACATGAAAAATGAGGAAACTGCAACAAGGAAGTTGTTCAGAGAGTGCTTCAATTGTTCACTGCCGCCTATCCGCCAAATTGACCGGAAGTCCTAAATATTTATGAAGAGATGGGTAGCCTTGTCGAGTCTTCTCACTAGGCAGTAAGCGAACTGACAAGAAAGCCGCTGTCGAAAATAGGCGTTCGCCGGTGCAGCACTGAAAACAATGTCTTATCACCGATAATTTAATTTCGATTGAAAAGAAAACAACTATCCACTTTTAACAACGAGAATTTCACCGTCCACCAGCATGTCAGAAGTTAAACAACGACACCAGGCATGAACAGAACATTAAATCCAAGCATATGACCTAAACCTGATAGTCTCAGTCAGACACAGTTTAATATTAGCCTCCGTCAGTCATAGTTGACTTTTAGCCTCCCCGTCAGTCATAATTGACAATGAATTTTACAGCTCCCCTACTAAATTTGATTAAAAAAATTATTTCGCCTTGTATTCTCTTTTTCTATGGATCTGTCTGTTTCTTGCTTGAGTTGAAGCTTTAGAATGTTATCCAGAGAATGCGGTCCGCAGCTATTTCTTCCAGACTACAGTATTTATTTTCAGAGTTTGCATGTGACGTTTACACATGTCAATAAATTGGACTTTTGAGCGTCCCCTAGCCATAAAGTACATCTTTTGGTATGCGACCATCTTTCATATGGTGTAAGCGGCCACGCCAGCGTAACCTACCTAGTTTGAGCAGCGTGTAGATGTTCGGGAGGCTTGTGTGTGTGAAGACCTCCACGTTTGTTACTTTGGCCGTCCAGATGATATCAAGGTAAGATCAGAGTGGAGAACAGAACGGTAGCGGTTAAGAATCCTCACATTTACCGTCTTGTGAAGGTGGTAGAATATATGGTGCAGAAACATGGACATTAGACAAGAAAACAGAACAGAGAATTAAAGCTTTTGAAATGTGATATATAGAAGAATAGATATAATTGGATGGAAAGAAAAAAAAACAAACGATAAAGTCTTAAAACAACTAAAAATTAAAAGAGAACTACTAAGCACAAATCAAACAAGACAAATACGATTTTCGGGCCATGATAAAAGACACACCAGCCTACTAAAGTAATCCTGGAGGGCAAAATACAAGGTAAAAGAGGCAGACCAAGACAAATATGGACGAGTAACATCAAGAGATTGACAATCCAGCCTATGACAACCTGCACAATCAAAGTAAGAGACGTAACAGAATAGCGCTCCATGGCAGCCAACCTTCGATGCGGAGATGGCACTCGATGATGATGATGATGACGAGGGTGTTTAATGAGGGTGAAAGGTGAGGGTGTTGGGTATGAGTGAATATTGTTCTGTCAGAGAAGGGCGGTGGTATGTTGGGTGAGTGCATCCAGACAAGAAATTTGGAGAACCCGTTGAAGTACAGATTTGGGGACTGATTCAAGATAGAGAGGGCGGCTACAGAAACCTAATAAGGTGAACCTGTTTGAGAAAATATGTCTCCTCCAGTCAGAAAGGACGAAGACGTGACAGGCTTAAGAGAGTGGAGTAGTTTCCTGAAATGAAAGAGTCAACGACCTTGCTATATAATTACGTATCAAGGTCAGGATTACAGTGGCATGGCGAAACTCGTGTTCAACTTGATCAATCAAGGACAATATTGTGGAGATATGGAAAGAGTGGGTGTGTCTCTTTGCCAGTCAGACAAAACCTTGGACAGTTCTTCAGGAAGTGACGTTCATCCGTAGCATCCAGATATCTGTCAAGTATCTATCATCGGGTCAAACTGTTACAGCGATCTCTTTAATAACAGCACAGGTCGTTGTAACCGTGGGAAGTGGTACACTATGACGCACACTTAAGCTGGCCAGCGCGAGGAAGTTAATAAGTGAGCAAACATGTGCGTGGCACAGATCTGTTTATTGACCCCAGTTAGACGCAGGGACTGTATGAAGGATAATAATGGCGAAGATGAACGGAGCATTTCTTTGAGAACATTCTTCAAAGATAATCAAATTATTCTACAACATAAACTCTGTTTCTCTCATCTATTCTCTAACATAAACTCTGCTTCTTTCATCTATTCTCTAACATAGACTCCGTTTCTCTTATCAATTCTCTAACATCAACTCCGTTTCTCTCATCTATTCTCTAACATAAACTATGTTTCTCTCATCTATTCTCTAACATAGACTCTGTTTTTTTCATCTATTCTCTAACATAAACTCTGTTTCTCTCATCTATTCTCTAACATAGACTCTGTTTCTCTCATCTATTCTCTAACACAAATTGTATCTCTCATCTATTCTCTAACATAGACTGTTTCTTTCATCTATTCTCTAACATACACTCTGTTTCTCTGGTCTTTTCTTCATTTGTCCAAATCCTATATCTTGTGGAAATCTATCCAGTGACGTCACTATAAATTAAGCTGCTCCATTCTTTCTAATTTTCTTTCGTCTTTTTTCTCTTTCACTTCCATTTCTTCCGTCTTCACTTTTCCTTCTTTTCTCTGCCGTATCTTGTCTGTTTTACCTTTCTCTGTGCGGACGAGATATAATGAGTCTTCTTTTCTACCTTTCAGCTCCCTGTGGTGCTTAGGTCGTCAACAAATACCTTCCAAGTCGTTCTGTTTCTTGTCATTCTTTTAACATCATTCCATGTCTTCCCCATTATCTTCATCTCTGCTTCTCTCTGTCTTCACCAATAATTCCTTGGTATTCTTCTTTGTCTTTTCCCCTGGGGATTCCAAAAAAGGGTTATTGCGTAATACTCTCAGTTGGCTTCCTCAGTGTGTGTCCTATGCAATAATAAGAAATAAAAAGAATATAAATAATGAGTAGACTACATGAATTCAGAAAGCTTCAGGCTTCGACACTCGAAAAGGTTTATCCTAAGACGGTTTTTCCCTCTACAGCAAGACGTATACAAGTTAATATTGAGACTTTTGTCTTACAAGTCAAATGTAGGCAGTTTGAGGATCTATTTCAGTTATGGACTGCTTAATAACCAGGTTTAAATTTAAATGGAATGCAAGATCCAGTAGTTGCGTAAGTCGTTGTTAATTGCTTGTTAGGAGAGAGGCTTTGGGTAAGTCACTGTTATTTGCTTGTTAGGAGAGGGGCTTTGGGTTGTTGCCAGCTTCATCAGATTTTCGTCTCAATATTTGATCACTTAAGACCCTGTCTAAAGATATGAATCTGGAGAAAACAAAGACAATGCTCCCACTCAGAAGGGTCCGCGTTTGATTCCCATACGCAGAAGATTGTTGGGATCGACAAAGCTTCCGGGTTCACCCAGGCAAGAAAAATGAGTACCAGAGGTTCTTCTGGAAAGTAAAGACGGCCTGGCGTGATACCGGCCACATTGCACAAAAATATGTGTTGTGATCATGAAATAAAATATGGTCACTAACACAATATTCCTCATACGAGAAGCAAGAAGCAAAGGGAACCTTTACTTTTACTTCATGTGTCTGTCTTTGATGATTTCCTATAGATCTTTAAGATGTCGCTTCTATCACAATGTTACTTGTATATCTTG
This sequence comes from Megaustenia siamemsis, assembly GCA_032433765.1. Lineage (NCBI taxonomy): Eukaryota > Metazoa > Mollusca > Gastropoda > Stylommatophora > Ariophantidae > Megaustenia > Megaustenia siamemsis. The sequence goes on along the minus strand of JAVIAB010000024.1, from coordinate 76,468,414 downwards.
TTTCATTTTTCTGTCGGTTTCTTTGTATGTCAACTTTGGTTAATATAAATGTATAGTTACCTCTAGACAGGGAGCCGCGATAGCTCAGTGGTTAGTGAACTGGACTACCACGGACAAGGGGTAGGGTTCGATCCCAACCGACGGCTTCCGGGTTCACCCAGCCTTAAATGGGTACCGGATTTTTTTCTGGGAAAGTAAAGCAGCACGGGCGTAATACCGACCACATTACCCCAAAAATCATGTGCTGAAGGTCTGTAAAATATAGGGTCACTAACACCATGTTTCCCTATACGCCACTTGGCGTGACGGGGGTACTTTACTTTTTACTTTACCTCTAGACACACATACACACATACACACACACGCACACACACATACACACACATACACATACACACACATGCATACACACACACACGCGTACACACACACGCGTACACACACACCCCCACACACATACATAAAACTGAGAAATGAAAAAAAAGGATACAGAAAAAAAATGTAAAAACGGTAAGCTTAAAGCTTCACGTAACAGGAGGACAACACAAACCAGAACGACGTTTCGGCTCAGAAGCCTGATGTATAAAACAAACATACAACACACACACATATATAGATTTACAATTTAAAAATATATATATATAATAAATTCAAACGAGAAGAAGAAATAAAAGGAAACTGAAAAGAAATACTTCCCTGTATAATCTTCTGTGTGTGAATCTTAGTGCGCACGGGTTATGTGTTCGTGCACAAAAGTGAAAATGTGCGCATACAGCACTCAGTAACAAAGGTTTCTGAAAACAGGTCTGTGTGCATACTCAAAGAATAAACTAACTAGAAGAATATCAGGTACCCGAGAGTAGATATAAGTGTCGTAGAGTGAGGTAAGAGATAAAGGGAATAGACGAAGTGATGCAGTGTGGACCAGTAGACGAGGGATTTGAATAGCATGTGTATATCATAATGTACTCAAACATGATAAACAGAGAATATGCATTTGGGAAAGGACAACCACGAAGAAACTATGTGTAAGAGTGTAATACATTACTTCCTCGCGGGGTCAGTGAACCCAATATCTCTATATTTCTCCTCACAATTAGCTTTATTGCAACTTCGAAATTGTATACATGTATATGCATTTCTCTGCCTCCCCCCTACAAAAAATGAACTAAATTACCTATTTAGATCAGAAGAATTGAGAAAGTAAAAACATGACCGGAAGATTGCGTCGAACAGACAATAAATGGTGTAGGTATGGGAAACGTGTAACTGATCGTGGTTATTTATGACGTAACAGCAGGTAAAAAACATAACCGGACATGACAAGTGCGTGCTATCTCGTCTCGTGGCAATATAAAAATCCATCGTGATTAATATCTGATTTCAGTCATCGCTCACTGTATCTGGTCATTGTCTACAGATCGTGAGTTTAAACTGTTATGCTGGCTTATCACAAACACTTTATTATGTTGGCTTGTCACAAACCCTTTGTTATGTTGGCTTATCACAAACACTGTGTTATGTTGGCTTGTCACAAACACTTTATTATGTTGGCTTGTCACAAACACTTTGTTATGTTGGCTTGTCACAAACACTTTGTTATGTTGGCTTGTCACAAACACTTTGTTATGTTGGCTTGTCACAAACATTTTGTTATGTTGGCTTGTCACACACACTTTATTATGTTGGCTTGTCACAAACACTTTGTTATGTTGGTTTGTCACAAACACTTTATTATGTTGGCTTGTCACAAACACTTTGTTATGTTGGCTTGTCACAAACACTTTGTTATGTTGCCTTGTCACAAGCCTTCCGATAAGTTGGCTTGTCACAAAACTTATGTTATGTTGGCATGTCACAAATACTTTATTATGTTGGCTTGTCACAAACATTTCTATAAGTTTGCTTGTTACAAAAACAATCTATTATTATGTTGACTTGTCACAAACACTTTGTTATATTGGCTTGTCACAAACACATTGTTGTGTTGCATTGTTCATAACACTTTGCTATGTTGGTTTGTCACTAACGCTTTGCTATGTTGGTTTGTCACTAACGCTTTGCTATGTTGGTTTGTCACTAACGCTTTGCTATGTTGGTTTGTCACTAACGCTTTGCTATGTTGGTTTGTCACTAACGCTTTGCTATGTTGGCGTACCACAAAGACTTTGTTATTTTGGATTTTCACAAACACTTTGTTAAGTTGCATTTTTCCTAACACTTTGCTATTTTGGATTTTCACAAACACTATGTTAAGTTGCATTTTTCCTAACACTTTGCTATTTTGGCGTACCACAAAGGCTTTGTTATTTTGGATTTTCATAAACACTTTTTTGTGTTGGCTTGTCAGAAACATTTTGATGTTTTGGCTTGTGACAAACACTTTTTCTTATGTTTTCTTGTCACAAACACTTATTTCTATTTTCCTGTTTTGATCTAATCCTGTGATTAAAATATAACAGATCTTGTGAAAGTAAATGTTTTTTAGCTGGAAATTTATTGTGGCAAAACATAAATAGTTGTTATCGTTGTTTTTGTGTAGTATTGATAAGGATCTATGTCACATTCTGTTACATCACAAGAAGCTCAGAGGCCGAAACATTTTATCGACAGGGCTAATGTCTGATGAACAGATTACCTATTACTGCGAAGTTCTGTTTCAAGTTTCCTGCTATTTATTTCTGTAAGTGGATTGTTTCCACTTTATTTCATTATCACAGCATCTAGACCTAGTTCGAGAGATTAGAGAGAATATAATTTTCGTTTGACAAATTAAAAATTGTAAATACTGTCTGTTTTAGCGAGTAAATTGTTCTAGTTTTGATTGTATGTAGATTTGTGTCTAAAATGGTTGTAGATGTTGACTGTTGATTTACAGACCTATCTTTATCTGTCAAATCCGTACAGTTTGCGCTTATATCTGTGCCTACATTTGATTTGCCTACGTTTCCTGCTATTAAAATGAATCTTTCAACTCGGCTACTCGGAAGCAGTCACATGTCCTATAGCATGTGATATCAATTGAGAGTCTTTACACATTATCAATATATTAAAGTGAAAGAGCCTGATGTCTTCCACTTTGATGTTATCTTTCACAACAAAGAGAGCCAAGTACACATTTTATAGCTGTATGGACAGGTCAGCGTCAGTCTGGGATTGAACGAACTTTCGTGTATAGATCCAATCAGGGCAAGGTGACTACACACGTGGCGCATTCAAAAACTAAAAAGATGTTGTAACAAGATCAGATGTCACTTTGGTTAGAAAACATTGAAACGACCCCATCTCATTTGTTATGCTTTGGTCCGTTTTTTACCTCTGACGAAGTCCCTAGAAACTAGGAACTGAAGTTTGCGTGTTAATCCGTTTTTCCCTGGCAGCCATGTACACAGGGGTCTCTCGCCACGCAGGCAGATAACTCCGTCTTCGTAGGTACACATATTTTTTCGGTCTATGAGTAATTGACGTTTCAAGTCGGGCCTCGCTGCGGAGACCAGGGGTGGTTGCCGTAGAGAGAGATCATAAATAAAAGTCCCAACTTGTGCAGCCGGGATTTGAACCCAATACATCTCTGTCTCGAGGATACAAACCAGTCTCCCTCCATCTCATTTAAGAAACGACAATCTCTCTTCTTTCTTGGTCACAGAACGACCATGTGCCCGTCACGTCTTGTAGCTCTTCTGTCTGCTGGTTATTTCTTTATACTTTCAATTTTTGTTTTGCTCCTTAAGATTTATGCAAGGTCAAGATTCGTTTTTTTTGTTTATTTTGTGTGCATATATGTAATGTCTGTTTATGACTGACATTAATGTATTTCGTGATCGTTAACCAGAAGTCCTCACCTGTTAAACTGTTGCCTCAATCAAAGTATCAGACAAGAACTGACAGCAGCCTCCTTCTGGACACAGCGTGACTGAATATGGCATCCAGTAGTCAACATATAATGAAATACACGCTGATGTTCTGGATGGTCGTTATCCTAACCTGGCTGTACTTGACCGCTGCTATGACCGGTAAGTAAATGTCTTTTCTCCACGTGGTGAACCTGTGGCAAGATGTGTCCAGGAGCTGAGATCAAGAAAATAAACACGCATAGAGAAATGCCAGACGATAGAGCTGGTTAGGTTATGTCCCTTTAGAAGAGAATAAGAAAAGTCACAAGAAATACCACACAGGAACAGCGACTTTCTTTGGTAGGAATAAAGAACGCACACCAAGGGTAAACTTGTTAAGACCAGGGTAAACAGGATAAACAAGGTGGTCAGATTTAGGAAATGTTGCAAATGATGGCGATATGGGCAATAGAAAAGGGTGAAGATTTGATGCCAAACTACGGAGCATGTAGATCAATGTCTGCTAAGCTAAACTCACTTGTCCCTACTCTCAGTTGCCAAATGTAGTTAAACTTTGATCATTTTCCTACATAAACACTCAGTTACTAATAATACATACACTCTAATCGTATCCATCAACATTCACGTAATAACATTAGCTACACTCCAATCGCTTACATCAACATTCACTTACAAACACTAGCTGCAGTCCAATCGCTTCCATCAACATTTAGCTACTACCATTAGGTAGACTCTAATCGCTTCCATCAACATTTAGCTACTACCATTAGGTAGACTCTAATCGCTTCCATCAACATTTAGCTACTACCATTAGGTAGACTCTAATCGCTTCCATCAACATTTAGCTACTACCATTAGGTAGACTCTAATCGCTTCCATAAAGACTCAGTTACTAACATTAACTACACCCCAACCGTTTCCAACAACACTCAGTTATTAACATTAGCTACACTCCAATCGCTTCCATCAACATTTAACTACTAACATAAGTGTCTAATCGCTTCCATAACGGCTCAGTTACTAACATTAACTACACCCCAACCGCTTCCAACAACACTCAGTTATTAACATTAGCTACACTCCAATCGCTTCCAACAACACTCAGTTATTAAAATTAGCTACACTCCAATCGCTTCCATCAACACTCAATTACTAAATTAGCTACAATACAATCGCTTCCATCAACACTCAATTACTAAATTAGCTACAATACAATCGCTTCCATCAACACTCAATTACTAAATTAGCTACAATACAATCGCTTCCATCAACACTCAAATACTAAATTAGCTACAATACAATCGCTTACATCAACACTTAATTACTAAATTAACTACACTGCAATCGCTTCCATCAACACTCAATTACTAACATTAGTTACACTTCAATCGCTTCCATCAACATTCAATTACTAACATTAGTTACACTTCAATCGCTTCCATCAACACTTAATTACTAAATTAGCTACAATACAATCGCTTCCATTAACACTCAATTACTAAATTAGCTACAATACAATCGCTTCCATCAACACTCAATTACTAAATTAGCTACAATACAATCGCTTCCATCAACACTCAATTACTAAATTAACTACACTGCAATTTCTTCCATCAACACTCAATTACTAACATTAGTTACACTTCAATCACTTCCATCAACACTCAATTACTGACATTAGCTACACTCCAATCACTTCCATCAACACTCAGTTACTGACATTAGCTACACTCCAATAGCTTCCATCAACATTCAACTACTGAATTAGCTAATCTCCAATCGCTTCCATCAACATTCAACTACTGAATTAGTTAATCTCCAATCGCTTGCATCAACATTCAACTACTGAATTAGTTAATCTCCAATCGCTTCCATCAACATTCAACTACTGAATTAGTTAATCTCCAATCGTTTCCATCAACATTCAACTACTGAATTAGTTAATCTCCAATCGCTTCCATCAACACTCAGTTACTAACATTAGCTACAACTTCAATCGCTTCCATCAACACTCAGTTACTGACATTAGCTACACTCCAATCACTTCCATCAACATTCAACTACTGAATTAGTTAATCTCCAATCGCTTCCATCAACATTCAACTACTGAATTAGTTAATCACCAATCGCTTCCATCAACACTCAGTTACTAACATTAGCTACAACTTCAATCGCTTCCATCAACACTCAGTTACTAACATTAGCTACAACTTCAATCGCTTCCATCAACACTCAGTTACTGACATTAGCTACACTCCAATCGCTTCCCTCAACACTCAGTTACTAACATTAGCTACACTCCAATCACTTCCATCAACACTCAGTTACTAACATTAGCTACACTCCAATAGCTTCCATCAACATTCAACTACTGAATTAGTTAATCTCCAATCGCTTCCATCAACATTCAACTACTGAATTAGTTAATCTCCAATCGCTTCCATCAACATTCAACTACTGAATTAGTTAATCTCCAATCGCTTCCATCAACATTCAACTACTGAATTAGTTAATCTCCAATCGCTTCCATCAACACTCAGTTACTAACATTAGCTACAACTTCAATCGCTTCCATCAACACTCAGTTACTAACATTAGCTACACTTCAATCGCTTCTATTAACACTCTACATCTACAATGTTTTTTTCAGCTGAATTAATCCAACTCCTACTTCTCTTCATGGTCCGTACTTTAGCGTCGTTAAATGGTAGTTAATGTGCCGTGTTGTGTTTTGATGTAAGATGTGATAACTATGTCCCTGATATAACTCATCTTTGTTAACAGTTTGCCTTATTTTTTCGATCGCTACTCGCTAACAAGGCTGGTAAATTAGTTATCATTGTGTAGATGCAGTATAAATGTCTTGGTCAGTTGTGGTTCAATGTGTGAATATGGAGTATAACAGTCTTGGTCAGTTGTGGTTCAATGTGTGAAGATGGAGTATAACAGTCATGATCAATTGTGTTTCAATGTGTGAATATGGAGCATAACAGTCTTGGTTAGTTGTGGTTCAATGTGTGAAGATGGAGTATAAAAGTCATGATCAATTGTGGTTCAATGTGTGAAGATGGAGTATAACAGTCATGATCAATTGTGGTTCAATGTGTGAAGATGGAGTATAACAGTCATGATCAATTGTGTTTCAATGTGTGAATATGGAGCATAACAGTCTTGGTTAGTTGTGGTTCAATGTGTGAAGATGGAGTATAAAAGTCATGATCAATGTGGTTCAATGTGTGAAGATGGAGTATAACAGTCATTATCAATTGTGGTTCAATGTGTGAAGATGGTGTATAACAGTCATGGTCAGTTGTGGTTCAATGTGTGAAGATGGAGTATAACAGTCATGATCAATTGTGGTTCAATGTGTGAAAGTGGAGTATAATATAACCGTGATCTGACTGTTCTTGTATATGACACGACACCGCACATTCAAGAATCAACAAACTTGGTGTGTTATAAATAAGTCATCATTTATTATATTACACACACACACACATATATATAGATACTATCAGGCTGTCCTTCCTAGCGTTTCTGTAGATCTATCAACAGTCTTGGCCGCTGAAGTATTTCGACTACCGTCGGTGTTGTACCTCAGCTATTCGTATAGTGGATATTCTAGCTTTCTCTCTATCTAGCTCTCTTTCGTCTGTGTCTTCTGTTTGTAAATGTTCACCAATGGCTATCTCGATGTCTATCTTTAGTTCACCGTCTCTTGTTCTAGTTCTCGTCCTCTAGTTCTGGTGCGTGACTTCTAATTCTGCTCTGTAATTCAAATGAATTTTTAAAATTTATAAATTCTACCTTCCTACTGACAGCTAAGATAAGTTTTCCACCAGTGGTCAATCAGTGCGGTTTCCCATGGTCTCTAGCCATCCCTATGTTAATTTTCTCTAATCCTGTTTTGTCCTCACTTAATTATGATTTAAATATGTATGTTTCATCATTCACGGTTACGTGGGGTTCCACGGAAGTGATCACTATCCATGTGTCCTCCTAATTGAGAAAATCGGAAATAAAAGCCAGAAAAGAAAGCTCCACACATTTAACGACGAGAAAACAGACCAGGACGTCATTAGCAAAATCAGACATAGGAAACATAGTGCCCCTCGTAGGAGGCAGGAGCGATGGAAGCAGCCACCTTGGTGGAACGTAGATGTCGAGGAAGCTTGGCGGAGCAAGAGACAAACGGTCAAGACATGGCAGAAAGCTAGAAGGAATGGAAGAGCACAACCTGAGCTCTTGAAGCGTCTGAAAGTAGAGGTCGACCAAAAAATGATGCACTTTAGACTATGTGCTAAGCAGGCTAAGGATGCCAAATGGGATGACTTCTGTAAAAAAGTGTGCTCAGAAAAATCGCTCACCACATTCTGGCGCCTTCATCAGTGCATGAATGGCACACCACGACACAGATGCATACCAGACTTTCAGAGCATAGGCCGAATATGACACAAATCTGATGAGAGCAAAGGAAAGGCCCTGCTTGCCCGCTACATTGAGCAGACGGACCAAAGAAATGAGGCTGTAAGAATGAGGATACGGGAATCGCTGTCAAAATTGTGTAAGGATGTAGGGCTGGAAGATGATCTCACAATCAAAACCGATACCATTCGCACGACTTAAAAGGTCACACAACACTGCTCCTGGTCCAGATATTGTTCGGTACGGCGACATAGGCGATTTAGCTGACGACAACTTGACAAAACTGGCCAATGAGTTTAATGCCAGTATTCGGTGTGGTCAGATTAAGGAGGAGTGGCTACACAGCTATTTACTCCCGCTGCCGAAGCAAAACAAGGACCATTCTCAGATCAGTGCCTACAGAATCATCACAATGCAGAACACTGTGGGCAAGCTGCTGGAGAAAATAGTTGCCCGTGTCCTCACCTGTCACGAACAGAAACGTGTATTCCCACCCACACTTAGAGGTTATAGATATAACAAAGAGACATGACTCAATGCGGCAGTATTTGACTATGACGTCTTCGAAGGCTTCCACAGACGAGAGGAGACATGTGCTGCTGCTATAGATCTGGAGGATGCATACAACAGGGTACCATTTGAATATCTCATGCATATGCTTCTCAAACTGGCGATGCACCCCTTCCTCATTAGATGGATCGCCGCGGCACTGTTTCAGAGGAAGGTGATACTCAGATGTGAAAGTTGGTCTTCCGAGCCAACATCCATTTGTCCAGGGCTGTCACAAGGCTCACCATTGTCACCAGTTCTATTTAACGTGTACACAATAACGATCACGGAACAACAGCTGGATGGGAGGGGAAGAACTATGACTTTTGCTGATGATATTCTGGTATATCGACAGGGAAGAAGAGACAGACGGGGAATCGCTTCCACAATGCAAGACGAACTCGATCGCATTTCTTCCTGGTGTGGGGTATCAGGTACCGTGGTTAATATTAATAAAGCATCAGTTTCATGGTTCTCCCTTAACAATCATATCGTTCATACGCCCACACCGGTAGTACGAATGGGAGCTGATGAGGTGACCAGGGACAAGTTGATGACATGCTTTGGAGTTACAACAAGGACACAAAAAGGACACAATAACAACCGCTACAGGGGTACAACAAGAACACATCAGAGACACAACAAGGACACAACGAGGATACAACATGAATGGAACAAGGACACAACAACCGCAACCAGAACTCAACAATAACGCAACAAGGACACAACAACAACAAGTACACAACAAGGAAGAGACAAGCACACAACAAGGACAGAGCACAAGGACACAACACAAGGAGACAACAACGAAACAACATCAACAACCAGGATACAGCAAGAACACAACAACAACCGCAAACAGGACACAACAAGTAAATAACAAAGTCACAACAAAGGCAAATCAAGGGCCCAACAACCACCGCAACCAGGATACAACAAGGACGCAACAAGGACGCAACAAAGACCCATCAACAACCGCATGCAGGATACAACAAGGGCACAACATGAATGGAACAAGGACACAAAAAGGACACAATAACAACCGCTACAGGGACACAACAAGAACACATCATAGACACAACAAGGACACAACAAGAACACATCATAGACACAACAAGGACACAACAAGGACGCAACAAAGACCTATCAACAACCGCATGCAGGATACAACAAGGACACAACAAGGATGCAACAAGAACACATCATAGACACAACAAGGACACAACAAGGACACAACAAGGACACAACAAGGACGCAACAAAGACCCATCAACAACCGCATGCAGGATACAACAAGGACACAACAAGGACACAACAAGGACGCAACAAAGACCCATCAACAACAGCATGCAGGATACAACAAGGACGCAACAAAGACCCATCAACAACCGCATGCAGGATACAACAAAGACACAAAAACCGCAACCAGGACTCATCGAGGACACAACAAGGACAAACAACAACTGCATGCAGGACACCACAAGGACACAATAACAACCGCAATAAGGACACACTGAAAGGTAAAACAAGTTACAGACAAGATACGGCAGAAAAAGGAAAGAAGGAAGGAAGAAGAAGGAAGAAATTGGAGAGAAAGAGAAAAAGGTCGAGAGAAAATAAGAAAGAATGGAACAGCTTAATTTATTGTGACGTCACTGGATAGATTACCCCCAAGAGGTAAGATTTGGCAAGATAAAGAAACGACGAGAGAAAAAGAGTCTATGTTAGAGTATCATCATCATGTGCCATACCGGTTGGCGTAGGTGATCATGTCCCTCCACAATCTTCTATCTACAGTGCATCGTATCAGTTCTGTTGTTGACTGTTTTCCATGCCATGACACCAAGCTATCCAGTATTTTCTCTCTTTGTCGTCCGCGATCTCTCTTTCCTTTTATTTTGCCAGTTTTAACCAAGTATTCCAACTTTCCTCTTCTCATGATGTGCCCGAAAAATGTTGATTGTTTCTTTCTGATGTTTTTTAAGAGCTCCCTTTTTGTGTTGGCCTCTTTGAGAACTTCCTCATCGGTCTTTTTAGCTGTCCAGGGAACTTTCAACATTCTTTTGAGAAATCGCATCTCTGTGGCCTCTAATGGTCTTTTCATATGTTTGTCTACGTTCCATGATTCGCTTCCATAGGTTAGAATTGGTTCTATATAGCACCGATGAACTCTTTTTCTCATTTTTATTGACATAGATGTATTGCATAAAATATTTTTCATTTTCTGAAATGCTATTTTGGCCTGAGCTATTATGTTTTTTTTATTTCTGTGGTGCCTCTCCCGTCTGATATTATTGTGCACAAGTATTTGAAACGTTGCACTTGTTTCAGATTTGTCTCGTTTATTTTTATGCTGCATGATGGTGATGATTGTTTCTTCGATATAACCATTACTTCTGTTTTCTTACTATTCAGACTGAGACCCTTCTTGTTGCTTTCTTTTACTATTATGTCCATCATTTCTTGTAGTTCATTCTCTGTCTCTACTATTAAGACTGTGTCATCCGCATATCGTAAACTATTTATGTTGTGACCGTTGACTTCAATTCCTTTTTTGCCTACTATTGATCTCATAATATATTCGCTGTAAATTGTGAAAACAAATCCGGTGACAGAACACAGCCTTGTCTGACTCCTTGCTTTATATATTGGAATTGTCCTGTTTGGTTGTTAATTCGTATAGCTGCTGTTTATTGCCAGTACATGTTTTTTTATGATTCGCAGATCCTTGCCATCAATGTTTAATTTCTCCAGCATATTTATTATTTCCACATGCTTTACTTTGTCAAATGCTTCCGTGTAGGCTATAAAGCACATATATAGATCTTTCTTTACCTCCAAAGATCTTTCTATCAATGTTCTTAAGATGTGTATTGCATTATTGGTGCCCTTTCCTTCCACAAATCCACATTGTTCCTCACTTATTTCTGGTTTTATTTTGTTCCTTACAAGTCTCATGATTATTCTTAGTAATATTTTAGTCATATGGATCATGAGACTAATAGTGCGATGCTTTTCACAATCAGTGGCGCCTGACTTCTTCGGTATGGCTACAAAGATAGATTTTAGTAGATCTTCAGGTATGTGTCCATTGTTATATGTGTCATTGAGTAATTTTGTTATGACGTGTACTCCCAGCTCTCCTAATGCATTTATCTCTTCGATTGTTATATTGTCAGGACTTGGAGCTTTGCCTCTTTTCATGTGTTGAATTGCGTCCTCCACTTCACTCTGCATTATTGGTGGTCCCGTGTCTTCATTTGAATTGTTTAATTCTGGTCTTTCATCATCATAGAGTTGACTGATATATTCTGTCCATCTTTCCATTGTCTTCTCCTGTCCCATTATTATATTTCCTTCCTTTGATTTCATACATCCTGAAACTTTGACTTCTTTTCTTCCTGTTAATTCATTTAACTGATTGTGCATAAATTTTGAGTCTTTCTTTTGTTGTTTTTCCATTTTCTCACATTTCTGTTTTAACCATCCTTCCTTTGCTTCACTGCAATTGTTTTGGATCTCTTTGTGCAATATTTTGTATGTCCGTTCTTCTTTCTTATGTTTTCTTCTTTCGTCCATTAGTTGTAATATTTCTTCTGTCATCCATTTCTTTTTGTTGATTCTTTTAGTCACTGGTATTACTTCTTCTGATGTTTGTTGAATCGATTGTTTGAGCTTTTCCCACTGCTCCTGGATGTCCTGTATTTTCTCAATAGCATTATATCTATTTTGTACTATCGTTCAGTACTTATTACTCATCTGTTTATCTACTCTTAGTATATACTCGTATAGTTCTAATTTTATATTACTTGGTGATTTCTGTGCTTTCCGCAGTTTTATTCTTATCTTTCCAACTGCTGGTACATGGTCAATATTGCAATCTGCACCTGGCCTTGTGTTAATCGATGTTAGCCCATTCCTGAATCTTCTCTGTACCATTATAAAATCAATTTGATTGTGTACTTTTTTGTCTGGGCTTTGCCGTGTCCATAGTCGCCTAGGGTGTTGTTTGAACCAGATGTTACCTATAATGATTTCATGTATCATTGCCCAATCTATCAATCTATCCCCTCTGTCATTCGTCTCTCCAAAGCCATGCCCCCCACCTCCCCCAGTCATGTTTTGCACTTTAGCTGTTCCTACCTTTGCATTGAAATCCCCTAATACAACAGTTATTTCTTGGGATTTACACTGTTCCATGGCCGCCTCTAGCTCCTCGTAAAAAGTGTCAATGTCTTCTTCTTCGTTATTACTTGTTGGTGCGTAAACTTGAATTATGTTGATATACATTGGTCTGCCTCTCAATTTTACTAGCAGAATTCTGTCTGATACTGGCCAAAATCCTTTCACTGTTTTGCTTCTTTCTCTATCTAACATGATGCTTACTCCTCTTTCGTGTGTAGTTCCCCCAGAGTAAATTACATTTCCACTGTCGCGTTGTAATAATCCTGCTCCTGTCCATCTCATTTCACATAGTCCCAAGATGTTCAATTTCATTCTCTTTATTTCTTGGCTGATGTTTTCTAGTTTTCCACCTGGAATGGTGATCTAATGTCCCAAGTTCCTATTACTAGAGTCTCTTTATTTTTGATCAAGCATACAGTAGCTTGATGACGATCGGGTGTCATCTGTAGCACATGACGCTCCCTACCGGACGAGGTGGCTGTGAAGTCCCCATTAACGTCGTTAGCTGTAAATATAAGGTTCTGATTTGTCATAATTTTTCCAGGCAATATAAGAAGCTAGTTTGCCATTCCTTTCCTTCTTGGCAGTGACTGCACTAATCGGAGATCGTAGCCATTGTCTCTACACATGAGATCCTCTACCTGTCATCGCGGTGTGGGGACTATAACCGGCAATGTTAGAGAATTGATGAGAGAAACAGAGTTTATGCTAGAGAATAGATGAGAGAAACATAATGTATGTTAGAGAATAGATGAGAGAAATAGAGTTCATGTTAGAGAATAGATGAGAGAAACAGAGTCTATCTTGGAGAATAGATGAGAGAAACAGTTTATGTTAGATAATAGATGAGAGAAACAGAGTCTATCTTAGAGAATAGATGAGAGAAACAGAGTTTATGTTAGGGAATAGATGAGAGAAACAGTTTATGTTAGAGAATAGATGAGAGAAACAGAGTCTATGTTAGAGAATAGATGAGAGAAACATAGTTTATGTTAGAGAATAGATGAGAGAAACAGTTTACGTTAGAGAATAGATGAGAGAAACAGTTTACGTTAGAGAATAGATGAGAGAAACAGAGTCTATGTTAGAGAATAGATGAGAGAAACAGAGTTTATGTTAGAGAATAGATGAGCGAAACAGTTTACGTTAGAGAATAGATGAGAGAAACAGAGTCTATCTTAGAGAATAGATGAGAGAAACAAAGTTTATGTTAGGGAATAGATGAGAGAAACAGTTTATGCTAGAGAATAGATGAGAGAAACAGAATTTATGTTAGAGATAGATGAGAGAAAAAGATGAGAGAAACAGAATTTATGTTAGAGAAAGATTAGAGAAACAGAGTCTATGTAAGAGAAAGTTTTGATTACCTTTGAAGAATGTTTTCAAACAATGGTTCGAGTTATCTTCGCCATTATTATCCTTCATACAGTCCCTGCGTCTAATTGGGCTCAATAAACAGATCTGTGCCACGCACATGTTTGCTCACTTATTAACTTCCTCGCGCTGGCCAGCTTCAGTGTACGTCCTAGTGTACCACTTCCCACGGTTACAACGACCTGTGCTGTTATTAAAGAGATCGCTGTAACAGTTTGACCCGATGATAGATACTTGACAGATAGCTGGATGCTACGGATGAACGTCACTTCCTGAAGCACTGTCCAAGGTTTTGTCTGACTGGGAAAGAGACACACCCACTCCTTTCCATATCTCCACAATATTGTCCTTGATTGATCAAGTTGAACACAAGTTTGTGATTGAAATTGCTGTAACAGTTTGACTAACACTTTGACAGATATCTCTGGATGCTCCAGATGAAGATCACTTCTTGAAGCACTGTCCAGGTTTAGTCTGACGGGGCAGGACACCCCCCCCCCCACCCCCCACCCCAACCACCCTCCACATCATCCATATATCCACAACTTTATCGCTTGATTGATCAAGTTCAGAAAGGGTGACCTTGATACTTAAATTATGTAGCAAGGTCGTTGACCTTTTCATTCCAGGAAACGATTCCATTCTCTGAGATGTGTTTACGTCTTCGTCCTGTCTGCCTGAAGGACAAGGGTTTTCTCCAAGAGGCTCACCTTATGTTAGGTATTTGTAGCCGCCGTCTCTATCCTGAATCAGTCCTCAAATATGTATTCTAACGGGATCTTCTCATTTCTCGTCTGGGTGCACTCACACAACAAACCAACCGCTCCGTCTCTGATAGAACGATATTCACACTCAACCTACCTCCATCACCTACCACCTTCCACCCTCACTTATCACCCTCATCTACCACCCTCACCTACCACCCTCACCTACCACCCTCATCTACCATCCTCACCTACCACGCTCACCTACCATCCTCCCCTTCCACCCTCAGCTACCACACCCCTTCCACCCTCATCTACCATCCCCACCTACCATCCTTACCTTCCAACCTCACCTTCCACACTCACAAGACAGCAATTGTGAGATTTCTGATCTCACCTGGACGGCCAACGGCCAAAGTAACAAACGTGGAGGTCTTCACTCACACAAACCTCCCGAACATCTACACGCTGCTCAAACAACGTTGTTTACGTTGGCGTGGCCGCTTACACCGTACGAAAGATGGTCTCATACCAAACGATATATTATATGGCTAGTGGACGCCTAAACTCCGAATTATAGTACATGTGTAAACGTGACATAAAGACTCTGAAAATAAACCTGCAGCCTGGGAAGAAAGAGCTGCAGACCGCAGTCTTTGGAAACTCCAACTCAAACAAGCAACAGACAGGTTCATAGAAAATGAAAACACACAGCGAACAAAGGAAAGAAAAAAATAATATTTCCACGAAGAACCGCAAGCTTCATTGTCAACAATGACTAACGGAGGTTAAAGGTCAACAAAGAAACAAAGAAATGTCAAACAGGGAGATAAGGTTGTGTGCTATCACCAGCTTTGTTTAATATTTATAGTGAGGTTATTTTAAGATCCATAAGGGACATGCCTGGAATAACAATTGGAGGTCATAATATAAATAATCTAAGGTATGCTGATGATACAGTATTAATTGCTAAGAGTGAAAATGAGTTACAAGAAACGTTGGCCATTATAGTGAAAGACAGCAAAAAAAAAGGACTCAGCCTTAATAGCAAAAAGACAGAGGTAATGGTAGAAAACAAAGAAAAAGACATCACCTCAGTGCAAAATAAAGACAAGTGGAACAATATTAAAACAGGTAAATGAATTTAAATATTTGGGAACTTTCTTAACCTCAGACGGAAGATGTACAAAAGAGGTGAGATGCAGAATGGCTCAGTCAAAAGCAGCTTTTCCAAAAAATGAGGAAAGTACTATGCAATCCGTTTTTGACAATAGAAACAAGAAAAAGAGTTCTTTAAAGTTACGTAGAGCCAGTCTTAACATACGGATGCGAGTCATGGACAATAGGACAACAGACAAGAAAATCACTGGAGTCTGTAGAAATGTGGTTTTACAGAAGAATGTTGAGAATAACATGGACAGCTACGAATAATAATGAAGAGGTTCTGAGAGAGGTCAAAGCAAAAAGAGTGCTAATTTCCAACATTAGGAAGAAACAATCATCATTTTTTCGCCATGTAATGAGAAGAGAACAACTGGAATATATTATAACAACTGGAAAAATTGAGGGACGAAGAGATAGAGGGAAGCAAAGAGAAAAGATACCTGACAGCTTAAAAGAATGGCTTGGCAGAAGGTCAACAACAGAAATGATAAATAGCAGCCGAGATCGAAAGTTGTGGAGAGATATGACACCTACGCCAGTAGGCCCGGTACTTGATAATATGTTATTGTGCTTTATCATATTACAATGATTCTCAATGTCTTATATATAAATTCTTTCGTCATGTCTTTATATATTGCTCTTCAGGCCGTCTCATTAGCATTAACACACAGTTAACACATTCAAGTAAAGTATATTCATTTCATTCTTGATAAGCGACAAATTCTTGAGGCGCTTATTAACAACATCATATATTTATTAATATACTATTCTACAGCACTGTGGTCACAAATCACATTAATACAATTTCAGAATTATAGGATTTGACATTATCACAAAAGTTAATACTACCTGGCGGTTTGGGTGACCGCTTGAATTAAATCTCAGTGAATTCACATCACAGATTACACTTTCTAACTATCGTGCTGTTGTGTACACAAACGTCCTGAAGCGGACTCCCAAATTAGCTGTTCTAAAAAAGCTAAATAAGCTGTTCTGTGTCTCCTCTCTTTGATGGTGTCTGCTCTCACTCTCTGCTCGCTCTTTATACATACTGGTCGCTCCAAGCTACCCACCTGATGTCAAATATCTTAATATTTCTTTTCTCTACGCCCACACTTTCTAGTGGACACTCCTTGTTGATATTGTTTACGTTATCCGCCAACAATGTCTGGTCTTCATCTTTTACCTTTCGGCTCCCTGTGGAGCATAGGTCTTCAACAAACACTTTCAACTCCCTGTGAGCATAGGTTTTCAACACACACGTTTAACTCCCTGTGGGGCATAGGTCTGCAACAAACACTTTCCAAGCCATTCTTTTTTTTTTTTTTTGCCATTCTTTAAAGATCATTCAGTGTCTTTCCCATCATCTCCATCTCTGCTTCTATCTGTCTTCTGCAAGAATTCCTTGGTCTTCCTCTTTGTCTTTTCCCCTTGGGAATTCAACAAAAGATATGTTGTGCAATACTCTCAGTTGGCTTCATAGTGTGTGTCCTATCCAGCGCCATCGTCTTCGCTGTATCTCTTTATCCACTGGTATTTGACTGGTATTTAATGCGTGAAGAACAGGCTGGGTTTAGAAAAGGGAGAAGCTGTCTTGACCACATTTTCACTCTACGACTTATATTGGAGGAACACATTGAAAAGCAAAAACCTTTTGTACTTAACTTCATCGACTTCAAAAAAGCATTTGATAGTATTCATAGAGATTCTTTGTGGAAAATTCTGAAGCAATATGGCTTACCATCAAAAATCATAAATATTATCAAAGACATGTATGATGGTTACACATGTGCAGTTCGAACAGAGGAAGGACTGAGCGAATGTTTCCCAATAGAAACTGGGGTTAAACAAGGATGTATTTTATCGCCCTTGTTATTTGGAATTGTTATGGACTTCATAATGAAGAAATGCTGCACTGGTAACAAAGGCATCGAATGGATACAAGGGGACCATTTGGAGGACCTGGACTTTGCTGATGACATAGTTCTCATCAGCAATCAGATAAAAACGATGCAGGAAAACACAAATGAACTATCATCAATAGCCAGCAAAATTGGGCTTGAGGTCAATCATGAAAAGACTAAAGTCATGAAAAGTTTAATTCCAACAAGTGACAAAATATACATGGAAAACAAACCAGTAGAAGAGATCGATCACTTCATCTATCTTGGAAGTCACATTGATCGAGAAGGGATACGAGCAAAGAAATTAGAATCAGACTGGCTAAAGCAGCAATGTCTTTCAGAAGCCTTGAAAAGTTGTGGAAATCAAAACTCATTAGCACAAACACAAAACTTAGGCTATTCAAATCAAATGTACTATCAACCCTTACGTATGCGTGTGAAAGCTGGAAAACAACAAGAGATATAGAAACAAAGTTGAACGCATTCGAAAATAAATGTCTAAGGAAAATACTTGGTATAGAATGGAACGAATTCAAAACAAACGAGGAAATTAGAGAAATCGCCAATCAACCACTAATATCTTCAGTAATAAAGAAAAGACGATGGTCATACGTTGGACATGTGATGAGAAGAGATAATAATCGAATAGCAAAGCAAGCCCTCATATGGGAAACAACAGGTAAGAGAAAAAGAGGAAGACCCAGGGAGACACTGAGAAGAACATTGATGAGAGAGGCAAGAGCAGCAGGAATCGGCTCCCTCAATGAGATAGAACTGCTTGCACAGAACAGAGACAGATGGCGAGATTTGATAAAATATCTTTAAAAGAAAACTGCTAGAACAAAAATTCATATAGGAGAAGGTGTATCTTGGTCTACGCCCTATGGGCCGGTTACGGCTCGAAAGGTCAATAGATAGATAGATAGATTTGACTGGTACATTTCCCTAATTCTATGTTTTTTGATTTTGTCCTGCCATTTCCATTCTGCGTAAGCATCCATTAATGGAAGTCTGTATCTTCGTGATTGTCAATTTTGTTGTTCTCCATGTTTCACAGTCATTTAATAGGACTGACTTAACATATGAGTTGAACATTTTTATTTTAAACCTAATTTAATTGTTCTTCTATATTTTTCCCAGTGCAACAAAAGCTGCTCTTGCTTTTAATATAATTTTATGTTCCTCCCCTTATCTATATTACTACCAAGATATATATAAGATTGCACGTATAGTAGAGGTGTTTCTCATAACTTTTTTTGGTCATTGCCATCTGCATTAATTCTCATAATGTTGGTCTTACCTCTATTAATTTCAGTCTTAGCTGTTGTTATCTTTCATCAAGTATGCTCATTTTATCCTGCATCTCTTGATTGTTGTGTGATTGGAGAGCTATGTCATTAGAAAAGTCTAAATCATCAAGTTGCTTGGTCAGTGAACACTGGATTCCATTTCTGCTGTTTTGAGTTATTTTCATAATCCAATCTATGGCCAGTAGAAAGAGAAATGGAGAAAGAAGGCATCCCTGCCGTACTCCTGTTCTTATTTCAAACGCTTCTGTAAGTCGTCCCACCACACTACATTGTATTCCTCCAATACATTGTTTTTATCAGTTTAATAAACTTTATGGGGATTCCGTAATGACTCAGCAACTTCTAAAGCATTTTTCTGTCTAAACTATCAAGTGCTTTTTCGTAATCTATGAATCCAATATAAAGTGGGGATTTTAGTTCTAAACTTTGTTCAACTATTATACTTAGAGTAGTTATTTGATGAGCACATGATCTGTTCTTCCTAAAACCTACTTATACATCTCTCAAATGTTTCTCTATGGCCTCTTTTAGTCTCTTCAGACTGATTCTGCTTAATATATTTCCTGACACTGATAGTTCGATTCTCTAGAGAAGAGGATTTTGGAATCGATACATCTCAAGGGGTTCATCCAGGCAATAAAAATCAGTATTAGAGGTTCTCCTGGGAAATAAAGATGGCCTGGCGTGATACCGACCACATGACCCAAAAATGTGCTGTAATCATGAAATAATATATGGTCACTAACACAATATTCCCCAACGCCAAGCTGGCAGAAGAGGGAACCTTTACTTTTACTTTACTGGCCGGTATTTTATCGTTTCTTATGGATCTTTAAGATGTCGCTTTTCTACTATCACTGTGTTGTGTAACTATTTCCATTTTATACGCCTGCTTGTATATTTCATATTAGTCGTTTTTTTTATTTTTTTAGTATCTTTATATCTTGTTTCATTTTTCTGTCGATTTCTTTTGTTTCAACTTTGGTTAATATAAATGAATCGTCGCCTCTAGAGCCACAAACACAAAACGAACTAAATTACGCATTTAGAGAAGAAGAAACGACAAAGTAAAAATCAAACAGGAAAATGTGTCATTTCTAACTGCGTCTAACAGACGATAAACGACGTCAATATGGGAAACTGACCGTGGTTACTTAACTAATGTTCTATGAACGGGTAAAAAAATAACCGGACATGACAAGTGGGTGTTATCACGTCTTGTTGCATTATTTAAGTCCAACGTGAACAATATTTCATTTCAGTCATCGGTCATCGCATCTGGCCACTGTCTACAGTTCGTGAGTGTAAATTGTTATTATCTTGGTTTGTCACAAACATTTTGTTATGTTGACTTGTAATAAACACTTTCTTATGTTGGCTTGTTACATTCACTTTATGTTGCCTTGCAACAAATACTTTGTTATGTTGGCTTGTCACAAACATTTTGTTATGTTGGCTTGTCACAAACACTTTGTTATGTTGGTTTGTCACAAATACTTTGTTATGTTGGCTTGTCACAAACATTTTGTTATGTTGGCTTGTCACAAACACTTTGTTATGTTGGTTTGTCACAAATACTTTGTTATGTTGGCTTGTCACAAACACTATGTTATGTTGGCTTGTTACAAACACTTTGTTATGTTGGCTTGTCACAAACACTTTGTTATGTTGGCTTGTCACAAACACTTTGTTATGTTGGCTTGACACAAACACTTTGTTATGTTGGCTTGTTACAAACACTTTATGTTGCCTTGTAACAAATACTTTGTTATATTGGCTTGACACAAACACTTTGTTATGTTGGCTTGTTACAAACACTTTATGTTGCCTTGTAACAAATACTTTGTTATGTTGGCTTGTCACAAACATTTTGTTATGTTGGCTTATCACAAACATTTTGTTATGTTGGCTTATCACAAATATTTGTTATTTTGCCTTGTCACAAACACTTTGTTATATTGGCTTGTCAAAAACAATTTATTATGTTAGCTTGCCACAAAACACTTTGTTAAGTTGGCATGTCACAAAAAAATTGTTATTCTGGTTTGTCGCAAAACACATTTTTTTGTTGGCTTGTTACAAACACTTAGTCACATTGGCTTGTCACAAACACTTTTTCATGTTGGCTTATCATAAACACTTTGATGTTTTGTCTTGTTAAAAACACTTTCTTTATGTTTATGTTGTCTTTTCACAAAATACTTTGTTATGTTGACTTGTCACAAAACAATTTGTTATGTTGGTCTATGAGAAAATACACTTTGATATGTTGGCTTGTCACAAATATTTAATTATGTTGGCCTGTCATAAACACTTTGTTATTTTGGTTTATCACAAACACTTTTTTTGGTTGCCCCTCATAAACATTTGTTTATAAATGCTTCTCACAAACTTTTTGTTATATTGACTTGTTATTAAGACTTTACTATATTATTATATTGACTTGTTATTAAGACTTTGCTAAATTGACTTCTCTCAATAATTCTTTATGTTGGCTTATCACAAACACCTTTTTATTCTGTCTTGTCACAAACACTTTGCTATTTTGGCTTGTCATAAAAACTTTGCTATTTTGCCTTGTCATAAACACCTTTTTATGCTAGCTTGTCACAAACACTTTGATATGCTAGGCACTCACAAGCACTTTGTTATGTTGAAGTGTGACAAACATTGAGTTATGTTTTCGCATGACAAACACATTGTTAAGGTGACTTGTCTCAAACACTTTATTATTATTTTTTTCACAAATATTTTGTTATTTTGGCTTGTCACAATCACATTGTTATTTTAGCTTGTCACAAACACTTTGCTATCTTGGCTTGTCACAAATATTGTTTTATGTTGACTTGTCAGAAACACTTTTGTTATGGTGGCTTGTAACAAACAATTTATTATGTTGGCTTGTCACAAACACTTTCTTCTGTTTTACTGTTTTTATCTATTTATGTGTCTAAAATATAATAGATCTAGTGAACGTAAAATGAAATCATTTTTTATTTTTTTGCTATAAAGTTCGTGCCGTAAGACGGAGCTTATTGCTATTGTGGTTCCTTGTGGTATTGATACAGATCGATGCCTCATGCTGTTACATCGCGAGAAGCTAAAGGGCTGTAACATTCTATTGACCGGGACAGCGTCTGATGATCAGATTACCTCCTACATCGCAGCTCTCTATACAGTTTCCTTTTACTTATTACCTTTATGGATGATTTCTAATTTATTTAATTATCACAACATCTAGTCCCAGTTTGAGAGATTAAAGAAAATATACTTTTGTTTGAAAAGTAAAAATTGTAAATACAACATGTTTTAGTGAGTAAATTGTTTTAGTTTTGATCGTATGTTGATTCGTGTCCAAATATATATGTTTGTAGATGTTGACTGTTGACTTACATACCTATCTTTATCAGTCAACTCCGTACAATCTGCACTTATATCTGTGCCTTCATTTGAATACTTTTCCTGCTATTAAAATGAATCTTACAACTGGGAAGCAGGCACATGATGTCCTATAGCATGTGATGTCACTTGAGAGACTTTACACATTATCAATATTTTAAAGTGAGAGAGCTTGCTATCTTGTACTTTGATATTAACTTCCACAACAAAGTGAGTCAAGTACACATTTTATAGCTGGGTGGACAAGACAGCGTCAGTCTGGGATTGAACGGACGTTAATGTATTCATCAAGTCAGGGCTCTAGTGACTACACAAATGGCACATTCAAAAACTAAATTTTTTGTAACATGTTCAGATGTCCGTTTGGTTAGAAAGTATTGAACCGACACCGTCTCATTCATGAAAGTATTGAACCAACACCGTCTCATTCATGAAAGTATTGAACCGACACCGTCTCATTCATGAAAGTATTGAACCAACACCGTCTCATTCATGAAAGTATTGAACCGACACCGTCTCATTCATGAAAGTATTGAACCAACACCGTCTCATCCATGAAAGTATTGAACCAACTCCGTCTCATTCATGAAAGTATTGAACAAGCACCGTCTCATTCATGAAAGTATTGAACCGACACCGTCTCATTCATGAAAGTATTGAACAAGCATCGTCTCATTCATAAAAGTATTGAACCAACACCATCTCATTCAAGAAAGTATTGAACCAACACCATCTCATTCATGAAAGTATTGAACCGACATCGTCTCATTCATGAAAGTATTGAACCAACACCGTCTCATTCATGAAAGTATTGAACCAACACCGTCTCATTCATGAAAGTATTGAACCAACACAGTCTCATTCATGAAAGTATTGAACCAACACCGTCTCATTCATGAAAGTATTGAACCAACAACGTCTTATTCATGAAAGTATTGAACCAACACAGTCTCATTCATGAAAGTATTGAACCAACACCGTCTCATTCATGAAAGTATTGAACCAACACAGTCTCATTCATGAAAGTATTGAACCAACACCGTCTCATTCATGAAATATTGAACCAGCAACGTCTCATTCATGAAAGTATTGAACCGACACCGTCTCATTCATAAAAGTATTGAACCACACCATCTCATTCATGAAAGTATTGAACCAACACCATCTCATTCATGAAAGTATTGAACCGACACCGTCTCATTCATGAAAGTATTGAACCAACACCGTCTCCTTCATAAAAGTATTGAACCAACACCGTCTCATTCATGAAAGTATTGAACCAACACCGTCTCATTCATGAAAGTATTGAACCGATCAGTCTCATTCATGAAAGTATTGAACCCACACCGTCACATTCATGAAAAGACAATCTCTGTTTTCTTGGTCATACATCGACCAGGTGCCGGCACGTCTTGTAGCTCCACAGTCTGGTTGTTTATTTATAATTTCAATCTTTATGCTCCTTACGATTGATACAAAGTCAGAATAGCTTTTTTGTTTTACTTATGCATGATTGTAATGTCTATTTATGACTGACATTAATATATGTCGTGATCGTTAAACAGAGGTCATCACCTGCCAACAACTGTTAACTTAATCAAGGTATCAGACAAGAACTGACAGCAGCCTCCTTTTGGACACAGCGTCACAGAGCATGGCGTCCAGTTGTCAATATATAATGAAGCACACTCCGATGTTCTGGATGGTCGTCATCGCGGCCTGGCTGCACTTGGCCGCTGCTATGACCGGTAAGTAAATGTCTTTTCTCCCCGAAGTGAACATGTGGCTAGATGTGTCCAGGAGTTTAAATCAAGAAAAAAAAAAGCATAGAGAAATATGAGACGATAGAGTTGGTTAGGTTATGTCCCTTTAGAAGAGAATAAGAAACCATTACATGAATTACAATACAAGAACAGTGACTTTCGTTGGTAGGAATCAAGAACGGACACCAAGGGTTAACTTGTTAAGACCAGGGTAAATAGGGATAAACAAGATGGTTAGATTTAGGAAATGTTGCAAATGATGTCGATATGGGCAATGGGAAAAGGTGAAGATTTGATGCCAAACTACGGAGCATGTAGATCAATGTCTGCTAAACTAAACTCACTTGTCCCTACTCTTAGTTGCCAAATGTAGTTAAATTTCAGTCATTTGCCTACCTCAATACTCAGTTTGTAACATTAGCTACACTTAATCGCTTCCATTAACAACCAGTTACTAACATTAGCTGCACTCCAATAGCTTCAATCAGCACCCATTTACTACATCAACAATATCATCTTCAGCTGAATTAATCCAGCTGGTACTTCTCTACATTGTCCGCACTTAAGTTATCAACACATACCAGCTGTTGTATTTTGTTTAAGTTGTCAACTCATACCAGCTGTTGCAATTTGTCAGCTCTTACCAGCTTTTGTTTTCTGTCAACTCATAGTAGCTGTTGTATTCTGTCAACTCTAACCAGCCGTTGTATTCTGTCAGTTCTTACCAGCTGTTGTATTCTGTCAACTCATAGTAGCTATTGTAATCTATCAACTCTTTAGTCCACGTCACACATATGGACCCCAGCTATACACGTGACTCAATGCCAGATGAGTTGAACGTGACTCTTGTTAGTGAGTCGGGGAACAACATCTACATCCACCTTCGACGTATGCAGGACCATGTCCCCAACGTTCCGGTCTACACCCTCCACATTGACTCAAATGGCAGGCTCTACCAACACCCAGAGGACCTAGAGGACAAGCAGGTATGTACAATAAAGTGGCACAATCCTAAAATCGTAATAGTCATTGACTATTAATCATATCAATATTGGTGAGTGTTTGAAGAGATAGGGGCTCATGTACTTTTCCTCTCGGGCCAAAGACGTAGCGAGGCAGTTATAGTTCTTTACGTGTGACGATTTGCTGCTAGTTGGTGTATGTCTTGATTGATGTCCCATGGTTGAGCCTTCCCTTGTAATTGTTTTGGGTAGCGATTTTCTTGATATCTCTTGTTTTATTTTGTTTTATTTTATCAAATGGTTTCCTGTAAATGTGTACACAAATGATAAATATTAATAGAGAAAAACAGGTATATCGCTATTACCATCAATTCCGAGATATATCTCTTGAGGTTTCTCATCTCCTTCACAGAACATAGGCTACTATCAAGACGTGGACAGCGAGACCCTCATACAAGTTACCAAGATTAATGGTCACGGAGACAACGGGGATAACTTCGAATTGGTAAGTCTGTCTTGTCTGTCAGTCTTACTGTTTACTAGTTTATATCTCATTCTTTCTGCTGATCATCTCTCAGTCTGGTTGGCTTACCACGGCAACAGCCGGGGTTCGTACCCTGGCGAGGACACCTGGGTTTTACTAATTCCCTAAAAATTAGTGGGAGCCGTGATAGCTCAGTGGTTAGTGAACTGGACTACTACGGACAAGGGGTAGGGTTCGATCCCAACCGACGGCTCCGGGTTCACCCAGCCTTAAATGGGTACCGGATTTTTTCTGGGAAAGTAAAGCAGCACGGGCGTAATACCGACCACATTACCCCAAAAATCATGTGCTGAAGGTCTGTAAAATATAGGGTCACTAACACCATATTTCCCTATACGCCACTTGGCGTGACGGGGGGTACTTTACTTTTTTTTACTATCTCTCAGTCTACCGGATCGTTTGTTATGCCACAGTACAGTCTACTAAATCTCCTTGATTGACTATTAATCTTTGAATTTGTCTCATATTTCCCTAATCTTATAACGTCTGGTTGTGTGTGCACCTGTCCACTCATGTACACACTTCTCTATCACTCTCTTTCTTACCGTGAAGAAATAACCAAAAATGAAATGGTTTAACAATGTATCTCGATGTTCAGTTTACTGGGGAAAATTAGAGGATCCAAAAGGTCAGCAAATCGTCAACAAATACGAGTCATGAAAGGTTGTATGACGTCTCATTGAAGGACATATCAAGACATTGAGAGAAATACCAGATCTATCTAAGGTAGCAGGGGCTACATGTCATCGACCGGAGCAGGTTATTAGGAAAGCTCAAAACCTGGTGCCTTACATTTAAGGTGACCATATTTTTGAAATCCCATTCCGCGACGGAATAATTTTACTTCAATTTTCCACCAATAAAATTACATTTCTTCTTGCTGTCATTTTCAAGTGAATAATACATACATTTTAAAACATCTAATAATATAGACCTACAATACGCTATCAGGATAATCAGGAGATTAAAAAAAAAACAGTGATACTCACTTAAATTGAAGGTGAAACAAAGATGCTGTACTTTTGCAGATGAGTTAATTTTCTGTCAAATGTCCTTCTTTGTATGCAGCATCTTATAAAATTCGACACATGTTCCCTCATAGTTCACTTTGGTGATCAACATGGCTTTTAAAGTTTCAACACCTAGTTGTGTTTTATCATTTGTCCACAAACTCTTCATCAGAGAAAACACTCGTTCTGTTGCAGCATTTGTTCCAGGTAGACACAAAAAGAACTCTGCCAACTTCAGAATATGTGAAACGGGCACATGATTGTTTCTGAAGTGGGAAGCTAGTTCAACCCAACGCTGCCCTGGTAATGTTTTATTAAGACTCCACTCACTAATTTTTTGTGAAGTAACGAACTGTTTCATGTAGACATATTCGTCATACATTTCATTTTCTGGAAAGTCGACTGAAGGCACTGTTTGACTCACTATTGATGAAGACTTCTCAATATCTTCCCAATTTGGTGTTCTGTTCAGCATTACCCAGCTGTAAGACTCTAGGTTTTGAAAATTATTTGCAGCCCATTTCTTCAAATAACTTAAAGCTGTTTCATAAAATGAAGAAACACTGGCGTTAAACTTTTTCACATCATCACGTGGAAATCCTTCCTTTTCCAGCTTTTTAAGGATTATCTGAACTCTTGATGGCAAGAAGCCGTCTTCCAGCTTGGACTCCAAGATAGCTTTCAACCTATTGACGTTGTCAATGACTTCAAATACAGTGACCATCTGTCCCTCTACTTTCTGCACTGCTTCGTGGAAAGAGGATGCCTGACTGTGAACCAAAATAAGCCATGCCTCAGACAGTGGGTTTTCAAAGAATTCCTGTATAAAAAAACTGGGCATCTGTCTTGAGATTGAAATATGATTTTAGAGGCAGGAACATGTAAAGAACCCTTTCAACAGCAGGCAAGAGCGCAAGCCACCTAGTTTGTGCATAACCTAAAATCATCTGGAAGTCTGTGTCGACAAACTGACAAAACTCCTTGAGACTTTCAACTCTAACTGTGTATGATTTGAAGTACAGATACATTTTTGCAATAGTCATTTCAACATCAACAGGCAATACGTCTGCAGCTGCTCGAACAGTGTTGTGGAAAATATGGCAAGCACACCCAACTCCTATCAAACTATGTCCAAGGTTTTCTTTCAGTTTTGTGAAAACATTGTTCTGTCCTTTTCTTTCAGCGCCCCCAAAATTAGAATTTGTGTTGTCTGCACATAATCCAACTACTTTCAGTTCTAAACCATTTTCAGTTAGACAGTCAATAAGAAAACTACTTACTATATCAGATGTTTCACCCGGCAATGACTTCAACTCTAATATTTTAACTTTCAGTCCCTTATTGCGATCAAAGTATCTGACAAGCAAAGGAAAAATCTTGATTTCTTTGTGGTTGGAGGCATCTGTCAGTATGGAGATACATGTTACGTTTTCTAGGTCACATCTCAACTCGTTTAGAGCATGGGGTGTGAACACATTCCAAATAATAGCTTCTGTTTTCGTACGTGCACAAGCAAATTTTGGTTCTATAGTTACCTGAAGCAATTTTGATGTGCAGTCCATAGATCTAAACGTGTGATTGTGCATCACTGTATGATATGCAAAGGCACCATCTGTAGCAGCTAACTGTTCTTCTTTGTCACCAACCTGTTCAGCTCGAAAAAAATTTGTCAACGACGAGCTTGATGCAGCAGTAGCGACGGCTCTCTTATGTTTATCACTATTTATGTGGCTCTTAATTAAGGTCTTAAATAAGAGAGCCGTCGCTACTGCTGCATCAAGCTCGTCGTTGACAAATTGTTTTCGAGCTGAACAGGTTGGTGACAAAGAAGAACAGTTAGCTGCTACAGAAGGTGCCTTTGCATATCATACAGTGATGCACAATCACATGTTTAGATCTATGAACTGCACATCAAAATTGCTTCAGGTAACTTTAGAACCAAAATTTGCTTGTGCACGTACGAAAACAGAAGCTATTATTCGGAACGTGTTCACACCCCATGCTCTAAACGAGTTGAGATGTGACCTAGAAAACGTAACATGTATCTCCATACTGACAGATGCCTCCAACCACAAAGAAATCAAGATTTTTCCTTTGCTTGTCAGATACTTTGATCGCAATAAGGGACTGAAAGTTAAAATATTAGAGTTGAAGTCATTGCCGGGTGAAACATCTGATATAGTAAGTAGTTTTCTTATTGACTGTCTAACTGAAAATGGTTTAGAACTGAAAGTAGTTGGAAATGTGCAGACAACACAAATTCTAATTTTGGGGCTCTGAAAGAAAAGGACAGAACAATGTTTTCACAAAACTGAAAGAAAACCTTGGACATAGTTTGATAGGTGTTGGGTGTGCTTGCCATATTTTCCACAACACTGTTCGAGCAGCTGCAGACGTATTGCCTGTTGACGTTGAAATGACTATTGCAAAAATGTATCTGTACTTCAA
This sequence comes from Megaustenia siamemsis, assembly GCA_032433765.1. NCBI lineage: Eukaryota > Metazoa > Mollusca > Gastropoda > Stylommatophora > Ariophantidae > Megaustenia > Megaustenia siamemsis. Next base: position 76,438,820 of record JAVIAB010000024.1, on the reverse strand, counting down.
ATCATACACAGTTAGAATTGAAAGTCTCAAGGAGTTTTGTCAGTTTGTCGACACAGACTTCCAGATGATTTTAGGTTATGCACAAACTAGGTGGCTTGCGCTCTTGCCTGCTGTTGAAAGGGTTCTTTACATGTTCCTGCCTCTAAAATCATATTTTCAATCTCAAGACAGATGCCCAGTTTTTTTATACAGGAATTCTTTGAAAACCCACTGTCTGAGGCATGGCTTATTTTGGTTCACAGTCAGGCATCCTCTTTCCACGAAGCAGTGCAGAAAGTAGAGGGACAGATGGTCACTGTATTTGAAGTCATTGACAACATCAATAGGTTGAAAGCTAACTTGGAGTCCAAGCTGGAAGACGGCTTCTTGCCATCAAGAGTTCAGATAATCCTTAAAAAGCTGGAAATGGAAGGATTTCCACGTGATGATGTGAAAAAGTTTAACGCCAGTGTTTCTTCATTTTATGAAACAGCTTTAAGTTATTTGAAGAAATGGGCTGCAAATAATTTTCAAAACCTAGAGTCTTACAGCTGGGTAATGCTGAACAGAACACCAAATTGGGAAGATATTGAGAAGTCTTCATCATTAGTGAGTCAAACAGTGCCTTCAGTCGACTTTCCAGAAAATGAAATGTATGACGAATATGTCTAATGAAACAGTTCGTTACTTCACAAAAAATTAGTGAGTGGAGTCTTAATAAAACATTACCAGGGCAGCGTTGGGTTGAACTAGCTTCCCACTTCAGAAACAATCATGTGCCCGTTTCACATATTCTGAAGTTGGCAGAGTTCTTTTTGTGTCTACCTGGAACAAATGCTGCAACAGAACGAGTGTTTTCTCTGATGAAGAGTTTGTGGACAAATGATAAAACACAACTAGGTGTTGAAACTTTAAAAGCCATGTTGATCACCAAAGTGAACTATGAGGGAACAAGTGTCGAATTTTATAAGATGCTGCATACAAAGGACATTTGACAGAAAATTCACTCATCTGCAAAAGTACAGCATCTCTGTTTCACCTTCAATTTAAGTGAGTATCACTGTTTTTTTTTTATCTCCTGATTATCCTGATAGCGTATTGTAGGTCTATATTATTAGATGTTTTAAAATGTATGTATTATTCACTTGAAAATGACAGCAAGAAGAAATGTAATTTTATTGGTGGAAAATTGAAGTAAAATTATTCCGTCGCGGAATGGGATTTCAAAAATATGGTCACCTTACTCATAATATCACCATGTCCACTATGGTTAATAGTAAACCCGGATGAACATATATTACATCTTACAGTGAAGTCTGATGACGATGTAGACTTTTTTATAAAAGGGTATTCCTTTTGTAAATCTTGATTAAAACTACAATTACGCTTCGGTGCCATTTTTTGCGAAAGTGAAAGTGAAAGTTAGTAACACAACGAATATATACGAGATTTAAAACTGGGAGCGCATTCTACTGTTTTGATATTAAACAAAATTGTCTACACAGCAACGGAATAATATTTTTTTTTTAATTGAAGAAATGTACGCCGTATACCAAAATGGCAAAATTGGTAAACGTTTGTGTCCCAAATTATTTTTTATCAAATCCGGGACAAAAGCTAAAAAATATGCCAAAATCGGGACAAAACCGATACGGCAGCTAATCCGGGACAAAGGTTTAAAAAATGACAAATTCCGGGACTGTCCCGGACAATCCGGGACGAATGGTCCCCTTACTTCAATTTAATCTGATACTAAGACTGCTATGGTCACAGCTGACGTATGAAGTTGGCTCAAGTACCTTTGATGTAATAATAGGAGGGTCAGTCATTTCGCCTGGAAATTTAGGAAAGTGTCACCAGGACTGATGATTTTATCATCAGGACACCAGGAACATGGAGCACAACATAGTGAAGAGGTAGCTATAATACTATCAAGGAATGTATAGAAGACACTAATAGAATGGGAAGCAGTAGGACCAAGACTAATGAGAGCAACATTTAAAACAAACAAAGCAAAATAAAATTACACATTATCCAATGCTATGCACCACCCAACGATAAGGATGATTTAGTTAAAGATTATTTCTATAAACAGCTACAATGGCAGATGGGTGCAAGGCGAGCCAAGGATATTATAATCTTGATGGGAGACCTAAATGTTAAAGTAGGATCAGACAACAGAGGCTTCGAAGAGATTATGGGAAACATTGACTTGGAGATATAAACGAGAATGGAGAGATATTTGTGAATTTCTGCGCCCTTAATCAAGTGAGCCTAGGAGGAACAATATTCCAACATGAAAGAATACACAAAGCTACATTGGTGTCACCAGATCATAGAAGGGAAAATCAAATTAATACATATGTATTAATAATAAGTTTAAGTCATCCTTACAGTATGTACAAGTATATAGAGGGCAGATATAGCTTCTGATCATCATCTTCTGATAGCCAAACTTAAGATTAATTTCAAAAGGTATACTACAGCGTATAAGGGTAGAAAGCATTTCAATGTAGGGTTTCTTAAAGAACAAGGAATTAAAGATAAATTCGCAGTCTCAATATCAAACAAATACCAAGTCCTCCAACAACTAGAAAATACAATACATATAGAAGATCGTTGGAAAAAGGTAAAAGATATATGGAAAGAGACATGCGAAGAAACACTGGGGAAAAGAGAACGCCAGAATAAGGCATGGATGGCAGCAGAGTCCCTGGAAAAAAATAAAGAAAGAAAGTACAAGAAAGCAGACATAAATAAAAGCAAAACGAAAAGTAATAAAGCCAAGGCACATGAAGCTTACAGAGGTGAACAAAGAAGTGAGAAGATGCATTAAAAGGGATAAGAGGAAATATATAGACGAACTAGCTAAAGAGGCAGAAGAAGCAGCAAATAAAGGGATTGTGAAAGAACTGTACAAGAGCACAAAGAAATTAAGTGGAAAATACAAACAGATCAATGCCTTTATTAAAGATAAGAAAGGAAATCTGCTTAGTAATATAAGGGAACAAATGGAGAGATGGAAAGAGCACTTTGAAGAACTTTTGAACAGACCTGGCTCAAATAATCCTCGAGATATACTGCCAACAGAAGAAGAGTTACACGTTAACTGGAAAACCAAGCAAAGAAGAAATAATGAAAGCCATCAAACTAATATAAAATGGTAAAGCCATAGGACCAGATGAAATTCCTTCGGAAGCCATCAAAGCAGATATTAACACCTCTACCAAGATGTTACATAATCTACTAGATAAAATTTGGGAGAGGGAAGAAATACCTAAAGACTGGAAAGAAGGTTATATGATCAAACTAGAAAAGAAAGTAAGTTTACAGGAGTGCACAAATTATAGAGAAATTATGCTACTATCAGTGCCAGGAAAAATATTAAGCAGAATCATTCTGGAGAGACTAAAAGAGGCCATAGAGAAACATTTGAGATATGAAATAGCAGGTTTTAGGAAGAACAGATCATGAGCTCATCAAATAACTACTCTACGTATAATAGTTGAACATAGTTTATAACTAAAATCCCCACTTTATATTGGATTCATAGATTACGAAAAGGCATTTAAGTTTAGACAGAAAAATGTTTTGGAAGTTGTTGAGTCATTATGGAATCCCCATAAAGTTTATTAACCTGATAAAAAAAAATGTATGAAGGAACGAAATGTAGTGTGGTGCATGAAGGACAGCTTACAGAAGCATTTGAAATAAGAACAGGAGTAAGGCAGGGATGCCTTCTGTCTCCATTTCTCTTTCTACTGGCCATAGATTGGATTATGAAAGTGACTCAAAACAACAGAAACGGGATCCAATGGTCACTGAACAAACAACTTGATGATTTAGTCTCTGCTGATGACATAGCTCTCCTATCATACAGCTATCAACAGATGCAGGATAAAATGAGCATACTTGATGAGAGATCACAACAGCTAGGACTGAAGGTTAATAGAGATAACACCAACTTTATGAGAATTAATACAGTTAGCAATAACCAAAAAAAACTAGGAAAAATACCTCTACTAGACGTACAATCTTACATATATCTGCGCAGTAGTATAGATAAAGAGAGAGGAACAGAAAATTATACCAAAATAAGGATATCAAAAGCAAGAGGAGCTTTCATTGCACTGGGAAACATATGGAAATCCCAAGAAATAAGGTTAAATACAAAAATAAAAATTTTCAACTCAAATGTTAAGTCGATCCTATTATATGGCTGTGAAACATGGAGAACAACAAAATTGACAATCACGAAGATACAGACTTTCAGTAATGGATGCTTACGCAGCATAAAAGTATGGAAATGGCAGGACAAAATCACTAACATAGAATTATGGAAATGTACCAGTCAAACACCAGTGGACAAAGAGATACAGCGAAGACGATGGCGCTGGATAGGACACATATTACGGAAGCCATCTGAGAGTATTACACAACAGGCAGTTTTTTGGAATCCCAAGGGGAAAAGATAAAGAGGAAGACCACAGAATTATTGGAGAAGACAGATAGAAGCAGAGATGAAGATGATGGGGAAGACATGGAATGATCTTCAAAGAATGGCGAAAAAACAGAATGACTTAGAAAATGTTTGTTGAAGACATATGCTCCACTGGGGGCTAAAAAGGTAGAAGACCTAGAAGCCACCAGGACTGGCAGACTCTGTTCTGCAAGAAAACGAAGCTGGTTCTCACGTTTAAGTCGGCCCTAGAGGAATAGAAACCTAGAAGGCCAGGCCAGCTACTAGACCCGTCAAACGAACTATTCCAGTCAATAGAACCCACTTTGAAGATCGCCGGAAAGTGGCAAGTTCATGCAGTAGATAATGAGACATTTGAAAGTCTCAAACGAAAGGAGGTCTACCTGCAGACCAGTGGACGTGAGTTTGACCTTGGTAACAATGATATTTCACTCACCTGCTCACCCGCAGTTGGAATATAGAGACATTATTCGAGCTCCGGATCAAATTTCTCCCGAATTTGACGCTTGAGCGCCGGAACGTTGGAAGTTAGAGTATTTTGAAGTCCCAGATTACACTATGTTACTAAACAACCCCCCCCCCCTTTTCCAAATAATGGTCTCCTATGTCTGAGATGTTCCTTGGTTGTGTCTGAGATGTGTGTGAGATATGTCTGAGATGTGTCCGAGGTGTGTCTGAGATGTGTCTGAGATGTGTGTGAGATGTGCCTTGGTTGTGTATGAGATGTGTCTGAGATATGTCTGAGATGTGTCCGAGGTGTGTCTGAGATGTGTCTGAGATGTGTGTGAGATGTGCCTTGGTTGTGTCTCAGATGTGCCTGAGATGTGTCTCAGATGTGTGTGAGATGTGTCTGAGATATGTCTGAGATGTGTCCGAGGTGTGTCTGAGATGTGTCTGAGATGTGTGTGAGATGTGCCTTGGTTGTGTCTCAGATGTGCCTGAGATGTGTCTCAGATGTGTCTCAGATGTGTCTGAGATGTGTCTGAGATGTGTCTCAGATGTGCCTGTTTACCGATTTATCTGATAAATGTAAAATGTAAAGGTCTAACAGGTTAGGCCTGTCTGTAAAACATGGAGAATGATTACAATTGTCTGTGACCAACGTCACATTTTTTGGGTGACAGGTAACACGTTAGGCCACACCTTTATTTTTGCTGCAGATGTTGTGTTGACATATTTATTGTCTGCTACTAATAGTGCCTTTACAGTGAGTTATCATCGTGTCTGTTCTGAATTGGAGCAGCAGTAAAGTAGTGGTTAGAGATCTGGTGGACCTCGATCTATGGCTTCTTGGTTCACCGAGCCTTCACTTGGTTCAATGTTCATTTTTCAGGGAAAGAGACATGGCACAGTCGTTATACTGACCAAGTTATAAAAAATATGTACCGTGGACAAAATGGTATGGGTCCAAACATTGCATGTGAAGCCTTGTAGCACACACCTGGCATTATCTGGGCAACCAGGCAGTTGTTATGTTGCTCATTTTTAAAGCGGTCGCCATCTTGTTGCCTAACTTCCTTAACGTGTTTAACCTGGGACACTATTTCTTTCAGAAAGGGGAGGTAAATATTGAAGGTCAACAGTTCATCTTAAGTCACGATGGAAGATCTAAACGAGATGCTTCCTCACACTCGTCAGCATCCGAAGATGTCACATACACACTGACCCCAAAGAAACCAACTCCAGTCGCCTTCGATTATTACCATGACGCCCGTGAGTACATTTCTGTGACCCTGTCAGCATTTAGGAAATAACTAATTTAACTTTCCCCATTATAAACTTGTTGTCTCACAATATATTCTACTTGTAAAGAAGACAGTATTTATGCTTCCCATGGATCTAAAGCATGATTATGTTCCTATTATATTTGTGTGATTATAGTATCTTGACGAAACTCTTCCATGTTAAATTGCCAAAGTTGAGAATGAATTTTGTTGCAAAGGAAAAATACTTGATCACTTTACTCTTCTGTCTTTCAGCGTCGAGGGAAAGTTGAGAGTCAGCGCTATGTGGTTTGAGTCAAACATAGCGTTATGTGTAGAAAGTAGTTATTTCTCCTGGCCGTCTATTCTTTTTTCTTGTATTGCTGAAGGGTTATTCCTCTACGTTTTCTGTAGTTATACCTGTTAGTTCATGTTTCATGTGAGATATTGTTTGAGGGTAACACCGTCACATGTCCAACCATTTCATTTGTTCTTTCTCGATAAAGTTCAAAAACATGTTATTCTCGCATTTCCAAATTTCTACGATTTTAATTGTTTTTTTTTTCACTGCTACATTCAGCCGAAGACATTACCTCTCACTTGTTGTCATTTTCTTTCTCTTCTTTGCTGTTTGTGTCCGTTTTTTTTAATGAGAGAACACGTTTTACAAAAATACCGAGTTATATATTGCTCTATTTGTATCCGTCGTCTCTTGTTTGATTATTTTATAATTGTATTTGTCCGATTATTTTTATTTCCTTGTTTTAATATATATTCTCAAATTGACCAATTCGCTGCTACAATAGTTCCCAAGTATTTGAAGTCTTTGACTTCTTTCAGCTCTGTGTTCTCAAGATGCTCATGTGAAAATAATAATATTAACATGACATAGTGTAGTAATTAAAAGTTAACCTATAGCTGACAGTCGATTATCTAGCTAAACTAAACTAGCAGCTTTGAGCCTTATACAGATTTGATGAGCATATGTTTTCTGTTCTTTTCTTGCAATGTTCTTTGACTTTTTTCTGCTTTGTCTTCTTTCATTTAATTGCTGCTCTTGTCTTGCAGATTTGCTGAATATTCTGTTTTGAAAAATCCATGTGCTGAGTGTTTGTTTTATTTTTCAAAAAATATTTTTCTTTAAAAAAAAAAAAAAAAATTGTATATTTAACTCTTGTCTGAGCTGAATTGTGTTTGTGTTAATATTTAGAAGACATGGAAGTGTCTGAGTGTATGATCTTTCCTTGGAGACACGTATGCTGCGTACATGCATTGTAGACTTGTACATGTTTGTGTAATCGTTGATTCTTGTAGATGTACATGTGATATGTTTTTTAAAAATTCTAATTCAGTGGTTAAGTATAGTTGGATTCAGGAGATTCGTAGGGGAGAAGGTGACGTTGGTAGTTAAAGATAACAAAACGAGATCGTTGGTATTTTGTTTGAAATTTCCTCTCTAATCTCTTCTCTAAACCTCACAAATGTTCTCTCTAATATCTTTTCTAAACCTCACGAATTTTCTCTCTATTTCCTTCTCTAAACCTCACAAATGTTCTCTCTAAACTCTTCTCTAAACCTCACAAATGTTCTCTCTAATATCTTTTCTAAACCTCACGAATTTTCTCTCTATTTCCTTCTCTAAACCTCACAAATATTCTCTCTAATCTCTTCTCTAATGTCACAAATATGCTACATTTTATGATCTCATTCAGAGTCAAAAGTCGGGCTACAAGATGTGAAGTCTAACCATCCTAACATACCTGGACCTCCCTCTGATCTGCGAACAGACAAATCATCAGTTCCCTCATCTCAGACCCGCCATCGTCGACAGGCTGGATCGGCCACTCCAATCTTTATCGACGTGGTGGCAATCGTTGATTTCGGCTCCTACAGCCGGTTCCTGGCCCGCCATAAGACAAGAACAGAAACCCTGCAGCCATGAGAGAGTATTATGCTTTTATTTTGAGTGACGTAAGTATCTTGTCTGTCGTCACTTCCGATTTGTGGTGCTATTTTATAGTCAACTACAGCATCGCCTAGTAAACACGCCTTCCATTATTGTTCCTTCCAGCCTTTGTGACCTTTGACGTGGCCACAGTTCTTTTTCTCCACCTCTAGAGTGCTATTTAGAGGCCACTTTTTAAAATGTATAAATCTTGTAATATGTCTTCATTGCTCTTGTCCATTATCCAAGGTATCTTAAATAAATTTTCTGTAGCATTTTGCTTCGAATGAATTGATTTGTTCCCTTGCTTTGCGTGATTGCCCATGATTCATAACCATATGTTACTATCGGGAAGATACATGTGCTTAGTGATTTTAATTTTACTGCCTTGCTGGTATTGTGCCATACGTTCTTCGCGGCATTTAATGTGTAGTTGCTTGTGTTAATCTTCTTATGATTGCAGACTCCATTGTTAGTTACTACAGGTCCCAGATATTCACAGTTTGTTAAAATTGCTGGCTATTAACTATTGATGATGTTTTTGTGTTTGTGTTTTGTTTTATCAATGGACATTTTGTTAGTTTTTTGTATCGTCAGATAGAGGTTTTGTAAGTCACTGTGTTTTTTAACAATCAGTTACCTCTTTTAATCGTTATTCATTTTTTGAGAGGAGAACTGTATCATGAGGATACATTATGATATCATGAGCGTGTCTGAGTTCTATAATTATGTTGCCATTTATTGTGTAAGGCTTGAACTTCACAAATCTGTCACCGTTTCTGACATTTCTCATGATATTCTCAGCACAGATGTTCAACAATTATGGAGAAAGGGAACAACCATGCTTAATCCATGTTTGTACTTCAAACCAATTTGAAGTTTTGCCCGCTATTGTGATAGCCGCTTGTTGTTCGTGATATAGCGATTGGATAAGTTGTGATGGGTTCGATTAAAAGCCCATATATTTCATGATGTTCTACAATTTCTGATGTTGTTTACAAAAGTCTTGCTGTAATCTATGAATAGTGTATGCAGTTCTATGTTGTATTCCCTGCACTTCTCAAATATGTTTCTCACGTTAAAGTTTGGACGTACGTACCTCTACTATGTCTGGTACCTGCTTGAATTACATTCAAATCTTGTTCTAACCTCTATTTTGTTCTCTTGGTGGTGATTTGTGATAGTATTTCTATAATATAGTACATATATATTTATATCGTAGTTTTTCTCTGGCATAGTTTATTAGGTGAGAGCCGCGATAGCTCAGTGATTACTGAACTGGACTACAAAGAAGAGGTCGGCTTTGTTCCTGATCGACGGCTTCCGTGTTCACCCAGCCTTAAATGGGTACTGGATTTTTTCTGGAAAAATAAAGTAGCACGGGCGTAATACAGACCATATTGACCCCAAAAATCATGTGCTGAAGGTCTGTAAAATTGTATGATCACTAACACCTTATTCTCTATACCTCACTTGGCGTGACTGGCCTCTTTACTGTTAGTAAAAGTGTAGTAAAGTACCCCCCGTCACGCCAAGTGGCGGCGTATAGGGAAATATGGTGTTAGTGACCCTATATTTTACAGACCTTCAGCACATGATTTTGGGGTAATGTGGTCGGTATTACGCCCGTGCTGCTTTACTTTCCCAGAAAAAATCCGGTACCCATTTAAGGCTGGGTGAACCCGGAGCCGTCGGTTGGGATCGAACCCTACCTCTTGTCCGTAGTAGTCCAGTTCACTAACCACTGAGCTATCGCGGCTCCTACTAATTTTTAGGGAATTAGTAAAACCCAGGTGTCCTCGCCAGGGTACGAACCCCGGCTGTTGCCGTGGTAAGCCAACCGCCTATCGATTGCGCTAACCGGACACCTCTTTACTGTTACCTTTGGCTTATTGGGACAAGAGTTCTACATGTGTAACACAGCGTCAGGTTTCCTTTCTTTGGAATGGGGATATACATTGATCTTTTCCAGGCTTTTAGCCAGTCAGCATTTTTCCATAAAATATTTGTATGTCTAAGCACATTTTGTTAATGTAACAGATTGAAATATGTCAGAGCGCCAGCTAAAATAAGCTGAGTGACCCCCATAATCTGTGGCATGAACTGATAGCTGTTATTTATTACTAGTTTACCGCTTTAGAGACATCTGCCCACCCGTGGTCACCAATATTTGACTCATGTGTTGATGTTCTCATTCATTGCAGGTGGACTTGAAATACAAATCTATAGTCAGTGATAAATACAGCTTTCATGTTCGTCTGGTCAAAATTGACATTTTCGAGGTAAGTTGGCTAGTTATTTCATGTTGTAAGTGTCTGTTGAGCCATATGTGAGTGTATGGTCCTTGTCTATGTATAAATACAAAAACATGCATACATACCTGGACATAAACCATACTGTCGTGCACATGAAAAACGTCGTTACACTCACCATCAGCTCTTTAAAATCAAGTCTACAAATTTTGTTTATCAGAAATTCAATTAAATGTTTTTTTTCGGAACTAGACAGTTTGATTGTGAATAATCGTGTATAACTTCTCAAGCAACCAGGAAGAATTATTATTTTTTTTTTTTTTTTTTAGCAATCGCCAGCTTTGACCTCTGGCGAAGTCTCTAGAGATTAGAAACTGAATTTTCCGTGTTATCCGGTTTTCCATGTTAGCCGTGTGCGCAGGGTTCCCTCGCCGCACAGGCAGATAACTACGTTTTCGGAGGTACTCTTTTTTATTCCCCTGTCGATGAGTAATTGACGTTTCAAGCCGGGCCTCGCTGCTGAGACCAGGGGTGATTGTCGCTGAGAGAAATCATAAATAAAAATCCCAAACGGTGCAGCCGAGATTTGAACCCACAACCTCTCTGTCTCGAGGACGGCGTTTTGCCTCAAGACAACCAGTCAGCCAGGAAGAAAATGAAATAATATTGAAACAAAATGATGAACTGTACTTTAATAAATTAAATGTGTTGAAAGAAACACAGACGTGTCCACTGACGGGGAACACAATTTACAAATGTCGATTACACGAAGCATAGCCGACTCTGACACTGCCTTCAAATATTGTACACTCATGGATGACCGTCCACCGGGGCTCCACTTCCACAGATTGTAAACATTTCTCTGGTGATATAATCTGTGTAGTTTCATGACAATATCCTTAAACTTCTCATACTTCCCGATATATTTTTGTCTTGCAACTAACACACTCCTCATTATATCAACATTTACAACTAATACAGCAATCATTATATCAACATTTACAACTAATACATCACTCATTATATCAACATTTACAACTAATACAAACCTCATTATATCAACATTTATAATTATCACAGCACACATTATATCAAAATTTACAACTATCACAGCCCTCAATACATCAACATTTACAACTACCACAGCACTCATCATATCAACATTTACAACTAACACAACCGTCATTTTTAAAAATATTTATAACTAACACAATCAACATTATATCAACATTTACAAATAACAAAATCCACATTATATCAACATTTACAACTAATACATCACTCATTATATCAACATTTACAACTAACACAACCCTCATTATATCAACATTTACAACTAATACAGCACTCATTATATCAACATGTACAACTAACACAGAGCTCATTATGTCAACATTTACATCTAACACAGTCCTCATTAAATCAAAACTTATAACTATGACCTTATTAAAACAAAGATATCATTCATTACATCTAACACAGTCCTCATTAAATCAAAACTTATAAATATGACCCATTATTAAAACAAGATAGCATTCATTACTTCAACACATACTTCTAGCATAGGTCTCATTACTTCAACACTTACAACTAAGCCAGCCCTCATTACTTCAACACTTGAAACTACCCAACACTCATTACCTCATCACTTACAACTAACATAACTCTCATTACCTCAACACTTACATCTAACATAGCGCTCATAATCTCGACACTTACAACTAACAAAGCCCTCATTACCCTCATCACTTACAAATAACATAGCTCTCATTAACTCAACACTTACATCTAACATAGCGCTCATAATCTCAACACTTACAACTAGCATAGCTCCCATTACCTCAAATCTTACAACTAACATAGCCTCACTACCTCAACACTTACTACTAACATATCTCTCATTACCTCACACTTACAACTAACATAGCGCTCATTACCTCAACACTTACAACTAACATAGCTCTCATTATTACCTGAACACTTACAACTAACATAGCTCTTATTACCTCAACACTTACAACTAAATAACCTCATAACCTCAACACTTACAACTAACATAGCTCTTATTACCTCAACACTTGCAACTAAAATAACCCTCATAAACTAAACACTTACAACTAACATAGCTCTTATTAACTCACACTTACATCTAACATAGCGCTCATAATCTCAACACTTACAACTAGCATAGCTCCCATTACCTCAAATCTTACAACTAACATAGCCCTCACTACCTCAACACTTGCAACTAAAATAGCCCTCATAAACTCAACACTTACAACTAACATAGCTCTTATTACCTCAACACTTACAACTAACATAGTCCTAATTACCTCAACACTTACAACTAACATAGCCATCATTACCTCAACACTTGCAACTAAAATAGCCCTCATAAACTCAACACTTACAACTAACATAGCTCTTTTTACCTCAACACTTACAACTAACATAGTCCTAATTACCTCAACACTTACAACTAACATAGCCATCATTACCTCAACACCTACAACTAACATAGTCCTACTACCTCAAAACCTACAACTAACATAGTCCTAATTATCTCAACACTTACAACTAATATAGTCCTAATTACCTCAACGCTTACAAATAGCCCAGCTCCCATAACCTCAACACCTACAACTAACATAGCTCTCATTATCTCAAACTTAAAACTAACATAGCTCTTATTTCGTCAACACTTACAACTAACATAGTCCTAATTACCTCAACACTTACAACTACACTATCTCTCATTACCTCAACACTTACAACTGACATATCTTTCATTATCTCAACACTTACAATTAACACAGCCCTCATTATCTCAACACTAACAACTAACACAGCCCTCATTATATCAACACTTACGCTAACACAGCTCACATAACCTCAACACTTACAACAAACACAGCCTTCATTACTTCAATACTAGATTTAGATTTCTCCTGATACCACGTACTGATATATACAGAAACCTATCTCTCTCATCGTCTATAAAACGCAAAGAGCGACACAGAATAAAGTGCAGTTTTGCACGTCTTGAACGTTATCAAATATAGGAAGGTCTTATACTTTCTTTGTTAATGATAAACAAAATAGAACTGACATTTTTACCGAAAGGAAACAAATATTTAAAAAAAGTTAGTGTTACAATTAATAATGACCTAATAATTATTTATATTGTGATAATCATGTCTACAATATTGTGTTCTGGTGACCAAGTATGTAGAGTCAAACAGACATTTCTCCATAAATGTAACACTAAGGTTACACGACTGGAAATTTATCTTTTTGAATAAGGAAAGCATAGATTCTTGACAGGACAACTTCTTACAGTTCCTATTGCAAAATCAAGAAATCTCTATTTCAGATTTCAACAACTCTCTATTTCAAATGTTAACGAGCCTCTGTTTCAGTTGTCAAGGAATTCAAATTTTAGATGTCAACGGATCCTTGGTTCTAAATGTTTCTACTCCTCAAGCACTTCTGCACGTCTACGGTTGTCTCGTCATTAATTTGGCATCCCTCAACCACCTAAATAAGTAGATGAAACCCTTTAATTATTTCCTATAAAACTATCACAACAAAGCATCTCCATATAGTAGAGCGCTTACTTCTGATGAGTTGTCACGTGATTGTAAGCTGTTTAGATATCTTATTCTTCTTCCTCTTTTCAGCTCCCTGTGGAACATAGGTCATCAACATACACTTTCAGCTCCCTGTGGAACATAGGTCTTCAACAAACACTTTCTTCTCACTGTGGAACATAGATCTTCAACAAACACTTTCAGCTCCCTGTGGAACATAGGTCTTCAACAAACACTTTCAGCTCCCTGTAGAACATAGGTCTTCAACAAACACTTTCTTCTCACTGTGGAACATAGGTCTTCAACAAACACTTTCTTCTCACTGTGGAACATAGGTCATCAACAAACACTTTCAGCTCCCTGTGGAACATAGGTCTTCAACAAACACTTTCTTCTCACTGTGGAACATAGGTCTTCAACAAACACTTTCAGCTCCCTGTGGAACATAGGTCTTCAACAAACACTTTCAGCTCCCTGTAGAACATAGGTCTTCAACAAACACTTTCTTCTCACTGTGGAACATAGGTCTTCAACAAACACTTTCTTCTCACTGTGGAACATAGGTCTTCAACAAACACTTTCAGCTCCCTGTGGAACATAGGTCTTCAACAAACACTTTTAGCTCCCTGTGGAACATAGGTCTTCAACAAACACTTTCAGCTCCCTGTGGAACATAGGTCTTCAACAAACACTTTCAGCTCCCTGTGGAACATAGGTCTTCAACAAACACTTTCTTCTCACTGTGGAACATAGATCTTCAACAAACACTTTCTTCTCTCTATGGAATATAGGACTTCAACAAACACTTTCTTCTCACTGTGGAACATAGGTCTTCAACAAACATTTTCAGCTCCCTGTGAAATATAGGTCTTCAACAAACACTTTCAGCTCACTGTGGAACATAGGTTTTCAAAAAACACTTTCAGCTCCCTGTGGAACATAGTTCTTCAACAAACATTTTCCAAGCCGTTCTGTTTCTTGTCAATCTTTTAAGATCAATCCGTTGCTTCCCCATCATCTTCATCTCTGCTTCCACCTGTCTTCTCAAGAATATTTTGGTCTTTATTTTTTTCGCTTCCCCTGTGGCCAAAGAAGAGCCTGTTGTGTAATATTCTCTGTTGGCTTCCACAGTGTATCCTATGCAGCTCCATCGTCTTCGTTGTATCACTTTATCCACTTGAATTTGACTGGTACTTTCCCATAAATAAACGTTAGTGATTTTATTCAACCATTTCCATCCTTTTATTCTGTGATAGTATCCATTAATGAAAGTCTATATCTTCGTTAATTAATTTTTGCTGTTTTCCATGTTTCACATCCATATAGTAGGACTGACTAAACATAGGAGTTGAACATGTTAATTTTTAGTTTTAACCTAATTCCTTAGGATTTCCATATAATTTACTTCTCCGGAATACGTCATATATCTCTTAGACAGGGACCCCTCTATCTTTCCTGGATGTCGAATTTACCTGTTTCTTCTCTTATCTTGTTAGTATCTCACTAAAAATAAACATCTTCATATTCTACTTGAGGAGACATCCCGACCACAGTTGAACACGTGTTCAGTCACAAATGTCTTCAATGAAGTAAATACTTGCAGGAAAACGATCTTCTGTCAGTTGTTGAATCAAATAACGACTTGTAAACGATCTTCTGTCAGTTGTTGAATCAAATAACGACTTGTAAACGATCTTCTGTCAGTTGTTGATTCAAATAACGATTTGTAAACGATCTTCTGTTAGTTGTTGATTCAAATAACGACTTGTAAACGACCTTCTGTTAGTTGTTGATTCAAATAACGATTTGTAAACGATCTTCTGTCAGTTGTTGAATCAAATAACGACTTGTAAACGATCTTCTGTCAGTTGTTGAATCAAATAACGATTTGTAAACGATCTTCTGTTAGTTGTTGATTCAAATAACGACTTGTAAACGACCTTCTGTTAGTTGTTGATTCAAATAACGATTTGTAAACGATCTTCTGTCAGTTGTTGATTCAAATAACGACTTGTAAACGATCTTCTGTTAGTTGTTGATTCAAATAACGACTTGTAAACGATCTTCTGTCAGTTTTTGAATCAAATAACGACTTGTAAACGACCTTCTGTCAGTTGTTGATTCAAATAGCGACTTGTAAACGATCTTCTGTCAGTTGTTGAATCAAATAACGACTTGTAAACGATCTTCTGTCATTTGTTGAATCAAATAACGACTTGTAAACGATCTTCTGTTAGTTGTTGAATCAAATAACGACTTGTAAACGATCTTCTGTCAGTTGTTGATTCAAATAACGATTTGTAAACGATCTTCTGTCAGTTGTTGAATCAAATTACGACTTGTAAACGATCTTCTGTCAGTTGTTGAATCAAATAACGACTTGTAAACGATTTCTATCATTTGTTGAATCAAATAACGACTTGTAAACGATCTTCTGTCAGTTGTTGAATCAAATAACGACTTGTAAACGATCTTCTGTCAGTTGTTGAATCAAATAACGACTTGTAAACGATCTTCTGTCAGTTGTTGAATCAAATAACGACTTGTAAACGATCTTCTGTCAGTTGTTGAATCAAATAACGACTTGTAAACGATTTCTATCATTTGTTGATAAAATAACGACTTGTAAACGATCTTCTGTCAGTTGTTGAATCAAATAACGACTTGTAAACGATCTTCTGTCAGTTTTTGAATCAAATAACGACTTGTAAACGACCTTCTGTCAGTTGTTGATTCAAATAGCGACTTGTAAACGATCTTCTGTCAGTTGTTGAATCAAATAACGACTTGTAAACGATCTTCTGTCATTTGTTGAATCAAATAACGACTTGTAAACGATCTTCTGTTAGTTGTTGAATCAAATAACGACTTGTAAACGATCTTCTGTCAGTTGTTGATTCAAATAACGATTTATAAACGATCTTCTGTCAGTTGTTGAATCAAATTACGACTTGTAAACGATCTTCTGTCAGTTGTTGAATCAAATAACGACTTGTAAACGATTTCTATCATTTGTTGAATCAAAAAACGACTTGTAAACGATCTTCTGTCAGTTGTTGAATCAAATAACGACTTGTAAACGATCTTCTGTCATTTGTTGAATCAAATAACGACTTGTAAACGATCTTCTGTCAGTTGTTGAATCAAATAACGACTTGTAAACGATCTTCTGTCAGTTGTTGAATCAAATAACGACTTGTAAACGATTTCTATCATTTGTTGAATAAAATAACGACTTGTAAACGATCTTCTGTCAGTTGTTGAATCAAATAACGACTTGTAAACGATCTTCTGTCAGTTGTTGAATCAAATAACGACTTGTAAACGATCTTCTGTCAGTTGTTGAATCAAATAACGATTTGTAAACGATCTCCTGTCAGTTGTTGAATCAAATAACGACTTGTAAACGACCTTCTGTCAGTTGTTGAATCAAATAGCGACTTGTAAACGATTTCTGTTTGTTTCATTTCATCATAGGATGCAGTCTCAAATTCATTAATAGGAAGTCCTTGGGATGGCAAATTGGACGCCTTTGATGCCTTGTACCGTTTACAATTTTACATTCAATTCTTTGGCCGTAACTTATTTGGCCATTACGACCACGCAATGCTTTTCTCGGGGTAAGTGTTTGTAGTAACCACAATACCTTATGACCACGCAATGCTTTTCTCGGGGTAAGTGTTTATAGTAACCACAATACCTTATGACCACACACATAATCTGTCAAGGAATTAATGATTTTAGTCAGCAACTATAATTACCGTTTCACAACCATGACTACGTGTTTCGTGTTTGTTGCACACTTTCCTAATCACTAACATTACATCTTTATTTTGTTTTCTGTTTGTGTTGTCCATGCTTTTTTTTGAAGCAGGAAGTGTTTAGGCCGAAACGTCAGATATTTTATAATTTTTGTTGTAAATTTGACACCATACTGAGTCGAAGTTGATGTAACTCCACCGTCGCTATACCATGTTCCCGGCTATCAGCTTTACCGCAGCATTGAGTTTATTTACAGGTCCCCATTTAACACTGCACAATACTCCCCAATCGTCAGTGGTTACAGTTACCACACTTCCCTACCTCAACACAATCCTATTTACATTGTGAATGTCTGTAGTTACCACACTTACCCTACCTCAACACAATCCTATGTACATGGTGAATGTCTGTAGTTACCACACTTACCCTACCTCAACACAATCCTATTTACATTGTGAATGTCTGTAGTTACCACACTTACCCTACCTCAACACAATCCTATGTACATGGTGAATGTCTGTAGTTACCACACTTACCCTACCTCAACACAATCCTATGTACATGGTGAATGTCTGTAGTTACCAGTCTTACCCTACCTCAACACAATCCTATTTGCATGGTGAATGTCTGTAGTTACCACACTTACCCTACCTCAACACAATCCTATGTACATGGTGAATGTCTGTAGTTACCACACTTACCCTACCTCAACACAATCCTATGTACATTGTGAATGTCTGTAGTTACCACACTTACCCTACCTCAACACAGTCCTATGTACATGGTGAATGTCTGTAGTTACCACACTTACCCTACCTCAACACAATCATATTTACATGTTAATGTCTGTGGTTACCACACTTACCCTACCTCAACAAATCCTATTTACATTTTGAATGTCTGTAGTTACCACACTTACCCTACCTCAACACAATCCTATTTACATGGTGAATGTCTGTAGTTACCACACTTACCCTACCTCAACACAACCATATTTACATGGTGAATGTCTGTAGTTACCACACTTACCCTACCTCAACACAACCATATTTACATTGTGAATGTCTGTAGTTACCACACTTACCCTACCTCAACACATTCCTGTTTACATGTTGAATGTCTGTAGTTACCACACTTACCCTACCTCAACACATTCCTTTTTACATGTTGAATGTCTGAGTTACCACACTTACACTAGCTCAACACAACCTATTTACATGATGAATGTCTGCAGCCACCTCAGAACCCCACGGTGAGTGACCGCACTTATTTCTGCCACATCCTGTCTATGAGCACATAGTTCGTTCCCGTTATAGATCTGCCTCCTCTTCCTATCCTCACAACTGCGACTACTAAAGTGATGATTACGATATATACGACGATGAATAGCTCTTTTTCGTCATCCGGCCTTAAAATGGCTATAAGTGTATGTAAACGCGTTGCGTTCTGGTTTGCAGTAGAACTGTAATATTTGAGCCTTCAGGACCAATACATCCGACTTCAATATGGTATTTTGAGTACCTTGTTGCCTTCCCTCTTGGATCCCTTCTCATGTATTAGACTAAATTGGTTAGTCTGTTTCTAGTGGCACCACAAAGAGGAGGAGTAGAATCTGGATTGCTCTCGTTCACAGATCCTGGAGTACGTCATCATCTAAGTGTCCTTGACTGCTTTCAGCCCCTATTGTAGATTTTTTATTTTTATTTTGGCAGAAGCAGGAATATAGAAAATTATTTTGGCACATTTTTGTAGATTTTCTCCAGCCTCAACTATTTATTGAACGACTATTTCCTCAGTGACGTACTCCATTCTGAGTACACAAACAATGACCTGTATACAAATGAGATGAACAAACAATAAGGTAACACTGAACTCTCAAACAATGAAGTAGAATATAGGAAGAGACTTTTACAAAAGAAACTGAAACGTTTAACTGGAAGTTGAAATATCAGTAGTAAAAGAGGAAGGATAAAATTGAACATTTGTATATCTTGTTGGGATAAAAGAAATTATCGATCAGTGGTGAATCCTGGCGATATTGTTTTGTTAGCTCATAAAAAGACAAAGGCAATGGTTTAATGAAAACAATGACATGAGAAAGTAAAACACGTGCATTTATTTTAGATATATTTTGAATATCTTACATCTGATGTTCTGATACCTCTCTCCGTACGTTTCGCCGCAATGCACGTCAATGATATTGATTTGTAGGTCGTGAGAATTTTCCTTGTTTATGATTATAGTTTGAGTCTTTTTGATATTCATATCTAATCTATATTATTTAATTATCATGTTTATTTCATTAAATCTATTTTCTAAAACTTCATATATAATATGCTAGATGTTAGATAAATACAATTATGTGGAATGATTCTTAAAACCATGAACAATTGTGTTCTCAAAATCTCTTCCGTTACATTGTTTAAAAAAAACTTGCGTGTGGAAAGAGGTACATACGTGATACACAAAAATGTTGCTAGACATTAGAGTTGTGTGTGATAGGGCAGATTATTGTTGTTTGGTCTGAGTCCTTACTCGCAACATTTCTTCTCTACAGGTACAATCTTGTAAGAACGGAGGTGCATGGCTATACCCATTTACTTGGTAAGTCGTTTTCATATTGAGCATGGTCAGTCATAACGTAGCAACTTGTCTAGTTTAGACTTACTGCTATATAGTGGTATCAGAGATTGACTGTCAGACAACGCTTACGTGGACTGTCGTGGCATTGTGGTTTGGAAGTTCGCCTCACTCTCACTTGCATCGTGTTCGAATCTAACGAGGTGTGATCGAGTGTTATATTTTCTGTTATTAACATTCATTTTCTTAAAAACTATCAGAACTTAAATACCACCAGAACTACAATATTTATCAGAACTACAACACTGACCAGAACTACAATATTTATCAGAACTACAACACTGACCAGAACTACAATATTTATCAGAACTACAACACTGACCAGAACTACAATATGTATCAGAACTAAAACAATGACCAGAACTACAATATGTATCAGAACTACAACATTGGCCAGAACTACAATATTTATCAGAACTACAACACTGACCAGAACTACAATATTTATCAGAACTACAACATTGACCAGAACTACAATATTTATCAGAACTACAACATTGACCAGAACTACAATATTTATCAGAACTACAACATTGACCAGAACTACAATATGTATCATAACTCAACATCATCATCATCGTGTGCCTTCTCCGCAACGAAGGTTGGCTACCATGGATCGCCATTCTACGCTGTTTCTTGCTTTGATGGTGCAGGCTGACATAGATTGACTTGTCCATCATTTGATGTTACTCGTCCATGTTAGTCTTGGTCTGCCTCTGCCTCTATTACCTTGTATTTTTCCTTCCAATATTACGTTTATTAGGCTGTTGTGTCTTTTAACATGCCCCCAAAATTTCATTTGTCTTGTCTTGATTGTATTTAGTAGTTCTCTTTTTATTTTCAGCTGTTTTAAAATTTCATCGTTTGTTATCTTTTTGTTTCCATCCAATTCTACCTTTTCTTCTATAAATCCACATTTCAAAGGCTTCAATTTTCTGTTCCGTTTTCTTGTCTAATGTCCATGTTTCTGCACCATACAGGAATATTGAGAAGACGTAACATTTTGCCATTCTTAGTTTCAGCCCTGCTGATATTTGTTTTGTTGTTAGTATATTTTTCATGGCATTAAAATTACTTTTGCCATACCTATTCTTTAGTCTATTTCAGTTGTGCATTTTCCATCATTGGTTATAGTATGTCCCAGGTAGTTATAGCTCTGGACTGTCTCCAGATGTATTCCCTCAAAAGTGATATTTACTTTTAGGTCTTGAGAATTTTCTTTGTTTATGAACATAGTTTTAGTCTTTTTGATATTCATATCTAGTCCATATTTTTTGCTTGTCATATTTATTACATTATGTAATTGTTGTAGATCTTTAGGATTTTCTGCTAGTAGAACAGTATCATCAGCATATCTTAGGTTATTGATTATCTTCCCATTAATATTAAGGCCTGGCATCTCATTGATGTTTTTAAAGATTTGCTCAGTGTATAAATTAAACAAGCTTGGTGATAGGATGCGTCCTCATCATAACTACAACATTAAAAATAACTACAATATTGAACAGAACTGCAATATTTATCAGAACTACGACCACATTAACTTGATATGTACTGATCAAACATCATCATCATCGAGTGCCATCCTCGCAACGATGGTGGCTAGCATGGAACGCCATTCTGCTCTGTCTCATGCTTTTGATGATGCAGGTTGTCATAGGCTGGTTTGTCTATCTGTTAATGTTACTCGTCCATGTTAGTCTTGGTCTGCCTCTGCCTCTATTACCTTGTATTTTCCTCCCAGGATTACTTTTAGTAGGCTGTTGTGTCTTTTAACATGACC
This sequence comes from Megaustenia siamemsis, assembly GCA_032433765.1. Classification (NCBI taxonomy): domain Eukaryota; kingdom Metazoa; phylum Mollusca; class Gastropoda; order Stylommatophora; family Ariophantidae; genus Megaustenia; species Megaustenia siamemsis. The sequence continues at coordinate 76,416,686 of JAVIAB010000024.1, read as the reverse complement.
CAAAATCGCATTTGTCTTGTTTGAATTGTGCTTATAAGTTCTCTATGAATTTTTAGTTGTTTAAAGACTACATCGTTTGTTTTCTTTTTCTTTCCATCCCATTCTACCTATTCTTTTATCTATCCGCATTTCAAAGGCTTCAATTCTCTTTCTGTTTTCTGTCGAATGTTCATGTTTCTGCAGGAATGTTGAGAAGACATGACATTTTGCTATTCTTAGTTTTAGCCCTGGTGTTTGTGTTGATGTTAGTATGTTCTTCATGACATTAAAATTATTTTTTGCCATTCCTATTCTTTTGCTTATTTCAGTTGTACATTTTCCATCACTGGATATAGTATGTCCAAGGTAGTTGTAGTTCTGAGCTGTCTCGAGGTCTATTCTTTCCAATTTGATATCCACTTGTGGTTTTTGAGTACTTTCTTTGTTTATGATCATAGTTTTAGTCTTTTTGATATTCAAGTCCATATTTTTTGGTTATCATGTTATTTCATTAAGTAATTATTATAGATCGTTAGGATTTTCTGCTAGTAGTACAGTATCGTCGGCATATCTTAGGTTAATGATTATCTTTCCATTAATTTGTAGGCCTGGCATCTCTATGATGTTTTTAAAGATTTTCTCAGTGTATAGATTGAACAAGCTTGGTTATAGGATGCATGCCTGTCTTACTCCTCTTTTTATGTCAATGTGTGTCGAGTTCTCCTTGTTATATTTTATTATTGCTGTTTGCTCCCAGTATAGATCACATATAAGTCGTATGTCCATCTCATCTAGATGTATCTCTTTTAGGCATTCTATAAGTTGTTTGTGGTGTACTCTATCAAAAGCTTTGGTGTAGTCTATGAAGAAGGCATATATTGGTTTGTTTACTTCGGTGTACTTTTCGATTAATGTTCTCATGCAGAATATGACGTATTTTGTCCCGCTATTTTTCCTAAATCTAAATGCTGTTCATCTAATTTAGTATTGATTTTATTCTGAATCCTTCCTTGTATAACTTTTATAGTCCGTTCAGAAATTCATAATCACACCTGAATTAGTTTTGCGTGATAACCGCTTGTTATTTTGGTTTCAAATTTTGCATGCAATCTTAGAATATTGATGACGCATAGATTTTGGTATTTTTTATTCCACAAACACAACAGATTTTGCACATCAGCGAATTCCTTTGATTTTTTATGACGATATCACACAAGTTGATTCAAATTGTAGAGTTTACAGTAATCATGTTAAATTTTCCAGTTTACTGCAATTCTTGTCAGAGGCGTATCTACATAGTGCTTAATTGTGGGTGTTGTTCGTTATGTGTATTTGCAAACATGAATTCAATTGGTTACAATTAGTCTTGTCCTTCGGTCACCATTAGACCCCAGGACGTCCTAACTGCAGCTGGAATTGAATTAATCTTTATTTTAATCATTCCGAATCTGACGATTCCAAGCAGTTGATAATCATTACTGGCTGGACATATAGTAATCCATCGCGTTTCCAGTACTCATCTTCCACATGTTCTACACACTTCTTCCAGAACGGAATGTCTATTTTTGAGAGAGACTCGCGTGTCAGAACTTCAACATCACACATTTTAAACATCCTGTTCTGTTCTGCAACTTGTCCTTTGACGTGAGCCCAGACAAGTTCGATTGGATTAAGGTGCGCATGATATGCAGGGAGTCGAAGAGAGGTGTGGCCGTATTCTCAATGATTTTGTCAACATGGTACACCTTTTTCTTATTCGTATTCTTTACAAGTTGTAACAATTCGGGTTTTAAATATGTGTCGTCAAATTTGACATTTTCATTCGCAAGCCATGTCCTAATTTGCTCTTTTGTATTTGATGCAGTAGGTACTTTGTCTTCCTCTGATACGACAATGTGGTATGATGCATTATCCATGACTATGCATGAAGGTCTCTCCAGGATTGGTAAAAGATCGTTCTCCAATCAGTGCCTGAAAATGTTTCCATTCATTTCGGTACGGTAGTCCCTACCCTCGGTACTTTTTGATTGAAAAATAAGACCCGCAAAGGCCGTTTTCAGTGCTTCCAGCATGCGTTAATATAATGCGCTGGCGTTTGCTGCTCGGAATTGTTCTTTTGAGTTTGCCGATTTATTATTATTTATTAAATGACGATTTATTAAGACCAAGCGCTAGTTGCGTTCGTCTCTCTGGGTCATGAATATCACAATATAAATGCCCCATCTTGGATTCCCTAAGGAAGTGCTGATATAGTAAAAAAAAGTAACATTTTGCATAGTTATAAAGTGCATTTCAAACTCATTGTAATTTAGATATAAATGTTGGTATTTAAAGTCAACAAATTGTTTACTGAGGCTTCACAAAATAATAAAGATACGCCTTCCCTTCGGTAATTAATGCCAAGGCCGTGGTGCGTCATGTCGTTCAATAACAATTCAGTTTTGTGCACGGGATTTTCCTGAAGTTAGTGTTTCTGCAATAGCCAAACTATTTTACGTGAACGACCGCACCAAATTAATGTATATATCCTAAAATGGTGTCAAATTCGAACAGGGTGAATTTAATATAGCCTAAAGAAGAAAACTAATAGAAGAGCAAAAAATATTTCTATAACGTCATCAATATATAAGATTGCATGAAAAATGTGAAAGCAAAATAACAAACGGTTATCACGCAAAACTAATTCAGGTTTTTTCCATGTGCATAGTTTCCTTTTCTCTTGCTCAAAGTAGGTGTTACGTATTATCAGCCTGTTTTCTTCACAGAATTGTATTAATCTTTCTCCTCTGTCATTTCTTTTCCTAAACCTGATTTCCTATAATGGTATTATATCTAAGTTTTCCTACTTTAGCGTTCATGTCAACCGTTACAATAAAGATGTCCGAAATTTCACTTGCTTCATAACTTTATTT